>CM053749.1:13257259-13292659 GCA_028658305.1 Pachyuromys duprasi | reverse complement strand
AAAACCTCAGCTGAGGAATTGCCTAGGCCAGACTGGCCTATGGGCACATCTGTGGGGCACTGTCTTGATGCAGACTGATGCAGGAAGGCCCTGCAATGGTGAAGAGCATCATCCCTAGGCAGGTGCTCCGGTCTGTGTGCAAAAGCCAGCGAAGGGGCTGGAGAGACGGCTTCGTGGTTGAGAACACATTCTGCTCATCATACAGAGGACCTGAGTTTGCTTCCTAGCCCATGTCACACAGCTGACAACCATCTATAACTCTGGCCTCCGAGGGCTCAGTGCTCTCTTATGGACTCCAGAGGTACTGACATTCACATGTACACACATGCACACAAGCATACTCACACTTAAAAATAATAAAAAGAACACTAGTTGAACAGCTACCAGAGAGGGAGCCGGTAAGCAGCGCTCCTCCATGGATCTCCTTCAGTTCCCAGCCTGATTTCTTCCAGAGATGAACTGAAAGTGGAGGCTGAAATAAACCTTTTCTCTTCGTGTTGCTTTTGGCCATGGTGTTACCACAACAACAGAAAAGTAGCTGGGACACTGGACAGGCATTCCATCAACTACGCTATACTCCTAGGTCTTCTTTTTACTTTCCATCAAGAAAGGATCCTCTCTAAGTTTCCCAGGCTGCCATTAAACCTAGCCTCTAGCCTAGCCAGGCAGGTCCTGAACTTGAAATTCTCCTGCCTTCAGCCTCCCAAGTATATGGGACTATAGCCCGGGGCCATCAGGAATGGTTAGCATCAACGATCTCTTAAATAACAAACACAGACAACGGCGTGGTGGCTCACACCTTCAGTCCCAGCGCTCAGAAGGCAGAGGCAGGCAGACTTCTGGGAGTTCAGGCCAACCTGGTTTACATAGCATGCCAGCCAGGGCTACAGGGTAAGACCTTGATTAAAAAAAAATAAGACTGGAGAGATGTCTCAGCAGCTAAGAGTACAGACTGCTCCTACAGAGGACTCCAGTTCAGTTTCTAGGACCCTCACTGGCTAGATCAGCTCACAACCGCTATAACCTCAGCCTCAGCGGGCTCCTATATTCACACATAACCACACACACAAAAGCACACCTACACATAATTAAAGATAAAATATTTAAAAATAAATAAATACATTAAGCTTAAAAATCTGTAGGAAAGGGTTGGAGAGACGGCTCAGAGGTTACTGCTCCTCCAGAGGTCCTGAGTTCAAGTCCCAGCAACCACATGGTGGCTCACAGCCATCTATAGTGAGATCTGGAGTCCTCCTGGCATGCAGGAGCATGCTGATAGAGCACTCATACATAAAATAAAATTTTAAAAAAATCTGTAGGAAAAAAAGTGTTAATGCAATCATTACCTGATTAACAAGATTAACAAGAAAGCAAAACTGAAACAAAGCAGAAAGAAAATGACTGCGGATGGCAGATTGCCGTCAGGAAATAACAAACGGAGAGGCAGGAAGTAAGTGACTCTCACAGGAATTCTAGTCCGCACACAAAAAAACAAAGGGAGCCAGCACAGGCGGCAGGGAGGGCAAGAACAAGAGGAAGTGTGGCCATGTATTCCCTTCATGTTTGAAACTGATTTGAGAAACAATGGCATAAAGTAAAACATTTATATCTGTCTGAATAGTCAAACCTAGACAGAAATATATATGTATTGAAATACAAAAAGCACATCAGACGGCAACTCGCGTCCACAGGAATAGTGGGAATTGGAGACAGCAAATGAGAAGGCTGAAATACAAACTCTTCTATGGGTGCCTGCCTGCTCCCCTTTTGTCTCTTAGCTTGTAAAGCAGCACATATGAGGTTATCTATAACACTGTATAAAGTGATAGTTATAATTATGTCATTATGATGTATTTTTCCATTTGTAACATCGGATACTGAACAATAATAGCACAAAATGGGGGAGAAGAACATAGCTGCATATGGAGTAGAGTTGCTATACTGCTATACATTTTTTTCTCAGCACTGGGACCAAACCCAAGGCCTGACACACAGTAGACAAGAACTATCACCAAGCCACATCCTTAGTCTACTTCACTAAATTTAAGTTAGCATAAATCTGAAGTCGATTCTGGGTGGCAGAGGAGGCGGATCTCTGTAAGTTCAAGGGCAGCCTGGTCTACAGAGCAATCCCAGGACAGCCAGGGCTACATAGTAAGACTCTATCTCAAAAATGAATACATCTGAAATATATTTTGTTTGTTTCTTTGTTTACTTTTCGAGACAGGGTCACATTGTATAACTCTACCTATCCTGGAACTCACTCTGTAGACCAGGCTGGCCTCAAACTCACAGAGATCCACCTGCCTCTGTTTCCCAAGCACTGGAAGTAAAGATGTGCCTGGCCTGAAATAGATTCTAAAATAATAATGTGTAGATTATGAACCCTAAATAATTTAAAAACATGTAAGTATAATGTTCTGCTAGGAAGTGTCTGCTTAATACAAAGTAAAGCAGTGAAATTAGAAGAAAATAATAAGAAAGCTTGAAATACATAAAAATCAAAAAGCCAAATAGCAACTGTAAATCCAACCATATCAGTAAGTTAGGGTTAGGTAATCTAATCCAAAATCAGAGATCATCAGATTTGGTTGAGAAAAAGAGATACAACAATTTGTTATCCATTAGAGACACTTCAGATGCAAAGGAACAGGTTGAATTTTTATTTGTTTTTGTTTTTTGAGACTAGGTCTTGCTGTCCAACTCTGGTTGGCCTAGAACGCACTATCTAGGCCAGATTCTCCTCAAACTTACTAGTGATCCTCCTGCCTCAGCCTCCCGAGCAGAATCATGTTTTAATGGGAAAAGACAGTCATGTGAACATGTGTAAGAGAGCAGGAGTGGCCATGCCCACGTGCACTGGCGTGTCGGACCTCAGAGGCACGCAGGTAAGTCCACACAGCTCACCAGCTGAGGCTGGAGGAGTCTGCGCACAGGAGCTTGAGGCTAAGCTAGGCAAACACAGAAAGACGGTCTCTCTAGAGACTTCCCCTCTAGAGGGGAGGAAAGGACGGAGATAGAGACAGACAGAAGAGCCAGAGAATTAGAAAGATACAATTATTATAAGCATACACATGTCTAACAACCAGGCCCCAAAATATGTGAAGCGACTGAGTTGCTGAAAAGAAAATGGACAGTGCAACTGGAATAGTTGGAGACTCCAACTCCTCATAGCAACGAATATGACAACACTGAGAACATTAAAGACTCGGAAATCCCTGGAACTAGCTGCAACTAGGAGACAGCTAGGAAACGCCCCACCCAGCATCAGAATGCTCACTCCCCTCAAGTGCATGTGGATCCGTTTACCCAGACCATAGGCCAAGCCACAAAATAAACACACTGTAATTGAATTAGCAACAGAATTGGCAACAGAACAAGCCTGTAAAATTCACAGCTAAGTGTAAATTGAACCACAGTCCTAAATAAGCAATGAGTCTGAGAAAAAAAAAATCTTTATGGAAATATTTCAAAATACCTCCCCCTGCCATCCACCCGAGACAGGGTTTCTCTGTGTAGCTCTGGCTTTCCTGAACTCACTTTGTAGACCAGGCTGGCCTCGAACTCACAGAGATCCACCTGTCCCTAACTCCAGAGTGCCGGGGGAGGGGAGTTCATCTAAAAAACAGACAAAAGATTTATAGTTGTGAAAGTAGATAGGGTTGGGGACGATCAGCAGGAGTGGGAGGGGTCAGAGGATCATAAAAGGGGTGGACAGAATTAATTCATCATATACTCACATGAAAATGTCAGAATGAAACTCATTATTGTGTATAGTTAATGTATACTAGTAAAAAAGAACTTTAAAAAAGAACAGAAATGAAGATTAGAGCCAAAATCAAAATGAAAGAGGAAACATTAGTACTCAGCTAAACAAAATGGATCACTACTAGCAACTGCGTGCTTTTAGGTGAGATAATGGATGCAAACTCTTGAAGCTGATGCAGGAAGAAACTGAAAATTCTAAATACTGCTGGACATGGTGTCGCACACCTGTAATCCCAGCACCCGGAAGGCAGAGGCAGGTGGATCTCTGAGGCCAGCTTGGTCTATAAACATGTACAGGACAGCCAGGGCTACCTAGAAAACCCGTGCCTCGAATCCCTCCCCACCCTCGAAAAGACAAAAGTCGGGGGGAGAAAGTTCTAAACAAATCTATACTATCCAAAGAGATTTAATCGGCAACTTTAAGACTTTCCATAACCAGTGAATAGCGGAGACCTGTAACCCCAGCCACTCAGGAGGCTGGTGCTAGAGAGCTAAGCTTGAACCCAACCTGGGGAACGCTGAGATACCCACCTCAAAACCAACCAAGTGGCTGCGGAGCCAGCTCACTGGTAAAATACCCACTGCGCAAGCCTGAGGACCCGGATCTGAGCCTTCATCAGGCACAGTAGCTCGTATCTGCAACCTTAGCACTAGAGAGTAGAGCCAAGTGATCCAGGGTCTCCATGGCCTGCCAGCCATGCAAAAATGAACGTGCCAAGCTTGGTGAAAGACCTTGTCTCAAAGAACGAGGAGGAGATGTGTGAGAGCCATTGAGGGTGCTCCCAACAACCCTAACTATCGAACTTCCAGCCCCAGACCAAACATGGACAAAACACAGAACCAACTCCTTCCAGTTGTCCTCTGACCTCTACATGTTTGCTGGGGCATGGGTGGCTGTTGTCATGCACACAACACACACACACATACACCAAATCATAAGTAAAATTGACAAAAGCAGAGGGTATAGAATACAACCTCTGGCCTCCACAATACATAGGTTAAACATACATACCTACACACACACACACACACACACACACACACACACACACAGCAGAATCCCTAAAAATTTGCACTGATACTGAAAAATAATTTATATTTAAAAAGATGCTCTAAGGAAGAAAAGACAAATCCATCTTCGTTATATGCAAAGATTTAAAAAAAAAGAAAAAGAAAACGCTAGCAAATTCATCTTCATCATACAGACTGGAAAGCAAAGTTTGCTAAACATCCAAAAATCAGAGGAGGAACCAGCCATGGTGGCACATGCCTTTAATCTCAGTACTTGGGAAGCAGAGGCCTCTGAGTTTAAGGCCAGCCTTGTCTACAGAATGAGTTAAGCCAGGGCTACACAGAGAAACCCTGTCTTTAAATGCATACATACATACAACATACAGAGGGGGAAGCAGTCATCTCAATTTATGGAGGAAAAAGTGCTTGACAAAATTTAATGGCCTTTAATGGAAAAAAAAAAAAACCCTCAAGAGGGGCTGGACAGATGCCTTAGCAGTTAAGAAAAGTTGTTATTCTCGAGGAGGACCCAGGTTTGATTCCTAGCACCCAAATGATGGCAAATCAGCTTAACTGCAGTTCCAGGGCATCTGGTGCCTTCTTCAGGACTCGGTGAGCACCAGGTACAGATGTGGCGCACATACATACACACATGCAGACAGACACTCATACACATAAAATAAAAAGAAATGAAAAAAAAACCCTACTCAATAGACTAGAAATACAAAGAAACTTCTTCAACATGATTCAAGCCACTAAGGAAAACTCACCACTAACATTATACTTAGTTGTGGATTTTCACAAGGTGAAAGACTGAGGCTTTCTCGGTGAGATCAGGAACCTGGCAAGGAAACCAAAGAAGTTTCCCCACTCAGTTTCACGTAGTGTTAGAGGTCTTAGCCAAAGCAATTAGGCAAGAAAAACAAATGTAAAAATTGGAAGAAAACAAAAATTATCTGTCTTCCAGCCACATGATTTTACATGTGAGAAGCCTGACTAGTTGGGCAGATGGCACTAGAAAGACTGAGGCAGGAGGATCATGAGTGTGAGACTACCCCAGGCTACAAAGTAAGATGCTGTCTCAAAAGGTAAAACAAAAATTAAGAAAAGAGCTGGCGGCAGCAGTAACAGCGGTGACGCCCGCCTGTGATCCCATTCGCTCGGGAGGCGGAGGCAGGCGGATCTCTGTGAGTTCAAGGCCAGCCTGGGCTACAGAGAGAGTCCCAGGGCTACAGAGAGAAACCCCATCTAGGAAAAAAAAAAGGCAGAGCAAATTTACCAAAGTAGGTAAAGACATTCACCTTGAAAACCACAGTCAGAGCTAAAGGCAGCTAATAAAAATGTAGAGGCCAGGCTGTACCTCCCTTGACAGAAAAGCCAGGCTATACCTCACTTGGTAGAGTAATTGCTTGTCTTGCAGAGAGCAGGAGACCCTGGGTCCCATCCTCGGCATTGCATGAACCCCACAAAATGACACAGCCCTGTAATCCCAGTGTTGGAAGGTAGAGGCAGAAGGATCAAGTTCAAGGTCATCTTTGGCTATATAGCAAGCATAAGGCCAGCCTGGGCTATATAAGACCTTGTCAACTATGAGACCTGGAACCAGCTGTAACTAGGAGACAGCTAGGAAACGCCCCACCCAGCATCAGAATGCTCACTCCTCTCTAATTTTTAAAAAGAATTATCTCAAAGCTGGTTATGGTTGGTCAGGCCTTTAATCCCAGCACTGGGGAAGTAGAGGCAGCTAGCAACTGTGTCTCAAAAAAGCAGGTAGAGGTTTCCTTTATGTCCTCTGTCCTTCCAGCCTGAGAGAGAGAGCTTTTCCCTAGCAACAAGGCATTGACTTGGAGATGAAGACGAGGCATCCCTGTACAGGAGAGTCTTCCTCTTAGACCTCTAGGACTATGCGAAATAAGTTTCTATCCTTAAGTTACTCAGCCTTTTCTGCAGCAACAAGAACGACATGGAGTGAGCCAGAAGTGATGTGCCAAGGTGAGTGAGTGTCTATGGACGAAAGAATGGGGGCAGAAGCCAGGGCTTGGATAGGGAGGCCCCAGAACAGAACAAAGGGACCTGAAGCAGGAGAAGCTTTTAGTTTCTTTGTGGATGTTTTTCTTGGCTCCTTTATTTCTTTGGGTTTTGATGTTGTAGCTTCAAGGCAGAGTCTCATGTAGCTCAGGTTAGCCTCCCGCTTCCTGTTTAGTCAACTTCTGATCCTCCTGCCTCCACCTCTCTGGTGTTGGTATTTCAGGCTTTACATGGTACTGGAGACCAACCTGCAGCCTTCAGAGTGAAGGAGCCTGTGAAGGGGCGCTTTCACACCCTGGCCAGCACAGAGATCTGAGAGTGGACAGTGGGAGAATGTGGTGGAATGAGTGCCAGACAAGGCCTCTGCTCCTAGTGACTCCCAGGAAAGCCTCAGAGACAAGACTACTGGCCTGAAAACAGGTTTTAGCCATTCCCAGTTCCCATGGCCTTCACGGTATTGGGGGCAGCAAGCTAGAGAAACAGCCCCGAAGTCAGGAGTGGAAAGGGCTAATGTTGGAGCCCGGAGGGAAAGGCTGGGGAGGGGGGGGCTGGGCACAAGAAATAGACCATCTGTACAATCAGCCCTAGCAATCACAGCAAGATGTCCTGGCCAGAAATAGGCTGTGTATATTATTTCCCGAATATGCTCCTTTGTTCCCACGCATACTTGTGATCCATCTCCCACTGAAAAGGAGCCTCCTGTTTCTTTTAACCTGAGCCTCAGGGGACTTTGTGTGTGTGTGGTCCCTCCTTCCTAACAGGTCGGGCCTCCTCGCGACTCCACTTAGCTGCTTGCCCCTCAGACTTGTAATACACGCAGATGCACACATCAGCGTCACTTCCCGGGGCACTGGTGCTCATGATTTCTGGTCCTGTCCTTTCATTAGCATTTTCTGTGTGGTTAAAATCATTCCCTCCCACTGAGCCCTGGGCTCTTTGAAAACTGGGCCACACTGGCTGTACTTACACTATATCCCAGATGCTGCCCAGTGGCCAGGAAGAGGAGGACTGAGCAAGTTCCCATGAGCCTCGGCCCTGCTCAAATCTGAGTGCCTGAGAGAGGTGGCCAAGGGAAGGCACCTGACAGGAGCTGCCTATCTGCTGGCCGCCCACCTTTCTGCACACAAGCCTGAGGAGTGTGGGGCCACGAAAAGGAAAGTTGACCCTGGTGATGGGAAAGGGTCTGGCAAAAGCAACTCCGGGCAGACAGGGGTAGTGCACAAATCCCGGCACTTGGGGATCAGAGGCAAGGAGGATCTCTGTGAGTTCAAGACCAGCCTCATCTACAGTGAGACTCAAGCTAGGTGTTGTGGCTCAGGCCTATAATGCCAGCCCTTGGGAGGTGGGGCCAGTCAATTTGTCTTCAACTGTGCTGCAAACTCAAGGTTAGTCTGGGCTGCATGGCACTCTGATTCAACAAAGAAAAGAAATGCAGAGTCTAAGATAAGCCCTACAGAGTCAGTTGATTCTGTATGTAGATCAGGCTGCCTCAGTCTCACTCAGAGATTCTCCGGTCTCTGCAGGGCACTTCTTCATTACCAGTCCCTAACTGCAAACTAACCCTGTTTCTGAAAGACACCACTCTGCCCCCTCCATCTTGTTGCCTGTGTTAATTCCCACTAGAATCATTCTTTGACCCATCAACCACACCCCTACACGGCTACTCACACTGACCCTGGGGAGCCCAGGACCAGGAAAGGGCTCTGTGCCACACAAAAGGCTTTGAAGAGCATGGACGTCAAACAAAATCAACCATGTTCCTAGCCTCAGAAAGACTTCCCTGGCACAGTGGTAAGCTCTTGTAACCCCAGTGTTCGAAAGCCAGCCTGTGCTACGTGATAAGACCCAGTCTCATAAACAACCAGTTCGCTGCACTGCGCAACAGACTCGTGTTTTCCCAAGAAAGGAGACCCTGTGTGGCGGAGTAATGAGGCAGAGAGCTATGTCCACCAAAGTGTGAGAGGGTGACAAGTGAGGGTACCCTGCATGGTCCACGCCTGGGCACACCCAGGCGGAGGACTTGAGTTCCAGCACCCAGGGAGCCATGAGCACGTGGCACTTTTTATGTGTGCTCTGGCGGGGGCTCGTGAGAGGGAGGAGGACACAGGGTGTTCACGCTGGGAATTCCTGCAGGCAGAGCAAGCGGTGCCAGGGGAGACTGGAGGTAGGCAAGAAGGCACACAAACCCAAAGCCATTGCAGAAGGTGAGTGGAGGCGGCGGGACCAGAACCCGCAGGGAGGTCTAGGGCAGCTGGAACAGGAAACCACGCTCTTACCCTACCAGAACAGGGTCCTGGGAAGGAGCAGGGTCACAAATGCATGTATGTATGAATGCGTGTGGGCCTGCGTGTGTATGCATGCATGCTCCGATGTTAGGGAAGGGACTGCCATCGCCTGAGGGTCAGGCCTGCCTAGCTACAAAAGAAATCCTGCCGGAAGTTGGCAGGACTGAGGCACCGCAACATCCACAAAAGAGGCTCTGGAGAAGACTCGCTCTCCCATTTTCTTGTTGTGTGTCTCTAGTTGAGCCCTCTGTGCTCACCCAGTCTGTGGGATCTGACAAGGCTGGCTATTGTTTCCACAGAGCCTGTGTCCAACAGGGACTGGGAAATAGGTGCTGAATAGCTGCACAAAGAAATGAGAGTAAAGGATCCCCGAGATCATTAGAGAGGGGCGCATGCGTAAGGTCAGGGGTCACACGTGCGGTGAGGTGCTGCCGCACCGCGTTTTCACCCCACCCCTCCTACCGCCAGAACGCCTCGTCGGTCATGGCTCACTTCACTCCCTGAAAGCCAAGCACTCTGTGAATGTTCGGAGCATGTTGACATTTGCCTGAGGAGCAGAGGCGTACCGTCTCCATGACAGGTGAAGAAAGAAAAGGTGGCGTAAATTCCATCCTCGTTCCCAAACAGGCCCTGAGGCCTCCGGAGCCCGACCGAGATTAAGTGGGCTGCCCTGAGCAACACCGTGCCCCCAAACTCCACCCAGGAGGGCCTGTCTCTTTTCTTCTGCCCTGGAGTCTTCCAGGCCAAGACCACCAAGAACATGGCTCCTGCTTCTCTCTGGTCAGCTCTAAGAACGCACACGTGGGCGGGAGGAGTGTCAGTGGGGCACTGGGCACTCTATCCCTTCTAGACTATGACAACGTCCTCACCCCACACCGGCTCGGGTCATTCGGTGGGGAGGCCCTTCTTCCCCACCCACCTCTGGCTCGCCGGGGAGTGTTTGAATATGCCCACTTCCACTCTGGACTCAAGTCTTCTCACCTCACAGTGAACCTGACCCGCTGTCGGCCAGAGACACACAAGCCTATAAACACATCCTTGGTTCCTGCCTAGCAGCACGACTATTTGTGGAAGCGCAGTGTGTGGGGGGCCTGGGGAGACAGGTAATCTGTAAGGTGCTTGCTGTACAGGGAGGGAGGGATAAAGGATCCCTGTGGCTCAGAGGCCCTAGTTCCCGGTGACAGACCCCACCCAGACACTGTGGACAGCGGCTGAGAAACAACGTCCACAGTTGACTTCCGGCCTCCACGTGCACCTACCCAACTCTACACACACACACACAAGCAAAGCAATGCATGTCTACCTAGGTTTTTGTGCTTTCCTGAGATACCAATAGACTGAGGCTGAGGAAGCATGGCTGAGGCCCGTGTTCCCTGTCAAACCTCATGGGCAGATTCAGGCCTTGTCGATCTTGGGGTCAGTGCCCTTCCATTTCACAGGCCTGACAGTCCAGAGGTGCTTTTCACAGGGGTGCAGGAAATGCAGGATGTTTATCCAAAGGGAAGCTTCCAATCTTCTTTCTGCTCGCCACTGTAACAGGTACTGTGGCCATGCCAGCAAGCAGGCAAAGCGCCGCCATACCAGGGTCTTAACACTGGAAGAGAAGGCGCTACCCGGGTGGTCTGCACATAGATCTCTGGTCTCTAAGAGCGTTTTTGCTTTCCTTACTCAATGCCCAGGAGTTTAGAGGCTTTTGGTTTCTACCCTTTAGGAATGTGTTTCTCTGATGTCTATCTCTGGAGTCCTGGGGAGGCTTATGTTTCTGCTCTTCAGTCTGTGTATTCCTACAGCTCAGGCAAGCAAAGAATACAGCAAAATGGCCAGGTAGATGAAAAGTGGCAGTTCGAGCAGGGACTAGGTGGTATCCAACATGCACCCTAATGAAGAAACTCGGGTGGGTGAGCAATGCGGTAGGCCTGGTCTGTTGGGGACATTGAGAGCCAGCTGCCAGGGTCTGTCTGATCCTTCCTCCCTCTCTCCCATTGGCTCATCCTGCACCACAACTCCCTAAAGTGCCCTAATAGGAACTGATAGGAAACGCCCCTGAGCCTGCTCTGTGGGTGGTGCATCTCGGATGCCAGGCAATCAGCACTAAGCACCACCATTTGCAGAAGTGCTTTCAGCACAGAAGGGGAGCAAGGATGGATGTCTGGCCACTGGGAAAGTGTTCTTCCAGTTCACTGGCTTGGTAGCGTCTGTACCCAGGTTGCCACCAGCAGGGCACAGTTTCTTTCTAAGCCCCAGATCTGCCAAGGGAAG
This sequence comes from Pachyuromys duprasi, assembly GCA_028658305.1. NCBI lineage: Eukaryota > Metazoa > Chordata > Mammalia > Rodentia > Muridae > Pachyuromys > Pachyuromys duprasi. The sequence continues at coordinate 13,281,308 of CM053749.1, read as the reverse complement.
CCCAGCTAACCCCACTCTCACTCAGACTGAAGGCCAAAACCCTCAGTCAGGTTTCTTGGTGCTTCACGAGGAAGAAGTGAAGAGTTAAAGCACTCCCTCCAGTGGGGTTCTGTCCTCTGTGGCTCCGTGGCTCTGGGCTTCAGCTCTGACTAGATGTGTATTCTGAGAGCCTTTGGGACAGGATGGCCTTTTTAAGTTAACTGTTTGGTCTGAGCCCTAACTGCAGCCTTAGCAGCTGTGTGTGGCTAGGAAGCATGGTCCATGTGGGCCCACTGAGCCTGCTGGGCATCACCTGTTGCATAAGAGCCCAGCTAGGGAACGCACTGTTAACCCACTTTTAATTCAAGCATGCTCTAGAATGGGAACCCAGGGGTGCGAGTCTGTCTTGTCCATCTCTCCATCCTCAGTCCTGTGCATGAAACCTGGCTTCAATTAACAGTCGAGTCATGCCAGGACTCCTGCTGAGGGCTCCCATTTCCAACAATTCATTTGATGAGACTAATGTTTGTGCAATCGAACGTACTTGACTCGCTCTCCCGGAACACCAGCACAGCTTCACCTTTCTCCTCCCCTTTATCTCTCTGTCGAGATACAGGTGGCATTACGGTAAATCTGCAGGTGAAGTGCTGCTCTGATTTTATAGCCCAGATCTGACTACACAGTGTGCCTGTCACCTCACTTGGATGCCTCCAAAACACACCCTGGCGGGGGTGTGGCTTCCAGAGCACTTCCCTAGGTTTGACCAACAGCAGTAGGAGAAAGACAAGCAACTGGTGACTCCAATACCACAGTGGCCTTAACCACCGATCCTGTAGCCTAAAGGAAAGTTAGTGACACATGAGGCTCAGTCGCCGTTCCATCGCTGTGAAGAGACTCCATGACCAACCCAACTCTTATGAAATAAAGCATTTGATTAGGGCTGGCTTACAGTTCCAGAGGTTCAGTGAATTATCATCATGGTGGGGGGACATGGGGGAACACATGGAGATGCAGCAGTAAGAGCTAAGAGCTATATCCTGGTTGCAAAGAGACACACTGGGCTTGGCATGGGCTTCTGAAACCTCAAAACCTACCCCTAGTGGCACACTTTGTCCAATAAGGCCACACCTCCTAATCCTTCTAATCCTTTCAAATAGCACCACTCCCTGGTGACTAAGCATTCCAATATATGAGCTTATAGGGGCCATTCTCATTCAGACCACCAGCATAAGTCAGAGGCTTGAAATGTGCTTGTGCAGTAAGAACCACATGCTGTGTGCCTGTCATCTTCATTGCAAGAACTAGCAGCTAGTCTGCTGTCCAGGAAAGATGAGGCAAAGATGAGGCACACACAAGCAGAGCCAGACCCAGTGCAGCCTGGAGTCCAGCCTGGATCAGTGAATTCTATCCAGCTTGCAGATATATCAGTGAGAAGTTTTTAAAGAGCTGTTATTTGAAGCCACTGAATTTTGGCTGATTTATTGTACAGTAATATGGTGAAAACAGATAACTGATCAGAAAACAATCCTATTGAAACAATCCAAATGGAATAAAGGAGCTTAATTTTATATCGTATTAATGACATAACCACACAGGGAAGAATAATTTCTAATAACTCTAAAACATGAACCTATATATCTCTGGAAAGATATAACTTAAAGACAAAGTTTACCACAGGGGATCTTAAATCACATTCACTATTACTGCTAGTAAAAAAAAAAAGCTACATTATTACTTTATATGCATATTCTACACTCTATAGTCATAATACATATATGTTAGAATAAAGTCAACACATAATAACAATGTCACAAGACCTTAAAGACGTGAGTTTAAGAAAAGAGATGAGCTGGGTGTGTGCATGAGCGTGAAAGCCACCTGGAAGTCCAGCCCTGGGTGACAGAGGGAGGAGGTTCAGGAGTGGGTTCTGAGGATCAGATTTGGGTCCTCACGCTTAGCAGGGAGCCCTTTTCCAACTGAGCCATCTTCCCAACCTCTCACCAGACCATGCATTTTCCTTCTATGTATATTTACAATTTTTGTCTGCAAAGCACCTGCTGCTCCTGGGAGCACAGGCCCCGAAGAGCCAAAGGCTGGTGTACCTAAAGAAAGACTAACAGAAAAAGAACAGGCTGCACAGTGATTCTTCTGCAGTGCCCAGGGCCGCTGGCCAGCGTAAAGGGGTGCTGGGCGCTCTAATCTGACTTTGACTCTCCCTCTTTCCCCAGCTGGGAGCTCTCCAAACATTAGCTAGCAAGGCCTTAGCTAACTAGCCATTCAAGGTCAGATGTAGGGGTGTTAGGAGGGTGGGCTCATGAGGCCACAGGGAAGGGAGATGGCCTCTGAGCATGACTCCTGAAACAAGCATACTACATTAGTTATCACCCTTCCTCTCCAGTGGAACAGAGTCAGGATCCAACACTTCACCAGGTCACCAGGAACCTCCATGTATACACAGGGAAGGCACGACCCATGCAGGCTCCCATAGATGCACCCCTGGGTTTCGTGTATCTGAGCTTCACACAGAGATGGTCTCATGAGGATGGACAGGCGTGGGGAAAGACTTCCATGAGGACGGACAGGCATGGGGACAGACTTCCATAAGGATCTCAGAAAGGCAGAGGAAGATGTTCCTCGGCTACATGAGTGAAGGCTCTCATCCCTCAGAGTATATCACTGAGAATCCATGTGACATGCTAAGCCCGGACCCTGTCTTCTGAGTGTCCCTGTCCTCTGAGTACTGAGAGCCTTGGGCAGGGCAGCCTAGGTAGGCAACTGTCCCCACTACAGCCAAAGGAGCTAGAGATGTCAAAGCCAGAGAAGACCAGACTGAGGAGCTGAGAGAACATGGCAGATGGGGGGTTCACAGTGGACACCTGCAAAACCTCTGAGCAGAGGAGCCAACAAGTATAAGGAAATCCAGTTCAAACAGCCAGAAACAAGAGTTTCCAGCAGGGGGGGTGCTGAGAAAGCCCAAAGGCTGCTGACCTCTTCAGCGTTCATATCAAAGCAGAGCTCTGTCTGGGAGTTGAAGGCAGCCATTCTGGCTTCCATTAGGGGCTGGGTTAGATGTGCGAACTAAAACAGAGACTGAGTACACACATTATCTGCTCAAGCCAAACCCTCGTTCACTAGACCGTGACACTGAGAGAGTCTGGCCTGACCCTAGAGTCCTGAGGCAGCTCTTCCCTCTAAAATGAAGGTGTCAACGCAACTGTCTAACCCTAAGTCGGGTAGGCAAAGCCACCTTCCCCCGTCACAGTTCTGCCAAACTCCAGCTCCCCCTGGCAATCATAGGCACAGTGACCATTGCCAGGGCACCTGCCATGGGTGGGACAATGCTCAGGAGATGAGGGGACACACAGCAGGGCATGGCAAGCCTGCAGCAGGCTCTGCTGGCCTAGGTTTCATTTGCAGCGTTATTGCTGGCTGCCTAACCCCGCACAAGGAGGCCAAGCAGCCAAGCAGCCACCTGGGGGAAAGGTGCCAGCAAGCCTTTGCCTGGCTCCAGGCTTGACTTACCTTGTCCACTCTAGGAAATCTCTGTGACACAGTAAGTGAGCCATCCTTTACTTACAGCCGCTTCTAATCCCCCTAAAGGACACATGCTGCGCTTTTTATTTATAATCTTGTGGTTGTGTCTGAGACAGGGTCTCATTCTGCATCTCATGCTAATACACTATTGAACACATGCCCTGGAACCCTCCTGAGTGCTGGGGTTACAGGTGTGAGCCACCGTGGCCCGGTATGACCTTGACTTCTATTCTCCATGGCACTGAAGAACGGTGGAGAGCATCATGCTTCCTTTCTATTGCTCTCATAGAAATCAAATGTCAAAGGTGAATGGGCTTTGGAGATTGTCTAGTTAAACCCTTCATTTTAGAGAGGATGAAACTGAAAACTTGGGGTCCTGACGGTGGGTCAGTGGTAGAGTGTTACCTACCATGATCCTTAGAAGCTCAAAAGGAAAGCAAGAACATCCCAAAGATCTACTCGGCGTGTATGCTCAGTGTGCAGTCTGGGGCAACATCAAATGATCAAAACCTGGATTTCTGATCCTTATTCAGGATGCCCACTATTCCTCATCCTACACTGTCCTTTATCCACTGTCCTACTTCCTGATCCTTTTGCCTCTGGAAAGCCCTCCCCATCCTCTTGCTAAAATTTCCATCCTCTCTGAGCAGGAGGCAGGGAAATGACACGCTTCTCCAGCTGTGCTCAGTGTAAGGCATTTTGGTTTGCTAACGTCTGCTTGCTAGCTGTTCTGAATCGCTCATCTTAGGTCTTTGGAGCTCCCAACAGAATAAGCTAATGTTTTGAATGTGTTTTGTAAGCTGTAAAACACTGTACAAATATATGCTCTACTATTTTAGGATATGGAATAATACAATCCCTTCAAATTGTGCTTTTGATTATCCTACCTCTGTGAGACAAAGAGAAACAGAGTTGAGAAGAACAACAAGGAAGCAGAAAGGGAGGGTAAAGTTCTGGACATGTCCTCTGTCTCTCCCCAGACCACAAGTCCATTGAGGATGGAGGCTACTCATTCTGTCCCTCTTCCTTTGTTCTCATGGCTCACCCAAGGATAGGCTCAACAAATGGCTTCCTTTAAACCCTCAGCCAGGTGAGGTGGCAAACGCCTTTAATCCCAGCACTTTAGGAGGCAGAGGCAAGCTGATCTCTGCAAGTTTGAGGCCAGCCTGGTCTACAGGATGAGTTTCAGGACAACCAGAACTACAATAAAAACCTTGTCTCAAAATAACAAAACAAAACAAAAGTAAAAAATAAACAAACCTCTCTATAGCAGGCATGGTGCTTATGATCCCACTACTCAGAAGGCTGAGGCAAGATGACTTAACAACCAGTCTGGGCTACACAGTACAACACTGACAAATGAAACAAACAATGCTGAGCTAGATGTGCATCCCAGAAGTAGAGAGTCAGCTTGGTGTGCGTGAAGCCTTGGGTTCAGTTCTCAGCACTGCGCAGGCTAGGACCGTAGCACTAGCACTTGCGAAGCAGAGGAGGGTACCACACTCTAAGGTTATCCTCAACTACGTGGGGAGTTGGGGGCCACCCTGGGCTAAGCCTCAAACAGAGAAAAAAAATCTGCTTCTGGACTAAGGATTTAGCTCAGCAGTAGACCATCTGCATATGAGGCCCTGGGTTAGACTACCAGCATCAAAATAATTTAATAAATTTTAAGTTAGTAAAACGCTTCTATTTCACTGAAAAAAAAATACCACCTCAAGTGTTCCCATATACAAAAAGTACAGAAGAGGAACATGCAGCGGTGTTGGTCAAGGGCTTCCAACTCTAAGTTAAACAGGATGAATAAATTCCAGAGATCTACTGTATATCATTGTAACTATAGTTAATAACATCATATTCTTGAAAAAGCACTGAGTAGAGTTGAACCATTTTTCACCACAAGAAAATAAGTATGTGAGGGAATAAATACATTAATTGATTTTTACATATTTTAAAGTATCATGTGGTATATAATAAATACTGTTAGTTTAAAAGCCTGGCATAATGGCACATGCGTATGACGCCAGCAGGTGGGGGGGAAAAGCAAAGAGGATGATCACAAATTTAAGGCCAGCTTGGGTCCCATGAGACTTCTCTCCCTACCCCACCCTCCAAAAAATTTTAAACTCGGTGAGTAAAGTGCTTGTCACACTAGGATGACCTCTGCTTGAATGCCAAGAACCAATCAATGAAAAAGGCCCGATATGGTGGCAGGTGTCTGTAACTGCAACGGTCCTGCAATGACATGGGACCTAGCCTGGCACAGACAGTCACGAACAGGAGACCCTGCCTGAGGCAGAGGAGACACCTCAGTGGTTAAGAGCACTTCCTGCTTCTCCAGGGGAGCCGAGTTTGATTTTCAGCACCCATGTTGGGCAGCTTACAGCTCTAACTACGGCTCCAGGCATATCTGGTGCCTCTTGTCTCCGCAGGCAATGACAGTCACAAACCCTCATGCAGACTCATGCATACACATAATGAAAAGTAAAACACTTTAAAAGCATGTAGAGAGCACGGTGCGGTGATGGACACCTTTAATCCCGGCACTCAGGAGGCAGAGGCAGGAGGATCTCTGAGTTCGCCAAGCCAGCCTGGTCTACACTGAAAGTCCCAAGACTCCCAGTGCTACATAGAGACTCTGTCCCAAAAAGAGAAAATAAAAGAGTGTGGAGGGCTCCGGCGACTGCTCAGTGGCTAAAGCACTGGCTTCTCCTCCAGAGGACCAGGGTTAAACCCCCAAAACCGTGTGTCAGTTCACAGCTATCTGTAATTCCAGTTCTGGGAGACCCAATGTCCTCTCCTGGCCTTGGTGGACACCAGAATGCACATGTCTCACAGATTTACATGCAAGTACACACCATATACATAAAATGAAATAAAAAAAATAGAGAGAGATTCTGCCTCAAAATGGTAGGTAGGTCTAACACCTGAGATTTTTCCTCTACTCTAAATATGCACCACAAAATGCTCTTTATTCTGTCTCTCTCTTCCTTCTCTCTCTCTCTCTCTCTCTCCTCTCTCTCTCTCTCTCTCTCTCTCTCTCTCTCTCTCTCTCTCAAACACACACACAGTGCAGGTAGTCCCTTGTTACCTGCCCCCACAGCAATATACTATTGTGACTATTGTCCTTAATGTCCGTCTTTCCCAATCATCCACATGTGTGAGTGGTTATTCGGCTTCCTTGTGAGGATCATTTTCCTCCCTAAGCCAGTATCACTGGACAGCCCTGGCTCATTTGAAAAGCAAGGATAGTCCCAGGTAGGACAGAGTGGGGTGTCTTCTTATGAGCTCCTAGACACGCTAGTAGAGCTCTGTGATCCCCCCTGTATGTGAGACCAGGTCTTAGAAACCACTTGTATTTCCTGGATCCCTGACCTTTGACTCCGGTAGCAGACCTACCTGTTTCAGGGGTGGCCAGGCTTCTCTAGGCACTTCTGGACTTGATCCTAAAAAGGACCTAAAAGGTTCCAGTGTACGTCCAAGTAATTTTCTTGTTAGAAAGAGGTGGGGGGACAGCAGATAAAGACTCTTCTAGATTGGGAAGGAAGCGTCATCACAGAACACCCCTGATGGGGCCCAGAGCACAATGCAGATGAGTGGAAGGGCATGCACACCAGGCTCAGATGCCCAGACCCTAAGTGAAAGTTAAACAGGCAAGAATAATGCCGTGGGCCTGCACTGGGCGTAGCGGTAGAGTAGCACCTGCCTAGCCGGCACACCTAACATGCACACGGCGTTGGGTTTAATCCCCAGAACTACAAAACAACATCAACAACAACAAAAACCAGAATGACCAGCCTATTTACTAGAGGCCCAGCATGTAAGCAGAGAACCACAGAGGGCAGAAAGCCAGAATTCCAGCCACCCTACCACGGAGAGCCATAGCCCAGGGTCCCAACCATCACCAACATCCCCCACTGTGCTCATAAATGGTGATGGCAGATGGTCCTGTAGGAAAGGAGTTTGGGCAAGTCCATGAATACAGTGCCTACAGCAGCATGACATGCTTCTGGCAATGGGAAGACTGAGGCAGGAGTCCCACAGCTAGATTGTTCACCGAGCCTCACTCATATCCTAACATGGCACTCAGCCCTGGCTGCAAACAGGCAGGGCTCAGCCACCAGTTCACTGTTTAAAAACAGTTCCCAGGCAGGAAGGGCAGAAAGGGTCAGGCCAGATGGGGCCTGCAGGGTTTGCATGGCCTGGCAGGTCAAGAGAGAAATAAAACGCCTAACAGACTGTCTATGATAAAGCAGCCATCCAAAAACCATAGTCAGAACTAATACAACAGAGCTACCAGCCCCAGCTTAACAGGATAGACCCATGGGCTCCAGGAACAACACCAGTGAAACCAGAAGAATTTACTGAAGCCCTTGGACCTCTTTCCATGCAGCTTCCTACTTCAAATCTACACAGGGTTCACATGAGCTGGGTCAAAGGGCATGACACTGAAAGCTTTGGCTTCTTAAACTCAAAACCAAACCAATTCAGAAGGAGAATTTCAGAGAAAGAAAAAAAAAGTGACCCACTACATTGTTCTTTGGCTCCCAAATTAGTCCAAAGCCTGGCTCTATTTTTAGCAACTTCCTCCTCTCTCCATATCTGAATCCTTCAACAAATCCCTTCTTCTAAAGGTAGAATTTCAGCCAAGGAGGATGGCACAAGCCTGTCGTCTTTACACTGACAAGGCTGAGGCAGGAGGATTAAGAGTTTGAGCCCCCGCCCCCCCCCCGGGCTACACAAAATAAATTCAAGATCAACTTGAACTGCATAGCAAATGCTGGTCTCAAAAATAACAGCAAAATGAATGGCGTGTGGGTTTGTGATGTGCAATGCCATGGGACAGAGTGTCTAGCATGTATGAAGACCCTGGTGTGAACTCCAATACTACAAATAACTAATAATAATGATGATGAAATGTGGATCTGAACAAATTCTAAATGCCCAATTTTCAGGAAAACACTGGCTAAGACACAGTTTAAATTACTCCATAGGAATGTAACTGACATAATCCAGAATGTGAAGACTCACAGAACAAGTGACTCAGATCTATAATACATAAGTTACAAAAGTGAACAAATTGAAATAGTCTATCAGTTTAAAGAGACTAGATTTGCCATGTACACCACAATTTGAACCAACCAACTGTCAAAATCGTAAGACAATCAGAAAACAGAACTACATCCAAATATTCCCTGAGATGAAGAACAGGGGAGATGGAGAGACAGTTCAGCAATTAACATATGTCCTGTTGTTGCCCAGAGGCCCAGGTTCAGTTCTCGGCACCCACACTGGGTGGCTCAAGCTGCCTACACCCCGCTCAAGAGAGACCCAGCATCTCTGGCCTCTTCAGTCACTTGTACCCTCTGCATAGACACACAAATACAGATAATTAAATATGTCCTTATTTTAAAAAAACAGGTTACTGGGCTGCACAGTTAGCTTGAAGACAGTGTGCCTGCCTAGCATTCCTGAGGCCCTGGGTTTGATTCCTAGCAAACCCTCCCTGGGAAGAAAGAAATACCTACTTAGATGCAGTAATGGCATTATGGTTACATTTATACAGAGCTCATTTCTTGGAAGTGTGCATGGAAAAGCTGATGATGGAATGGAATGCTGGAATGTCTGGAATTTGTTTCCGTAGGAAGGGAGAGCGATAAATGAAACTATTGGCTGAGTTGATAATGGCTGTGGCTAAGTAATTGGAATATGGGACTTTATTAGACTATTTCCTGTGTTATGTATGCTGAAAATTTTCACAGTAAGCTTGTTTGTTTGTTTGTTTGTTTGTTTTAAATAGCCTGTCTTTTCCTAGTTCTCCACTAGGAAGAAAAAATTAAGTTCAGAGGCAGGCGCCATGGCTCACATCTGTAGCCCCGCACTTAGTCCTGGCACTTGTAAAGCCCAGATAGGCGGAGCAGCCTGAGTCCAAGGCGGTGGTGACTTTCAGGCCAGCTCAGGCTACAGAGTAACACTGTGTCTCCAAAACACAAAGCAAAAACATCTACATTATCTCAACAGCACCGCTAGTGCTGGGAAAGATGTTACCAAAGCTGCCTCTTTTTCCCTAGCACGAAATGCAAAAATGATTGCCCCCTTGAGGTAAAATTGACAATGTCACTCTTCTAAAGGAAGGTCATTCTACCTGTACTTCCAAAAAAACTCAACCACTGGGACCAAACAAGGCTTCCACATGACAAATGATCATTGTTTCCAGACCTGGCAATTGTGTCCTATCGTTCCGTCTTCACAATTTCACTGTAGATTTTGTTAGTCCGTGACTCTTAGCTAATACAATCAACCTGGATAATGCAGACACTATGCCTGACAAATCCATTTTGAGAAAAGAACTTCACCAGGTTCCTAGGGTGCTCTCACCTACCTAGCAAGTAACGAAGTTCTCTGTGCCAGGCTGTGTTTGGCATATGAACTAAAGGGGAATTAGGGATTTTGACGGGCATTTAGAGAGAGATGTCTCACCTGGCTTTACCCATTTCTCTCCCAGTCCTTTGCATTCAGTCTCGCTCTTTGCTCCTTGTCTCTGCCAAGTTAAACCACATTCCTCTTCCTTCCCTCTGAACACTGAATTCCAATAATTTTTCCATAATGCTTTGGATGCCCCCTCTCCTGAATCCTAACTGTGCCTTTCAAGTCTTCTGACTTGACAACCCTTCCACACACAGACACTAAGCTGCCCAGTTTTCCCAGATTATCCATGATTTGGCTCTTCAAAGAGGGACCTGACCAGCCAGGCTGAGAGCTAGTGGGTAGGGAAGTATTTTTTTTTTCTTCCATACCTTCCACATAGCCAAAGCCAGTGCTTGTTCTTGATGGCTATGCTACCTTAGCTAATTTATTAAAGATCAATTTGCACATGACAAAAATTTTACAAACTTGAGGCTGATGTGGACAGGCTGCCACTGACCTATGTGGACCCTTTGTGTAATTTTTTTTTTTTGAGACAGGGTTTCTTTGTGTAGCCTTGGTTGTCCTGGACTCACTTTGTAGATCAGGCTGGCCTCAAATTCACAGACATCTGCCTGCCTCCCAGAGTGCTAAGATTAAAGGTGCACACTATCATGCCCAAGCACCTTTGTGCAAAGCAGAATTTTTTATTTACTTGTGTGTGAATGTGTCTGAGTCTATGTGCACTGTTTTGGGAGGGATGTATACCTCTGTGTTCACACAGAGAGATGCTAAATGAAGGTCCTGGGTATCGTCTTCAACACTCTCTACTCACCCTTTGAACCTGGGGTTCTCATGTTCTCACAGAGGCTGGAAGCCAGGAGGTCTTAGTGAGCACCCTGTCTCTGCCCCACAGTTTGGTGCTGGGGTTGCAGGTTTGCATGAGATGCCCAGCTAGTTATGAGCGCTGGGATCCTAACTCAGCTTCCTGGTGAATGAACCACTGAACCAACTCTCCATCCCTGCTTTGTGTCATTTTTTTTTTAAGTTTTATTTTTTATGTCTGTGGGTGCTATGCTTGCATGTGTGTCTATATACCACATGTGCTTGGTGTCCGTAGGGACCAAAAGAGAGTATCAGATACCCTGGAACTGGAGTTATGGATGGTTGTGACCCAACATGTGGGTGCTGAGGATTGAACCCAGGACCTCTAGAAGATTGGTGCTCTTAACTGTTGAACCATCTCTCCAGTACCCAATAAAGAGAGTGGTGGGGTAGTAGTGGTGGTGGTGCTGGGGCTTGAACCCAGGGCCTCACAGGTGCTGGGTAGGCACGCTGCCACCGTACTACCTCCCAGCTCTAAGGTGTTTTTCAAAAGTACTTTCTCAGGTACTCACAAGGTCTGATCTTAATCTGGAGGTATGTCATAGGTATATGTACAGGTAAAATTCCATCATCTTGTGCCCTTGCTGTACACTGATACATCTCTATAAATAAAGGAGTGAATGAGCAAATGAATGAATGAATGAATGATGTCCCTTCCTCTATCAGGATGTAGCCCCTACCAAGTCAATTAGCTTAGAAAGTAGCATCTGAGACAGAGATCAGCTTTATCTCAGTCTGTCACTGCTTGAGAAAAGCAGAGCAGATATAACCGTATGAGGTGAACTGGAGACCAGAAACAGAAAATTCTTCCTTGTGGAGCTGTGCAGTGCTCAAAGCTCTACATCATCCTCACAGGTTAAGAGACAGCGCTATGGGTGTGGCAGCATCGATGCTTGCTGAATTCAAGTCAGGCTCTCCAGCCTTGAATGCTGAAGCCACCCCCTCACAGAGCCCAAGTCAGCTGCACAGAATGAGGCTGAAAAAAACTAACTCAGCTTGAGGTGACAGGAGGTGACATGGCGACAGGAAAGAACCAGGATTCAACTCCCTAAGAATCTCACTTTTGTTCTCCTATGAGATTAAAAAATTAATCGCACCTTCTTTTGACACTTTCCCCTATACTGTGAGGTTTCTGACTGCTACAAAATTCAAGATCTTGTTGGAAAGAAATATATCCCTGTGCAATGCTCTTTGCTGAATGCCTAGAGGCGCATGCCATGGGGCCTTTTCTCCATCAATGGGCCAATCTGTTCATCAGTATCTCAGAACAGAACATGCTAAATTTGGTATCAGGTACCTGAGATGCACTGGGGAGAGGAATCAGAAGCCATTCCGACCCTGAAGGAGAGAAAGACAGACAGAGCAGCTGCCTGCTTAGCTGAGATGCTGTGAGAAACTGACTAGCAGGTGGAAGAGTGAATTGTACCCACTAAGGGTCCTCAGTCTTGAGTGTGGCTGACAAACCACCAGTTCACCTCCTGAGTCTGAAAGCTGAAGGACCTCAGGAACACAGGCCCGTGTGCGAGCCCTGCCCACACCTGGCAAGATGTACTGTGACTGCTAATTCCAGCAAAAGCCCACAGTTTCTGCACACATGCCAGTGGTTTGGTCTGCCCTGTACCAGGATTTATAGGTAGAATAGAAAAGGAAGTCCTGTGTAGGCTATATCCAGCAGCCTCTTTCCTGTCCCCCTAAGCTGCCATGTCTTTCCAAAATTCCATATGCTTGTCTCTGCAACATCTGATAAACAGCTGGCAGAGTAGCCGGTTTGGTTAACTGGGAGGAAAATGGTAAATTCCCCACATAGGACTCTCAACAACAAGGTGTTTTTCCATTCAGCTATAGCTCTTCCTTGGAGGGAGAGAACTGAAGTCTGATGAGCCTCTCTCTCAAGCTAAAACCCAAACAGCAACTCAACATGCAGCAAGATGGACAGTGCTCGCAGGGCTAAGAGCTGTGTGCTGCTCAACTACATTACTGTAACAGCAAATATAAAATGGGCAAATTCCACCCTGAAAAGGAATGTTCACAGGCTGGCTTGTCTGAGACAGGTTTCAGGCTTCTAACATGATGTCTTCATCCCTGTGAGTTGTCTAAGAAATGACTTCTGTCTGAGGAAATATACATAGAGGAGGCATAGTTGGGCATCTGGAAAAGCAGAAATTATTCTTCCTTGGAGTTTTTTTTGTGTTCGGAGAAGGCAAAGCAACATATATTTTGCAGCTTCAAATGGAGATGGAAGCACCTCCCCCCACTAAGGGTTACACTACTCCCCAGGGCCAACTGGTGTAAAAATACTGTCTTCCATTTTACCCTGTCATCTCCTGGTAGTCTTCAGGCGGCTGACTGAAGATTAGCATCCGCATCCTCTGCATCCAGTACAACTTGTTTTTGCAGAATCTGGGTTGGCAAACCCCTAAAACAAGCTGTGCTCAAAATACTGCCCAGATCTACTGTTTAAACCGTTCTGTGTGGGTTTCAGCTTTCCACAGGCTGGAGGTGTTGCTCTAAATCATTAAGCCGTGAGTTCATATCTGGTGGGAGGTAATTCAATAGCGTTTTTGCTTCACCTGGAAGTGTTCACTAACCCTCGATCAAAGCACATGACTGTATTATCGGGCCTGATAGTACCCAGTGGGCAATTTTCCTTTCCTCAGAGACAGGGACAGCCACAAAATGCTCACAGAAAGCAAAAGACCAAGTTCATGGTTCAAGTATCCCCATCTCTCCCTATTCCTAGCAGTGACACTTATCCTCCCTGACAGCCACTCCCATTGTGCTCTCCCTCGACCCAACACAATGGACATATGCAGACAGGGAGGGTGTCTTCCATCCCATTGCTCCCCTGTGCAGAGGGACCAGGCTAAGGTTACATAAGCCCCTCCTGAGCTGTTGGGCCCCTGTGCTATGGGGAAGAGAATTGGGGGATTGTGACGAAGTCACGGTCTGCAGGCCCTGACTAACCCTGTACTCACCATCCTGTCCTGTCAAGGCGGGGCAGCTGGAAACCTAGGGTCGCCCCCTCCTCGGCCACCCCTTCACACCAATCCGGCAGGACGGAGTGCAGGCAGACCCGAACCTGGCTTTCCGCTAGATCGTGGGATTCCAGGCCCCAGCCCCAGACTCGGACCGTAGCTCCCTGCCCCCCCAACCCCCGGGTGCCCAGACGCCCGCTCTTACCTGCTCGGGCCGGGGCCGGGGCCGGGGCCGGGGATCGGACCGAGACCAGGGGCCGGGGGTCCCGTCGCTCGCGCAGCGACAGCCGCGGGGAGCTGTCCGCCGCCAGCTAGTGCTGAAGGAGGCTTCCCTGCTCCGGGGCCCGGACCCTGACCAGAGCCTCCGGGCGGCAGCGGCCCTTCGCCCGCGCCGCCCTCCAGGCTGGCCTCGTTGCCCATGGTGGGCAGGCGGGCGGGCGGGGTCGGGGTCGCACTGCGCCCGGGCCGGCGGCTCCCGGGCGGCGCTCACACTCTCCGCTCCACCACCGCTGCCGCCATCTCCCAGCTCGGCTCGCACCGCCGCCTGCTGCTGCGCATGCGCGCCGCGCGCGCCCCTGCACACGCCCCCCCCTCCTCCCGCGCGCGCTCACGCCGGCCCGTGAAGGCTCGTGTCCACGCTCCAGCCTCGGGGTCGCCGGGAAGAGCGCCCCGGAATCCGCGCATGCGCCCTCCACGGCCAGCGCGGCCGGCGGGCCACTGCGTTCTGCTGGACCCCCTTTTGGAGACCTCGCTAGACCTCAGAAGCGACCTGAGAGCTGGAAGTGGTGGCCTACGCACGCAATGCCACCTTAGGAGGCTGAGGCACGGAAGTCAAGGTCATCCTCAGGTGTGCAGTAAGTTCGAGGCCAGCCTACTCCAGACTGTCTTAAAAGACAAGCCCGACTTAGAGGGCTCCACAGGGAAAGGTGCTTGCTGCCAAGTTGGACGCTGTGCCTTAGGGACCCACATGGTGAAAGGAGATAAACAGCTTCCACACGTTGTCCTCGGATCTTCACACCCTCCAGTAGTAGCGCCAGCCGTAAACACGTGCAGATAAAAATGTCTTCCTTTAAAAGAAGGTCTAAAGAGATGATTTAGCAGTTAAGAACGTATACTGCTCTTGCGGAGGGCAAGGTTCCCAGCGCCCATGTCTGTGAACTTACAACTATAATTTTAGTGCCAGAATGATCCCATGACTCTAGCCTCAATAAACAGCACTCAGGGGCACAGATTCACACACACGGACTGGACAGTAGTGGCGCAGGCCTTTAATCCCGGCATTCAGGGAGGCAGAGGCAGTCAGTGGAGGCCAGCCTCGTCTACAGAGTGAGTATTAGGACAGCCAAGGTTCCATAAAGAGCTCCTGTCTGAAATGAATGAATGAATGAATGAATGAATGAATGAATGAATGAATGAATGAATGAATGAATGAATGAATGAACAAACAACCTTTTAAAGAAAAAGAAGAAAGAAAAAGAGAGGGAAAGGAAAAAGAAATAGAAAGGGAAAGGAGGGGGAAATGTGACCAAGGTGGTACATATCCCTGTCCAGGGCCTGAAATCAGCGATACTTTGTATCTGCAAGAACCAGACACTTGGCAAGCACTTGGCAGGAGGAGCTCCAGCCTTGTTTATATGGAAAGTCCCAGGACAGGCTATGGTAGGACCTCCCTTTGAGTAACCTGAATGTAGCAGGGGCTGGGCTCGTGGCTAAAGCATAGTGAAAACAGGCCTCGGTGACAGGCCACCAGACTGTGGCTCAGAGGACGCAGAGGAGTTTAAAAGGCAGATGAACAGAAGTCTGTTCAAGGGTGCCAAGTCGTAGAAGGAGAGAGAAAATATTGGGGCTAGACTGTCAGGGGCTGATCCCTGCTGGTTACAAAAACACCATTTAGATAGCAGTGGAAATCATCTGGGATTCAGACTGAGGACTAGTCCCACAGACCCAGGGCCTCGGGGAGCACCCCAGGGACAGAGGATGTGCAGGCTCTGGACAATGACACTAGGGACAGGAAAGAGAGGTTGATGCTTATTAGTGGCCTTGAGCTGTGGCCCTCAGGGACTGTCCAGGAGAAGGCTTGTGAGTTTCCCACTCACTAACCTGAGAGCTTACTGAATTTCTTTCTTCTTTCTCACATTAAGGAAGTGGGAGAATGGTAAGGAGGAAGGGAAAGAAGAAAGACAAGGCAACCAAGGCAATATAGCAGTGTCTGGCATTACCTGGAGCCAGTGACACTTTGTCTAAGGGAACTGCGCAGGAAAGACCTTTCTTCGAGTAACCTGAGCATAGTGGGGGGGGGGCTGGGCTGGTAGAGACAGACATGGAAGCCTCCTGGCTTCTTACACAGGCCTCAGACTCTTTCCTGAGATAGGACATCTTCATATAATCCAGAGTATATTCTAAACCATCATGGCTGTATAGGAGGGCTTAAGTAACTTGACTCCATTTCATAAATCCATTTCATTATCCTAATGATGAAAAATGTATTAAATATCAGAAGTTCTAACCTGCCCCGTGGCATACTCCTTTAACCAGGGAGGCAGAGGTAGGTGGGTCTCAGAGACCAGCCTGGTCTACAGAGTGAGTTCCGGAGCAGCCAGGGCTACACAGAGAAACCCTGTCTAAAAAACCGAAACAAGACAAAAAAAGTTCTAACCTGACCTGGAATAAACCAGGTGAACACCAATGGACAGACCAACCAGTGTCCAGGAAAGGTAGCCCTGCCCTTCCTCCAAGCAGCCAAAGCTACTCCCCCCCCCCAACTCTGTGATGGAGCAGGTAAGAAACAGAAGGACTCCCATGTCCTGGTGTCTTCTGACCTGTCTGCTGTCCTTCTGGCTAAACTCCCTGGCCTGTCTGGGGCTAAGGGAGGAGAGCCTGTCCCTTGAGGTCCCTCTGTGCTTCCTCCTCTGCTGAACGGCCGACTCTGTTTCATGTCTGGTATCTGCATGTGAACAGGTGTCACGTGGGTCAACACCTCAGACCAGCTACTCCCACAAGGGACCTTGGGCTCACTGAGCCCCTATTTCCTGGTGTGCAAAGTTGGGGCGTTAGTAGGCCCTCTAACAAAGAAAGCTATGAAGGTGGAGTTGCCGGTGGAGGTAATCCACAAGCGTGAGCGTCTAGTACATAAGATCACGCTGCCATTCTCCATCCCCCTGTGGTATCTTACGTTTAGGGGATTGGTGACACACACGCACTATGGCCTGGGGGCCTAACTATGTCCCATACTAGACTGTTTCAGCTTCACAAACAACCGCTACTGTGACATTGCAAAACTTTCCTCAGGGAGACAAAATGTCTGCTTCATCCACATAGAGCACCAAAAACAGACAAAAGGAATAATTCCACCAAGATCCAATTTGGCAAACCAATGAGTTTATTGGACTCACCTACAGAGCATGGATGACCCCAAAGCAGCCATCTGACAGAAAAGTGTCACACCTAACATAAGAGACTTCTCCATAGATGGAGTCTCCCTGCCCCACCTTCAGGCAACCTTCCATCCATTATACGTTATAGCACTTTCCAAGACCACAAACCTCATGCAGTTAGAGGAGAATTGCACACAGTGGGCAAAAAGGTGCAAAAAAGGGAAGGCTGGGATCTCCGGTAAGGGACCCGACCCTGCTATGAAGGAATGTCAACAGGTGAGGTCTTGAGGGGTGCTGCTGAATAGTCACGCCTGCTTCGGATGAAGATCGTAAGAGTGTGGTGTTCAGAGGGCAGTTAGTGTTCTACAGTATGTGGATTGGGCCGGGGGTGAGGGGGGAAGAACCATGGCTTTTCGTTTCTGTGGAAATCATGGTAAGTTGTGGCTTTCCACAGATTCAAGTCAACATGCCCCTAGTTCCTGTGGGAGTAATTAGCCCTACCCAGCCCGTGGGTGTGGGGAGTTGTTCTCCTCAAGGTGGAGTCCTGGCTGTAAGCAGACCTCCAGGGTCCTTGCTACCTTGGTGACAAAGGGCATGCACAGTGGACCCAAGAGGACCTGGAAGTGCAGGCTAGTGATGCGCTTCCTCCCAAAGTCAAACACTTCATTCTGTCTAAGGAGCACCGTCTGAGGAGCACTCCTGGAACACTCCTTTCCTTTCCACTTCTACGCCCAACATTCATCCCAAAGACACCTACCGATGGCACTAGCCCCTGGCGGTCTAGGACTCTTGACTCAGGCTCCCGTTTTCCTTTCCTGCCACATGAGTCATCGCCTTCTATAGCCCCTGGTGGTCTGCTTTTTCTTTCCAGCCATGCGTCGACTCCATCTTCTTTGCCCAGACTGGGCTTCTCCATAGAAAGCTCTTATCTGGCCTGTTTGCCTGGCAGAACTTTCAGTGGGGCGTTAGGGACTGACCACTGCACTTGCTTCTCCGTGCTGCTCTGAGCATTTTTCTCACCTGCACTTTCCAGAAGTTCTACTACCAACTGGGGTTAAAAGCCCCTCAGGGAGACCTTTGACCTTCATTCCCAAATCACCATATTTAGGCTGCTGACCTGATGAGAACCAGAGAGAATAAAGAGTTTGTATTCATGGAGAGGCTGTTGGCAAGCTGCCTTCACTCAGGAGAATTCACTAAATTTGACTGTAAAACAACTGTGTGGTATCTGATATCATTTCCTCGTAGGTCCAGCTGCTGTCTCTCCAGGGGCAGCATGGACTTGAAGACTCTACAGGAGTTTTCCAGGCCCCTAAGCCTCCCTAGCTGAATGCTTCTTCTTCCCACCTTGATCTGCAGGCAACACAGTGGCAGACATTTCTGAGCAAATCCAGATGGGAGAAGAATCTATTTATGCACCAAAGGGGAAATGGATGGATGGACACGCATGTGTTTGCTTCTTCAGCCTGGACACTGAGACACTTGCAAAAGATGAGAGGGAAGCCAGATGGCACGTGCCTATAATCCTGGACCTTACAAGGTGGGGTGAGGGGCAAGAGGAGGAAAACTAAAAACCTGCCTGAGCTAAACAATGACTCTGGTGAAGTGATGGTTCAGCAGTCACAAGCACTGGCTGCTCTTCCAGGGCAATGGTTCTCAACCTATGGGTCGTGACCCCTTTGGCAAATCTTTACCCCCCAAAATACTTACATAACGATTCATAACAGTATCAAAAATTATAGTTAGAAGTAGCAACAAAATAATGTTATGGATAAGGTGTCACCCCAACATGAAGAACCGTACTAAAGGGTCACAGTGTGAGGAAGGTTGAGAACCACTGCTCCACACTGACCCAAGTTCGATTTCCAGTATCCACATGATAGTTCAAAATTACGTATAATTTCATTTCTGGGGGATCGGACACCCTCCTCTGGCCTCAGCAGGCATCAGGCACACAAGATCAGGCATACAGACCTGAGGTGCACTGGGCAAAATACCCAGCACATTAAAAAAAAAAAAGTCTATGGAGGTTAAAGAAGAAATTCCACAGGCAAGAAGACAGGGCTGTGGAGGTGGCTCAGTCAGTAAACAGCATGAGAACCTGAGTTTGGATCCCCAGTGTGTAAATGCCTGGATATGTGGCCTACCTGTAGACCCATAAATAAGAACCCATAGAAGCCTATGGCCAACCAGCCATGCTATTCCAGGTGTAGTGAGAGATCCTGTCTCAAAAACTAAGGAAGAGAATAACTAAGACAGCGGATGTCAGCCTCCGGCTTCCACACGCACACAGGAATCAGTGGCTATGCAGTTCCCCCACACACCCTGCCATGTGCACACACAAATCAGTGCGTGTACAGTTCCCAACACCCTCACACCCAAAGAAAGAGGAGGAAAAGAGTAGGCAGTAGATCAGAGGTGGATGGGGATAAGAAGGGCTGACTTGGCTGGGGAGGTAGCTCAGTGATTGAAATGCTCGTCACCAAAGTATCAGGACCTTGCTTCAGCCCTGTTGCAGCCCACAAAAATGCCAGGTGGGAGTGAGGGTGGAGACAGGGGACCCCATATTGTCATGCTCTGGGTTTGACCCTAGACCCTGTCTCTGTAAATGGGATGGACGAGTGTTTGAAGATGTTTGTTTTGGTTTTTTTCGAGACAGGATTTCTCGTGTAGCCTTTGCTGTCCCGACTCACTTTGTAGACCAGGCTGGCCTCGAACTTGCAGTGATCCACCTGTCTCTACCTCTGCCCCCTAGAGTGCTGGGATCACAGGAGTGTACCGTCATGCCCGGCCTGAAGATGATTCTTAACACCAACCTCAGGCCTACACATGAGCACACATGTAACATGTATGCACACCCACATATAAGCACAACACAATGGAAAAAGACAGCCTGGAGAGATGGCTCAGCAGTTAAAAGCACATGCTGCTCTTCCACAAGACCCAAGTTTGGTTCCCTCACCTTTGTCAGTTGGCTCCAGTTCAGCTTTTGTCCTCTTCAGACACCTGCACTCATGAACACATTTCCCATACAAACACACACCCATACAGATAATAAGAGGTACAGAAATAATTTCTAATTGAAAAAATATTTAAAATGAGCCTTTAGCTGGGTGTTGGTGGCACATGCCTTTAGTCCCAGCACTTGGGAGGTAGAGGCAGGTAGATACTCTATATGTTCTTTACATACAGAGTTCCAAGACAGCCAGGGCTACACAGAGAAGCCCTGGCTAAAAACAAAAATGAGCCTTTAAACTCAGCACTCAGGGGTCAGAGTCAGGAGGATCTCTTTGAGTTCCAGGACCACCAGGACCACCTACAGGGAAACTGTCTCAAAAAAAAAAAAGGAAAAAGGAAAAAGAAAAGGAAGAAAGAAAAGAAAAGGAAGAAAAAGAAAAAAAAAGGCAGACAGAAAGAAAAGAAGAAATGAAAAAATGGGAAAAAACCTAACTCCAGCACTAGGGGATCCAACGCCCTCTTCTGGCCTTCTCAGGCACTGTATGAATGTGATGCCTAGAAATACATTCCAGCAAACACACATGTAAAAAAGAAATTTAAAACAATTTTAAAATGGGAAAAAAAAACCATGCACGAAAAAGGAAAGAATGGCTGTGTTGTGGGATCCGCTTAAATCCGACATAACTCAAACACCAGGTCAATGCAGGTGACAAAAATTTATTGTAATCAAACCGCTAATAACTGATCGGGGCTGCAGAACAGACTCGGGAGTTGAACTACGACCCTGAGGGAATGTTGGACAGCATATTTAAAGGATGAAACCATCAAGTGAGGGGGAGCAGGGTGGGGATGTCCAGTCATTGTCCCCTCCCACTGAGCAGGGGAGTTTCTGTCAGTCTGGATGGGAGTTGGCTCCTGGGCCTGGGAACATGAACTTAGCTGACTCTGCCAGCAAGATGGGGAAGTTGTCCTTGAGATGTCTGGACTCACACAACTGTCTCTTTACAAGTTGTCCCAGAGATGGCTGCACTCAGACAACTGTCTCCTTACAAGTTGTCCCTGAGACATCTGGACTCGACAACCATCTTACAAGAGAAGCCGTTCAGCTATTGGGAAGTTCCCAACTCCTCTAGAGCCTGGGACCTTGAACTTAGTTTCTCCTTATGATTAAAAGGAGGCTAAAAAGGAAATGGTAGTACTTAGAATAAGTTTCTTTTGCTTGTTCCCAACAGCTGAGGACAATCTGAGATGTTGGGATGGCACAGACACTTAGGACTGTTTCAGAGCTACTTAGGAGAACTCGTACTTACCTACTGGACTCCCTAACCTGCCCTTTTCTAAGGCCATCTTGCCATTTGTCTTACCTCCCAAAGAGATGCAACTCCCCCGCCCGCACTCCTGCACTGGGCGAGAGAAACAAACAGAACTGAAAGGGGAAAGGCTGCCCTGCCACCACCCACAGACAAAGGGCATCAGGAGCTCCCGGAGTGAGCAGGGAGTTACAAGGAGACCTTATCCTGTCCGGCCCAGGTGTATGCCTGCGCCCACCCGCCCACCCCACCCTGCCTAAACAAACTCATTTCATTTGTATCCTTTAGTCTTCAGCTGGCCAAGTTCCTGGAAGAACAGGAAAAAGAAGAAAGCTACAAAGTGTAGAATTCACCGGATGTTTTGCCCATGGGTAACCTTTCCTGCTGCAGTGGGCAAATCTTTACTTGCATTATGAAGAGGCAGTTAAAAAAAAAATCATCAGAAATGTTTGCTACTAGCACAACCTCACCGCCCCTGCATATTGCTCCCGAGAAGGCTAATTAAGGCCCGCTGCTATTAGAGTTATACACTTTTCAAGGCTTGTTATGACAAGAAAAAATAACGAGGCTGTGCTTTCTACAAGTTGTAAGCATCCAAGTCAAAACACGCTGCTCCCCTTGCCCCTCCCCCCTCCCCAGGCAGCCCGCTGGGCTGGCTCTGCCCAGCTCACTAATGTGCACCACATTCATCCTCCTCCAATGCCTGCTCCACTCCTCAGGGCCAGGCCAGAGAGGCCCGTGGGGCTGGTCCTTGAGGAGCTGTTTGTAGAAGAAAGACAGATATACAAATTGTTCCTAATAAACTACAGAAAATGCCCAGCCTGAGTCTCTGTTTTGAGTTCTTGTCCCAGAATCTCTATATAGTGCCCTTCACCTTCACCACGGATGGTGGAGAGTAGGCCTCCGTGAGAGGTCATGCCCTCATGCTGTCTCCTTCGTACCTATGTAAGCACCTGTAAGACAACAGAGGTTCAGACATGTCTCATTTTAGGGAAAGAGACAGTTTACTTGGAGGCCTATCACTATTCTTCAGGGAAATCTTTCAAGAGGGTTCCCTACACTTTCCTAACACAAATCCACAGCATTACTGAGAATTACTTTAGTACGTGCGTCCTTGAACTGTAGAGAAAAGCCATTTTCTTCACTGCATTCCATCCGTGTCCTGATCAGGGTGGTTGGATCGCCCTGGCGTCTTTACTGGGTGCTCAGGAAGGTCCCAGGAGCTGCCAGAAAAGCTTCTGCCTTCCAGGACAGAAAAACAGCATAAAGACAGAATTAAAGCCACGAGAGAAAAACAAGAGCGATTATAAGACCTTCAAGGCAAAGACGCCCTGGCCTCTGCCAGGATGGATTGGTTTCGATCAAATTAGACTGCTATCTTTTGAGTTATGCTCTAGAAATACAAGAGAAAATCAAGACTGTTGAACACATTATGTCTTCACTCCAGCTTGTGATCTCCAAGTCTAACCTTTGCCAGTCTGCTGCTCAAAACAGGCCCTGGACCCAAAGCCCTTGGTTCCTGGCCCTCAGTGCTGGACCACTGTCCTGACTTGCAGCAGTGACTGTGCCATAGCATCGCCACACCAGACAGTGAGGGCTCACACCACACCCAGACAGGGGTTGTCTGAGGAGACGCTTCACTGGCTGCCCCAGAAACAGGGCAGGGTGGGAGCAGGTATCAGTTGGGCAGCAACATCTGGGTTACCACTGCTATTTCTGTATTGCTAACCCTTCCAGCTGGGAGGCCTGGTGCGGGCATCAGCTTTCCGGGAAGGCAGTCTTTCTGACAAAGAGCTGACCGTGCAGACTGAGAATTCCAAGTGACTCCAAGCAAAGGACAGACTCCATCTGTTATAAGCAGAAAGGCCAAGTGTGCCACTGAATTGCCTTCCCCATCATCATTAATGCTAATTCCACACAGGCTCACCCCTTCCCATTCCCAGCTCTGCTCCAGGAGTTCTGGGAACTCATCATGCGGGTGTTTTCTTCCCCTAGCCCTCCCTGAGCCTGCAGGAGTGTGCTGCCTCAGGGCCCACAGCAGGGCTGGGGGGTGGGGGCAATGGTTACAGAGTCAGGTCCCCTGGACCCACAGTCAGAAAGTACTTCCTCAAACCCTCATTGTACTATATTTCTCTTCACTTTAGTTGTTTGGTTTTTGAGACAGGATCTCAGTACATAGCCGTGGCTAGCCCTGGCTGGTCTGGAACTTGCGATGTGGATCAGGCTGGCCTCAAAGTCACAGAGCTCCACTTGTCTTCTATGCAGCTGGGCAGCCTTGAACTTTTCCTACATTCACCTCTCCAGAGCTGGGATTACAGGTGTTCACCAGCACATCTGGTTCACATGGTGCCAGGATGGAATTCAGGGCAAAGACTACCAACTGAGCTGCACCCCAGCCTTCACTCTAATCTCTACACCAGACACAGGAACACATACACACCACATGCTCCTCCATCCAGCAGAGGGCTATATCCACTTCCGAATGCCCTATGGCCAGTTCCCTGCCCATCTGAACTTGGGTTCCCTGAGGATGAGATCATCCAAAACAACGCTGACCTAAAGAGAACTCACTTTCATTCCTCAGAGGTCCACCCACCTCCTGCAGTCACTGATTGGACCAGCTCCTTGCTCC
>CM053749.1:13181839-13257159 GCA_028658305.1 Pachyuromys duprasi | reverse complement strand
CCCTATGAGAAGGTCATTTAACCCTTCCGAGGTGACCCACAGGCTGAGAACCGGTGTGAGTTCTCAACCTTAGATTCCCTTAGAATCAAAGGGAAGCGGGGAGTGATCCTGGGGCACTAGGTTCAAGTCACCAAAGGAAGCTTGGCCTGGCCTGAGCTTGTCCCCATTTTGGCGGGCCCCAAATTTATCAGTCTCTGTGTTCTGAGCCGGAGCTACCCTGTGGACAGAACACAGCTAGAGATCACCTGCTTCCCAGTGTTGCCCCTTCTCCAGCTGTTACTCCTGTTATGTGCTTTGCCCAGACTAGGGAGCTCCAACAGCACAACCAATCGTGCCTACCTGCCAGCCAAAGACTCCCCCAGATCCCACAGTACCTCATCAGGCTATCCCTTCCCTCTCGGGCTCGAGGAAGCAGAGACTAAGAATCCAATAAGCCCAAGCCGTGGAGGTTAGACTCCATGGACGAGGTCTTAAAGTAAGAGAGCTAGGAGAGGTGAGCTGGCAAAGGGTGAGGTCTCCCCACCCCACCCCTTTTATTTATTTGTTAGTTTGAATCAGAGAACAACTTTCAGGAGTCGGTTCTCTTTCCAACATACGGATCGCGGGATCAAAGTCAGGGAAGCGCCTTTACCCACTGAGCCATCTTGCTAGGACGGGTCGTTAGATTCCCAAGGCTATAATACACCAGAATTCAAACTTTGCAGACAGAAATTCAAACTCCAGAGCAGAAGCCAGCGAAGGGTCTAAACTTTGCCCATTCCCCTGAAGGCTCCGCGGTGAAGCCCGAGCACAGGGCGCTGACGTCTCGGCCCGCCCTTCTGCTTCAGCTCCGCCCACACCAGGGGTGGCCCCTCCCCTCCCAGCTATGCTGGCGCAGTGCAGCCCCTCCCTCCCTAAAAGGTATTCCCGCCCACAGCCCGACTCCGCTACGCCTGCGGCACTCGTAACCCCACCCACCTCCCACCTCGTCAGCTCCGCGCGCCGCTGACCTCAGTCCTACAGCGCCACCTCCTGGAAGTTGACCGACATTGCTTCTCGTTGGGGCTCTATCTGGAGCTGACCCAACTCATTCCCTGCTGCCTCCCTTGGGGCGTTTATGGAGCCACTATCAGACCTAATCCTTGCCAGGACCCTGAACCTGCCTAGACGCCTAGGCTTCACAGAATCCTCAAGAGACGTGGCCTTACCTGAGATTCGAGTCACCTTCAAGAAATCAGAAGTAGACCAAGTGGGGCAATCAGTTGTGGCTCCTACCCCAGGATGCCCCAGGGGCAGATGGGCACCCCTCCTCTAAACTACTGCGTTCTCTGCAACCTCTAGAGACCTCATGAAGAAGTGGTAGGCCCATCCCTCGCCGGTGGATTTATTTAAATCCTTGCTCTGCTACAATACAAACAAAATAATAGTGTTTGCGTCACACCTGGCTCAAAAAGTTTGGCCAACTTTCCCTGCCTTCTCTGGGCCTCAGCCACCCTGCATCAAAGGAAGTAAGGAGCTTTTCTTTCTTTTTTCTTATTTTCAAGGCAGGCTCTCACTACGTAATACCAGCTAGCCTAGAATTCAAGAGATGCGTCTGCTTCTGCCTCCCAAAGTGCCGGGGTTAACAGCACGTACCACATTAATTTTTAAAGATCTGTTCTCATTTATGTGTGTGCACGTGTGTCTGTGTTAGGTGTATGCCATGTGGGCGCCCACAAAGATCAGAAAAGGGCATCCAGGAGATTGTGAACCACCAGATGTGGGGGTCAGACACCGAAATAGGGTCCTCAGGAGGAACAGCAAGTAGTCTGAATTGCTAAGCCATCCATCTTTGCTGTTCCCCACTTTTTTTTCCAGACAGATCTTGCTATGTAGTCTTGAACTCAACTATGTAGACCAAGCTGGCCTCAAACGCATAGAGATCCATACGGCACTGCATCAGGCCTTGTTTTAAGGCAAGTCTCATGTAGCCAAGGCTAACCTCAAATTCGCTGTGTAGTCAAGGCTGTCCTTGAACTCCTGCTTCTAATGTCTACACTTCACAAATGCCTAATTACAGTCATGCTAATTCCACTGTGCTGGGCTGATTTGGATTTTTAACATAGCAATACTGAGACTGAAACTTAGCCTTGAGAAACTGGTACTTGACTGAGGTGGGCCTTCTGTGTTTTAAAGGAACCAGGTAAGCACTTTTCCTAGGCGCTCAGTTGGCTGGAACATAGAGAAACAAGCTAGAAGCTACAACTTGGCAAGTAGTCTGGAACCTCTAAAGGCCAACTAGCCACAATTCCTGAACACAGAAGCTTCTCCAGCCAACATCCTTGTGTCTCATACCCAGCCCAGAGATCCTGGCTCCTAAGGTGGTGTGTTTATATAAGGCTGGTAAGAGTTCAGATCCCTCTTTTCAGTTCTTCCTCTCCTGCAGGCCAACGCAGTGACTATGCCCTATTATCTCAACTCCATTCCCCGCTCACTGGCTATCCCACAGCCCCTTGGAGGCAGCACTGTCCTTACCTCAACAACACACAACAGGAAAGCCACGCTGAAGGAATCCCAAGTGGCCCCCAAGTCAAATCAAGTAGAAAAGAAGGTTCCTATTAGTACCCTTCTACCTGCCCATCCCCACCGGCTTCTATCACCGTCTGTGTAGCTCAAAAGTCATAGACAGACTCACCTCCATCAAGACAAGACCACAGGAACTTGGCTGGAGTGCTACAGAGCAGACATCTACCAGGCTCAACAGCAGGCAAGATCTGTCTGTAGCCTGCAGCTTCTGTCTTCCTGTTCTGCTTGTCACTCGAGTGAGTCAGCTGAGCTTTCTGAGGGTCAGCTTAACTGAGCGATTGTGCGATAATTTCCTGGTCTCCTGCTATAAGGCCTACAGGGCTGAGTGAGGCTCTTGTCTCTGAAAACATGTCAGGACAGTCTTTACTGACGATGTCTTCGGAGAAGGTCTCACGAATGCCAGGCTGGTGTCAAACTTACTAAGCAGCTGGCGATGCCCTTCAAGTCCTGATGCTCTCAGCACCACCAACTACTGAGGTTCCGGGTAAACGCCACCATGCCTGGCTTAAGACAGGGCCTCTGTGCCTAGGCTGGCTTTGCCTTGACATTTTCAGGGTGCGACAGGTGTAGATCCTAACTCCAAGCATTGCTGGACCATCAGGAAAAGCGGGGAACAAAGTGGGGTGAGCTGACAGAGGCAGAGATGAGCCAGAGGAGGCAGCCGCTTTGCTGTAACCAATGGCCCTCTGGCAGCAACTGCTGCATCTCCACTTCCCACGTGTAAGCACTGTCCCAGGAAACCACCACCTGCCCTTCCCTAGGTCTTGAGCATGCTCATTCCACCCAGATGGCCTATCTACATCTAGACACAGGCACTCAGGACTGGTCGATCACCCAGAATCTAGCCGCTCAAGGATAGAACACCCTGGCTAGAAACTATTCACTAAAGTTACCAGCCAAGCCAAAACCATAGGTGTTTTGAGATAGAGCTTCTGTCAATATAGCCCCGTCCCAATCTTCAGCTGGAGCTCAGCCTGAAGACTTGCCCAGAGGAGGATGCCCCTTCTGAGACAGGAAGCCTGTGACAGCACATTTCCCATCATCTTCCTCTGTACCCATTAGATTCCCAACCATGCCCTACCCTTAGAAATGAGGAAACTGAGGATCAAAATTAAGTCTTAAGTGGCTCAAAGGCAGAAGGGGTGCTAAAAGATGCTTATTGGCAAAGTTTCTGCAGAGACTAATGAGCTGGCTGAGCCACTCTTCTTTTATATAGGATTGATTCCCTCCCATCATTCATGACCAGGAACCCTAAGAGACCAGGTAAATAGAGGCAATGGCATTGTAATAAAGACACTTTTATTTAGTTTGATATGTTTCTATACAGAATGCAGAAAACACATCTTAAAATCATATAGAAGGAAATAAAAACACGTCAGTGGTTGGTGAACACTTGAATGTGAGATTGGCTCTCCGTCTCAGAGTCCATGGCCATCGCCAGCTCAGGGCTCAGGGAGGAGGCTGCCTGTAAAGGCATTGTTGCTGTTGTTATTCTGTTCACTGCCCCATTGCCTCCAGTTGCTATGACAACAGGCCACTCTGGGCCAGCCTCCTCTCTACATGGCAATGCCCAATGGTGGGGTTGCTAAGAGCAACAGAGTTATCTGGAAGGCTTTCCAAAGCCCTCACCTGGAATATCGGGATTTACTTATTTATTTTTGATGAGGTCACCAGAAATAATTTCATCAGGTCAGATCCCTGCTCCTGACTCTAGGACATCAGGGAAACTCCAGCTTGGAGGTACAAGGCCCAGTCACCAGCCATCCATGAAGCACTCATCTGCAGACTTCCCCATGGGGCACTGCTCACTGTGAGGAAGAGCCCTGCTGGGGGCTGAGCAGGAAGGGTAGGCCCTGTGGAAAACGAGGAGGAACCACCCTTTGGAAACAGCATATCCCTCCTACTGGCTTCCCTTCCTGAGACAGCACACCCT
Organism: Pachyuromys duprasi; assembly: GCA_028658305.1. Classification (NCBI taxonomy): domain Eukaryota; kingdom Metazoa; phylum Chordata; class Mammalia; order Rodentia; family Muridae; genus Pachyuromys; species Pachyuromys duprasi. The sequence continues at coordinate 13,252,682 of CM053749.1, read as the reverse complement.
CTGCTAAACAGTCTATATGGCTTAGAGGTTACTGCTCCGTGTGCAAAGGGAGCCCGGGTCCACCCACCCACCCTCGATCACAGAAGGGGTACATTATTGCAAAAGGCATTCCTCCCTAAAAGGTCCCCGAAATAACTCAGACATCAAGAAAAGGCATGCTCAAAATGGTTTCTTCCAAAGGAGGAGAATCAAAGCAGAGTGGGTGCCCCTGAGTCATGGGACAGAGATGCAGACAGATGGACGATGTTCTGCTAAAAAAGGCAAAGGAAGCCTCTATGTAATCCAGAATTTAACCCATTAGGAAAAGAAAGGGGGGAGGGTCAAAATGAGCAGAGCCGTCAGTTCCACGGAATCGACACTAGGAGCTTGTACAAACTGCTGTTAAGCATCACCGTTTTTTTAATCTTTTTTTTTTAATAAAACGATTTGAGGCTGTATAAAAACTTTAGTAAAAAATTAGCTTTGAGAGCCCACAGATTTTTACTATGAACTATTGCTGGCACTCCTCCCCAGCCACCAGACCTTTTCCAGTTGTTCAGGCCCAAGGCCCAGTACTGGAGCGCCAGAGAAGAGGGGATGGGGTGCATGGGGTGGGGCTGTGGACTGTTGGGACAAAGTGGCCAAGGTCAAGTGAGGAAAGAGCATCACATGACATAAAAATATTGCATCTTCACCAAAATGTCCCCCACTGAGTGTTTCAAAGACCATGATATTCCTTTTAGGAGGGAAGAAAAAAGAAAAAACAAAACAAAAACCCACAGAGAAGCGGGGAGGGGAGGGGGAGGTTGATGTGGTCGAATCCTCGACCTTCCCAGGTGCCCCTACGAGCAGCTGGCCCACCTTGGAGCACCTAGGTTGGGGGCCACAGCCACCAATGCCTTTTGGAGTCCCTTTCCCACAGAAATGAAGACCCCCTCGGTGGTAGGCCACTAGCATGGGGTAGAGGTCAGGATGTCCATGGCCCGAGAGGCCCCTCCAGCTTCCAGCCCCTGGCAGCGGCGGGAGAGCAGACCCAGCACCAGGGCCCTGGCACCCAAGCCAGGACCAGGAGGCCCTCAGTCAGGCTCCGGGATATCAGAGCAACCAAGTTGACATAGTGTGAAAAAATAGGATTCCTTTGATAAAAAATACTGTCCCTTGGTCTTCTCTAAGTTTGAAACACCCTGGGAGCTTATTTTTAGCAAAGCAATTCCCCATACCCACCCAAAAATTATACGTACAAGTTTAGGTAAACAGCAGATTAAATGTAAAAACTTAACCTTAACTTCTGAAAGTCCTTTGAATTTAATCTTTAGCTACTGTTTTCCATGTTACATCCTGCAGCTAGACACACGTGAATAGAAAAAACAGTACAGTTAGTGTTAAAGGCAAAATGCAGAGAGCTGGGGACCACCCAGCACTGCCTGCGAGTTCATTCACGGTTCCTCGCTCCCTCCTCCTATCTCTACTCAAACAGTGCTTTCAGAGCCAGCCATCAAAAACGCAGCGAAGACTTTTCTATGAACAAACAAAAAGCTGTTAGGCAAAAAATAAAAATAAAAACGTTCCCCAAAGTCTCTCCAGCAGCTTTGGGGTTTGGGAGGACCAGAGAGGGTGGGCTTGTCCAGGCCCTGTGTGTCAGTGTGTGCTAGGTCAGGTGTTGGCCCCCGGTGGGCAATGGTCTGTGGGCCACCGGTCTCTACAGACAACACCGACTTGTCTCCAGACCCCTGCCCTACCCCTGCCTCCACCCAGGCGCTTGTGGGTTAAGGGGGGACATACGGAGGGGGTGATCGGTATGGGGTCATGTTCTTGGGACGGGAGCCCTTGCCCTCCATGGGAGCTGTGAAGGGTGGGGGTGGCTGGTAGGGAGGTGCATTAGGATCCTCATCCCGCAGGGGTGTGTACTCTCCCACAGTGTCCTGGTTCAGAGGAGTGGTCTCGGGCACGCTCTGGTTGGGGTACTCAGGAGGTGGGAGGGGAGCCTTCTCTTCCTGCAGGATGAGCGGCATGCTGGAAGAGGGCGGGGGCTTGGAGTCATCCAGCTCATCTGCAAAGATGATAGGCACCCCCTTCTTGATAAAAGTGGCCTGGTCCTCAAGGGTCAGCTTGCCCTTCCGCTTCTTGCGATAGCAGATCATAGCAATGATTCCGGCAATGAGCAGGATGGCTGCAACCACAACAGCTGGAATGACTGTGTGCAGGTAAACATCATCCTCACTGCTCTTCTCAGGGTCCCTATCTGGAACCTCTGTGGCCGGTGCCGCTGAGGTTCCAGGAGAGGGCGGTGCCACGGGGATGAACTGTAGGTGCCGACAGCTGCCAGAGCCGGTCACAGCAATACTCAGAGCCTTAAAGTCAGGCTCCAGAGCATTGGAGAAGGCAGGCCGAGGCTTCCCGTTTTCATCAGCAATCCTTCGGCTCAGCCCTACAATCTGCTCCTTGGGGCAGGGCTCCAGGGGCAGTGTGTTGTTGGTCCATTCCACCATAATTGAGCCACGGGTGATGTTCTGAAGGGTGATGGTGCTGCAGTTTCGATCCCCAAAGGCAAAAGCTAGCTTCTTCACCAAAGCAATTTTCTTGTGGATGTCATTCACCACTGGCGCTGGGTCACCTGCAAACCTGGCCTTGAACCGTGCAGGAGCCTTGTCCCCTTGTGGGCGCTTGTGAACATGGATCTCAAAGGCGTCCACAGCAGAAAGGCCCCCTTTGTCTGTAGCATGCATGAAATACTCATGTTTTCCTACATGGCTGCTGTCTGGCAGGCCATACATGAGTTGGCTGTTGCTGTTAAACTGAACCCAAGACTTCTCGCCTACCAGCTGCTGCTCTCGCAGCTTCAGGGTCAGCTTGAGCTTGTCAGTGGTGGTGTCCTCCTTGTCATAGAAGGTGTCTGATGGAATCTTTACCTCAAAGTAGGTGCCCACCCAGGCATCCACCCTGTCAATGTGGTTCTTGAGCTCTGGCCGCTGGTTAGGCTCTCCTCCACGGGGCACTCCACTGGTGGTGGTACGGATGCGAGTAGGTGGGGATGCCGTCTCCAATCTGGTGATGGGTGCTTTGGTGGTGACCCGTGGCACTGGTCGGGGTGTCCGCGGTTTTTTGGTTGGCCTTCGAGTTGTGGTGGTTGAGGAGTCAGTTGAAGGCGTTGCTGGTTTTGGCGTGGATACTCGTGGCTTCTTGGTGGTAGTTGTTGGAGGAGTAACAACTGCTGTGGGCTCTACATAGCCAGGAATGGTCATTGTTGGGCGAATCTGGCCAGGAACTGTGGTACCAGCTTCTGACACCCGAGTAGGCTGGATAGGGCCCAGGGTTGGGGTCTGAATAATAGCACCCCGAGTCCGAATGGTGACCGTGGGCTTCCCAGGAACAGGATCTCTGACAGGAGGAGCCATGGTCTCTGTGGGAGGTGCAATGGCTGGAGATGTGGGGGTAGGCACTATCCTAGACGGTGGCTCCTGGATGGCCGTGGTTGGGGGTCCAATAGCAGTAACAGGTGTAGGTGTAGCATGGATCTGCCTCCGGATTCGTTTGGGGAGAGTGGGCTTCTTATTGGCAATGTGCCAGCCCACCACAGGATAACCAAGCTGGGCAGACATAGCACCCTCCCTAGCAGGGGTTTCTACACCACGAATGTCAGGCACACTGTTCTGGCTCAAGGAGCAGCCTAGCTTCCAGGACAGCAGGGCTCCATTCTCTACCACTTTCTTTGCATTTCCTGGGCCAGCCATGAAGGCTGACATGTCAAAAAGTCTATTATTCACTACAGGCACCAACTTCATGTTGTGCAGTTCCACTTCTGAGAAGCTCTGCATTCTGTTGAGGAGATCAATCCTTTGCTTTGGGGTCATCTTGGTGAGGTCAGCATCCAGAATCACTGTAAGGACAGTCACCGGCTCATCAGCAGCACAGGCAGATGACACTCCTTCACCAGGGTCTGATGAGGTTGCCCGTACAGACCGTGGCTCACTGTGGTCTTCAGGGTAGACCTCAATAGAGAATACACTGGAAGTCTGGGGGACATGACTCCCATTGGCTCCCAGGCGTGCCGCACTCACTGAGATGTAATGTACACCTTTATCAGTGTCAAGAGGAAGGCCTTCTAAAGTGTGGCTGTGTGGGTCCCAATGCAGCCAAGATGGCAAGGCCTCCTTCCCTGCTGCAGACACCTAAAAGAAACATAAGTGTGAGCTATAAATGCTATCATCATTGCACAGCCTAAAATGAGCACCATAATAAACCGCTGGCCTGAGTTATGTGATAGGCTGAAGGAAAAATTTAGAATTCCTGCTGGGAAATCCAATTCATCACCTCCAGAGGAGAGCAATAACGCCCTGTTAAATGACACAGAAGACTGGGACTACCAGATGGGCTATGCGTTGGGGGCACATTAACATATACAGACACCTGGATATTATGGACCTTAAGGATGCACGGACCTTGACTAAGAATTATAGTGCACAGCTGGAATCCCAGAATTCAGGAGGAATGAGTTGAAGGACAGCCTGGGGTTCAGTTTGAGACCCTGTCCCTAAAAACAAACACACACACACCAAAGGAGGGAGGTAAGAAAAAGAAAAAAAGAAAAATCTCTAATCTCCAAAGGAGAGATTTTGGAGTCAGTCAGGTATAAGAAAGAAACATACATAGCCTGCTTCTGCCCTTGATACAGAAGAGACCTAAGGAACTCAATTCTTTATTATCCCTAAAAGAACCGTTCCAACTTCTTTCAGTGTGCAGATCCTTTTCCACAGTGACATAAATAGAAATACTCAGAGCACCCAAAGGAATCTCAACACCAAAACTTCTATAAGCTGAAAGAGAGAATTAGTATGTGCTTGCCCAGGCCCATCTTTGGCTTCTCTCACTTTTGTGAAACATATTCCTGTCCCTGATGTAAGAAAGGGTGCTCACACTCTGCTGCCTGAAGGTGTTTGCAGGCTCATGACCCTGCCCCAAGTCCAGACACACAACAACCAAAATAGAGGGCACATCTCCAACACCACCTCAGGGACTGTTGCTAACTGAAGGCTACCGCTTAACACAGGTCAAGGGGTCAAAGCCATGCCTTTTGGGCACCGAAGTGGCTGCTTAGGTCTCCTTCTTGCCAAAAGCCAGGAACCACTTCAAACCTAAGATTTGCACCCCAGAAACCTTATACCAGAGATTTTTAAATGCCAGATTTAAACTTCTGATCCCCAGCCAGGTGTGATGATACACGCCTTTAATGCCAGCATTCAAGGCAAGTAAACCTTTGTGAGTTCAAGGCCAGCCTGGTCTACAAAGTGAGTCCCAGGACAGCCAAGGCTACACAGACATTTTTTTCCCCAAAATCCTGTCTTGAAAACAAACAAACAAACAAACAAAAACAAAAAATCTAATCCTCTTCAGTATACACTGATGACTAATAGGCACGGCTCTCAGACACTGCCTCAAGATTCTTCACCTATGTCTTCCTTCGCATAGAACAGAACTCAGAAAATGGAGAGTCTGCAGTTAGATTGACAGGGGGTGTAGTAGAGAATTATCCATATGCGCTAAATGCCAGGAAACACAACCAAAGGCTCTTTCTCAAAACCATACCCTTTAAGACATGGAGAAAGAGCAATTGAGTAGGAGTTTCCATTACTTATTCTTCATCAAAAAGGTTTCATTCACAGTCTGAACAAGCCAGTCAAATATAGCAAAAAGGACAAAACTGAAGAATTAGACTCTTCCTAGGGCTGAATTAATTTTAATGAGCTTCTAAACCACCCCCACAAAAAAAAAAAAAAAAAAAAAAAACATGAGCGCTATCACTCAGGGCCTGCAAGATACATCCATGCAGGAGCTTCAGGAAAGCAGACTCCAGAGACATGAACAAGCACCATCACTGCTCACAGTGGCAGTGCTAAAACTATTCCCTCACATTACAAACCTTCTAGGGGGTCCTTTGGGTCTCTATGGTAGCATTTTCCAACAAATATCTCTGTACACATCAAGCCCTGGAATATAATCTGGGCCTTTCCCTGTGCTCCCTTACAGATATGCTAGGTGCTTTTCCCTGATCCCTATCAAAGCCAATAGCACCTGCTCAAGTAAGGACCCTTCAGCCTTCCCTCAGACCTTGTCACTGGCTCTTACCCTTCCACTCTCTCTCCTGAATCAAGCCATTCCAACTTGCAAGGTTTCCTACAAGGCTGGCTGCACCCTGAACCACTCCCATATGAGGTAGTCATAACCCTTTGTTTTCTCTGCTCAGGGAGGCAAAAAACAGTCTCTCTGATGGAGTCTGAGCCTTGAGGCCATCTTACACTCAGAACTGACCTGTGTGTGTACCATGAACTACAACAATAAGCCAGATCTATCCTGTCACCATCTGCAAATAGTAAGCATGGCAGCCACAAGGCAGCACTCCATACAGGGAGATAATAAGATCTAGGTCGAGGCCAGAGGGTCAGACATTGGAAGTGATAAACCATGACAGAAGAAGGAGCAAGAGGCTGCTCCTCTGCCAAGTAAAGCAGAGCCACAACTGTAAGGAACAATCACTCGTCCTACTTCTAGATGTATGAATGTCCGAACTACACTTAGTTCCCAGGACCACAGGACCACATTCCAGCCAAGCCTGTACCCTTCTGATCTGAGCTATCAAGTACTTTATCTGACGTTAACTATTCTCCCCTAAAACTTAACCCTTGCAGCTGGAGAAACGGCCCAGTGGTTAAGCATACTTGGCTGTTTTTACAGAAGACCCATGTCAGGTGGTTCACAACTGCCTATATCTCTAGTCTCAGGGGATCTGATGTCCCCTTCTGGCCTCTGCAGGTGTGTGTGCACATGTGAGGCATAGACTCACGCATGAACACATATCCAGAATAAAAAGAGACCTTTAAAAAGAATGTAATCACTTTCTCCCAAAAGAGCAGCTAAACATAGTTATAGCCACCCAAAATATTCCCAGAATCTGTCCTTCTATCCTAAGTCCTGATATCTATTTACTTTATCATATTATCTTTTAGCTCGTCAGTAATTTGGGGGGAAAAACATAGAAGCCTGTATTTTCAATAAGTATTTGAGTTGGTAAGTCTGGACAAATACCATTCTGACAGCCCACTCCCAAGGATGCCTTCCTTTGCCAACCCACATTTCCCGGTGTGCCATGTTCACAAGGGGTCCATTCAGAACCAGGGAACACCCACTCGAGGCAGGAAGAAACTGCAGTTCATCTCACGCAGGCTGCATTGCCACAAAGCTCTCAAGCATACAAAAAAAAAAAAAAAAAAGCTCCTTTCATGAACCTCTCTTCCTGACCAAAAAGAGTACCCATTGTTCTCAGGGGAACAATTAGGCAGCCCATGCCAGCAGCTGAGAGCACAGTCTCGGCTGGTGCTGCTCCCAGCCTGCCGACATCTTGGGCTGAGGAAAAGTCCACATTGTCTGTAAGCAAGGAGGCTGAAGAAAGCAGGGGTGAAAAGCCATCCTCACAGGGTGCACCAGCTGAGGCATCTGGGAGGCTCTACTGGGCAGCCTCACCTCTCAGGGTTACAGAAAGGTATTTTTACCTAGTACCCTTTCTGTTTTGTTTCTCCAGGCAAGGCCTTAGTCTACAGCTAAAGCTGACCTCAAACCAAAAGAAATCCTCCTGCACATTAGGGTTATAGGCATGTTCCCTGCCACATTACGCTGTCTCCTTCCCAGTTACCCTGGCTGTGCAGGACTACCAATGCACGCTGCATGCTGGGAACAAAGAAGAACAGACACTCTCCAGGATGGACTACAGCCACAGCATGGCCTGGAGTGGCCAAATTCAAAAATTTGTGCCAGCGTTCAGAGCCTCTGAGAATTGAAACCAGGTCCGTGGAGGAAAGGAATCTTTACTGAGAATTTGTTTGTTTTACTGTTTTATACACAAGTTCTCACTCTGTAGCCCAGGCTGGCCTTAAACTATGTCAGCCTCCTAGAGTGCTGGGGTGATAGGCAAGTACTATGCCGGGTGTTTCATGACAGACATTTAAGAAGGTTATAGGACTCTGTGGGAAGACTGCTTTCAGCAGATAGAGAATGAGCTCTAATATAGCTCAAAGAATGTTCAAGTTGAATCTGAAAGAGGTAACAGTACCAAGAAAGAGAAAGGGGAGAGGGAAAGTAGGAGGGAACCAAAGGCCTGGAGTAGGCCCTAAGAAAGGAATAATCAGAACAGAGAGGGACAAATGAGGCTAGGGTAAGATACAAAGAGGAAAGGGGAAAGAAATGAAACCTGAGGACAGATCACAGGGGTCTCCATCCTAAATACAGATCAGTAATGAAAGACTTTTAAGCAGATTTGAAAAGATAAAATGTCTCCTACTTTAGTGTGAGGGTGAGAGTTAAACACCTAGGTGAGGCCCTGAGAAGTAAGGAGCAAGTGACGGCTCGAATAAAGGGTCGGTGTCAGGTAGGATTTGGAGGTTTTCCTAAACAAACATCTTTGGCAATGAGAGTAAAATACTTCTGTTGCTGTTGTTATTTGTTTGAGACAAAGTCTCATGTGTTCAACCTGGCTTCAAATTTATTTTTAAACAAGGAAGACCTTGAACTCCTAACCTTCTGCCTCCACCTCGCAAGGCTGGGATTATAAACATATGCTAACATATTTGGTCTAAAATGTTCCTTATGTCAGGCATGGTGACATACCACTTTAATGGGAAGACATATGCAAGCAGATCTCTCAGTCTGAGGCAAGCCTAGTCTACATAGTGAGACCCTGTTTCAAAGAAAGAAAAGAAAAATGACCTTACACCAAATAATAATACTGGACAGACACTAAAAGTTACATTTCACAATGAGTATTAAAAAATCATGGGAGAGGGTGCTGGAGAGATGGCTCAGTGGTTAAGAGCACTGTCTGCTCTTCCAGAGGACCTGGGTTCAATTCTCAGTACCCACATGGCAGCTCACAACTGTCTGGAGAGGGGCTGGAGAGATATTAAGAGCACTAGCTGTTCTTCTAGAGGCCATAAGTTCAATTCCCAGCAACCACATGGTGGCCCACAACCATCTATAATGAGGTCTGGTGCCCTCTTCTAGCATGCAGGTGTTCATGCAGGCAGAACATTGTATATACAATAAATAAATAAAAATTTAAAAAAAAATCATAGGAGAAAACTCAAGCTACAACAAATGAGAAAAGGTTAAAAATATAACTGGGGCCAGAGAGATGGCTCAGTGGATAGAGATGCTTGTCTTGCCACTAACACTGACTGACCTGCGTTTGATCCCAGGACTCACATGGAATGCGAGAACCAACTCCTCTAATTTTCATACAAGATCCATGGCATGCTCCCACCACCACCACACCCACACACAGAATTAATGAATTAATGAATGATTGATTGATTAGGCTGGAAAGATGGTTTATTGGAAAACCATATTTAACCAGGACAACTCCACGAGAGTAACTATTATAAGGAATCCATAGCCAGGTGGTGGTTCACACCTTTAATTCCAGCACTTGGAAGGCAGAGGCAGGCACATAAGAATTACAATGATTTAAATTTAAAAGCCACTTGCAAAAGGCATGCTGAAATTTAAAGTGAATGTCCTTTGTGATTTAAAAATACACTTAAACCTTGAATTTATAAAGAAAGCAGTGCAGAGAGAGGGAGAGGAGGCAGTTTTACTGGGACAGTTGTAGAGAGACAGGCTGGAAGAGAGAGAACAATCTAGACATAAGTTAAGACAGAACAAGCCAGAGAATGAGAAGAAGCCAGAAATTAAAATGTGGTGCCAAAGTTAGCATGAGGCTACGCAGAGCATTCAGTCAGAAGCTTAAGGAAGCCAGTTTGAATTAGTCAGCTTGGGGAGGAATTTGAGCCAGAACAGCTAAGTTGAACCAGCCAGCCACAGTTCAGAAAGAACTAGAAAGAGTAAGCGTATTAAGCAGTAACTCTCAGAGGCTGAAACGTTCTAGGCCTAGTTTAGATTGTATGGAGGCTAGAAGCTTCCAGGACTAGAGCTAGGTTAGCAGACAGGGGCAGTAAGCGGTCAAGATGACAATTAAATCAGGTGAATAAAGGTTACATTTACAGTTTATTGGTTAGCACAGACTCTTCAGCCAGGCTGGCGTCGTCAGCTGTAACCCCACCACCTACTCACTGGAGAGGTAGGAGGGGCATGCAGGTCAGAAGCCAGTGAGACTTTTTCTCAAAATAAGTAGATACTTTTTCCATCTTATTTTTTACAAGGAAGGAAGTCAAAGCTCCAAGAGTAAGGTCATGCCCTCCCTTTCCAAATCTTCAATCCATACAGCCCTGGTTCTTAAGAGTGGGTGGATTTCCATACTGCTACTCAGTGCTAAGGAATCACAACTAGGTAAGAGCCTAGCTAGTGTCCTGGGTAAGTATGCTATCACTGAACTTCACCCCCACCTTCACTGTTTCCTTCAGCTCATCAGCTGCCTCAGATAAAATCCAGTCTTCCCAGGGAAAGCTCTTTATGCCACCAGTGAATAGGCCTGTTACATGTCTCTACCAGATACTACAAATCTCTGACTCACTGTATCAGTTCAAGATACTTCTGATCAAAATTAATCCATGTAAAACATTCCAATAACCATTTGAACAAAGGCAACTAATGCAGGGTTAGGATATTCAGAGGGAAACTTAAAATACAGGCAAGCAATATCTCCTTCAAAACTGCCAATCCTTACCTAATAGATTAGCATCTGGTTTGCTGGGGTACAAAGAGTTCTATGGGTGGAGGGGTAGGCAGGGAGGGGAGTGGTGGCCACACCTTTAATCCCAGCACTCAGCCAGCAGAGGCAAGGGAATCCTGAGTTCAAGGCCAGCCTGGTCTACAGATCACTCGAGTTCCTGGACAGCCAGAGCTACATAGTGAGACCCTGTCTCAACAAACAAACAAACAAAGAAAACAGAAAAAGAAAACATGAAAGAAAAAGAGAGTTCTGTGGAATTGATCCTCTACATGAGCTAGAGTCTTCAGAAGTAAGGCCACCCTGAAAATAGGCTATGATTTTCAGAGAATGGAGTCCACAGGTAAGAGAGCATGGAGGACAGAGACCAGGTCCATCGAAGCTGAAGGGGAAGCAGCAGATTCACCTCCTCATGGCAAGCCTAGCATGGAATCTGTGGCCAGTGTAGAAGGCTGGGTTTGTATGTCAGAGAGGACACACCAGAATTTATAAAAGTTCCAACTAAGGGCTGCTGGGCTAAAGAGATGGCTCAGCAGTTAAAGGTCTCCACACTCTTCAGGGTTTGATTCTCAGCTCCCACATGGCAGCTCACAACCACCCGTAACTCCAGTTCCAGGGAACCCAACAGACTCTTCTGACTTCAGTGGGCACAAGGCACACAAATGGTGCACTGTATACATACATATAGGCAAAACACACACATACAAATTTTAAAAAGAAAAAAGAAAGTGCTGCTGGGCAGTTTTTCAAGGTTAGGCCTTCAAAGAGTAATAGCTCCACGTGAGAGTGAGGGCTCAGCGAGTCAGAGAGCTGCTTCTGGTCTCTGCAAGCACCAGGCACACATGTGGTGTCCATACATGCATGTGAGTACCTCAGTAAATAAATAAGATGCAACAAAAAGAAAACAGCATCAAGCATCAAAACTACAATGGAAGGTGGGACGTTTCCTCGTTGTTTTCCATGCAGGCTCACCTTGATGATTTCTCCACTGGAGGCAATTAAATCTGTGGGAATGCTCACTCGAAATGAGCGCCCAACAACAGCAGAGCCATCAGGAATGCTAATCACGGTGGGAACAGTCTCATGGAAGTCCGAGAGCACTGAGTGCATAGATGCCTCAAGCTGGTTCTTCCAGTCCCTCGCGGCCTCGGAGGGTTCGCTGGGCCAGTGGGAGTGAGCCATAGCCACAGACAGCAGGAGGAGAAAGGTCCGTCCCCAGAGGGGGTGCAGTAGCCACATGTCCACAGACATCCTCATCCAAGGCTAATGTTTGCTCAAACCAACAGCTGGTAAGGAAGGAAGCAAATGATGGTGGCCCCAGGATTGGATCCTCACCCTCTGCACACGTGTTCCATCCTAGGGCACCCAGAGCCTGTAAAAGAAGAGCAGATTCAGACAATCAGCAATGCTGGGGGTTTCAAGAATGCAAGCTTCCCAACTGTTCAACCAAGTTCTAACCCAGCTAACAAGAAGCCCCTAGCCCTGCTCTCTTCAGCTGCATGCAGCTGCTTGGCACTGGAAATTGATTGGTCTCATGAGTGTAAAAAACACTGAATTCTGAAATTTTGTATAAAAACAAATGTAAACAGTGCTGGGAATACAGGTGTGTGCACCACCACACCCAGTCATCATTGATAATTTAAAGGGATTCATACTGAAACTATAGCATATTAAATAACATACATTATTAAACAAAATGAATTTAAAAATCTATAAAATACAAATAGGTAAAAATAATTTCACCTGTTTATTTCCTTGTGAGAGAAAGAAAATTCTTTTTTTTTTTTTATGGTTGTTTTTGCTTTGTTTTGTTTTTCCTGAGAAGGTTTCTCTGTGTAGCCCTGGCTGTCCTGGAACTAGCTCTGTAGACCAGGCTGGCCTTGAACTCACAGAGATCTGCCTGCCTCTGCCTCCTAAATGCTAGGATTAAAGATGTGTGCCACCACCGCCCAGCAAGAAATTTCTAAATGATATTTGGTTTACATTATCTGTTTGCCAAGTAGCACTGCTGCTCTTCTAGACCTTCCTTCAAATTCACAGTAACAAAGCTCAGAGGAAAAGGGTAGAAGGTGGGACACTCCACAAGACAACTAGCCCGGGCTCTCCAATGTTAGCATCCCTTAAGGGTGACTATCTAGTTTAGAGACAGCTACCACGTATGTGTGCATCTTGACTGAATTCTGGAATTAAAAAAAAAAAAAAAAAAAAAAGCAAAAGAAAACACCAAAACCTGAACTGAGAATTTGCATGTTGGCTAGATTATCTTTACTGTTTTCTGTAGGTAACAGGGTGATGGTGTGGCTCTATGGAGGGCTAGCCTAAATCCCTCAACAGTATTTTCAAGTGTTTATGGATGAAAGGTCACAAAGATTCTTTGACTCACTTTGAAATGCTTCAAGGGAAAAATAGGTGCACCTGTATTTATAGAGAGAAAATACAAACTTTTTTTTTTTTTTTTTGGTTTTTTGAGACAGTGTTTCATATGAAGCCCTGGCTAGCTAGCCTCAACCTGACAAAGATCCACCTGCCTCTGCCTCTGGGGACTAAAGGCCTAAGGAGTTCTAAAAGGTTAAAAAACGAGAAATGCAGCAACTATCTGCTACTCAAACCCTAAGAATTAGTGACAGGACCTGCTTATTAAATACCTCCCTGCAAATCCTGTACTAGTGAACAAGACCTCCTGGTCCTCCGAGCCCCTGCTGCTAGCAGAGGAACACTAAACCTTGATACTAACCTCCTCACCTTCCTGGCTTCAGGGAGTTAGGGACATGCTTTTCTGAGCTAGCAGCCACACACGTAATGGGATCTGTAGATGCTCTAAGGTGATCACAGACATGAACTTCTTCCCACTCAAGACCAAGAGTAAAACTGCCACCAACTCCATGCTAGGGGATGGTCTGTGTGTGCGTGCGTGTGTGCGTCATTTTTTTAACCTAGGTAATGCAAAGTAAATAAACATTATAGAAAATGAGGCCACTGAAGAGAAGGTACATACACTGAAGACAGTGCAAATCCAAGGCAATTCCATTAGGATTTCTTCTATTTTTAATTTTGTTATTAACGTTTTCCCCTTTGGGGGGGGTGGGGGGGTTGAGACAGAGTATCTCTGTGTGGTGTTGGCTGTCCTGAACTCATTCTGTAGAGCAGGAGGGCCTCAAACTCAGAGAGCTGGCTGCTTCTGCCTCCCCAAGTGCTGGGACAACACTCCCCTAAAGGCACAACACTCCACACGGCCATCCCCTACCCCCGACCCCAGCTCACATGAATCTTTTTTAAAAAGACAATTGGACTTCTGGGGAAATGAAATGAACACTGTTTTCTCCAATATTTCCCACAAAATAAAATTAGAAATCATATTTTACATATAAAATAAATATAAGCCTAAAAAGCAAAGAGCAAGAATTAACAAAGAAACTCAATTCAAGGATCAGCAGAGTGGTAATCCCCTGGTTTTCTTTCTGCCCTATGTCTGACTTGGAAGGAGGCAGTGGAACTCAGACAGAAATGTATTCCTCTTTCTTGCCCTTTCTGAGTTTGTGTTTTGTTTTCCCCTGGTACTTCCAGGAGTTCAGCACAGGCTTTGTATACTCTAGGCAGGTGACTGCTAAGTCACACTCCGCCCAGCACTGCTAGGACTACAGGCCTGAAAACACCGCACTTTTCCCTCTTTTAAAAATTTTTCTTTTTACCTTTATTCATTTTATTGGAGGAGGGGTTGTTTTGTTTTCTTTGATACAGGACCTCTCTAAGTAGCCCTGGCTGTCCTAGAACCTACTATGTATGGCCTAGAACTCACAGAGATCAGCCTGTTACACCACCACACCCAAGCTGATTTTTTTGTTGTTTTTATTGTTTTTGAGACAGGGTTTCTCTGTGTAGCCCTGGCTATCCTGGAACTCACTCAGTAGACCAGACTGGCCTTGAACTCAGAGAGATCCACCTGCCTCTGCCTCCCTAAGTGCTGGGATTAAAGGAGCTGATTTATTTTATATGTATGAATGGTTACCTACATGTATGTGCACCACTTGCATGCCTGTGTCCTCTTAGATCAGAAGACGGCTTCATATCCCCTGGAGATGTATTTATAAATAATTTTAAGTGCCATGTGGGTGCTGGGAATTGAACCGAGGCTCTCTGCAAGAGCTGTAAATGTTTTAAGTCACTAGTCACCTCTCTAGCCTCTCCAAATTCTCTTGGACCAATCACAATATGGACACATCTGGACGGCAGATTCTCAGGTATGTGTGACACTGGTGTGTTTTCTGCTGAATTATGTGATACAAAATAAATCTTCAGCAGGGTATGGTGACACATACACATGTGAAGCTGTAAATCCTAGCACTCAAGAGGCAAAAGGAGGAGAATGGTCACAAGTTTGAGAGTGACAGATCAGCCAGGGCTATACAGGGCCAGTGAGAGACCTTAGTGAGTAAAGATTCACCACCAAGCCTAATAAACTGAGTTAAATCCCCAGATCCCATATGGTAGGAGAGATAGAGAATTCCCATAGTTGTCCTGTTGTGTGTGTGCACGCACACACGCACGCACACACACACACACACGCACACACATGGGGGGTGCAATTAATTAAAAACATAGGCGAGGACTGGTGGTACAAGTCTAGAATCCCAGCACTGAGAAATGAAGCCAGGAGGACCAGAAATACAAGGTTATCCTTGACTGCACAGAGTTGGAGACCAGCTTTATTACCTGTGGGCTTGAATCCCATTCCCATGAGTGTTGGGAAAATTTAGAAATGGTAACTAAAACCCAAAATCCAAGTCTCAACATCTGATCTTCTGCCCTATTTATTCCACCTTACTCACCATTCTCTCTCTCTTTCTGTTTCCCACTGTCCCTCCCTAACCCTGCCCCAGTTGCTGGGCTGAGGATGTGGCTCAGCAGTAAAGTTCCTGTATTTGCAAAGCACCAAAGTGGAAAACTCAGTACTAGGCGTGCACCTAATAGATAAACGGGGAGGGTTCAGGCTTTTTTAATTTTTATACTTTTTTCTTTACTTTAGGTCATTTACTTTTCTATTAAGTCTAGCTGACCTTTTACTTATCAGTCTGATTCTCAATTTTAAATTCTTAGCTTCTTTGGAAACAGCACTGATTACAAGGCACACCCTACCCCACTAAAAGCATAAGCTTAGTCTGCTATCATTGGTCAGATGATGACATGGGGTGCCTGTTTCTCAGGCATGACTAAGAGCTCTGCATTTAGCAGTCAAGCAATGTCCAGGGCATAACTCCAACTACTATGTGCTGGTTTTCCATGCTCTAGGGAGAAAGATACTTTCTGTCACTTGGCAAAAATATAGCCTGTATGTCTCCCTAATGCTGGCTTTCTATAAGCAAGAGTTATGCCCGCTTGTGCTAGAAGCCTTGTAGATTTTATATATATATATGCTGTTCCTCTGGGATAATTTTTAATTTTTAAAATTTCTTTATCGGGGGGAGGGTGCATGCTACAGCAGACATATGGAAGTCAGAGAACAACTTTTGGGAGTCCTTCTATCACATGGATCCCAGAATTCAAGATTAGTCTGGATTGGCACCAAGTGCCGCTACCCATTTACTAGCCCTAGAAAAAAATTTTATACAAGTCTCAAATGCTCATTCTTGGTCACTACAGAGACAGTCTCCCTTCTTGCAAAGATCAAAGCTCAAAGGGCAGTGAACATTCAACCACTGTCATAACAGCTACATTCTGTTAGGGGAAAGGGTGTTCAGTGGTCCTGACAAGGCAACCACTGTCAACACTTCATATATATTTACACCTCTGTGACACAGGTACTCAAGGCGCCTGAGAATGTATCTCAACTGAACTCACCACTGTCTCTGGATGCCAGAAGCTGTCAAAGCTCTCTTACTAAGAAATGAGTGAACAGGGATGCAGTGCAGCACACACAAAGAAATCCGAGCTGTCAGGACTGCCCCTATTCCAGTGAAATACAATTCCATAAAAAGGGCCCTCTCGACTGTCTCTGACATGAACTCACGGCTGGCTCTTTGACCGCCTCTCCCTGAAGGGGTAGGAGCCTTGCCAGGCCACAGAGGAGGACAATGCAGCCAGTTCTGATGAGACCTGATAGGCTGGGGTCAGATGGAAAGGGAAGAGGACCTCCCCTATCTGTGGACTTGTAGAGGGGCATAGGAAGAGGTAAGGGATGGAGGGTGGGATTGGGAGAGGATGAGAAAGGGGGTTACAGCTGGGATACAAAGTGAGTAAACTGTAATTAATATAAAAAATAAAAATTTAATTTAAAAAAAGGGCCCTCTCATAGCTTAATAAAAGCCCTGCTCTCTGAACACACACGTCAATCAGCCATGGTAAACAGGGTGAAAGACAAGTTTGCCTGGCAGCAGTCTTAAACAATTCCCACCTCCAGAGACCAGAGAAAATTTGAAGATACTGGAAGAGCTGAAGAGGCCAATTATGGATGGCACAGACCTAAAATCCCAGCAGTAGAGAAAATGAGAGATGAGGATTTCAAGCTTGAGGTCAGCCAGGGCAATCTGGAGAATTCGGGGCTAGTAGAGTTACAATGGCGAGATTTTGCACCCAAAAGAAAGGAGGAAGGGAGGGAGAGAGAGAGGGAGGGAGGGAGGGGGGGAAATAAAATGTATTGGAGTTTGTGTGGGTGATGCACACCTGAATTCCACTACTCACAAGGTCAGACTGGGCTACAAAAAAGTGTTGGTCCCTATAGAGCCTGGAAAACTCAAGCCTTTCTGTGACAGCAGTGTAGGAGCAGCCACTCAAATTGCCCTAAGAGTCGGCAGTAGCTGGGAAGAGCCTACAATCCGATACTTGCCCCAGCCCTTTGGCGGGCCTGACCCCCAGTCAGCATCTAACAACACAATGAGGCCGCATTTCCACTGGGAGGTAGAAGACTCTCTGAAGAGGAGACCTCCCCCAAGTTCCTAGGAAGTGAGTCTCAAATGATGAAAAAACAGTCTGAAGTAATCTGTCAGACATCTTTAATCTAAAATGGGAGAGTGTCAAATGGACAGAAGTAAAGTGACATTTCAGAAGTACATTACAGCTAAGTCAAAATATAGAAAAGTTGCCTTGGAAGTAGGTATTATACACCAGCCTTGGGGATACATGGGGAATCAAAATGACGATGCAGTGGCTGGAAGGACTCCAGTCAGCTAAGGCAGAAGGCAGCAGAAAGGATTCTTCTAGCCCTTCCTATGGCTGATACAGAGCCCTGCCCAGATGTAACTGAAGCATGCCACCTAACGAGGGGAGGCAGGTGGCGGTGAGACACCACGCCCTCATGACCCTACTATGTCCCGACAGCTTCAAGCGCCTGAGAAGTAGAAAGCCTTCTTCCACAGAAGCCATCCCTGGGAGAAAGGCAGCTCTGATCCATCCTGCTGCCTCCCCACATGTGATGCATGCCCTGTGCTGATGGGAGCCGGAGCCCAGTTAGTGTGCTTTCCACTCAGTGAGTTCAAAAACTAAGTGCACATATGGTATCTTCAGTTCACAATAATCAAAACTCCACAAATGAAATTTCTACCTATTTTACCCTAAAAACTCTTTAAAGAACAGCTTTTGGTGTTTGCTCTCTGGGAATAAAGGCAAGTTTTAAGATTCAACTCACTGTTAACCACAGGATGTGGCAAAGGCAGCCCACTCTGCCAACACCCAGGAGCTTCTACTCTACAGGCATGCCACCTTAAAAACGGTACTTATGCTGTCAGGCTGCTACAACTCACCCTTGTAATTAAAACGTTTAAGGAAAATTAGATTTTTGTATTAAAATAATGAAGTCCTAAGTCCCTGTTTTAAATGGTCTTGAGGAAAAAAAAATCTTAATTAAAACACTCACTTTAGGATACACCTAACAAAATGCTTTTATGGTCCACATACTCAGAAGTTAAAATTCAATATTGTGAGTTCAACACTAACACAAAACCTCTGTAAACTAGCTTAAAGCAGTTCAATCTAAAGGGCCAACATGGTATCTAAACACAACAAAAACCAACAGTGTATAATTGTTTATTTGGACTCCAAATATAAAAAAAGACAGGCAGATTTTCTGCTTCCAGTTTTAAAAAGATCTTTTGTATTCTGTAACCTCAGATAAAGAAAGTCACTGGTGAGAATTTTAAAAAATATTTATTATGTTAATATTGTATAATATTAATGATACAATGTTACATTATTATTACATTAATATTATTAGTATTCTGCCTGCATGTATTCCTGCATGCCAGGAGAGGGCACCAGATATCATTACAGATGGCTGTGAGCCACAGTGTGGTTGCTGGGAATTGAACTCAGGACCTTCTTGAAGAGCAGGCAGGGCTCTTGACCTCTGAGCCATCTCTCCCGCCCGCCACTGGTGAGAATTTAAAGTCTCTCCTAAAAACTGCTCTTGCCTCAGAAGGCAGATGGGGTTTCTCTGCCATGGAGATCTGGCAGGACAGTACTTCCCCAACAAGTGATGGGGAAGACCGTCTAGGCCCAGCCAATCAGAAGCCAGCATTACACACAGACATAAAAGTCTGTGTAAGAGAAGACTACCACCTCTGGAAAGTATACACACCACATCTATCTTGTCTAGCAACAAGGAAAACTTTTAAAAGCTTCTCTCAATTGGAAAATTTCTTGTAAATCCCCCCTCACTTATCACAGGTCACAGAGAAAGCTGCAGTGCGCAGTGTCTGGTGCTGACGGTGGCTTGACTTTTCCCGATACTCAGAGAGGAAGCAAAGACTCCAACCTGTATGTAATGCGCACAGGCACAAATGCGTCAAGGGAGGAAAAGATAACAGCCGAAAGCCCAGAACTAAACAGCTGTTCTCTATTAGACCGTGGTCTGTCATCCAAGCTGAACTGTAATACCCCGTGTGAGAGGCTTACTGAGCACATCTACACTCCACTAAACCCCATACCCTGTGGTTAAATATTACTCAGTACTAAGTGGTAACACTTTAAAACTGTTCGCATAGTGAATTTCACGGCATGGATTCTTGTGCTTGCTCTCCTGTTTTGTTAATTCGGGAGACAGGGTATTATGTCCAGGTCGGCCTCAAACTCACCATCTAGTGGATCCTAGCCTCCGGATTCTCCTGCCTCCACAGCAATGCCTAACATACACTAATTCTTTTAAACAAAATTTATTTTTAACTCCTTCCTATAATCCCAACATTTAGGAGGCTAAGGCAGGAAAACTGCTAGGAATTGAAGGCTAGCCTCAGCTATATAGTGAGATTCTTTCTCAACAAAGAAAATAATGTTGTTTTGTTTTAGAGTCAGGCCTTTAATTCTAGCTACTCAAGAGGCTGAGGCTGGTGGAATATAAGGTCAAGGCCTGCCCCGGCAACTTAATAAGACCCAAGTTCAGAACTATTAATAACTCAGTGGTAGAACATTGGTCTAGCATATGGAGGTCCTAGGTTCCATACCCAGCACACCCCCACCTCCCACACCAAAAAAAAAAAAAAAAAAAAGGAAAAGGAAAATGGTATCATTACCTAAATTCAGGACACCAGGTGGTGTGGTACATGTCTTTAATCCCAGCACTTGGGAGGCAGGGACTGATGGATCTCTGCGAGTTTGAGACCAACCAGCCTACTCTACATACAAAGCAAGTAAGTTCCAGGACAGCCAGGCCTACACAGAGAAACCTTGTCTCAAAAAACAAAGCAAAACAAAACCAGAGCTCAGGGCTAGAGAACATACTTACCATGGAACAAGACCCGGGGTTTAACCCCAAGCACTACGGATACAATGTTTTAAAAAGTAAAATAATGGAGCTGGAGAGAGGGCTCAGTGGTTGCTCTTCCTAGAAGTCCTGAGTTCAATTCTCAGAAAACACCTGGTGGCCCACAACCATCTGTAATGGGATCTGATGCCCTCTTCTGTCAGATAGGCTTATGTGCAAACAGACCACTCATACACAAGTAAATAGATAGATAGATAGATGGATGGATGGATGGATGGATGGATGGATGGATGGATGGATGGATGGATGGATGGATGGATGGATGGATGGATGGATGGATGAATGAATAAAGACGGGTTGCAAGAAACAGAGAAATTGGGGATGGAGAGGTGGCTCAGCTTTCAGAGTGTGTACTGCTCTCGAAGAGGACCTGGGTCTGGCTCCCAGGCAGTTTAAAACCCCTGTGTAACTCTAACTCCAAAGGAGGCTTTGCCTCTGCCTGCATCCACAGACACACACACACGTACTTCTCCACACAGACACACCACGACACAAACAAACATTCATGTAAGAGCTAGAGCTAGAGGCGCAGCTCACTGGAGAGTGCAAAACTAACCAGAACACATTCCAGCCAAACATCGAAGCACAGCCTGTGGGACTGCACTAGGAAGGCAGAGTGGCAGGCAGGATCACAGCAAGATCAAGGTCAGCCAAGGACACACAGCAAAGCCCTCTGTCAGGAAACTCAAACAAGACACTCCTCAGAATTAGCTCTTAGAAGAAACACTACAAGGAAGCTCTAGGAGCTCATTCCCATGACAAGCCCCAGCCGTTTAACTTTCAATGCCTAACTCAGTCACTAGGACAGGACAGGGTTCAACTGAGCCCAAACACAAGGGCTGAGTACAATTATCCACTTGGTTAAAGCAGGTAGAGTGGTGTAGTGGAGGTGGGGGAGGAGAGGAGAAGAGAGGTGGGTGGCCAAACTCAGTCGTATGCTGGTGGGAATGAACCCTCAAACTCACATGGCATCCACCAATCAAATTAAAGCAAACTACAATTATCTTAGGACATCACAATTAACACTTCAGCACACATTTGCTAACTACTTACCCTGTAGAACAGGTGTGAGGCTTCAAAATTCCATACTCTATTCAATTAAGATTTTATATGCATTACCGAGTCACAAAACACAAATAATAATCCACATAACTAGGTAGTCACCAGCCACACAACAATGTTCTAGAGCATGTTTACGATGGAGGCCATATAAAATTACAACGAAGCTAAAAATTCCTAATGCCTAACCACAGTACATGTTTGTGGTGATGTTTGTGGTGACAAGGGTGTAAAACTTAACAGGCTATTAGCCAAATAGCAGTACACATATACAATTATATATAGTACAATATGTTTAATAATTTACTAGCCTATGTATTTACTATTACTTTTCAGTATTAATAATTACTTGAGCTGGGGGCAGTGCACACACCTGTAACCCCAGCACTCAGGGAGGCGGAGACAGGGCAGTCAGGGCTATACAAACACTGTCTCAAAAAAAAAAAAAAAAAAAAAGAGAAACAAAAAGAATTTACTCCTTGGAGTTAAAGAGATGTCTCAGCAGTTAAGAGCATTCACTGGCTGCTCTTCCAAAAAACTCTGGTTCAAATCCCAACACCCACATGGTACAACTGTCTGTAATTCTAGTTCCAAGGGGTCTGACACCCTCACATAGAGGCAAAATATCAATGTAAACAAAAAAAGTAATAACAAGAAGAAATCTTTAAGAAATTATTCCTACTCATGAATAAGAAAAGCTGAACTGCAGTGGAACTGCAGTGGCTTTTGCAGGAGCGTCTGGTCAGCATGCACAAGCCAAAGTTCAGTCCCCTGCTCGGACGGGGAAATACAAAACAGCCCTGCTGGAAGGCCTTTCAGAAGTACTCCAAAGGAGACACTGTTACTGGAGCTGACAGCTGCATGGGCACCGCCTCTGGAGACCTCTCTGCAGTGCTTGAAATCCTGGTAGTAACAGGTGGGCCTGAGTGCATCTGTGTCTCCTTTTGTTTACTAGGGAAGAGGGTTTGGGGGTTTTCAGGCAGTATTTCATGTAACCTATGCCGACCTCAAACTTGCTATATATATTTTGAACTCTTGATCCTCCTGTATCTGTATCTACCTCCCAAGTGCTGGGAATATAAGCATGAATCATCACTCCTGACTGTTTTTAAAAACCAAAAAAGCTTTTTTTCTTTCTTTTTTCATGTCTTTAATCCCAGCACTCAGAAGGCAGAGAAAGGAGGTGTGAGATGGCTTAAAGGCTAAGAGCACTGGCTGCTCATCCAAAGGTCCTGAGTTCAATTCCCAGCAACCACATGGTGGCTCACAACCATCTATACAGTGAGATCTGGTGCCTTCTGCTAGCATGCATACCTACATGCCAGCAGAACATTGTATACATAATAAATAAATTAATTTTTAAAATAATATAAAAAAATAAAAGTTAATAATAATAATAAGAAGAAGAAGGCAGAGAAAGACGGATCTCTGTGAGTTTGGGTTAGCCTGATCTAGAGAGTTCCAGGACACCCAGAGCTATATGGTAAGAACAACAAAACAAAACAGGAAACAAAGAAAATTTCACAAGTTGTTCAAGCCCCACCTGGATTACAGAATCTGTGCTATCTAGTCTGGGCAACTGTAAGACCCCATATCAAAATTATACTTTGAACTGGGGTCAAAGTATAATTAGCATGTGAGGCTCTAGATTTAATCCTTACAGAAATTATATTTAGCCATACAATGTGCAATTGATAAATTTATAGTTTCAATAAGCTAAAATTATTGAAGAAAAAATGTAAATATATAATTTATTTTCACTTTATGTTCACTGGTATTTTGCCTACATGTATGTCTATATAAGGTGTCAGAAGCCCTGGGGCTTCTGAGAGACAGGTGTTACACACAGGTGTGAGCTCCCATGTAAGTACTGGGAACTGAAACCAGGTCCTCCAGAAGAGCAGCTAGTGCTCTTGGCTATCCCCGTGAAGAAAAAAATTTAACGAATTTACTATTTTTATGATTTTACTGTGTGTTTCTGATCTATGTATGGGTCCTCATGGAGGTCAGAAGAGCTTTGTTAGGTTAGTTCTCTCATTCCTCCTTTATGTGGGCTCTGAGGTCACTGCACAACAAGCACTTTACCAGATGCCAGACCCTGAGAGAAAAAATGTTTTTTGAGACAGGGTCTCACTACTAGCCCTGGCTGGCAGCCCCTGCCTCCTGAGTACTAGGATTAAAGACATGGGCCACCATGTCCAGTCTCTTGAAGAAACTTAAAAAATAAATAAATTTAGGTGTAACTTGAATGGTGATTTATATCTATAATCTCAACACTAGGAAGTCTAAGAAAAGAGGACCAGAAGTCCAAGGCCAGCCTGAGCTGCACCATGAAACCTTATCTCAATTGCTATAAACATAAATTATAAACATAAACCATAAAGGAATTTAGTACAGCCTAAAGACGTTGCGTTCATGAAGCCAACAATAATGCATAGTAAGGACTTGGGCTTGACAGTCACTCACACTCATCCTGTAAACAACCCTGCTAATACTGAGTGCCCAAATGGTTATACTTTTTTTCCCTTCGAGACAGTTTCTCTATATAGCTCTGGTTGTCCTGGACTCACTTTATAGACCAAGCTGGCCTCAACTCACAGAAATCAGCCTGGCTTTGCCTCCCAGAGTGCTGGGACTACAGGTGTACACTACTGCAGCCAGACTACCTTATGCTGTATTTCGACTGCGACTTTTCTATGTTTAGATACATTTGAATACAGAAATGTCACTATATACAATAGTCTGCAGTATTCATTACAGTCAGTCTGTATTTGTGGTCAGAGAGCAATAAGCCGTACTATAAAACCTAGGTGTAAATTTGTCACCTAGGTTTCCATTATATGACATTCATAACACACCGGTCTAACACACCTCAGAATACGG
Source organism: Pachyuromys duprasi (assembly GCA_028658305.1). Classification (NCBI taxonomy): domain Eukaryota; kingdom Metazoa; phylum Chordata; class Mammalia; order Rodentia; family Muridae; genus Pachyuromys; species Pachyuromys duprasi. The sequence goes on along the minus strand of CM053749.1, from coordinate 13,228,341 downwards.
TGTCCCATCATGAAAACAATGCATGATCATACTTTTCCAAGTAGGTGCTTACTGAAAACTACAAGTGTCCTTCTAGCTTTCCAAACTCCATCTAATTATACTAACCCCCATCAACTCAATACAAAGGTACAGGGTAGTGCTACCCTTTCAGGGCAGAATCATCAGTGTTTGTTGTGAATCAGAGCTAGATGATAGCAGCTGGCCTGAGAAGAAAGGAGGAAGAAGAGGCTCAATGCAAGGTCATGGCCACGTTTACTCTGCTGCTCTCTCCAATAGTATATACACCAGTGGGTAACTCATCAAAAGTCTACAAAGGGAAAAGGCCTCATTACAGTCCTCAAATGATTTACCAGGCAGAAAGGCAATGACCACCTGGTTTTATTTTCAAATTAAGTTAAGCTTCCTGACTTTCTTTTCATTGTAATACAAAGGAATAAAAACCAACCACTTGAAATGTATACTAATCTGGCCTAAATGAACTAAATTTAGAAAACTATTCTGGCTGCTGGCCTTTCTGACCTAATTGGCTAACCACACAGAACCTAAGAAAATAAAATATCAACACAGCCCCAGCCATTCCCAAATCACTGCCCCACACTCCTCCACATACCAACATAATACTCTCACAGATCATTAACTGTAATCATTGACCCTACCAGTAGCTCTATGATACAGGGCTGGGACCTCAGAAGGGCAATGCCACAGGATCAAAAAAGGATGTCACAGGCCCTGTGACCTAAGAGTCATGTATACTTGCTCTAAGGTGCCACTGTACCAAGTGTTCACACATACTTCAGCCTTCAATGTTTAAAGTTGTGACAACTTGCTTCTTTTTGAACACATTTGTAAAGCTTGACAATCAGGAACATTTTTTTTAATGCCAGAAATAGCCAGATCAACACACCTTGTTTATAAACCAACAAACCAAAACTAGCACCCACTGTCTTTGCCCAGGGGATTTCCTGCTAAAGAATTCCTCCACACCCACAAATAGTTTTGTCTAACTGGCTCTTTTACTTATCTGTGTTCCATGGCTGCAATTTCTGAGTGATCACTAACTGTTCTATAAGCTCATACTTCCAAAAGACTGAACAAAATGGTCAAAGATAGTCTTTTGAACTCTTGGGAGCCCTGTTTGCAAAGCCGTGTTACTACGGCTGGGTATGAAAGTGGTAGCCAGGCCAATGCCAATAGGGGAGAGGGATACCTGCCATATCTGGCCTCACAATCAGGCTAACCTAAGAGAAGTCCCTCCCAATGCACAGCTTCTAGTGAACTGCAGGGACAAAAGTTCCTGGGTCCCTTCCAGCTCTCAAACTGCTAGTTTTCCCCAGTAGAGGATGCCGTGCAGCTTATTAGTAACTGACAACAGCACAGACCTACAGAAGTGTCCAGTGTAGGCTCCTCTACAGCAAGCAAGTCCCAGAACACTGTTGTGGCTTGACTCTAAAACATCCAATAGGCTCATGAGTCAGAAGTCTGATGGATGCCAACTGATGGGTGTGGGGAAGTGAGAAGGGCTCCAACCTGGTAAAACTTAACCCACTGATATATTCTTAATTTGATGACTGGGAGGCAGTACAAACAAGACGGGGCCTTAGGAAGATGGTCACCAAGGAAATGAGTGGTTTTGGTGGCCTCAGGAGGTACATGAATCAGAAAAGAGATTGCATTCATACTTCTGAAAACTTGCAACTAATGGACAGTATGTCCTGTTCTGTTTTATAAAACTGGCTCTTTGTGGGGGTCGGGGTGCAGATGTGCCTTGTGCTAGGCAAATGCTCTACCACTAAGCAAGCACGGCTAAATTCTTACTTCAACCAAGGACAAAGGTTACACTAAGCCAAGAGCCAGGACTCTAAACCACCCGCCACATCATGGAACTACCCAGGCAGAAGCTTTAAAAAGCAGGTCCCTGGATCACACCCCAAAGACTGCTGGCTCTGACTGGGGGCCCACAGTTCTCAAACAGCTGTAAAACCCTACTCTTGTTAACAGGAATCTCAATTGTTCCAGTCTACCAATAAAGACTGAGAAGCCTGATGCTGGACTGAAAACCTGCTAGCTCTGAGAGGCAGAAAAAGCAACCAGCTGACCTAATCCTCAGCTTCTCAAGAATGTCCCTCTTCTACTTCCTATGCAACTCTCTATCCATCCTCCTGACTTCCTCTTTCTCTCTCTGTTTTTTTTTGTTTTGTTTTGTTTTGGTTTGGTTTTTGAAACACAGTTTCTATGTATAGCCCTAGCTGTCCTGGAATTCACTCTGTAGACCAGGCTGGTCTGGAACTCATTGAGATCCACCTGCCTCTCCTGAGTACTGGGTTTTTTTCTTAATAATCCTATGTTTACTTCCTATCAACTAGTTGCTTGCTCAGCCTCTTGATCTACGGTTCACTTGGATTAAAGATATGTACTAAAGCTGAGCCATACCAAATAAAAACAGGTTTTTCCAGTAAGTAACACAATCTTGGGGTTTAGAATGTGATCAAATATTCTGCAACATTCTATTTTTAAAGACATGAGAGCTCTAACAGAAAGAAGTAGACAATTCGCGGAGAGACCCAGAACATATATGAAGTGAACTCTCAGAAATCCAAACTGGACTAGCTAAAGGAACAGAGAGGAAGCCAGGCGTTAGGTAGTACACGCCTGTAATCCCAGCACTCAAGGAGGCAGAAGCAGATGGATCTCTGTGCGTTCCATGCCAGCCTAGTCTACAAAAGCGAGTCCAGGACAGCCAAGGCTACGCAGAAAAACCCTGTCTCAAAAAAAAAAAAAAAAACGAAAGAAAGAAAGAAGAAAGAAGGAAGGAGGGAAGAGAGGGAGGGGAGAAGAAAGAAGGAAAGGAAAGAAGGAAAGAAAAGGAGATATTCACAAGTAAAGATTTGAATGACAGCTGGGCTACGTAGTGCACCCCCGTAATTCAAGCACTCAGGAGGCAGAGGCAGGTGGATATCTGTAAGTTTGAGGCCAGCCTGGTCTACAAAGCAAGTCCAGGACAACTAAGGCTACACAGAGAAACCCTGTCTCAAAAAAAGAGGGGGAGGGGTACTGAGTGTTTCTTCTACCTCACTGACTCAGTCCTTCCAAGGGTAGTAGCCATAGTCCCTTGTTCCGCTAAGATCTTATAGCCTGAACTCAAATACCTAAAGCTGCTGCCGAAGCCAGCTTTCTTATTACTTAAGTGCTCATCACAGGGCCACTGTCAGAACGCGAAAGTGACAGATCAGCCATTCATCTGGTGCCTGTGCACACTAGGTGCTCTACTGCTTCTTCCAAAGACTGGCTCATCTGCACTCAACAGCTACAATGAGGAATATCATGTTCTGGATGTGATGTAAGGCTGGCATGAGACCCAAGAACCCCCTAGCAACCCTGCTAAAGAGTGAATGTCTCCTATATAGCATTAAGAACTGAGATCCACACCAAGAGGCAGGGCCAGACGTGAAGCCCAGTTCCCCATGTAAACTTGCTAGAGCTACCACCAATACCACATGGGTCCAGTGGCTCACAACTGCCAGTCATGGATCAAGTCTGTAATGGCTGGTGTAACTGTCAGCTTGACACAACCTAGAATCATCTGAGAAGAGTCTAAAAGAGGGACTGACTTACACTGGGGCTGGTCTTTGGACTTGATGTTAGGGGACTGTCTTAATTAAGTTAACTGTAGGAAGAGCCAGCCAACCCTGAGAGACAGCATTTTCTAGACAGAGGGTCTTGAAATGAGTAAGAGAGCGGAGGAGTTAAGCTGAGCGCAAACAAGCAGACAGGCATATCTTTGCTCTTTCTCTGCTCTTGACTGTGGAGGTGATGTGATCAACTGTCCTGACTTCCTGGCATCGAGGAACTATGATCTAAATTAACTATAAGCCAAATAAACTTTTGGTCCCTTAAGGTGCTTTTCTTCAGACTACTTTATCACAGCAACAGAAAGGAAACTAAAACAAAGTCCAAACACTTGCCAGGCCTCAAGACCATTGTAAGCCACAGAGGCAGAACCAGCCATTGGTTCAATTCTGTGTGCACTGACTGCTCTCAGAGAAACTCCAGGCTTCCCAATGACACCTGCACAGAATGTTTTTCTTCACACGGCCTTTTTCCCTCTTCCGAAATCTACCTCAGACCTTCCTATTCATCATCCTTCCAATGCCTAACTCAAACGCCCTGATCACATGCTACCTATACATACAAAAGGCATCCGCAACTGTTAAGTAGGTTGTTTTACATTTTGGCCTCCTAAATACTGCTTTCTCAGGAAAGCTACCCAATGCAGTCTTCCATTATCTAACTCCTTTTTCATGAAATTATCAGAACAATCATAGCAGTGCCCACATCTGATCTGTTCCGATAGTCTAATGATAACACAGTGAAGGTACAGGTAAGACACATAATACTGGACCTATCTCAGGAAGAACTGTATCAAAGACCATCTGCTCCATAGCTTCAAGAGACATTACACCACCACCTCAAGTTCCCAGCAAAGAGCACAACTTCATGGAGCTGTCTTCAGATATTCCATAGCCCAGAGCAACAGCCTGCACTTCAATATTCACATCAATCCTTCTTAGAAATCAGCTCACTGACTCTCGTAATTTCCCATCACTGAAGCAGAGATAGTGTTTTTGAAGCAGAGAAGGCATGCTTTCATTTGTTTCTAAAGTACATCTTGGGACTGGAGAGATACGTAGTCAGGACAAGACTACTTAGTATACAAGACGCCTGGGGTTCAATCCAGATCCCAGACCCAAAATGCATAAAGACCCTATATCAAAAAACAAAACAACACAAAACAAACCTGACAGCTTTTAAGTTTTCTCCCCCCTAGTCAAGGTTAAGCCTAGGATGGGTAACTACAAAGTTTGCCTATGTAGATCTACTTAAAATAGATATGGTCCTAAAACACTTATCTAAGGAATATGCCAGAATTAGATTATAACAGTCTATTTTACAGGTTGCAGTTTAGAGCAGATAACTAAAGAGAGACAAAGATTGACTCAGACATGCTGGCCCTCAAGCTTATCAGAGATCTGATGAATACGGCAGTAGCTCCCCAAGGTCTCCAAGATGATTTGGGTTCAACAACAGATGACTTCAACCCTGAATTGTGGTATGCTGACCAACGGGCAAAGGCTGCCCACTGTTGAGGCCCAGCCTAAACTATGGACAAAACTGTGGACACCTGGAGAGTCACTGTTTCACATTGCTGAAGGCAAGACGAGGCTATTCTCTCATGTTCTTCTTTTCCACAGAAACAGTCTCTGATCTTCTGGGCCTGATAGCTGGACGGCCTCTGCTCATGATGCCATGAAACCACAGGAGCCAGGGACAACTGCCCAGGTGGTGGACTGACTAGTTATCTCTGTCATTTTGATTGGTACATAGATTCATTTAGCTTATAATTTATCCTTCTCAGGTCTCTGATCACATTGATGGCTAAGCTAAGCTAATGGCAGCTTTGCAGCTAAAGAGCAGACAGATCCATTGTTAGTTCATTAGTCTATTCATTAGCTAGTTAGAACCACCAGGTACTAAATCACTTATTTAGAAAGGCAAACAAGTTTGCCTTGCTCACAGGCTTATGTTAACTGCCTGTGTGTTATGGTGAAGAACTAGATAGACAGATGTAAAGTTATGTAAGATCTGAGGATATGAAAGTTTAAGTTGTAAGGATCTAAAAAAAAAAAAACTGAGGCTCTAGGAAGATGTTTCAAGGTTGATAAATGAAGGAAAGGCTCTGTAAGAAGGTATTTCAAAGTTGGTAAATGCAAGGAAGATTGGAGGGTCTAAGTAGATTATTTTAAGGTTGGTAATTACAAGTTGTAAAGTGTGGGTCTAAGAAGGTGTTTTAAGATATGCGAATGAAAGCTGTAATCATATAAGAAAGTAATTTAAGGCATATTAATATGGGAGAGATTTCAGATTTCTCTCCCTCCTCTATGCTATTGTTAAGATTTCAAAAGTTCAGAGTTACAACATTGATCAATAGAGTTCTGATAAGCTGATAGAGCACTGACTGCTTATTATCCAGTCCCAAGCTTGAGATTTTAATTTCCCTTTGGTTGTCTTCTAGAGATAGACTTAAAGGTGCTTTTTATCATGCTAAAAATATCTTTGTCTAATATGTATATCTCTGACCCAAAAGCCATAGTTTTTACTAGGTCTAAATGGCCTGAGTCTACTCCTGCTGTCTCGTAGACACCTGTTACCTTTTTCTTTTCTTTTGAGCATTTTAAAAATTTATTTACAAAGTTGAAGAAAAAAATTTTGTGCTTTTTCTAAAGTATGGATCTCAAGACAATGGTGACACTAATATACTTCCTTTTGTAAACTAAAATTCGTATGAGTTTCAGGAAATCAAAAAGTCAGAAGACTTGGATCTGCCATAGCTCAAATGGACCCCAAAAGAGTTTTCCCTTGGTCTTAGGATTCCTCACTTTCCCCATTTACTAGACAAATTTTAACTTCTGTTTCTATTCTTAATTTGTCTCAGCAGATTTTCACCTGGCTGACAGACTCCACTGAAGGATCCACTGTGGACTGCAAGCTGAAATCTGGAGTTGCTAAAAGCTGATGTAAACCAGTCCAGCTGATGTGATGGCTCCCTATCTCTTCAACTGTATTGCTAATTAGATGGTTTTGGTAAGTGTCCTGTTGCCTAGCTTTTGACTAGCCTTTCAGCCTTCCTGGGTCCCCAATATCTTCATCCTAATGTCAGCCTGAATAAGCTACAGAAAAAGAGACCTTTATCCTACTTAACAGGCTAAGTCAAAAGCAGCTCCCTGGCATAAGGAATGGGTTCCTATAATGTCACCTGACATATCAGAAAATTGAGCTTTAGTTCTGTTTCTTCTAGTCATGCTTTGTGCCCCTTGTATGATTATGCCTAGCATTAGGAAAAAAATCTCAATATCATCCCTTGGACCAATCTCAAAGATCTGAGGTTGTACCCTGTTTGAGCGGGAATGAAAGGACCATAAACTTCCCTACCCAAGGATGGGATAACCATAAGAATGGAAAGGTATCTTATCTCGGGGGGGTGGGGGGGACAGGCATCTGTGCTGGGCAGCCCCACTGACCTAATATTCCTGAGGTCTATAGATAGCTCGATCAATGGTAGTTATGGTAGTTAACCAATCATTTTTGTAACAGGCTTGCCCTTGCTGATGTCACCCAATCATGTAACTGCTAAGCTGGGAATTTCCCGTTCTTCCTCAATCCCCAATAAAAACCCTACCATGAAGCTGTTCAGGGTTCTCCTCTCTGATTCACTGTGTTGGTGACAATGGAAAGACCAAGCTTAAGCCCAAATAAAGCTCTTTGCTCTTACATACATGGTCCAGCTCCTGGTGGTCTTTGGAGACCCTAAGATCGGAGCATAACAATAGAAATTTTTGTTTTGTTTTTGAGATAGGGTTTCTCTGTGTAGCCTTAGCTGTCCTGAAACTCACTCTATAGACCAGGCTGGCCGCAAACTAACAGAGATCTGGCTGCCTCTGCCTCCTGAGTGTTCAGACTAAAGGTGTGTGCCAACACTGCCTGGCAAAAACAAACTTTTAAACAAACAGAACCCTGACAGAAACATATGTCACTAAGCTATTGAAATGAATACATTGAAATGAAATCAATAAATATAGAAATAGGACATGGAAAAGTCTTCCTTTAAAGATGACATTAGCCAGAAGAAATGACAGAGCTGAAAGCATCTAGAAGCATCATTAGATGCTGAATCTGACGATCAAAAGCTCATGAGAAACAGGGTATTTACATGGTTTCAAGTGTCCCCCACCCACATTTTTAACCATTATGAATGGAAAAGCAGCAACTTTACAAAAGGGAAAACTACAAGCCATGTCCTCAAACAGAGCTGATGAGGGTAACCAGCACCTTGTGTGTTACTAAAGGCGTTAGCAGACAAACTGAAAAAAATTAATTATAAACTGTAAACTTGGTGACAGTGTTATACCAATGTTTAATGTCCTGATATGTTAGCTGGACATGGTAGCACATGCCTATAATTCCAAAACTCTGGAAGGCCGGAGCAGGAAAATTCCAAGCTAAAAGCCAACCAAGGCTACATAGCAAATCTGAGGCCAGCCTGGCTACACAGCATAATCTTGCTTCTAAAGTAATTAATTAATTAATTCATTAGTAACAGGCTGGAGAAGTATCTCAGGAGTTAAGAGCACTTGCTGCTCTTCCAAAGCTGAAGGCTAACCAAGGCTACATAGCATGTCTGAGGTCAGCCTGGCTACACAGTATAACCTTGTAAATAAATAAAGATAGACAGACAGATAGATAAACCCCCTCTACCTTTTGTATAGTTCAAACCCACCCCCAAAAAACTACCCGTGCGGCGGGTCTACAGACTAGCTATGTAAATTGTGACAGCCTGTATAGTTCCCTTACTGCACTAACGACTTCAGCGCTTGCTCACTACAGTTCTGGACCCTGCTACCACCCCCAGACAACCCTACTAATATCACAGAGCCAGCAGGTCCCAAAAGCCCTCCAAGTTTATCTCAGGAAGTAGGGGCATTTTACTGTTTTCCTCTGGAAACACCACAAACACAACTTACACAAAGAAGAATTTTGTTTGTTTCAAAAGTATCTTGGGTTACAATAGTAGAAAATATCACACTGGGGCCGAAATGACTACATTGAGCTATATTTACTTCAGATTAAAATAGTTGCATCTTCCCTTTCCAGGAGCCTTTCCCTCCTGGAAAAAAATACCCAGACTGGGCCATTACATCACCAAGCTGAGAGGTACCAGAGCTCCAGGTAAGATCAGGATGAACAGCCATTGAGCAGCATCCCAGTCAGCACCACAATGACTCCATGGCTGTCTGATCTTCCCCCTTCCACTATTTTCATAGCTAGCCTGGAACTCACTTTGTACACAGGCCAGGCTGGTATCAAATGCATAGTGACCCTCCAGCTTCTGTAAGTGCTGGGGGCATGTGCCACTACTTCTTACTTAATAAATATTCTTTAAGACAAGACCTCATGCAGCCCTGGCTGGCCTTAAACTTACTGCATGGTAGAAAGTGACGAGCCCCATGTCCAGGCTCTACCTCCTGCCACCACAGGTACTGACAATTACACCAGCTCTACTCAGAACTCCGTGCTCTGAGACAAGAGTCTCACATAGTCTAGACTGCCTGTAGGTGAACTATACAGACGAGGTAGAGGCTGACCTTCAATATCTGAATCTTCTTGCCTCAATTTCCCACATACTGAGACTGAACCACCATACCTAGCTCCTCCTAATGTAAAAGAAATTCATACACAAAAAAACCAAATTCCTACAACTACAAGCAAAAGTGAAAAAAGAGCTAATGAATGAATGAGCAGGTAAAGGTGCTTCCATCAAACCTGATGACCTGAGTTGGATCCCTGGAGTGAACAGAGTAGGAGGGAACCAACTCCACAGATTATTCTCTGACCACAAACATATATACACACACACACACACATACACAGGTCCCCCTTCGTCAGGTAAGGGCTAGATTTCTTCAGTTAGTCTCCACACATAACAAGTACCTCTTTTTCTGCATCATTTTTTTTTTACCTCAAATGCTCAGCAACCCTTTTCCCATGTACTGGGATTACAAACTGAACCCAGCTCTTTTTTTGTTTGTTTGTTTGCTTTGTTTTGTTTGATAGAATCTCACTATGTAGATCAGGCTGGCCTCAAACTCAAAGGGATCTGCCTGCCTCTGAGTGCTGGGATTAAGGGCATCTGCCACCTTGCCTTGTTTTTATATCATTATCAAAGCTCAGTCATATACTCCTAACTATTCCTTTGTAAGTGTGTGTGCTCTGCATAAAGAACTTGAGTAATTTTACTTCCTCACTTAGCCCAGCAGTATATGCCACTGATTCAAGTATTTAAGCATCCTGCACATTTTAGTTCTCACGAGCGATCTCTCCGGGACTGGTGAGATGGCTCAGCAGTGAAGAGCACTAACTGCTCTTCCAAAGGACCTACCAGCACCCACATGGCAGCTCACAACTGTCTGTTAACTCCTGTTCCAGAGGATCCAACGCCCTCACACAGTCTCCACATGCACTCAAACACCAATGTACATAAAAGTTAAAAAAAAAAAAGTCAAGAGTGATCTCTCTTATACATTCCTGAATTCTATAAACAAATCTGAAGATAAATATCCTAGACATAGGTCTGACAGACTTTGACAAAATGTCTTTCAATTCATACTCCAACCTAAGGATTTAAGTTATTTTCCACTTACTTTCACCGGTATTGAGTTATTGTCATACACTTCATTAATAATTTGAACAGAGGGGCTGGAGAGATGGCTCAGTGGTTAAGAGCACTGGCTGCTCTTCCAGGACTCTGGCTCAATTCCCAGCACCCACACGGCAGCTCACAACTGTTTGTAACTCCTGTTCCAGGGGATCCATCATGCTCACATAGACATACATGCAGTCAAACACCAATGTACATATTTTTTAAATTTATTTTAAAAATTGAACAGAAAAAGGAGAGAAAATAGAGCAAGCTGAACAGCTTGTGACAGAAGTTAACCCTTGCCATATTGCTTGATTAAAGAGCATAGTGGAATCAAGCACCATATATTCAGGCTGGCAGTAATGGATCTTAATATTAGTTATTAGACTATGGGAGGGTCAGTTTCCAAACAATAAATCAAAACACAGCACTGTTTTTCTAGCCAAACTTGACTACCACAGAGGGAAATTCCTATGGAGAATGTATGGGCTGATTAATTAGTCCAAATAATAACATTTCTGTGGTTTGTTTTGTTTGCTTCTGTGGTTGCTTCCCTGTGTTGTATCCTCCAAGCCAACCCTAGAAATTGACACCACATAGCCCAACCCCCCAGAACAACTCCAAATTCAGAGCAACAGGAACAGGCGCAAGAGAGAAAAGCCAGAGATTGCATCTGAGCTCACACATCTACTCTTCACACTGTAGACTCACTGCTCTGAAAAACCGTCACCTTTACTAAATCTATTTCCAAACCTCTAGGTTTGTCATGTGCTATCCTCCAATGACAGCATGCTCTAGAAGAATGGGAAAAGCCAGTTTTCCCAGGGAATTGCACCAGGATCTTGGGACACTGGGGAAAACCTTCTTTCTCAGGCCAGTGCACACAGAGACATGTTCTACTTCCACTTCTGGAGGTTCTTTCTGAGCAGCATAATTTTTGCACATCAACAATTAACCCCAGGAAACTGGAGCCCACAATACTTTCTGACACTCCCACCATCAAAGCACACACACACAAAAATGTCAAGAGCACTTTTTGTTTATGTATGTTACCTGTAAATTATGCTTCATTTAAAAAATAGCATCAATAAAAATCCTCTACAGTTTTGGTGAAACTTCACTTATGAGTAGATTTTCAAAGCCTGTGGAATGAAGTAACAACCTCTGGGCTGGTATATGTTGAAGTTGGGGAGCTGCCACCTACACTTCCCACGTGAGATAAGGGCAAGGTGTCCCAAAGTGTCCCCTCTTAGGAGTTTTCAACCAATAAGCCAGAGAACCCTAGCACCTGACTCTTGCCTTGCACTTCTAACAACAAACTCTGGAGTGGTTCTGATCTAATCAAATTATGGCAACTGTTTCAATGCAGAAGATTTATCACTTGACTCACTACCCCATCTGCTGCTAGCAGCCTAACACTCACTCCTACATATGGCTAATCAGCAGTACCCAGCAGCCTCTGCAGCCCTTTTTCCAGCACAGCCCACACCTCCCTGACTAAAATTCTTTACATTCTTCTCCCAAGAAAACAAAAACTAAGCGCTGGGAATTCAGCTAAATAAAGGACTCCATCAAGACTTGGGGCAGCAGTCTAGTCCCCTACTAGCCCCCCTACACTGGGGAGTGCCTGGTCTAGAGTATAGATGTGTAGCTCAGAGGCAGAACATGTGCGTACCATACACACATATCCATGGGATTAGTCTACCACATCACCAATCCAAAGACAAGACAGACATGGTGACACATGCCTTTAATCCCAGCATGTGGGAGACAGAGGCCAGCAGATGTGTCAATTTAAGTCTGGCTTGTTCTACAGAGGAAGTTCTCAGCCAGCCAGGACTACATAGTGAGACCCTATCTCAAAACAAACAAACAGACAAGCAAAAAAAAAAAAAACAAAAAAAACAAAAAAACAAAAAAAAAAAACACCTTAGACCTGTATTACAATATACATTAAATCTCAATTTATTTACTTCAATATTATGTAGGTGGCTGACAAGATGGCTCAACCTACAGACATACATACAGTAAATAAAAATGTAACATTTTAAAAATTATTTAAGTGTAAAATAAATAAAAATTGAAATGTGTAAATCAACTATAAAATAAAGATAGCACAGATACATGGTAGGTGTCCAGCCTGTTAGGCAAGTCTCTATACCAGTTCAGACCAACAAGTGAAGGCATGACCACCATCCCACAGAGACCACCCACCTAGCTGAGGAGGTAGCTATAAACAGAGATTAAATTCTGGCTGTTCTCACACCTCTACTTCCTTACAGCTAAAACTATCTCCTACACGAAGAAACAGGAAAACCCTCTAAAAGAGCCTTGAAACTCAAAAGACTTGTAAAATGAAATTTTTGTTTGGTTTTGGTTCTGTTTTATTTTGTTTTTGGGGGACAGGGTTTCTCTGTATAGCTTTGGCTGCCCTGGAACTGACTCTGTAGACAAGGCTGATCTTGAACTCACAGAGATCCACTTGCCTCTGCCTCCCGAGTACTGGCTAAAGGTATATGCCACCACGCCCAGTGTAAAAGGAAAATCTTTAGAATAACCATTCAAAACATACATAACACTCCCTAATTTTACAGGTCAGGAAACATAGGCTTCAATAGTCCCTCAGGTGGTGAGCAACTGAGTACTAAGAACTATATCCTAATCCTCAAACTTCAATAAATCATAACACTACTTGAACAAAAGAAGAACGGGAGAAAATAGAGAAAAAGAAATAAGACTGTGGGAAGAAAATGACAATCAGGGAAGCTAACAGTTAAGGGAAAAGAACAATGTTAAGAAAGGGGGGCTGGAGGGCTGGAGAGATGGCTCAGAGGTTAAGAGCACTGGCTGCTCTTCCAGAGGTCCTGAGTTCAATTCCCAGCAACCACATGGTGGCTCACAACCATCTGAAATGAAATCTGGTGCTCTCTTCTGGCTTGTGTGCAGGTATACATGCAAACACACATTGTACACATAATAAATGAATAAATATTTTAAAAAGGGGGGGGGGGCTGGAGAGATGGTTCAGAGGTTAAGAGCACTGACTGTTCTTCCAGGTCCTGAGTTCAATTCCCAGCAACCACATGGTGGCTCACAACCATCTATAATGAGATCAGGTGCCCTCTTCTGACGTGCAGGTGTATATGCATACAGAACATTGTATACATAATAAATAAATCTTAAAAAAAAAAAAAGAAGAGGCTAAGAAATGGGACCCAACCCTGGGAATCAACCACAATAGGCATCCAGAATTTTCTTCTTGCAATGTCTGTCACACCCACGCTAGGTAGACTGGTTTGACAAAGCCAGCCTCAACTCAGGCCCCATACCCTTCCACAAAAGTAGTGTTCTAGATACCTGTCAGGAACAAAGTATAGGACAGCAAAAACAAATCAGCCACACAGAAGAAGAAAACACAACTACATCCTTCTCCCCACCCCCTTACAAAAAAAAAAAAAAACAAACCTGAAACTGACGCTCAGAATCCAGCTGCCAGTTCACAGAAGAAAGAGAAGAACTACTCTGAGGCACTATCTCTTAAATACAGGATGCAACCCTTCAGGCTCAAGTTCTTCAGCAGATTAAAGAAGACAAAGACTAGAGGGGAAGAACAGGAGAAAAATATAGATTAGAGAGACCTTTAAAAAAACCATAACCAATTAAAAAGCAGACAAGTTAAACTACAATGCCCAATAATGTACCCTGTCTCAAAAATAATTTTTTAACCAGATGTGGTGGCACATGCCTTTAATCTGAGCATTCAGGAAGCAGAGACAGAGCTGATGGTAGCACACGCCTTTAATCCCAATGCTTGAAAGGCAGAGGCAGGTAGAGTGAGTTCCAGGACAGCCAAGCCAAGCTATACAGAGAAAGCCTGTCTTGAAACACAAAAACAAAAAGAAAGAAAAGAGAAGAAAAGGAAGGAAGGCCTGGAGCGGGGTGGACTGGCCTGGTCTACATAGCACAAGTGGTGGTGCTTGTCTACAATCCCAACTCAGAGGTACAGAAGGAGGATCGCAATCTAAGATTAGCCTCTGTTCTGAAAAGGTGGCTTAGTGGTAAAGAGCACTTGTTACTCTTGCAGTTCACCTGGGTTCAACTCCCAGCATCCATATGGTGACTCATAACTGTCCATCACTCTAGTTCCAAAGGATCTGACACCCTCTTCTGACCTCCATGGGCACCAAGCAATAGCTACTTTAGGCAAAACAGTCATGCACATAAAATAATCTAAAAAGAACAAAGTAACAAAATAATGGCGCCTATGAGATTGCTCAGACAGTAGAGGTGCTTGCTGGCAAGACTGATGACCTATAAACTTGGTCCCTAGGATCTACCTGATAAAGGACAGAGCACTCCCCACAAGCTGTCCTCTAATTTCCACATGTGTATTCTGGCATGCACACCCACATACAATAAGTAAATGAAAACACAGAGATAAAGTAAAAATAAAGGCAGCCCAGAAAAAAATTTTAGTCTGCCAGGCAGCATGTGAAAGACAGCTAAGCCAGGAAGGGTGAGTAGAGTAGGCGGCCTCTCAGACAATCAGTTTGTGGAGTTCACCATTAAGGAAACCCCAGCTCACTTACGCAGGTCCTACTCTACAACAGCTGCTGGCTATCAGGATGATGTGACTATGAGCAACTACCTGGATTCCCTTATCCATGTCTTTACTGGATTCCAGGGATTGGTAAAGGTTTGTTTCATTAACTGGATGCCCAAAAATTCCTGTGTCAAGCCAGCAAAATGACTCAGTGGGGAAAGGTGCTTGCTGCCAAGCCTGACAACTACAATTCAATCCTCAGAATCTAAATAATAGAAAGAATTGACTGCCCAGGTTGTCCTCTGACCTTCACACATGCACTATGCACATACATGAATGGAGACACACACACACAAATAAATAATCAAGTGTGATTTTAAAATTCTCAGGGGCTAGAGAGATAGATAATTCAGTGGTTAAGAGCAGGCACTGATCTTCTAGAAGACCTCGGTTCAATTCCCAGCACACACACCAGGCAGCTCACAACTGCATATAACTCCTCAGGGGAATCTGACTCCTCTGGCCTTTGCAGGCTCCTTCAATCAATAGCAAACACACACACACACACTCCTAAAATAATAATAATAAATCTTTAAAAAAAAAAGTATCCTGTCTCCCTTCCACTGCATATTTTCCCAGTTCTATCAGCACAAAACATTTTAACCTTTTAACCTTTAAGCTTTTCTTGGAAAAGCTCAACAGCATCTCTGCTGGGCGCCACCACTCCTCAACTGTGGGCCAGTCTAACGTCCCTGCCTCATTTTCCATTCATGAAATGGCTCTACCTGCTCTGTCATAACTCTGCTAACTCAAGGCTAGCCAATATCTCTGCACCCATTTCTGAGTCCCACTGCTAGCGCACCTGGCCTCACAGTATTCCCTAGTCACCATACCTCACTGTGCCCAGATAGACCCTTGTAGCAATCTATTTCCTCTAAGTGTTTAGGGATTAACAGAGCAAACAAGCAAAGCTCTTCCATTCACTATGTGTTATCTTTTCACCCCTCCTCTTAGCAATGTTTGCTTTTTCTAATCTGGCTTCTATCTCTTTCCACAGCTTCTCAAATGATCCTCCACACCCATGCCTTTCCTTATCTAAATCATGAGCAAACTGCCGTCTACTCTGACCAGCCTCTGAAACACTGCCATTACTGCCTAAGGTCCCGGATCAGGAACAGGGAATAGCTGTATAGGTCACAGACACACAAGGATGTCCCAAATGTGAACTTGGCTTTGAAAACAAATCTAGACTACTGACTTGCTGTTCTCCAAGGCTCTCTCCCTAAACTCTCATAGAACCTTCTAGGATGGGCCTCAGCCTCCAACCAACTTTATAATACAGGAATCAGAAACACACGTCCTGGCTGAAGTCACTTGCTAGAGACAGGACACATCTCGTCAACAGTCTAGTTTTCTAAAAATAATCAACTAAGGAAAACTGTCTTCTTTTTCTTCTGCCTAAGAACAAGAAGAGAGCCTATACTTGTGTTGTACATCACAGAATCCATCCTTGCTGCCTAAGCACATTGTTGAGAGCAATGCAATCAATCAAACACTATATTCAGGGGCTGAGAATTGGCACAGAGGTTAATAGCACTTGTTGCTCTTGTAAAGGACCCAGGTTCAATTTGCAGCTCACAACCTTCTGTTACTCCAGTCCCAGAGGATCTGAAGCCCCCTTATGACCTTCGCTGGCACCAGGCACTAACATGACGCACATACATAAAATAATAAATTAAAAATTTTGTTGTTGTTGTTTTTCAAGTTAGGATTTCTCTAACAGACCAGGCTGGCCTTGAACTCAAGAGATCCACCTGCCTCTGCCTCCCGAGTGCTAGAATTAAAGGCATGGACCACCATGCCTGGCTCAATTTAAAAAAAAAAAAAAATTTAAGAATTATTATTTATACAGTATTCTGCCTGCATTTCAGGAGAGGGCACCAGATCTCATTATAGATGGTTGTGAGGCAACATGTGGTTGCTGGGAATTGAACTCAGGACCTTTGGAAGAACAGCCAGTGCTCTTAACCTCTGAGCTATCTCTCTAGCCCAATTTTTAAAAATTTTAAGTAAATAAATTAATTAAATAAAAATTTAAAAGCCAGGTGTGGTGGAACATACCTTTAATCCCAGCACTCAGGAGGCAGAGGCAGGCACACCTCTGTGAGTTCAAGGCCATCCTAGTCTACAAAAGAAGTATAGGATAACCAGAGCTACACAGAACAAAACACATAAATATAATTTAAAAAATGCAATATTTGGCCAGATGGGTGGTGTACACCTTTAGTCCCAGCACTCAAGTGGCAGAAGGCTCTCTAAGTTCAAGTTCCAGTACAGCCAAGCTACACAAAAAAACCCTGTGTCAAAACCTGATAGGTAGGTAAATGGACGGACGGATGGAAGGAAGACCAATCGACAGATAGATGATAAATAGATAGGTAGGTAGATAGATTAGATATAGATGATAGAAAGAAAGAAAGAAAAAAAGAAAGAAAGAAAAAGAAAAAAAGAGTAGGGATATTTTCAGGGCCAGCTAGGTGGAGTAAGAGTTGGACATCAAGTCTGTAAACTTCAACTTGATCTCCAGTACCCACATGGTGGAAAAAAAATCAACTTGTACAAGTTATGTTCTAACCTCTACACACTTACCATGTACACACACATAAATATATACATGTGCAAGCACACACACACATACACAATGTTAAGGAAATTCTTTTTTTTTTTTTTTAAATATTTATTTATTTTGGATACAACATCTGCATATATGCCTTCACATCAGAAGAGGGCACCAGATCTCATTATAGATGGTTGTGAGCCACCATGTGGTTGCTGGGAGTTGAACTCAGGACCTCTGGAAGAGCAGCCAGTGCTCTTAACCTCTGAGCTGTCTGTCCAGCCCCCAGGAAATTCTTTAAAAATTTAAAAATACTCAAAGTTGGGCACATTAGCCCACACCAACATCCCCAACATGTTGGAGAACAAAGCAGGAAGACTTGTGCTTAAGGCCAACTTGGTCTACACCAGAAACACTGTCTCCAAAAGTAACTCTCAGCTAGTAAAGAGGCTAAAGCAGGAGTACCTGGGACTCAAGCCCAGCCTGGCCGACACTGTGAGATTCTGTTTCAAAGCAGGAAAGTAGAGCTGGAGTGATGGCTCTGCAGTTAAGGGCACTAACTGCTCTTTCAGAGGACCAAGGTTTAATTCCCAGCACCCACACGGCAGCTCATGGCTGTGACTACAGTTATGTGTGTATACCCTCATACACACATAAATGACATGAATGCAGACAAAATGTCAATGCACCTTAACACCAAAACAAACAAAAAAGAAAAGCACACACAAAATATAAATAATCTTAACCCTGTCACCCACTGGTGCAGCATCTCTATGCCTGAAAACAGAACACATTAGGATACAGCAGACACCTGCAACTTAGCTAAGGAACATGGCATCACTGAGTACAGCCCTGGGTGATCTGCTTTCTCCACCCTAGATCCAAATCTGAAATAAAACTACAAAGATCAATTACCACTCCATCAAAACAAGGAATCTGTTCTACAGTGTCCATGGCAGAAAGGGACCTATTTCCACTCAGGGTTTCCTTATTTGGGTTTGGTGATAGGGACTGAACTAGGGACCATGCTAATTGAACACATGTTCTACCACTTAAAGTACACCCCTAGCCACAGGTTTCTTTTAAAAACAGGTTATTCCAGAGATATGAATGTTCTCCCCCCGCTCTCCCCCGGGACCAAGCTGCCTTGTCCCTTAGTCATTTCTGTTCCTGACCCTCAGCTACTGTATCTCTAGGGGAGACAAATGTATGGTGTATACTATGATTTTCCTAAGTAGACAGAGGCCATTAACATCCCCCCCCAACCCCCAGAAGTACTGGCTTTGACAGTCAGATGTATGACTTGCTACTGTTCTGTATCAGATTCTGTAAGGCGAAGATAAGTACCATGAGGGCAGAGGAAAAGATGCCAGGAACCAAATGAGTCCTCTGGAAAAGCAACGAGCTCTCTTAACCACTGAGCAACCTCTCCAGGGCCTGTTTGTTTCCTTTCTCTTCAAAACTTATTATTTATTTTAGGGCTGGTATGCTAGCACATGCCTTTAATACCAGTACTCAGGAAACAGAGGTAGATGGAGCACTGTGAGTTCCAGGGCAGCCAGAGCTACAACCCTATCTTAAAAAACCCAAAAAATAAATGTATGAGTGTTTGCCTGCATGTACGTATGTGCACCACATGCACGGTGCTAAGAAAAGTCAGAAAAGGGCTATAGATCCCCTGGAACTGAATTATAAATAGCTATAAACTACCATGTAGGTGCTAGGAATCAAACAAGGTCCTCTGTAAAAGTAAGTAGTCTCAACCACTGAGCCATCTCTCCATTTCCAATCTATAGCTTTTATTAGATATCAAACTCATAGTTTATACCAACATAAAAGGGGGGTTGCTGAAGAGATGGCTCAGAGGTTAAGAGCACTGGCTCTTCTTCCAAAGGTCCTGAGTTCAATTCCCAGCAACCACATGATGGCTCATAACCACCTATAATGAGATCTGGTGCCCTCTTCCGGCATGCAGGCCCACATGCAGGCAGAATTCTGTATAAATCAATCAAAAGCGGGGCGACAAATAACAAGTACCAGTGATCAGGCAGATGCCAGGCACCATCCAGACCACAGTGCTAGCTGGGCATTTGTTTCCTCTACAGCCTACTAGGAACACACTGTCCCAGTTTTACGAAGGCAAAGTCAAAGGACTCGTCTAAGGTCACAGAGGGAGGATTTTCAGGTCTATCTGGAAGTTCTTCCTCAAGCTCAGGTTTCTACTGTTGAGGACACTGTTATCACTGTCCAACATCATCATGCCAAAAGTTTTGCCCAACAGCAACAGCCCTCACTGTTCAGATAACCTCTTCTCTGGGCAGTGAATGACTCGAGTCGCCACAGTATCACCAAGCCTATGGAAAAGAACCCCTTAAAAACCTTACAGGAGCCAGCATTACTGAGTGGCTCAGCTCAGCACGGTACATGTTTTATCCCTTCATTTGGCACAAATCACATGGTGCTTTGACTCCTAAACAGAAAGAAACACCACCCAGCTCAGGCAAAGGATAGAACAGGTTGAGTTAGACTAGAACAGCCTGAGGTGCATTTCATAGCTTAAACACTTGCCTAGCATTTTACAAAGGGAAGGGAACACAGGAATGGAGATGACAGAAGCAGAGGAGAGCTACCAGGAAAGAGAAAGAATGGAATCTTTTACTCAGAAGGCTGAGAACGAATTCCAGGATCATTCCAAAGCCTACAAACTCACCAGGTATCTGCAAATTCAGAGAAAGCCTTCCATGTCTTCCTACCCTATATGCTCATCTACCCTCACAGAACCTGATAAAGCACAACAGGTCACACATCTAGCTCTCTATACAGTCATCAAACATGGAGACACATGCACACAGACAGACATAGAAGAGAGAAAAATGCACACATTGGCTCTAGGAATCCAGTGGCCTAGGATCAGGAACAGAAGTGACTAAGGCAAGTTGATCTCAGGAAAAAAGCATCTATCACCAAAACAAATCTGTTTTGTTTGTTTGTTTGTTTGTTTTAAAGAAACTTGGGGCTAATGGTATATCTTAGTAAGAGGATACATGTTTAAATGCCATGTGTACGGTTCTGGGTTCAATCCCCAGCATCAAAACAGAAAAAAAATTTTTTTTGGTTAAAGGCCTCTTGCCTACCAGTAAGTCTAGTATTTAACATCTTCAGTGAGTTTTAGCATCAAAATAAGTAAATAAATGTATTTAAATGTGCAATTTCATTCATAAACAAATCAATCCTATGTGTTGGAAGATTTGGAACATGTGAAAGGCCCAGAGGGAGGGCCCAACCTATGATTAGACACTCAGCCACCCTTGGAAGCAGCAAGCATGCTTCTCCAAATATGGCCTCAAATCTGCTACAAGACTCAGGCCCACAAGGGGTTCACAAGAATGTTCACAAGAACCTAG
Organism: Pachyuromys duprasi; assembly: GCA_028658305.1. Taxonomy (NCBI): domain Eukaryota; kingdom Metazoa; phylum Chordata; class Mammalia; order Rodentia; family Muridae; genus Pachyuromys; species Pachyuromys duprasi. The sequence continues at coordinate 13,207,525 of CM053749.1, read as the reverse complement.
GCATGGTGGCACATGCCTTTAATCCCAGAACTATGGTGGCAGAGGCAGGTGGATTCTCTGTGAGTTCAAAGCCAGCCAGGGGCTATGTAAAGAGACCCTGCCTCAAAAAACAAAATGAAACAAGAAATGTTTATCAAGATGTGAGGGAGCCTTGGCATGGTCATGCATACCTCCTTTAATCCTAGCACCCAGAAGCCAAAGGCAGGTGGATCTTTGTGAGTTAGAAGCCAAGCTAATCTACAGTGGGAGTTCCAGAACAGTCATGGCTACACAGAGAAACTCTATCTAAAAAGAAAAACCCCAAAGAAAGAAAGAAAAACAAAAAAAATATATGAGGGGCTGGAGATAAAACTTAGTAGTGGCGTGCTTGCTTAGCTTAGCACAGACAAGGCATTGGACCTAAACCCTTAACACCTTAAAAACAGTAATTAAAAACATGGCATAAACTAAGTGTGATGTTCTACTCCAGCTCTCAGAAAGCAGGAGTTCAAGTTCAAGGTCAGCCTATACTACAAAGTAAGCGGCTATCTCAAAAAAACAAGCAAAGCATGACAAATATCAGATTTCAGACTCAGGACCAAAGTATAAGCATCATCTTCCAGAGCCCTCAACAGCAATACAGCATGGTGAGGCAAGCCCAGCCCACCCAGTTACTACAGCAGCCCAGGCAGAGGCCACAGAAAGGCTGATACTCAAGAGGACGGCCTTGGGCACAGCCCACAATAGACCCTATTATCCCTGGAACCCCATGACAGGATGGAAGAGGGGTGGCCAGGACATTCCTCCACCCCCTCACACCACAGAAAGGGCACTGGTAGCTTGGGGCAACAGAAGCCTAAACAGGAAGTAAGTCATTTTCTTCAGCTGTTAAAAATCAGAAGGGACTCCCTCCTCTTAAAAAAAAAAAAAAAAAAAAAAAAAAACAGATAGGTGACCTGATTACAGGTAAACTAGATGGCATATGGAAGAGGCCCAACTAGAAGAAAAATACTAAGGGCTTTGTGAATACAAGCTACCGCACAAGCCCTGTCTGCTTAAGATTTCCTCCTGTCCCAAGGAATTCAGTTGTTTTTGGATTTGGTTTTTGTTTTTGTTTTTTTTTTTTGGGGGGGGGGGTGCAAGACAGGGTTCTCGTTTGTAGCCCTGGCTGTCCTGGAACTCACTTTCAAGACCAGGATGGCCTTGAACTCACAGAGATGTGCCAGTCTCTGCCTCCCAAGTGCTAGGATTAAAGGCATATATATGCCACCCACAGCTGTCGAATTCAATTCCACCACAGCCTCCCTATTTTTTTCTTGAGTCAGAATTTCCTGTTGTACCCCTAAGCCAATCAACCACATCTCCAGACTGGTGCTCTCAGTGTCAGGGTCTACAGACTGGCATCCTACTCAATATTGCAAGTCTACACTGTTTACTGGTAAAATACTGTGATCTGCTCCAGGTAAGCAGCCGTAACACAGAAGAGAGAGTACAAACCCAGAACAGGAAAGGATGAGACAGGAATCCTAATGTTTTCTATTTGTGACTTTAATGAATTCTATTTTTAGATCTTTAATAAAGAGCCTCTCTTCTACTCTCCTACCAAATTTTCTCATTCAGGCAATTCAATCTTTCCAACACTGCTCAAAGATCTAAAAATATGACACAATCAACTTTATTTTCCCCTAAACCCAGAATTTAGCCCTGCTCGAGAGTACCAGTAAGCTTTACTCTCCTTTAGCAAGGCTATCTGAGCTCATGGCAGATATGATACAAATCCCAACTCAAGGAAGAAAATATACATGGAGCATTTATAGTAATGAGAAGCATGTTTTACGTAAATATTCGATAATACATTAGTGTCCAAAAATGTGGATGTCCAAGGTTCTAATATCCAAATAAAAAATGCCATTTAGAATTTATTAACATCTCCCCCAAAAAACAAACAAAACACACAAAAACAAAATATCTAAGACAAATTGAGACTGTGGTAGCACTTTTAATCTCAGCAATAGGGAGGCAGAGACTCTAAGTTCTAGCCCAGCCTGGTCTACACAGTCCAAGGACAGCTAGGGCTACATAGAAAAAAAACGTGTCTTTAAAAAGAAAAAAACGGTCATTTTCTATATCACTTTTCTTGGCAAAATTTGCTGGAGGCCAAAGGTGAAGAGACATACCCGCAATCCTATAATCTGAATATTTTCTTTGTTTTTAGTAAAATGTACAGGGTTACACGTGAGTGCAGATGCTTTGAAAGCTAAGGTATCGGATACTCTGGAACTGGAATTACAAGTGGCTCTGAGTGGCCTGATGTGAGTGCTGGGAATCAAATTCCTGTCTTCTAGAAAATCAGTATAAGCTCTTAACTACTGAGTCATTTCTTCATCCTTGTAATCCCAGAATTTGGAAGGCCAAGATAAATTCCAGGCCAGCCTGGGCTGTAGAGCCTGGGAAGCTAGACTGGAGAACTTACCAAGATCCTGTCTCAAAATTTAAAAGGGCTCTAGCCTAGAGGTAAACCACTTGCCTAGCATGCTCAAGCCCTGGGTTCCATCTCTAATAATATACACAAAAACTAGCTAGAGAGCCAACCTAATCTTACAGAATAACTAAGCTAATTAAGAGAGGTGTTTATGACAATCAACACAGAACTTCATTTCCACCACAGAAAACCTTGGACTCGTCTTCATTGCTATTCTTATTTTATGTGTATGGGTGTTTTCCATGCGTGTATCTGTATACTACATGCATATGCCCAGTGCTTGTAAAGGCCAGGAGGGGGTCTGAGCCTTTGGAACTGGAGTTACAGATAGTTGTGAACTGTGTGAGTTCTGGAAACCAAACTTGGATGCTCTGAAAGAACAACATACACTCTTAACTGCTGAGCCATTTCTCAAGCACCCCCACTTTGGAATCATCTTAAGCAATCCCCATGGACACCTGGGATGCCTCAGGCGAAGATATTACCAACACAGATATAGGAATAAGAGAAGGTAACTAGAACACTTGCAAAATCAAAGGAATGTCTTCAGTTCTCATTATCTGAAACCCACACTATGTGTGCTACCCTAAAAATTTAACTTTGTTGTTCAAAACTGGGTTTCTCAATGTAGACCTGACAGTCCTGGAACTCTCTGTAGACCAGGTTAGCCTTGAACTCAGATATCCACTGTGTCTGGTTCCTCCAAGTACTGGGACTAAAGGCCTAAGTCACCACTGCCTGGCAAAAAAAATTAATTCTTAAAAAATGCAGAACCAGCGGGTGCAGTGGTAGCACACACCTTGTCCCAGTATCTGAGAGGCAGAGGCAGGTGGATCTCTGTGAGTTAGGCCAGCCTGGTCTAGACCGACACAGCCAGGGGTACAAAAAGAAAACATGTCTCAAAAAGAAATTTTTTTTAATATTTTTTTTCAGGACCAACGTGAAGGTACATTACTTTAATCCTAGCATTTGAAAGGCAGAAGCAACCAGATCTCTGAGTTTCAGACCAGCGTGGTCTATACAAAGTTCTAACCCACAGAGGGCTGCATTGCCAGACCCATAGTCTCAAAACAAACAAACAAACAAATCCATTGTTTTGTTCCAAAACTTATATAGCAAAAGGGAGTTTGTAGATATCCACATTTAGGTACAAACCAACTTCCATAGAAATGAAGAGCAAATGCCAAAAAAAGCACTGGGCACTGTTTCCTGAATATGACACACCCTTTCCAAGTGTTTCACTTAACCTTCAGCTCCCTTCAACTGGCACTCACCAAAGGCTGTGACTGTCTCAAATAGACTGGATCTGGAGCAACACATACCCTTCAAGATCTGAATCATTTAGACTTCTCTAGGTGTGTACAAAAATCCTTGAGCCCTTGGAGCAGCCCCAGATAAAGGTACTTACCACCACACCTGATGACCCACATGGTGAAAGTAGAGTGTAACTCAGTGAATAGAGTCCATCCCCAGAGCCACTAAATGAAGGTCTATCTGACAGCTTTCTCCTCACTGTTATTGCTTAAAAACTGTACGGCTAATTGTGCTACCAGGTAGCTCACTATCCTTCCTCTCTTCTTTGCAGAATTTTTTCTTTTCAAGTGTCTTACCTCACCTTCCACTGCCAGGCAGCTTTGAAAGCTTTATCTTCCCGGAGAGCAGAGGCCCTGCAGGAACAGAAGAAGACTCATGAGTACCAAACAGAAATATAATTATGCCATACTAACCAACACCAGAGGAAGTGGGCAATGTCACTTGATTCTCCTGCCCACAAGTCACCCTGCTTGTCAAAAAAAAAAAAAAAAAAACACTTTAAAAAATGAAATGGGTTTTGTTGTTACTGTTTATTTTGGAGGGTTGGGTTTTTTGTTTGTTTGTCTTTGTTTTTCAACACCGGGTTTCTCGGTTTTGAACTCAAACTCAAAAGAGATCTGCCTATCTCTGCCTCCCTGAACGGTGGGATTAAAGTAGTGTACCACTATGGCTGGCTTCACTTTGGTTTTTTTTTTGAGAAAAAACCCTTCTATGTATCTACATGTTCTTCTATGCATCCCTGGCTGGCCTGGAACTCTCTATGTAGACCAGGCCTTGGAAACACATACATCCGCCTGTCTCTGTCTCACAGCTATTGAGTTTTTTGAAATGGGTTCTCATATAGCCCTGGCTGGCCTCTAACTCAGTTTATGTAGTTAACACTGACTTTAAACTTCTAACCCTCAGCAGCATAAGAGAAGAGGAGGGAGGGAGGGTGGGACTGGGAAGAGGTGGGGGAGAAGGCTACAGCTGGGATACAAAGTGAATAAACTGTAATTAATAAAAATAAAAAATTTAAAAACATCAAACAATGTAGCTATTTAAAATAAAGGAAATCTACTCTTAAAAAAACAAAAACAACTTCTAATCCTCCTGCCTCGCCTTCTAAGTATAGCTACAGGGATATTCAACCATACATACATTTTGGACAGCTTTTTGTAAGGGTTTCTTTTCTCTTATCTTTTGATTTATTTATATGTATAAATGTTTGCCTGTATATATGTGTGTATATGTATGTATGTTATGTATGCATGCTATGTATGTGTATCATGTGCGTGCCGATGTCAGCAAAGGATCAGATCCCCTGGAACTGGAGCTGTGGATGACCTTGAGAGAGCCTGTGGGTTTCTGGGAGCCACATTACAGTCCTCTGCAAGAACAGCAAGTACATGCTGCCATCTCGGCTCCATCCTTATTAATACTTTTTTAAAGATTTATTTATTATTTGGACAGTATTCTACCTTCATGTGAGCCAGCAGGCCAGAAGAGGGCACCAGATCTCACTACAGATGGTTGCTGTGAATTGAACTCAGAACCTCTGGAAGAGCAGTCAGTGCTCTTAACACCTCTGAGCCATCTCTCTAGCCCCCTTACTAATATTTTTTAAAACAGGATACTAGTGGAGATGATCTATTTCCGCTATTTTTGTTTGTTTTGTTTTTCCAGACAGGGTTTCTCTGTGTCCCAGAACTCACTATGTAGGTCAGGCTGGCCTCAAATTCAGAGATCAGCCTGCCTCTGCCTCCCAGGTGCAGAAATTAAAGGCGTGTGCCGCCCCTGCCTGGCCACTTCTTTTTCTTTCTTCCCTTTTTGGGGACTGTTTTTTGAACAAAGTCTCAGTTGGTAACTTGGGTGGTCTGAAATTCACTAAGTAGCTCAGATTTTTCTTAAACTTTAGGGTAACTTTCTTGCTGCAGGCTTTAGTACTGAAATTACAAGCTTGTGCAACTATACCTGACTCCAGTTGAACTTTGTTTTTGAAGAATTCATTTTTATTTTTTATATTTATTTTTATTTTTACATATGGGTGTTTTGCCTGCATATGTTTGTCTGTTCACAGCATGTGTAGTGCCAACAAAAGCTAGAAGAGAGCAATGGGTCCTCTGGAACTGGAGTTAAAATGGTTATTAGCTGCCATATGGGTGCTGGGAACTGACTGTGGGTTCCCAGTTGCTCTAACCCCTTGAGCCCTCTCTCCACTTGAGTTTGCTCTGGTTTTGTCTAGACAGGGTCTCACTGCATAGTCCTGACCAGTATGTAGATCCAACTAGCCTAGACTTCCCAGGAACCCACCTGCCTGTGCCTTGGTGCTAGGATTACCAGGCTCCAGTCCAGTTGTTTTAAATTTGGGGTGGGGTTGTTTTTTTGAGGTTTTGGCTTTGTTACATTTATTTAGGGAAGGGATACCACAGTGTGTGTGGAGGTCAGAGGACAACTAGTGGGAGTTTTTTCCTTCTACCATGACAGTCTTGGGAATGAACTCAGGTTGCAGGTTTGATGGCCATAATTGCTGAGCCATCTCATAGGTCTTTCTCAGTTATACCTTCTTAGTCTAATTGTTTCTCAAAGTACTCATTCTGTCCAAGCTGGAAATGTAGCTGTTTGCTGAGCAATTATTGAAACATATAAGAACCTCAGGAGTTGATCCCAAACACTTACGAACTGAGTATGTTGCACACCTCTGTGATCTTAGCACTTGGGAGGTACAGGCAAGAATATCAGAAGTTGAGGTCACCTTCTGTTATCAAGTTTGGTCACTCAACAGTGAATGTAAGGCCAGCTTAGGCTACAAAGACCCTGACTCACTCATTCATTCATTCACAGATGTAGATAGACAGATAGACAGACAGACAGATGGAAAGAAAGAGGAAGAAAGAACATTTATTTATGTGTATCATGTACCTGGGGTAGAAATGTAAATCAGTGGTAGAGTATCTGCATAAGAAAGAACTGACTCCATGAAGTTGTCCTCTGGCTTCCACATGTGTCATGGCACATGCATGCCCTCACAAACACAAATCATACACACATACACAAATTAAAAATATATATACACACATTTTTACATATGCATAAAAATTTAAATCAAAATACCAGGCATGTGCTAACAGCACTGGAAAAGCAAAGGCAGGATCACTTTGAGTTCAAGACCATCCAGGCCTACACAGTGAGTTCTAGACAAGCCAGAGTGAGAATAACACACTGTCTCAAACAAACAAAAAAACAAATAAAGAAAATGAGTCAAATGAAGTCAATATATTGCTAAAGTTTTGTACAAATTTGATCCACAGAATGACTTTATCATCTTTGCTGTCTATGGTTTATGAACCTGCGCAATTACAGCCAGTCTATCTTTCCCCTCTGGACCCAAAGACAAAAACTGCTTACTTATCAAACCCAAGCAATAGAAAAATAGGAAACCCTATTCATTAAAGCTAAATTGGGCCCTCTAGCTGGTGCAATTTTGTAAACTACTCTAAATCTCTATTTATAGAAACTGCTATTTGAGCAGTATTACTAGTGATCAGAGTAAAGAGAGATGGATAGTCAAGAGGCAGAGTAAGTATGTGGCTTTGAGAAGCACTGCTTGTTTTCTTCCATTGGCTGCTTGGGATTTCTATTGGATGGCACCTCACTAGGTAGCACAGGCTGGCCTCTAATTTGCAGCTTCAGCCTGAGAGCTGCAATTACATACAGTACCATTACTTCCAACCTAGGAAGACTGAATACCGTGAAGTATGAGCTTACAAAGACCTAGTATGATGGGGGTGGTAGACGGTGTGTGCCTTTAAGCCCAGCAGAGGCAGGCAGATCTTATGAGCTGGGGATGTAGTTCAGTGATAAAGTCCCTGCCTCGTTTGTACAAGTAGCTCCTCATAATCCTGCCAGTTACAAAGTCACAGGTAGGCTTTGTGGCCAAAGTGATTGCTCTTGTATTTCAAATCTCTGCTTGGTCACTTCCTGACCTTTCCACTCCATAGGTCTGACACTCCTTCAAAACTCCTGTCTAGAGCCTTCTTTCTCTGCACCTCACTTACTGCTGACCTGGTTCAATCACTATCTCCCCTACAAGACCAAAGCAATGACTAATGCTTTTTTTTTTAAGATTCATTTATGAATACGGGTGTTCTGTCTGCATATGCATCTGCTGAGGGTATCAGATCCCATAGAGCTACAGTTGTAGACCACTGTGAGCCACCATGTGGGTGCTGGGAATTGAACTCAAGACCTCTGAAAGAGCAGCCAACGGTCTTAACTGTTCAGCCATCTTTCCACCCCTAATACTTTTCAAAAAGCAGAAACTGATCGTTACGGCTATACTCCCAGGACTTTCAGGGCTCCCAACTCTCCAAGCTCCTCTATGTAGCATTCTGGCTCTAACCTAACCTTCTGGAACACCCAAAGAGTGAGTGTTAAGTCTTTTGCCTCTGCTTACATTTTACAACATCACAGATACTGACCTTCCTGCTACCGCTTTCAAATTAACCCTTCCTGAAGGTCCAGCTGAAGGCTGTCCTCCAACCAGGTCACGGAGCCCCTGCTGTACTTCAACATGGTGCCAGAACAACTAGCATAGGGTTACAAAAGCAACAAGATTTCATTTGTTTGTTTTTGAGGCATGGTCTCATCATGTAACTATGGCTGGCCTGGAACTATGTAGACACGGCTGTGAGATTAAAGACATGCACCACTACACACAGCCAATATTTTTAAAAATCTGTATATGCTGCATGTAGGTGTCTATAGAAGCTAGGAAGCTGCAACTCCCTAGAGCTGGAGTTGTTGGGAACCATTCCACATGGGTGCTGGAAACTGAACTCAGATCCTCTACAAAAGAGGCAAGTGCTCTTTTAAGTTATTTATTTTATGTGTATGGGTGCTTGCCTGAATGTACCATGCTTATACCTAGCATTCAGAAAGGCCAGGAGAGGGAGCTGGATCCTGTCAGCACTCCAGTTCTAGAGTTGTGAGCCAGAAATCAGGGTCCTCTGAAGAACAACAGGTGCCCTAAACCACTAAGCCATCTTTATCTTTCTAACAAGATTTTATTTCTGAAGGCTGAGCGTGGTGCCACACACCTGTGGGACTAGCATCAGGAGGTGAAAGCAGGAGAACGAGAAGTTCAAGGCCATCCTCAGCTACACAGGGAGTTTGAGGCCGGTCTGTACTACATGAGACTTTCTCTCAAGCAAATAATTCAAGGGCCAGGTCGAAGTGGTGCACACCTTTAATCCCAGTATTTGGGAGGCAGACAGATCTCTGTGAGTTTGAAGGCAGCCTGGTCTACAGAGTGAGTTCCAGGTCATTCAGGGCTACACAGAGAAGCCCTGTCTTGAAAAAATAAAAACAAAAACAAGGGGCTAGAGAGATGGCTCAGCAGTTAAGAGCATTTGCTGTTCTTCCAAAGGACCTGAGTTCAGATCCCAGCACCTACAGTGGGAGGCTAGGAATGGTCTGTAACTTCAGCTCCAGAGGATCAACACCCTCTTCTTCAGAAACCTATTCCCAAAAGGCATACACTCACACAGACACAGATACATACACAAAAGTAAACATAAAGCATAAAAAATAAATAAAAAGAAAATGCAATAAAAATACCCTGACTATGTACATGATAAAGTGCAGACATCTTTTTTCTGCGGCTCACTTTCCACAACTAGCATAAAGATTTCGGGGAGCTGGAGTAATGGCTCTGTAGACTATAGTGTGTGCCACAAGCAAGAATTTGGATCCCAAGCTGGGTAGGACTGGTGTGCCGCTAACTCCAGAAACAACAGTGCTGGAGTGGTGGAGGACAGAGACAGGCAGAGCCCAGGAACAGCTGGCCAGCTGGTTTAGGTGAAACGACAAGCCTCAAGTTTAGTGCGAGACTCTCTCAAAAACTAAGGTTGAGAGCAATAAAGACATTCTCCTCTGGCTTCCATGTGTAACTGCACTCACATAAATGTGTGCTAAGCTAGAAGTTTTTAACAATCAAATGCAAGATCTCTCCTTTCCTAACCATGAACACTAATCAAAGCAAACTCCCCCCAATTCCTCCAAACCCCATCATTCTTAATACCTAACAGACCAGCAAATCTGTCAGTCACCTGTTCAGCAGTCAAGAATTTTGAAGGAAAGTATGGCGGCTCAGGCCTAATTTCTGAACTTAGGAGGTAATGGCTGAAGGCTCAATGCTTCAGTAGTTCAATGCTAGCCTCACTATATAAATGAGTTTAAATCAGCATGGGCTTCAGGAGACCCTGTCTCAACAACCAAAAGTTTGGAGGTTTGTTTTAGGGGTTCAAACTTTAGAACTTTACCCATGATATGCAAAATCTCTACCAATGAGCCATACCCCCATGGCTTTAAATACCCAAAACAAAACCAACAACAACAACAAACAAAAAACAACAAAAAAACAGCTTTTAGACTTCCGGCCTGCAGATTCCTGAATTTAGGCTTCCTCCCCCATTAGGCTAGGCATTCCCTTCGCACTACCTTTCCAGTCTCCCCCTCACATGGCCTTCCTCCCTCCTGTTGGCTGTCTTCACTACCAGAGATCCTGACAGCTCTCTCTGCCACTCCCTGTGTGCCACCAACATATCACTTTCTAAGCCAGGTCTAGATTATGCCACTCAACTGACTAAAAGCATTCTCAGGCTCCTGCACCCTATGAAGTTGGAGCTCCTATGTGCAAGGAAAGCCCAGAGCTTCCACCTGTCCAGCTGGAAAACTCCCAGCACTATTTTAGACAATCGTGTACAAGTGGTTCCGGGTGTGCAAGCCTCTATGTCCCCCAGCTAATTCCTGCTGGCCCCGAAGGCCATGGCTCAGGAATTCTTTCCCTTCAGGCTACAATGCAGGCACATTCTATATGCAGCAGCTACTAATCACAGATTCTGATTCTCACTCACTGAATCCCAAAAATCAGTTCTTAAGGGCAAAACAGGATGCATTACAAAGATCCCCAAGGTCTACCAAGAAGTTGGCAGGTAGTAAATCCAAACATTTGCTAAATGAATGCATTCTGCCAAGACAGTTTTTCTTTTCCTTTTTAAGAACAGTGAAGATGACTTCAACAGAGGTGCCTATCAACAAAGTTTTCACGTTCCCACCAGGTGCTGTCTGCATAGTGCTACTCACTCCTACCCTCACACAGGATCCCACAGGCCTTGCAACCAACTGCCTAGTGAAATCTGATTTCAACAGCCCCTATGCCCTTTAAGCATGCAGGCCATGTCCTTGACTTCAAGGCAAAAGAGTTTCAATTCTCCATATTCAATCCATCGATTTGTACGCCTCCACAACCGGTCACTGTGGAATTCTTCTTCAGAACTGGAACATTCTGAAAGCATGTCTCTGACCATTAAGCATAATATGAGATGATATAATTGCAACGCCCCATCTCCATCAGACTCTCCAAAACATCTGGAAGCACACTCAACTCTATCTGGAGTTATGTTCTATAAAAACCACCCTCACTTCACGAGTCTGGCTTCCACGCCAGGAACTTCTACTTGCTTATTTAGGGAAACAGAAGGCTGGACTCTTAAGTTAGACCTCTAGGCTATAAAGGTACTGCCCCAGACTAGGCCGACCGGTCAAAACTTCGTCATCACCACGAAAACTAATCTTGATGTGATTCAACTTTAACAAGAGCTTCTCAAATCGTAGAGATTTAAATGTGTATTTTTAATTGCCCACTGAGCTTGTCAATAAATGAACTTGGAGTTATGGCAAAAGGACTTTGAGTCGACAAGGTGTTTCCTCCGAGAATATTTTCCAAATATACTCGCAAATGAACCTGGTTTCCCAAATACCCATTGCAAAGGTAGTAAAGGAGGTTCCCAAAGACGCGCAACTGAGGGGGAGGAAAGAACCCCAAGATGAGGAGCAGCTCAATGCAAGAGGCGGGGGCGGCGCCCTTCCCAGCCTCTGGCAGGAGCCCCACCGTGGAGATGCCGCCTAACTGGGCCGCGACCCTCACTGGAAACCCGGAGGCAGCCCGAAGGCCGCACACGCCCGCGGCCGATGCGCAGGCCCCGCGCTCCCGGGAGCGCGGGCCGGGGCCGAGGCCTGGCCCGGCGCCGCGGCGCGCAGCTCCGGCCTCACCGCCCAAAGCTTCAACCACCGGACCGAGAGCCGAGGGGCGGCTCCGCCCGGACGGCGGCGCCGCCTCCTCACCCGCAAGGACGTCCGCAGCCGCGTCCCCGCCCCGGGCCGAAAGGGAGCAGCAGCAGGTGTTCCGCGGAAGGCTCGGGCCGGCTGCGGCGGGGCTCGCGGCCCCGGCGAGCGGGCACACGGCGGCGGGGGCGGGCGGCGCACTCACCCAGCGCCGCGGGCCGGCCGCGGCAGGTGTTCGCTCCTCCGGGCCCAGGGACGCCGCCGCCACTCCCCGGGGACTCCGCGCGAAGCCGCCGCCGCTGCCGCCCCCGAGCCCCAGGAGCGCGAGCGCCGCGCCGCAGCCTCCGCGCGATCACGTACCGAGCGCTGAGAGGGCGCCGAGCGCGAGGGCGGGGCGCGCGGCCGGAGCCTAGCAACCGTCTGACACGCGAGCGCCGCAGCCAATCCCACGCCCCGCTCCGAGCGGCGCCGACTGGCCTTCGGCGCGCGGCCCGCTTCTGTCTGCGTCGCTGGCCCCGCAGCGCGCCGCACCCGCGCACAGGCCCCGCCCCGTCCCGCACCCCTCTGCCCATTGGCCTGTCACGCCCCCGCCCCAGAAGCCACGCCCCAGCACCGAGGCCCCGCCTCCGAAGTCGCCCGAGTGGGTCCCGGGACACGCCTTAGCCGCTCAGGGTGGCTGGGATGGGGGAGGGGCACCCTTCCCAACTTCTCCTAAAGAACAAGCCGAGGTCTGGACAGGCCGGAGAACCGGTCCGGCCACAGCAGGACACTAGTCAACTGCCCCCTCATTTCCTCCAAGCAAAAAAAAAAAAAAAATCAAGAGGTATCTAAACCATTCGAACACTCAGGAAGCGCCCTCCGAATTGCAAAAGAAGAGGCTTTGTTACCCGACCCTTAACGCGGATGGAGAAACTAAGGCCAGATCCGAGTGGGTGGGCAGGGAGGTCCGGTTTTTCAGTGCTTGACCTACAGCAGGCTTCCCCTCCCCCTTCCCTCCCACCTCCGCTTGGAAAGCTAAAATCCAATGCCTCCTCTGGCGCTCAAAATAGCTCTGACCCCTCTAGCACAGGTCACTCACCCCCGGTGGCCCACATTCTTTAGATGGGTGGTTACTGCTAGAATCTGGCCTCCCTTTACGGAGGGTACTAAAGTAGTTCTTTACTCTCCTGGGGCCTACCAGGAGGGCCCAAACTCCAGACACTTGAGACTTGACAAGTTCCCAAACTTGACAGCGAATAATGGCTGTGGAAATGGGAACTGCGGTGGACTCTGCTCCCTTCCTAACTAACCCTACACTGCTAGAGTAAATCCATTACTCTTTTGGCCTATGGCCAGGCTGGAATTGAAGGCTGCTATCAGCAAGCACATTCTGAATACAGACCTGGCGGCTATTCTGCCTGGGGTTTCTGCCTAAATGCCAGGCAGTTCTCTTAAGAAGTGACCAGGATAAAGAGTTTTCAGGAAGGGGAATGCCCTACCTCAGATACCTGCTTGCAATTCTCAATACTTAAGTGACCACCTCACTGAGCCTAGGAAAGAAAGGAGCTAAAATGCAGGAGAGCAACGGCAGATCATCCCTTCGACGTTAATAAACTGAGTATCTTGTGGCTTCTCAAATTCCGACTCTAAGATTATACTATTTTAAAAAGCCTGAGAGTGAACTGGCCATGGTGGCTCACATCTGTAATCCCAACGCTCTAAAAGCTGAGGATTGCTGCAAATTCAAGGCCATTCAGGGTTACCTAATGAGTTTCCAGGCCAACTTGGGCTACACAGCGATACCTTGTCTCAAAAACTAATCAAGGAGGGGAGAGATGACTGAGACATTTGTCACAAAGCCTGATCACTTAAGTTTGATCCCCAGAACACTCGTGGTGGAAAGAACCAGCTCTTGCAAGTTGTCCTCTGACTCCAAGCACATATACACACACACAATAAATAAATAAGATGTAAACAGCAGAGCGATGGTGGCCCAGACCTCTAACCCCAGCACTCAGGAGGCAGAAGCACGTGGCACTGAGTTCGAGGCCAGCCTGGTCTACAGAGTTCCAGAACAACCAGCGCTACCTAAAGAAACTGTCTGAAAAAACCAAAAATAAATAAATAGATAAGATGTAATTTCAAAACAGCAGTGTACATCAAAAGGGCACCTTGGGAGTACTACTATTTGCAAAGAAGCAGACCAATGTTTCAGACCCTACTTAACACAATTCGATCCGCTTCTTCCTTTTTTTGTTTTTTTCCATTGCTTTTGCTAAATGAGGCACAAAGCCTCGTTCTGGTTTCCAGGGTCACAATGTTCTATGCTGAAGCAAACCCAGTACTATGGTCAATGGATGTGTTCTACCTGACTAGCAAATTCCTTCCTTGTCCTAGATACCAGACCAATGTTTGCCTAAGATCTTCACAACCAAATCCTCTGGTCGCCACCTCCCCAAGTCTGGGACTCAGTTAGGATTCTAGGCTGCTAAGATTAGCCATGATATTTCCTATTCCCTCTCCCCAAGTCTTTTTGGCTTAGCACATTCCCGCCTATGTTCTCCTGCCCCACCCCCAGCCCAGAGAAGCCCTATATTTTGGCCTTCATTGCTATCTTTCTTTACTTTAATTGGAAGTTGAAGTTTCTTCCCAGTCCCCCACCCCTTTTTTTTTCAAGCCCCACAAACCAAGAAGCCACCAGGCAGTGGTGGCGCATGCCTTTAGTCCCAGCACTTATAAGGCAGAGGCAGGCAGATCTCAGTGTGTTTGAGGCCAGCCTGGTCTACAGAACAAGTTCTGGGACACCCATGGCTACACAGAAAAACCCTGTCTTAAAAATCCAGAAAGGAAGAAAAAGAAAAAAGAAACCGGGAATCCTTTTCTGGCTGAAAGTAATACCATCCTTTTGGGACCCTTGCCAGCCATCGCTAGGGCTCATACTAAAGTGAGGGGAAAGAGCTGCAGTTCTCTTCATGGTCTTCTAGGCTGAATGGGGCTATAAAGTTAAGTCCTGGTTACTTCCCTCAGTTCTGAGAACTAAAGCCTTCTCTTTAGGAACCACTCAGCCAAAGCCCCCCTTCCCCGCCCTACCCCCCACCGTCATGACTCAGCCTTGGAACTCCAGCAGGAAGGGCCATCCCAAGCCCAGGTAGCATGCTTGCTCCCAGTCAGTAGGAAGGTAGAGCCAAGAGTTAGGCCCAGGGACACACCTAGAAATAGTTCAAAGAGTTATAAGAGCCTGAAGATGAGATCAAGTGACTAAGACTGAGGCTGAATCTTCAGCTCTGATAGCCTGCCCTCAGCACCTGTAACCTTTTAACCATTCACTTTTCCTTTCTCCACTTAGAATCCCCTAGCCTAAGGCTCCATCCCGGAAGAGGAAGACAGTTTTGTATGATTTGTTTTTTCCATTTAAATGTGAGCCCTTGACAATGTACTTGGCCTCACATTGAGACCCAGCACCTAATTATAGCCATGTGAGCAGTGTGTAGTAGGGGTTCAGTTTTGAGGCATAACTAGCAAGAGTCTGTCTCAAAAATAAAGGTAGGAAGATCAGGAGTTAAAAATCCAACATTGGCTACATAGCAAGTTAGAAGTCAGCCTAGGTTACATGAAACTATGTCTCAAAAATAACACAAACAAACAAACAAAAAACACATAAAAGCTCAATTTCTGTTTGGAAGGAAGAAATTGGGTTGCGCCTGCCTTACCTCCTGGTTGACAGTCACTCCCAAGACAAATGTCCTCATGTTTGCTTGGGACTGATATGATTTATTAAAGCTATTTCAGACCTCGGTTCTCACGCAGACAGAATTGCAGTAAACATCCATGGATGTTCCTCTAAGATTCCAGTGCTTTTAATTCTGGCATGTTCCTGAGGCACCAAGGACCAGTGGTGACTAGCCTTTGACTCTTCCTATGATTGACTCTCACTTCTGACAGAGCAGGGCCAGTCCTGAGCAGGGGTAGACTACTGACTCAAAATGCCAGGCCTGCGGGCATGCCTGGGACAGTGGGCTGGCAAACCCTTCCGGCCAAGTCAGAGCAAGGGAAGGGGTCCTTTTGTTTGGACTTCACAGAAGGCAAATTGTCTTGAGGTTCTGGCAGAAAGTAAGGGCCGCTAAGTTTATCCGAGAGAAACTGCCAGTAGGCAAGTTTTAGAGTCACCGTCAGAATGCCTATCAGTCAGTTCTTTCTTCCCTTGTAAGACAATGTATTTCCACACACAGACACACACACACACACACACACACACCTTTCTGTTTTTATAGCTCAGGCTTCCCTGGAACTCATATTGTAGCCCAAACTGTCTTTGAGAAGCTCTCATGCCTCAACCTGCCCAGTACTGATATTGCAAATGTGAATCACAACAGACCACCACGCTTTTTTTTTTTTACTTCATGAGTATGGTATTTTGCCTGTAAGTGGATATTTGTGTACCACAGATATTTGTGTGAGTTTGTACACCAGGGCAACTGGAGTTACAGGTGATTATTAATCGCCTTTGTGGGTTCTGGAGTTTGTCTGAAAGAACTGCCAGTTCTCTTAACTGCCGAGCCATCTCTCCAGCCCCAGCTGAGCGATACCTGGCCTCTCTAGGAACGTAAAGTTCTTATAGGGCAGAACCCCACACCAAGGGTGAGTATGAACTGAATGTGGCTGAACACACTGTCTACTGTCCCTCCTGGGCTACATTCCACTTTCTACTGACATCAGAATAAGGCAGTTCCGTCAAGGTCAACTTGAATGGCTGTAACCAAAATACTGGGCCTGTATCCTTGAACATTAGACTAAACACCAGATTAGGTCCAGACTTAGCCAGACTCATGCAGACGCTCCTGAAGACAGAAGCTCCTCTCCTCTCCCTCTCAGAGCTGGCCTGAGGCCTAGGCCTGTTTCTTTCATTAGCCAGGGCATCCCTCTTGGGAACAACAAAAACAGAGATATTGACGGACCATGCAACATATGCTGATGCTTATGTGCTATTCTTGCTGGCCTGTGTGTCCTTGGAACACTGAAAACTGTGGGCCTCAGGTAAACAGCTAGCCTTTCCCTTGGGCTGTATGCTGACCTGACAGGACAGGGAGGACTTCCGGCTGTCTCACCTCTCAGGTCTGCGGAATCCCCAGCATTTATGAATCCAATGGGAAGGACTCCTTCAGACCTCTGGTTCTCTGGTGATTGTTTCTGCCTGCCTATCCCAACCTACCCCAATGTGGGTCTCTCGATTGCCCTGCTGGGCTAGAATTCCGGAGCTGTTTCGGGACTACCGCCACATGTCACTTACCTGGCTCCTTATAACCATCTGTGTGTGTGTATCTGTATGTGTGTTTCAGTGTCTGTCTGTGTGTTATGATATATGTACATGTTTATAGAGGTATGTGCATATGTTCACGCATTCTCTAACACACTGGTAAGGGCAGAAGTTAATAGTGTTGCCAGGTGTCCTTTTATTTATTTATTTATTTAAAACAGGGTGCCTCTGTGTAGCCTGGCTATCCTGGACTCACTTTGTAGACCGGGCTGGCCTCAAACTCACAGCAATCTGCCTGCCTCTCTGCCTCCCGAGTGCTGGGATTAAAGGTTTGCTTTTGTCTTGTCCAGGTGTCTTTCTTACTCCTCCACTTTTGAAATCTTTTTAAGTTTTATTTATTTATTAGTTATACAATGTTTAGCCTTTATGTCCACCTGCAGGCCAGAAGAGGACACCAGATCTCATTATAGATGGTTGTGAGCCACTATATGTTTTCTGGGAAATGGACTCAGGGCTTCTGGAAGAGCAGACAGTGCTCTTAACCTCTGAGACATCTCTCCAGCCCTTTGGTTTGTTTTTTGTTTTCAAAACAGGGTTTCTCTGTGTAACACCCCTGGCCATCCCACAAAGGTCAAGAGAGGATGTTGGATCTCCTGGAACTGGAGTCACCGATGGTTGTGAGACACCATGTGAGTGATGGCGGTATGATCCAGATCCTCTGTCTGGGAACACAGCAGGGCTCCTAACCACTGAGTCATCTCTCTGACCCCTGTTTTCATTATTGTTAATGATGGGGGGTATGTGTGCACATGAGTGGAGGTGCCCACAGAGGGCAGAGTATCCTCTCTACAGCTGGGGTCCTGGGTGTCAGGAAATGGCCCTGACCTCTGCAAGGTCACTATTCACTCTTTACCACTGAGCCATCTCTCTGTCCCCACAACCTTAATTTTATTTGAAGTGAGGAAACAGATGAGATAATTGGGTGGCTGCACTCACGCCTGTAATCCCGGCACTCTGGGAGACAGAGGTAGGTGGATGGCTGTGAGTTCCAGGCCAGCCTGGTCTACAAGTCAAGACAGCCAGGGATACACAGAGAAACCCTGTCTCAAAAAAACAAAATATGAAAGTAAGAAAGGAAAGAAAAAAAGAAAGGAAGGAAGGAAAGCAAGCAAGCAAGCTGAGTGGCAGAAAGATTGTGACTTTGAAGCCAAACTCAGTCTGTGTAAGGGAGAGGGAGAGGAGTAGAACTTTCGACTAGCTTTGGCTACACAGTAAATTCCAGGCTAGAGCTACATAATGGTTAGGAAAAATAGAGGTGTGGGGGGGTGGGGGAGGAAGCTAGATATAATCCCAGTCCATGAGAGGTGAAGGCAGGAGGATCGGGAGTTGAAGACTATCGGCCTCAACTTCACATCAAGCTTGAGGCCAGCTTGAGTTACACAAGACACTGTGGAGAGAAAAAGAAAAGAAAAGGACAAAATCAATGAATGGTGTCTCCAGCACTGTTGGGGAAGGTTAGCTCCTCAGGGGCCTTCCAGTACATCCATGCAAGGACACATTGTATAAGTTACTCACCCTGAGCCTTTTGGACACCTCATCATCAAGTGACTGCATGTGTGGCCTGTGACCCTATGGGCTCTCTGAATATGACAGAAGACTGTGTGTGTGAGTGAGTCAAGGGCCTGGGCCAGGAAGAAACATCCGTTCACATACTGTTCAATACAGACTTTTTTTTTTTAAAGATAGAATCAGGTCTCTTGTAGAACTCTGTAACAGATACTGCCCCTGAAATGACCCTCCCAGCCTTCATCTCCTAAGTGCTGGAATCACAGACATGTGCTTTGGTTGGTTGGTTGGTTGGTCGGTTGATTATGAATCTCTCTAGATAGCCTTGCTGGCTCAGAACTCACTGTGTGGCTGAAGCTGGCCTAAAGTTCCTAAGTGCTCCTCCTCGTGCCTCCTGAGTCTACAGCTGACCCAACACACCCAAGATCCACAGTTGTGTATTTATTTATTTGGAGTTTTTCTTTTCTTTCTTTTTTTTTTTTTTAGCTTTTTAAAAAAAGATTTATTTATTTACAATATATGCAGATATCTTTCTAGATGGCTGTGAGCTATCATGTAGTTGCCGTGAATTGAGCTCAGGACCTCTGGAAGAACAGCCAGTGCTTTTAACCTCTGAGCCATCTCTCCAGTTCCCTCTCTGTGTAACAGAACCCTGCTTTCCTGGACTCCATTTATAGACCAGGCTGGCCTCAGGCTCACAGAGATCTGCCTGCCTCTGCTTCCAGAATCTACCATGCCCAGATACACTTATTTATTGAGTTTCTTGGATACCAGAACTACAATGGAAGCTCTGCTCTATGGAATCAAAATTCTCACATAAAATAGATAATGAATAAATAGGTATAAGAGACATGATGGTGCATGCATTTAATCCCAGCACTCAGGAGGCAGAGACAGATGGATCTTCGTGAATTCAAAGCTAGCTTTATCTAGCTAGCAAGTTCCAGGCCAGCCAAGGCTACATACTAAGGCAATCCTGTCTTATAAATAAATGAATTAATAAATAGTAAGTATAAATTTTGAACTCAAGTAGTGACAAAGAGGGTAGGAGGCCAGCAAAGGCCAGCATTGGCTATGTGATGTAGATCAATAGGGAAAATATTTATTTGTATATTTGTTTAATTTTTTAATTAAATTTTATTTTTGTATATTAATTACAGTTTATTCACTTTGTATCCCAGCTGTAGCCTCCTCCCTCATTCCCTCCCAATCCCACCCTCCCTCCCTCATCTCCTCTCATGTCCCTCTCCAAGTCCACTGATAGAGGAGGTTCTCCTCCCCTTCCATCTGACCCTAGCTTATCAGGTCTTATCAGAACTGGCTGCATTGTCCTCCTCTGTGGCCTGGCAAGGCTTCTCCCCCCTCAGGTGGGGTGGTCAAAGACCCAGCCACTGAGTTCATGTCAGAGACAGTCTTGTTTAATTTTTAAAATAAAAATATAATTACATAATTTCATCCTTTCCCTTTCCTGCCTCCAAGTCTTTCCATACTTCCTCCATTCCTGGCCTCTTTTTATTTTTTTTTTAATTTTTAATAATTTATTTATTTTTATTTAATGTGCATTGTTGTTTTGCCTGAATGCATGCCTGTGTGAGGGTGTTGGATTCTCTGGGTGTTGGATGCCATGTGATTCATGGGAATTTAACCCAGATACTCTCGAAGAGCAGCCAGTGCTCCCTTCAGCCCTCGGCCTCTTTTCTTTTAAATGTTTTTTTTTAACATATAAGTATAAACCCATAAATATATAAATGCAACCTGTTGAGTCTGTGTAACATTGCGTATACGTCTATGATTTCAGGACTGACCGTTTAGTGAATAGCCAGTTGGAAGGCTCATCCATGGGGACAACTAATTATTTCCCTTTCTCAGTGGTCTTTAGCTCCCTGTAGTTTTGTCTAGGGGTGGAAGGCATTTGTTGGAAGGTAGAGCCTGCAGAAGTTGAAAGAAAACATCCTAGAATCTTCTAGGGAAGAGGGGAGTAACCTGAAGGGTGACCAC
Source organism: Pachyuromys duprasi (assembly GCA_028658305.1). Classification (NCBI taxonomy): domain Eukaryota; kingdom Metazoa; phylum Chordata; class Mammalia; order Rodentia; family Muridae; genus Pachyuromys; species Pachyuromys duprasi. The sequence continues at coordinate 13,186,847 of CM053749.1, read as the reverse complement.
AGCCACGGGCAGGTCTAAAGTCCCTTAGAAATCACTGAGTTGGAGCTGGTACAGAAGAGAGCTGAGCAGGGAGGGGCATTTGCCACAACCAGATAATCTGACTTCAGTCCCAAGGACCCACATGACAGAAGGCAGAATGAACTTTAGAAAGTTGTCCTCTGATCTACAAGCATACACACGAAAGGAAGGAAGGAAGGAAGGAAGAAAGAAAGTCTTAAAAATCACTCAGGCCTGAGCAGGGAAAGCAGCAATGAAAAATGGATTCAAGAACAGTTGCTGGGAGAACAGGCTCTGAAGTGCCCTTTAAGCAGGCTGCGGTTTGCTAGGAGGATAGAAGGACTGCACAGCAAGGAGCAGTAGGAGGGAAACGTGTCTTCAGGCTTCCTGAAAGGAATGTAGTGAGATGGGGGCAGCAGCTGGGCCCAGGCCAGCCCTTCAGCCCCTCCTTCTCTTGGTAGGTGGGAAAGGACAGGTAAGAAAACACAGGTTGGCTGAGGAAGGACAGCAGGCTGGGTGGGGGCAAAGAAGGGGGTCACATGGGGGTAGGGCATCAGGCATCTTGGAAGTCAAGTCAGAGCACGCATTTACAGAGGAAAGGCATCCCTTTCCCTGACTCTACCTTCAGTGGAATGTGGAGAGTCTGCTCCCCGGGCTTCTAGCCCCTGGGGGAGAAATGTTGAGGGGGAAGGGACATCCCTGCAGTAGGAGGAAGGGCTCCTCCAGGCGTGAGCAACTCCTGGTATGCCCGAGTGAGCGCTTCAGGGGAGAGCCTGCCTGGCTGGATGCTTTCTAACTAGGTGGGTCAGGACCATTGACTGGACAATGTCAGGAGTCAGGGAAAGAATGAGGAGTGATGGGGAACGGGGAACGCTGCTCTAAGATGGGTTCCAGCACGTTCTTCACCCAACTGCCTCAGGACTGCTGACAAACACAGACTTTGAGGATGAGTGTAGGGTTACCTGGCTGCATGAAGCCTCAGGCTTTCCCAGCAAGGCACATCTCCCTCCTGCTGGCTCACTGCTTACTTAAGGCTAGTGGCACTCAAAGGTCCCTCCAGCAGCTGCTACTACTACCCAAACTGGATGAAAGTCCTGGCTAGGTTCCCTGTGAATAAGTGTGACTCCCAGGGAAGGTGTTCCATCTATTAGGTAGGGTCATTGTGCTGCATCGGCCGAGGAAGCCCAGGGAGTGGGAAGGCCCACAGAAGGAAGGGCTTGGCCCAAGACAGGCACTTAAAGTAAGAGAGAGAGCCCGCTTGAAACTCCAGTCCAGGATGTGGGAGATGAGGCATGGGGAACAGGATTTAACTACACTCATGATGGCAACTCTCTACAGCAGTGTTGCCAGGTCCCCAAGGGCACACAAAAACCCATTCATGGTAGGTGAAGGGGTTTTTCCAGAAAAGGTGAAAAGAATTGTTTCATCATCTCCGTGCCCCAGGCATTTGATGGTTTGTGGCAGCTGGTACAAAAATGAGGACATAGGACAATAGAGAAGCCTGCTCCCCAAGGAATATTCTAGGCCCCAGCACCAGGACTCCAGCAGCTGTCCCTCACACAATTGGACGGATCCCAGAGAGAAAGGCTAGCCTCAGCTGACCTCTGAGCCACTTGGTAGTTGGTCCAAGGTGAGACAGGCCACAGCATTACAGTGGACAAAAAGAATGGGAATTTACTGGCCACCTTGCCACCTACAGCCACTGGACCAGACCCACTTCCGATAAAGTCCCTGTGTTCACAGGAGGCAAAATCTGAGGAAGCCTGATGCCTACTTACTTTTATAGCCAGTGGGTAGACACTGGAAGCCTAAGGAACCAGATACCAAAAACCAAGTGTGCAAAAACAAGCTTGGTGACCTTGGGTAAGCAAACACCTTTCTCTGTCACCCTTATGGACCAGAGCTTCCCTAGGGCTCCTAGGAATCCCAAGGTCTGCTTACTTCCTTCCAAAAAGGACCAGACCAAGGCATGGTAATGGAGAAGCATGGATGGGAAAGGGGAATGCAACCCCAGGAGGAGGTTGGGGAGGGCTCTGAGGGGCATTCTGGGAAGGCAGTGCCTTGCCTCCTAAGATGCTGATATTTGGGAAAGCCCTTGGAATGGAGAAAAAAAAGTGGTTTTCTTCCTAGGTGAATGCTCCTGCTTTTCCTCCCCTGAGGAATTTGAATGAGGATTCCTGAAGGCCTTTTTTCCTTTTTTTTTTTCTTCTTTAAGTTATTTTATTACCATAGATTAATTATATACAATAATGGGTTTCATTATGACATTTTCATACATGTACATAATATATGTCGGATCTTTATCCCAAATTAGCCTCCCCTTGTCCTCCTCCTTTTAATCCCCTTCCTCCCAAGTAGGCCCCATATTTGTGTGGTGTGTGCCACTGAGTTCAATGAGTTATTTTCAGGTATTACCAGCCTGGCTTGGTGGCGCACGCCTGTAATCCCAGCACTGGGGAGGCAGAGACAGGCGGATCTCTGTGAGTGCGGGGCCAGCCTGGTCTACAAAGAGAATCCAGGACAGCCAAGGCTACACAGAGAAACCCTGTTTTTTGTGCTTGTTGTGGTCATCCATTGAAACAGGATCTACGCTGTATAGGCCTGGCTGTCCTGGAACTCATCAATCATGTAGGCCAGTGTGGCCTGGAATTTACAGCAATTTTCCTGCCTCTGCCTTCACTACAATTACAAGCATGCCCACCAAGCAAGGCTCAGGACCTTTGGTATATAGATGTTCCTGTACATTCTTCTCCAAGGTCTCCCCAGGTCCTGCTCCTCCTTCCTCCAGCTCTCTCTTTCCCACCACTAGTTCTTTCCCACACTCCTCAGTCAGAGGGTTTCCTCACCTGTTACTGCCCATCCTCCCCCCCACCCCCGCAGCTGTTCCTGGGCAGCTGGATCCTAGGGGGTCATTGTCCCCAGCTGAAGTGCTTGATGTCTCTGCTGGCACACCAACAGCCCCTCCTTACAGATGTCCTTGGCCCCAAATCCTGGTGACCCTGGCACCCATGAACTACTGAAGCTGTGGGATGCCTGCACCTTTGCCAGGAGCAACAGCTGCAGCTGCTCCCAGGCTCCACAAAGGCCAAGGTTGCCTGCCTCTTAACAGCATGAAAATGGGGTGCCAGCCCTACCCTGCACCCCCTCTTGTCTTCTTGTGGCCAGGTCTTCCTTCTGATAAGTTCTCAATAGAAGGACAGTGGCCCCCAAAGAGGAGGGGTTCCAGGGCTCTGTCCTCTGCTGAAGTCTCTGTTTTTAGTACCTTTCTGATCCAGCCCCATATGGTAGTAAAGTGACTTTGCAAACTCAAATCTACCCATGATCCTTTGCTGCTCAGTGTTCTCCCTGACCTTCAGCTGATAGAGAACAAGACACGCCCCCCACGCACTTTCCCCTGACCCACCTGCCTGATTCTGTCACCTTCTCTTCCGCTTAACACTCCCTCCTCGACACCTTTTCTGTCTTCCTGTCTGCTCTGTCTACAGGTCTCTCAATACCTAGCTCCATCTCCTTGCCTTATTTTCCTTTGCATACCACCCAAGCCACGGAGATCCTTAGACCCCCCAGTCACAAGGGACCTCTTTAAGTTTCTGCAAACATGCCAAGCATGTGCCAGCCTCCTTCAAGCCTTCCCACATGCTGACCCTTCTGCCCACAACATTCTTTTCTCACTTGACTTATCTCATTCTCAGCTCATTCCTTGTCTCTGTTTTTGGCCCCTCCCTGCTCTGGACCACTTCTTAGCACACTGTATCGCTATATGTTATTTAAGGTTCTAAAACAGACTAAAGAGCCTGAGTCTGCTTATTTTCTCTCTATCCTGTGAACCTCCAGTGTCTAGAGCTGAGTCTCTCACTTAGGAGTTCCCTTTTTGTTTGTTTGGTTTGATGGTTGGTTGATTTTTCAACACAGGGTTTCTCTGTATAGCTCTGCTTGTCTTGAACTCATTTTGTAGACTAGGCTGGTCTCTGGCTTCAAACTCACAGAGAGCCAGCTGCCTCTGCCTCCCTGAACCCAGCTTAAATAAAATTTTAAAATAACAAAATAAAAGAAGGAAAGCAAGCAAGCAAGCTCAAGGCCTGCCCTTACTATATGAAATCAAAGAGTGTTCAAGGAACTAGGACAGTAGAATAATGACACCTAAAGCCGTTTTCTAAACATCTATTCCATTGTTAGTCATGGCCAACACAAAGGAGTGAAAGTTATCCCCCCTGCAGGTAAGAAATTTGCATTTCCGTTCCTGGGTTGGGAAACATGCCCCCGGGGAACCAGAAGGTGGCCGACTCATCCAGAGGAGAGGTCACAGCAGCTGAGCCTTTAGATCAAGCTGAATTTCCTGCTAGCTTCGTGAATTTCCAGGAATAGTATTAAGAGGTAAAGCCTTCGAGAAAGTGATTAAATCTCAAAAGCTTTGGATTTCAATTTTTAATTTTCCAGGGAAGAATTTCTGAACTTCTTATTTTAGGCGGCATCATGATGATTAAATGAAATAGTAAAAATGGGGTTTTAGTGCTCGCTTCGGCAGCACATATACTAAAAATTGGAACGATACAGAGAAGATTAGCATGGCCCCTGCGCAAGGATGACACGCAAATTCGTGAAGCGTTCCATATTTTTGATCAATGCTCATTTGGATGGACTAATGGGAGGGACATTGAATGGGGGAGAAAACAAGCAACAGGACAGGAGCATATCAAAGAGGACCTATGAAAGAATCAGTATAGCAATGTATCAAAACAGATATTAAGACTCTCGGTTAAGCCCTTGGCAGAGGGCTGGAAATAATAATAAATATAAGGGAAGTTAGTAAGACTTGGGGAGAACAAGAGCTCCACAAAGATCAAACTGAGCAGGGCACAAGGGTCTTATATGGGACAGTTTCTCCAACCAGGGACCATGTATGGATATGGCGTAGAACCCCTGCTCAGATGTTGCCCATGATAACTCACTGGTGAACTGAAGACCCTAGTAAGGGAAACAGGGACTGTTTCAGTCTTGAGCTTGATGGCTG
>CM053749.1:13030668-13181739 GCA_028658305.1 Pachyuromys duprasi | reverse complement strand
ATGCAAAAAACCTAAACTGTGATTGATATAAAAATAAATAAATTTATTAAAAAAAACAGAAAAAAATGGGGTTTTAAATTGTATGATGGTATTTTAAGGGTTTTCTTATCTGTCATACGAACAATAATTAGCTAACACATATTGAACAAGTGTTATATGCAACATAAATCCTTTACATTCATTGTCTTGCACAACCATCAGAAAGCCTTATGAAATAAGGTTGTCAATAACATATATTTAGAAGTTAAAGATAATAACCCCAGTCACACCATTAGGACGTGTCATAGCCAGAATATGAATCCAGATGGCCTGGACCCTGATACTCCTGGGGACATTGCACCAGGAGACAGGTTTCTTCACACTGGGCTCTAAAGCTACTCATGTTGAATGCTTTTCTCCTCCTTTTACCTACCCGGGAATTATTTAAATCAAGTTCGCCATGTTAAAGCCAAGAGAGAAACAGTATGACTTGTTATTAGTTTAAAGGATAGCATGCATGCTTCTTAAAAGAATATATACACTTTCAAATTCAAAATTATATATATATATTATCAAGCAGTGACAGGACCTGTACAGGCCAAATGGACACAAATGGAGCAGAGGTGACCAACTGCCCAAGCAGGCCTCAAATCAGGCAACCTGACTTTGCTGAAACTTGTGTATAACAGATCTGAGAAAAATAGCCGGCTGCATGTTGTACTCTCTGGACTGCAAGCCATCATTCTGGATTTTTCTTATGAGTGGATAAAACATGTGGATAGTAAAAGCTGAAATGGAATGCAGAGGGGTTGGAGAGATGGCTCAGTGATTAAGATCACTTGCTGTTCTTACAAAGGACCCAGGTTCAATTCCAGCATCCATATGATGGCTCACAACCACTTGTAACTCCAGTTTCAGGGGGATCTTTTACCTCTTCTGGCCTCCCAAGTGCATGCAGGTGTTACATATACACATATGCAGGCAAAAATCTCATAAACATGAAGTAAAAAAGAAAAAAACACATATATATATATATCATATATATAAATGGTGAGCCTAGAGATTCAGGTATAGTAGCACATGCCTTTAATCCCAGCACTCTGGAGGCTGAGGCAGGGGGATCTCTGTGAGTTGGAAGCCAGTCTTGTCTTTATAACAAGTTCTGGAACAGCCAAGGCTAAATTGGAAGTCCCTTTCCTGGGCAGGGAAGGTGGGGAGGAGCTCAGGGACTTGAATGGCAAGACATGGGTCCCAGGAAAACCTGGGACATACAAGCATTCTTTGGCTTCCTGCTCCCAGCAGCTGCAGAAAGCTTCTCCAAGCCCCTAGCTCCCACAGCACAAACCCCCACCCCCACCCCCGAAGGACTAGAGAAAATCCTGTTTCCTGTCCTTCCTGATTAGACACACAGGGACCAGGATGGGAGCAGCTGAGGATTCCATAGCAAGCAGGCCCCGGGGAGGCTGTTAGCCAACATTTGGGAAGGCAGCGTGGTGCCTGTTTAGAAACAGGGCCTGGGAAGGGATTTCATGCTTTGGAGCAGGTCCCTCCCCCAGCCTGTGTTACTTCCATAATCTGAAAAGGCTATTGACAATCACCACAGAAAAAAATAAAAAAAGCTTTCTGTACATTATCTTGCCTGCAAGCCTGTAATTTAAAAGAGTCCCTCTATGATTTACATACTTTACTTGTAGGGATTCCAACCATAAGAGCCCCTAAGGTCAGGGAAATTCCAGGTTGGTTCTGCCCCAGCTGGCTGTGAGTCAAGCGCCTCCCCCTGGCCGGCCGCTTTCACTTGCACTGCCCTCCAGAGCCTCTGGGATTAGGCTAGGAGAGCCTCCAGGGAGCTGGTTGCCCTTGCTGCTACTTCACATCAGCCCAGCGGACATGGTTGAAGAAACTGTCCCTTGCACTATAAAATAAACAAGCAAGAGAATCCAAGTGTAGTGGCCAACATCCTTAATCCCAGCCCTCAACAGGCTGACACAAGTGGACAGCATCAGGTCATCAAACCTAGGCTGTATGGCAAGACCCTGTGAGTTACTTGGCAACATAGCAAGTTTGGAGGTAGACGAGACTACAGGAGTCTCTCTCTCTCTCTCTCTCTCTCTCTTTCTCTCTCTCTCTCTCACACACACATACACACACATACACAAGCGTGCGTGCATGCACACAGAGTTAAGCTAGGTATACAGTCCAATGGTAGAGTGCCTAGTAGACACAAAGCAGTCCTAGGTTTAATCCCTATCATCATAAATGGAGAGAGGGAGTCAGCCATTCATGTGTGGCATAGACCTGTAATTCTAGCACTTGAGAGGTGGAAGCAGGGGAATCAGGAGTTTGAAGCCAGTGTGGGCTACATAAGGCCTTGCCTCAAAAACAAACAAACAAATACAAAAACAACAACAAAAAAACCCCCTATGTGTTGCTGGAGAGATGGCTCATCAGTTGAGAGCTCTTCCGGAGAACCCTGGATCAATTCTTAGCACCACGCGGTGGCTGCAACTTTCTGTAATTTCATTTCCAAGAGATTCAGTGCCCTCTTTTGGCCTCTGTGGACACTTCACACATATGGTACACAGACATACATGTAGACAAAACACCTAGGACAAAGAACAAATCTGGGGATGGGGTGGCGAGGCTGCACAGGTTTGGTGACCTAACTTTGATCCCCAAAACCCTTGTAAATGAGGAAGGAGAGAACCCACACCACAAAGCTGTCCTTTGTGGTGGCTCAGCTTGGCTGTTAAGTTGACACATACTTGGTAAAAAGGAATCATTCTGGCTGATGGGCATGTCTGCAAACCAGGAAATCCTTTGACCTCCATACACACTGTAGAGTGCATCACCATACATGTATCCCACATGCAAAAAAAAAAAAAAAACCAATTAAAAAACTAGCAAAAACCTAAGGGCCAGTGAGATGGAGCAGCAGGTAAAGGTGCTTGACACCAAGCCTAAGGACCTAGGTTCTAGCTCCAGGACCTACCTGGTGGACGAGAGCACTGACTCCCCGAGTTATTCTCCGCTATCTACATGTGCACCAGAACATGCATGAATACATACATACATACACGCACTCAGAACAAATAAGTAAGATGTAATTTTAAAATGTAGGGACTAGAGACATGGTCCAGTGGTTAAGAGCGCTTTGGGCTCTTCCAAAGGACCGAGTTCGTTCCCGGTACACACAACAGGAGGCACAACCACCTGTATCTCCATTTCCAGAGACATCTGATGCCTCTTCTGGTCTCCACGGTGCATGCATGTGCATGAGCACTAGAGAGCTGGCTCAGCAGTTAAGAACACTGGCTGCCCTTCCAGAGGACATGGGTTCAATTCCCAGCACGGGCATAGTGGCCCACAAACATCTGTGATTCCAGTCACAGGGGTCTAATGCCCTCTTCTGGCCTCCAAAGGCACTGAATACATGTTGTGCACAGACATACATTCAGGCAAAATGCCCATAAATATAAAATTTAAAAATTAATTAAAATATATGCTACAGGGGCTAAAGAGATGGGTCAGAAGTTAAAAGCACTGACTGCTTTTTCTGAGGATCCGGGTTTGGTCTCCGGCATCCACATGGCAGCTCACAACTGTCTGTAACTCCAATTCCCATACTCTTAACCAAGAGCCATTCTCCAGAGAGTCTTCAAAAATAAATCTTTAGGCCGGGTGTGGGAACACACACCTTTAATCCCAGCACTTGGGAGGCAGAGGCAGGCTGATCTCTGTGAGTTTGAGGCCAGCCTGGTCTACATGGTGAATTCTAGGGCAGCCAGGACTATGTAGAGAAGATTGTCTCGATAAACAAATCTTTAAAAAGATTATGTTGTACATGTATGTCTCTGGTGTGGGGATATGCAAGTGTGAGTGCGGGTGCCCACAGACAGAAGGGGAGGGCTTTTGATTTCCTGGAGCTAGAGTTATAGATGATTGTAAGGTATTTAATGTGGGTGCTGGGAAAAGAACTTGAGTCCTATGCAAGAGCAGTATTCACTTTTAACTGCTGAGCCATTTTATCTGTCCCCTTAGGGAGGCTGGGGAGACAGCCTGCTGGTGAAAAGGATCCAGGTTCAGTTCCTAGAACCCATATGGTAGGCTACAACCATTCACCCCTAAGCACATTTGTGGTGCACATACATACATGCAAGCAAAACACTTACACACATAAAATACAACAATTGAGAAAATAAATTTTTTCCTTTGAAACATTTTCTCTGTGTAGCTCTGTCTGTCCTGGAACTTGCTCTACAGAACAGGCTGGCCTTGAACTCAGAGAACGGCCTGCCTCTATCTCCCGAGTGCTGGGATCAAAGGTGTGCGCCCGCACTGCCTAGCAAGAAAATAAAACATTTAAATAGATAATTTTTAAAGCCTGAAATCTGGGCTGGAGAGACAGCTCTGCAGTTCAGCGCTGAGTGCTTTTTCAGAGGACCACATGGTGGCTCATAACTGTCTGTGTAACACCATTTCCAAGGGATCCAGTGCCCTCTTCTGTCCTCTGCGGGTACTGCATACGGGATACGGCGCTATAACCCTACAGACAACGAATTTCAAACTCAGCAAACAAACGGCGCTAGTCAGTGCTGTGCGCTCACACCCACCTTACCAACAGTATCTTCTACTCTCTCCTCTGCCCACTCATACGAGGCCAGCAGGTCTGGGGCTGTAACTCAGGAGACGAGTGCTTACCCAGCATGCAAAGGGCCCTGAGTTTGAGTTTCCATCCCTTAAAAAAAAAATCCTTTCTCACAAAAACGATTGGTACTGTAGAGTTTTCTAGGAGCTGTGGACAGGCTGTGAGCCTTCTCATCCCATAGCACATTTGCAGGTATATTTTGCAGGTATTTTGACCAATAGTAAAACGTTTATCTACCATGCACAATTTCTTTGGAGTGGGGATGGAGAACTGAGGACAAGACAGACAGACAGACAGACAGATAGACAGAATCTGTAATTCTAGTTCTCAGGAGGATCAATTTGTGTTTGAGGCCAGACAGGTTACTTAGCATGCACACACACACACACACAGAAGGCAAACGTAAGGTCTAAGGATGGTGTTATACATCCGTAATCCTAAACCCAGGAGGCAGGCAAGTTAGGAGATCAAGGCCAGCATCAACTTCATAGGGAGTTTGAGGCCAGCCTGGGCTTCGTAAGAAGCAAGCAAACAAAACAAAACACAAAATACCCACAATAAAAACCACAAATAAACAAATAAAGACTAGATCATGACTGCCTGGAAGATTATCCTTTAACCTTGGCTAGCCTATAGGTTCAGGCCCTTTCCAGAATTCATGACCCAATCACCTGCTTTTGACTGTGGGCTTTCTCACTAAGAAATGGCTACTAAGACATGGAAAGCCACCCATCCATCTATCCCAGCATTCATTGAGCCTGATCGATAGCTTATTTATTTATTCATTGTTTATTTGTTTATTGTTGTTTTGGTTATTCGAGACAGGTTTTCTTTGTGTAGCCACGGCTGTTCCTGGAACTGGCTCTGTAGACCAGGCTGACCTCAAACTCACAGAGATCCACCTGGCTCTGCCTCCCTGAGTGCTGGGATTAAAGACACATGCCTCCACCACCTGGCAATCAAACCTTTAAGTGTTGAAAGTATCAACATAAACATGAGAGGCCACGTCCTGCCACATAGGAGATGTTTGTTTATTGTTTCCTTATTGGCAGTACTGGAGAGTAAGTCTGGGGCCTACACAATGACAGGGCAGTCTCCATTACTGAACTATTATCTCTGACCCCTTATTTTGTTGATAAAGACTAGAGAGATCATGGCTGCCTGAAAGATTATCCTTTAACTTGGCTAGCCTTACTTACTTACTTTTATGTGTAGGACTGTTTTGCCTGGTTGGATGTCTGTTCTCTGCGTATAGATCTGGCATCAGATCTTCTAAGACTGGAATTCTAGGAGGGCTCTGAGCCACCACAAGGATGCTGGGACTTGAACCCAGGTCCTCTGCAAGAGTAGCCAGTGCTTTTAACCACTGAGCCATGTCTCCAGCCCTTGTTTTTGTGTTTTTGAAACAAACTCTCATGTAGCCCAGGTGTATTTGGAATCGATGTTTCTATGTATCTGAGGCTGGTCTTGAACTCGGGATCCTCCTGCATTCACTTCCCAAGTGCTGGGATTACAGACCTACAATACCACTCCTGGCATTTATTTATCTATTTATTTATTTGTTTGTTTGAGACAGGGTCTCACTATACAGCCTGCTACTCTGTAGAGCAGGCTGGCCTCGAGCTCAGAGCTCTGCCTGCCTCTGCCTCCTGAGTGCTGGGAAGAAAAGTGTTGCTACCACCAACACCATCAGTGGCTGTTTTGCCTGCATGTACGTCTGTGTATCGCATGACCTGAGGGGCCAGAAGAAGGTTAGATCTCCTGAAACTGGCTTATAAACCGTTGTTAACCAGCATGCGCAGCTAGGGCTCACAGCCACCCCTCCAGTCCCTTTTTTTTTTTTTTTTTTTTTTTTGGCTGTCCTAGAACTTACTGTGTAGACCAGGCTGGCCTGGAACTCACAGAGATCCGACTGCCTCTGCCTTCCCCCCAAATGCTGGAATTAAAGGCATGCACCACTACTACCTGACCCATTCTTCCTTCCTTTTTTTTTTTTTTTAAAAAGATTTATCTATGTATCTATCATTTATACAATATTCTACCTGCATGAGTGCTTGCACACCAGAAGAGGGCACTAAATCTCACCATAGATGGTTGGGAGCCACATATGTTTGATGGGACTTGAACTGAGAACATTTGCATGAACAGCCAGTGTTCTTAACCTCTGAGCCATTTCTCCAGGCCCCCTGTCTTTGTTTCTTTCTTTCTTTGAGACAGAGTCTCACTGTGCAGCTCTGGCTGGACTGGAACTTCATATGTAGACTAGATTGACCTTGAACACCCAGATATCCCCCTGCCTCTGCCTTCCAAGTCCTGGGATCAAAGGCATGTTCCATCATGCCCTATTTATTTATTTATTTATATTTTTATTCAGTCTCCTCTATCCTAGGCTGGCTTCAATCTCATGATTTAGAGGAAGATGACTTTAAACTTCTGATCCTTCTGAGTGTTGGAACCCCACTACACTTGGTTTCTATGTTGTCAGGGACTAGCCAAGTGCAGGATAAGAAAGGAAAGCACTCCACCAACTGAGCTATACTCCTAGCCCCAATGTATTTAGGTTATGATAAATAATAATATATCATATATATGTTGCTGTGTGATAACACATATCTGTCCTAGCCCTAGTGAGGCAGAGACAGGAGGATCATGAATTTAGAGCTATGTAAGAAGATTCAAAAACAAAACATAACAAAATCCAAAACCTAGAACAAGAGGTTGGCTTCATAGAAAAGGACAGAAGAGAGTAGAAACAAAACAAAAAGCAGGTTGGGGTCACTTCCCAGCTATTTTCAGTATAAGGTAGTTACAGAGAAACAGCAGTTAACATCGTGTTACCATTTTTGTGTTTGGGTTAAGGCAGATGGAACATTATTATGCCAATTGAATTTGGCCTGTTTGGGAAAGCTGGCTGCTATTTTCTAATCCTGACTTCTTGGAAATTCAGATAAACAGTTTAATTTCAGCTTGGTGACGTGGACCTTCAGTATGAGTGACTCCATTTTTATTTTTAGCCTAGTCTGTTGAGACATGGTGTAGGAGCTTAACCCAGAAACAATGGCTTTCTATAATTTCTTCTTTAACATGGGTACAATTTAATTTACATCTCTCATCTATTTCTCAGTAACTCGTTTAATTAAAAAAATATTAAGCTGGGTGTGGTGACACATGTCTTTAATCCCAGTACTCAGGAGGCAGAGGCAGAGGGTCTCTGTGAGTTTGAGGCTAGCCTGGCATTCAACATGAGTCTAGGACAGCCAAGACTACACAGAGAAACTCTGTCTCAAACAACCAAAAAAAAATTTAAGGTAATATTTGTGTGCATGTATGTGTATATGCTGTGTTTGTTACAATGCTTGTTGCATACCTGTTCGCTGACATTTGGAGGTCAGAAGAACATTTGAGTGTCTTCCTCTATGCCTCTTTGCCATATTCCTTTAATACAGTCTCTCACTGAACCAGAATCTGCTTATTTTGGCTAGACTGGCTGGCCACCGAGCCCCTCCACCCTGCCATAAGCTAGGGTTACAGGCATGCACAGTCATGCTGATTCCTTTCTTTCTTTCTTTCTTTCTTTCTTTCTTTCTTTCTTTCTTTCTTTCTTTCTTTCTTTCTTTCTTTCTTTCTTTCTTTCTGACAGGGGTTCTGAGGATTTGAACTCAGGTCCTCAAGGTCGCAAAGCAAGTGCTGTTACACACTGACTCATTTCCCTGGATTTTCATACCCCACTACACAGCCCTGTCTGTCCTGGAACTCTCTCTCTGTAAACCAGGCTCGCCTCAATCTCACAGAGATCTGCCTGCCTCTGCCTCCTGAGTGCCGGGATTAAAGGTGTGCACCACCACTGCCAAGCTTAATTTTAAATTATTTGTATGCATGTGTGTCTGTGTAGGAGTACGTGCACATAAGTGCAAATTTCCCTCAGAGGCCAGAAGAGGGCGTTGAAGTTACAACCATAAACTGTAGCACAATGGGAGTTCTTCGAATTCAGTCCTTTGGAAAGCAGTGAGGGCTTGTAACTGGTAAGCCATTTCTTCCTGCTGCATGGCCTTAGATTCCTGATCCATGTACCTCAGATTCTTTTTTTTTTTTTTTTTTTAAGACAGGTTTTCTCTGTTTAGCCTTGGCTGTCCTGAATTCGCTTTGTACACCAGGCTGGCCTTGAACTCACAGAGCTTCACCTGCCTCTGCTTCTCTGCTGGGATTAAAGGCATCCGCCACCAGGCCCAGCTATACCTCAGAAATTTTAATGTTTCCCAAATGCATCAATATAAAAAGTAAGAAGAAAGCTTGGTAGGTTAGCATGGTGTCACATGCCTTTAATTCTAGAATTAAGGAGGCAGAGGCAGGGGGATCTCTGTGAGTTTGAGGTGAGCCTCACCCACATCTATAGTGAGGTCTTGTCTCAAAAAAAGAAACAAATCCCAAACCAATTATTTGTCTCTTCACCAGTCAACCTATTTCTTGGCTGTTTTATTTTCTTCCTTTTATAGGTAGGGCCTCACACAAACCAGGCTAGCTTGGAACTTGATACATAATCGAGTTCCTTGAATCTCTAATCTTCCTGATCTGTGTCCACCTCCCAAGTGCTAGGTTGACCAAAAGGTCACTAAATTACAAAATTTTACAATCTAGCTGGGATTACAGGAGTTAATCACCACATCTTGTGCCTCCCCTCTCCGCCCAGGGCTTGCCTGGAACTCTTTGTAGACCAGGTTGGCCTCAAATGCTCACTGATTCACCTGCTTCTGCCTCTGTCTCCTCACTGTTAGGATTAAAGGCTTGCACCAGCATACCTGATCTAGTTTGTATTTTTTTTTAAATGGTTGCTCAAAGGCCAGAAGAGGGTGCCATATCCCCTGGGACTGGAGTTGCAGACAGTTTAATACAGTTCCTCATATTGTGGTGAGCTCCCCCCCCCCACAACCATAAAAATATTTTTGTTGCTATTTCATAACTATAATTTTGCTACTGTTACCAGTTGTTATGTAAATATCTGTGTTTTCCAATGATCTTAGGCAACGCCTGTGAAAGGGTTATTTGACCTCCAAGAGAGTCAGGACCCACAGATTGAGAGCCACTGCTCTGGGATACACGTTCTTCACCCTTGACCCATTGCTCCAGCACAATCCCCTGGTTTTTACTTTTGGAGTTTTGCTTGAGACAGTTTCTCTGTGTGACAGCCCTGGCTGTCCTGGACTTGCTCTATAGATCAGGCTGCTCTAAAACTTACAAAGACCTGCCTGCCTTGGCCTCTGAGTGCTGGGACTAAAGGTGTATACCACTGCCTGGCTTATGCTATTGATGAATCCTTATGTCAATCAATTGCTTTACATACGTTAACATTTTTTTTCTCTGCAACATCTTTTATAAAAAGTATTTTTTTCATTTTTTATTTGAGACAGGGCTACAGGGTTTCTCTGTGTAGTCCTGGCTGTCCTGGAACTCACTCTTAAACCAGGCTGGCCTTGAACTCTAAGCTCTGCCTACCTTTGTCCCACTGGGATTAAAGGCATGCCCCACTATGCCCGGGTGTTTTTTTGTTTGTTTTTGTTTTTGTTTTGTGTGTGTGTTCTTTTTATTTAAGATTCATTTATTTTTATTCATTTTATTTTATTTGTTTTTATCTTTATTTTTGTTTATTCATTCATTCATTCATTTTTATTTCGCCTGCATATTATGTCTGTATACCCATGTCTTCAGTGCCCTCAGAGGCCAGGAGAGGACTTTGGAGTCTCTGAAACTGATGTTATATACTGTCAGCTGCTCTGTGGGTGCTGGGAACCGAACCAGGTCCTTTGAAAGAGGAGTCAGTGTTCTTAAACCCCGAGCCCTTCTCTAGCCCTGTTTTGTTTTGTTTTGTCTGCCCTCCCGGGGGCTTGTGGGATAGTGTCTTTTTTATATTAGGGCAGCCTTGAACAAACTCATAATGCTGCTGAAGAGGATTTTAAACTTTGGCCTCCTAACTCCAGAATAGCTGGTGTTACAGGACTGAGCCAGCACCCCTACTTTTGTGGGATACCGAGGACCTATCCAGTGCCTTCTGTATGCTAGATAGACACTGCAGCAATTGAACTGTGAGCTCTTTTTAAAATGTAGTGCCTGTTTTTGCGATTATTGTCAGGGATGCTCATTCATGTTCAGGGCTTTACACAGGGCTCCCTTCCCCCCCTCCCCCCCAACACACACCCAGCACTCTCTCTGTAGACTAGACTGGCCTCGAACTCACAGAAATCCTCTTGCCTAAACCTCCTGGGTGCTGGGATTAAAGGCGTGGTCACCACCATTGGGCACCTTAACACATTTTAACCTAACAAAACAGCAGAAGCTACACGAGGTTTAAAGCAGGCTCAAGGTACTCAGCATCCTTTGGATAAAGAAAGGCTGGACGGTTGCTCGGAGCGGCCCGGGAGGTGCTCACAGACGCGTGGTGATTGGTTGAAAAAGAACTTCCGCAGGCGCTTCCTACTAGCGACCCTCCCTGGGCAGCGGTGATTGGCTGGCTTGTGAGGCGTCCCGTCGCTTGGGAGGTGTAGTTCTTTTGGTTCGCTAGGTTACGCCTACAAGGGCTAGTGGTTGGAGACAGCGGAGATCTCGCTTGGTCGCCTGCATCATGTCCCGCTTGTTGGTGCCCTGTCATGTGAAAAGTACCGTAGCCCTGCAAGTGGGCGACATGAGGACCTCCCAAGGTCGGCCTGGCGTACTGGTTGTCGATGTCACCTTTCCCAACGTCGCGCCTTTCGAGGTGAGCGACCCCCCCCCCCCATAGGCTCGTCCAAAGCTTCTGGGCGGGGAAGACCTGGTAACTTGGGCGTTTCCCCAGGCATTCACTCTTCAGAGCCTCTGCCGTGTCCCTTGCTTTTTGCGGACTGGCCTTATTCAATAGCATATATACGCTTTTTTTTTTTAAATACGCTATTAGACTAGACTTTCCTGTCCTGTTCTCTTCAGCATCTCTTCCCAGTGCCCGGGACATCACTGGAAATACAATTTTGAACCTCAGTACAAATGAAGAGGGTATTTTGTTTTTGATCATAGCTGGATTCCTTAAATAATGGTATAAACTTCCCCATTCCAACGGTCCCTGCCACAGCTCAGGTGTAACTCATCCTTCACCTAGGTCCTCCTGATGACTTGTTTCCAATCGCTAGTTGCACTTGCGTTTCAGCTGATCAAGTGACATGGCATGACCTCAACACAGAACAAAGCCTGCCTCTAATGACATAGCATTCTGTGCCTCGCCCACTCTCTTGGCCCTGTATGCTTTGTGTTATGTTATTTTTTACCAAGATGTGCTTACTGTAGGGTGGGGAAGCCGAATTAATTGATTTGACCCTGGAAAATCTGAGTCAGTGTGTGTGAGCTGGATCTTTGACACACACATAATTTATTTAATATTTAAAAATTTTTAATATAAATGTAGTTTTATTGGAGCAATGGGGGAGGGAGGAGGGAGAGAGAGAGGAAAGGCATGGACAGAGAGAGAGGGGAGAAGAGGAGAGACACAGACTGAGAGAAAGAGAGCAGAGCAAGAGAGAGAAAGGCAGGGGAAGGAAGGGGGAAGAGCAAAGGGCAAAGGGCAAAAGGTTTAATGTTTTTATTTTATTGTTGGGAGCCTAGCCTTTAACGGCTGAGCCATCTTTCCAGCCCTAATTTTTTATTTAAAAAACGTTTATTTAAATTTATGAATGTTGTATCTGCATGTATGCTTATATATTTTGTGTATGCCTGGTACTAGTGGAGGCCAGAAGAGGGTTCTGAATCCCCAGGAACTGGAGTTAGGAACAGCTGTAAGGTGCCGTGTAGGTGCTGGGAGCCAAACCTGGCCCTCTGCAAGAGCATCAAGTGCTCTTAACCGCTGAGCGATCTCTCCAGTCCTGATGTTTGTGTTGCTTTTTAAGTGCCGTCGGTGATTCTGGTGTGCATCCACTGATGAAGCTGCTGCTGTGGCAGTTGGTACTCTAGGCCTGGTCATCCCTCAGCCATCCCGTGTTCTTGCAGTGTTCTCAGCAAATTATCCTACTATTCCTATTGTGCTCTATGTCTAGTTTTGAGAGAAAGAGAAAAAAAAACAAAAATAAAAAAACTCTGTTATTACCAGGCTGAATTACATACTGGATTCTCAGGTTCTTTCACTGTGGTACTTTTTTTTTTTCTCTTAATTTAATCTATGCCATGTGGGTGCTGGGAATTGAACCCAGGTCCTCTGGAAGAGCTGTCAGTGCTCTTAACTATTGAGCCATCTCTCCAGCTCCCTGACTGTGGTACTTTTTTTTAGAACATGTTCCTTTTTTTTTTTTTAATGGAGTGAGGAGAAATCTCAGGAATCCCAGGGTGACCAAGAATAGCTGAGGTTTATCATGAACCTCTGATCTTCTTCCTCTACCTCCCAAGCACTGGGATTACAAGTCTGCATTGTATGCATGGTTTATGCAGTACTGAACATCTAGCGTAGAGCTTCAAACATGCTGGGTAAGGCAGGTACTGTACCCACTGAGCGACCTCCTCAGCCCCATGTATTACCTCACCTGCCTGTGTTTGTTCACTTAGCAAGCTCAGCCTCTTTCAGATTTCACAGGTCCATTTTTTGCTTTCTTTGGGGCTTGGGGTCTGACCTCTGATACCATCTTAGATGTGTTAGCATGGTTTGTTTACATTGTGAGCCCTTTTAGGAAAGAAAAATTGTGTTTGGGCCCCAATATTTGTTGAATTGTTTAGCTAAAGTGTACATTCCAAAAGGAGGAGATGATGTCACTGGGGGGCCTTCATTCTCATAGTGGGTTTTGTGTATTCTAGTTGCAGGAGATCACATTTAAGAATTACTACACAGCTTTTTTGAGTGTCCGTGTTCGTCAGCTTACCCCAGGGGCCACACCAGGCAAGTGGATAACTTGTCTGAGGAACTACTGTTTGATGCCTGACCCACACAGTGAGGAAGGAGCCCAGGAGTACGTATCACTGTTCAAGCACCAGGTGAGCTGGGCCTCAGCCTGGCCAGGGCATCCTGGGTGAGGACTTCCTGCCTAGAATTGGGCAGAAGAGCAGAAGGGAAGAGTGTGGCAAAACTGGGCTGGACTGTGGCCTCCAGGCAGGTACTTTGGAGAGACCACTGTTCTGTCCTTCCCAAAGGCTTGGGGAAGCATTTGGTTTACTGTTGGTTGGTAGGTTCTTGGTAAATAAGTTTGGTCTTCAGTGGGTCTTTGTTTGAAAACTATGTGCTTGTTTGGTTTTTGAGACAAGGTTTCTCTGTGTAGCCCTGGCAATCCTGGAATTTACTTTGTAGACCAGGCTAGCCTTGAACTCAGAGAAAGGACTCCCCTGCCTGTCTCCTGAGTGCTGGGATTGCAGTCGTGTGCCACCACACCCAGCTCAGTGGGGCATTTTGTGTGTGTCAGATGCTGTGTGACGTGAGCAGGGTGCTGGAGCTGCGTCTGATTCTACGGCAGCCATCACCACTGTGGCTGTCTTTCACAGTGGAGGAACTGCAAATCTACCAGCAGGGACCAAAGGTAAGTGACTCTGAAACCTGTCTCTCAGCTAGCCCTTTACCTTAAGGCTTCTAGCTTTGGCTAGGGTCACTCGGGTGGGTCATTGGCAAGGGTGGTGAGACTCAGAAGGAAGTGTTTACTGGAAGTTGGAGGAGTGTGATTGCAGAAACTCATGATCAAAGCTGACCTTCTGTCTCAGGAGCCCCTGAGACCACCCACTGCTTCTGGTGCTGGGATATCTTTTGTTGCCTATAGTTCCTGGGTTCTCCTTCTACATAACAGAAGAGTTTAGCAATCTGAGGGTTGGCCCCTTTGATCTTACATGGCCCTGACCACAGATTTCCCAGTGTCTCAGACTCAAGGGCCCTTTACTTTGTGCTCAATTTCCAGAGCGCCAATTCTGCCTCACTCATGACAATATGCCTTTGCTTTGCAGAGCCCCTCCTTGTTCCCCAAGTGGCTTTCCCACCCAGTGTGCAATGAGCAGCCTGCGCCCTGCGCTGAGGTAAACTCTCTAACATTGGGTATTAGTCATGTATACATGGTTCTGATGGCCAGAGCATGAATAAGTGGGCCTCTGACTATCCTGGGGCTGTCTGGGGGTGTAGCTCAGTGGTAGAATACTTAGCATACACAAGGTCTTGGGTTTGAGTCCCAACACTACAAAAAATTGAGAGTGGCCCCAGGGCCCATTGTTCATTGTCTTCCTGTGTGCTCTGTGGGATTTGAATCATCCCTGGTGTAGGCATGGATTGCTTAATGAGTGAAGATCAGGCCACAATCACATGTTCTGCAAGTTATCCTTAATGTTACTGGTTTCAGCTGGAGTGCCCATACATAGCTTACATCTTTAAGGGCATGTCTGGGGAGAGATCATGACCACTCTTCCTTCCTTCTGGAGCAGGGTCTCCCGGACCCCAGCAGAGTCTCCTCCGAGGTGCAGCAGATGTGGGCACTGACAGAGATGATTCGGGCTAGTCACACCTCCACGAGGATCGGCCGCTTCGATGTGAGTGATGGTTCCCTCTTCTTGGCGAGGGTTGCTTTGAGCAGCTCAGGACTGACAGTCTCTTGTGTTGCAGGTGGATGGCTGTTATGATCTGAACTTGCTTTCCTACACGTGAGCAGCAGAATCTACTTGAGACATTGGCCTCTGTGCCTGTCCAGGCGTGGTTCGGCCAACAGAGGCTGAAGCGTGTTCCCTCTGCATCCAAGTTCTATCTGGACAAAATTTACAGCTTGGGAATTCTTAACACTCACTAGTTGTTTGAGCATGAATTTCTAATGGGGCCGCTTTCTGTCTTTTCCTGCCTGACATGCAAATTCAGTCTCTTCCTCTCAAAATTCACCAGTTCTACTTAGAAGCCTACCCTTCCAACATGCTACCATTTTCCTCATTGCTGAGATAACCCTGTTCCATGCAGCCTGGGAACATAGTGCTGTTTTGATTCTCATGACCTGTGAAGCTTGAGGGAGAGACATCCCCTATTCATTCCTCTGCTTCTGCTCATGGCCCTTTTTTCTTTTGTATTATATCTGTAAGAAGAAAATGTTCCAGGGTCAGGCATGGTGGCACATACCTTTAATTTCAGCATTCTGTGAATTCAAGGCCAGCCTGGTCTACCAAGTGAATCCCGGGCCAGTCAGGGCTACATAGTGAGACTCAGTCTTTAAGAAAGAGAGAAAGAAACAAAGAAAGAGAAAACACCCCTCCCCCACCTCTTTTAAGTTTGTCTGCTACCAGCCTAGGAGGCGGAGCTGGGATTTTGGGGAGCTTAAGTGCTGGGGTCCCTGAACTGGCTCCTGAAGAGTGTTTTCTGTCAGTTCTGGGCCAGGGCTTCTAGCGCAGGTGGGTCCTGAGGATGAGCCCACCAACCTATTTGTGATTAGACTGAGCGACAAGCAGACCCAAGAGCCTTTCCCCAGTTGCTTCTGCCAGTCATGCTCAGGGTGATGAGAGATCAACCTTGGGGAGAATGTGTCAGGTGAGCATCTCACTAATGCTTTTGGAGGGGCTGAGAACCTCTCTTACCCCAGCACAACCACTAAACAAAGAAGGCTGCTGCCCTTTCCTGTGATCAAATTTCGATTCCCTCTAGTTCTCCCTGGCATTGTCCCTGGGAAGGATTGCTAAGCAGTCCTGCAAGGTGTCTCAGGCCTGGAAAATTGGACATGTGCATGTGCCACCATTTTCTGGGACAGTCTAGCCACTCTTTGGTGGCTCCTCTGCATTTTGAAGGTGGTGTCTTTCAGTTTTTGCTGAAAGGGTGATCACCATAGTCCTACGTTCAGGGAACAATGGTCTTCAGTATGCCTGAGTGAAGAGGATCCTGGGGTGGCAGGGACCACTCATAATTCACAGCTGTGTCCCTGGGTTCCCAGCACCAGAGCCAGTGTACAGCAAGGTCAATAAAGAAATGTGGAATGCACGGCTGTGTTGGCTGCTTGTGTGTGCTCAGTGGGAGAGCTAGCGGCGGAAACGGAATCGTGTCTTCCCAAAGGCCTCGACCCCTCCAGTGATTGTACCACCTCCCACTGCTATTTGACCTGAATGTGTTAATTCAGGCTTTTCAGGCATTCACAGAACTTTGACCGGGAGGCAGAGAGTTCTAACCTCCAACTCTGGTTCTAGGCAGCTTATTCCACTCAGAAATGCCCGACTTGCCTTGATTAGCTGGAGGAAAAGCCTGAGGCCATCAGGAGTCAGCTCTCAGTTTGAAATCCCAGCCTGCCCTGTGGGCTTCCCGCCCTTCTTCCCATCCCCTACGGACCAGAAAGACCTGTCCCAGCAAGAGGTTCGGACTACATCTCCCAGAGTGCCTGGCAGAGTAGTGGCCTCAGTGTGCCGGCCGCACCAGTTGCGGGTGACAATGCAGCGGGCAGTGAGTGTGGTGGCCCCTCTGGGTTTTCGCCTGCAGGCGCAACTCTTGGTCCAAAGTCGCCCACTCAGTTCTGTACAGGTGGGCTAACGGGTCTTGGAGGGTGGGGGAAGGGAGCTGATGGCACTGGGACCCTGGTGTCATTAAGCCTGCCTATGTACAGGACGTGCTCCGCAGGACTCCGCTCTATGACTTCCACCTGGCCCACGGAGGGAAAATGGTGGCGTTCGCAGGGTGGAGTCTGCCTGTGCAATACCGCGACAGTCACGTTGATTCGCACCTGCATACGCGCCGGCACTGTTCTCTCTTTGATGTCTCCCACATGCTGCAGGTGAGTCAGGACGGATCAGGCCTTGCGCCCCGTCTACAGTATCTCTGTAGCTTTGTTTGAGGACGTCTTAGACTACAGTGTTAGAGACGCCAGAGGACTAACTCTGGAGGACTCTCATCATTTGCCTTTGACCTCCTGCTCCTGTCGGGTGTTTTAATGCCCTTGGGTTTGCTAGAGCTGATACCTACTCTCATCTGCTCTCTTGGGTATTGGTTTGGAAATTGGTTGGGTGCTAGGTCCCCTTGAATTCTTAGACCTTGCTCAGTCACCCCGAGGCCGGGAGGGCTGGGGGAAATGAGAAGATAGGACCTCTACCATCTCTTGAACCAAAAGACTGGAGTCGTCACTTCTTGGCTGGGCTGTGTTGTAGGCAACTGGATGCTCCAGTGCCTTGTAGCCTTTTAGGCTGCAGATATTTCAGTGGCCCGGGACTTTCCATATTTTCCCTAGACCAAGATATTTGGCTGTGATCGAGTGAAGCTGATGGAGAGCATAGTGGTTGGAGACATTGCAGAACTAAGGCCTAACCAGGTGGGCCCCTCTTATCTTTTTGTTTTGTTTTGTTTTTAAGACAGTATTTCTGTGTAACCTTGGCTGTCCTGAATGTGCAGACTAGACTGGCCTCAAACTCACAGGGATCCGCCTGCCTTTGCCTCCCAATTGGGATTAAAGGTGTGCACCACCACACCTGGCTATTTTATCTCTTCTCAATGGGTATTTTTAGTCATGAGCCAGTAAACAGCTTAAGTCCCTGACTCAAGCATAAGAGGTACAAAGATAGGTCAGTATAGCTTTTTGGGTCTCACTAACTTTGGGTTGTTTCTAGATCCCCATCCAGCTTCAGAGAAGCACCATCCCAGCCTTACTCCATTGGGTTGGGAGGCCAGAATCTAATGTTTATATGCCCTGAACTCTCATGCTGCCCACAGCTTTGCTATTCAAAGTGTGGTCCCGAAACCAGCAGCCCCTCCATCTTCTAGGAATATGCTGCTCTGGACAGAACCTTAGTTTTACCAAGATCCCAATGTGGTTTGTGCAAGCTATCTCCCTGAGATTTTGTCAATGGCAGGGCTAAGGCCAGCTTAGTGTTTTAAACGCATTGCTGAGGAATGTGCTGGGAGCCTGTGGGATCATGAAAATGGTCTTTGAAACTTTTATCCTGGAGGTTGGTACATAGGAGGGGTTACCTGGGTGGGATGAAGCAGTAGTTCCTAAGTGTCACAGAGTGGGTGTGAAATGGGTTTCTAAGAACTGAGTAGTGAGGGAGCCGAAGGTTCTACTAGTCTGGGGAGACCCCAAAAATGGGAGGGGTGAGAATTTATGATTCTAGCCCTTTACCTAGAACTGTGTATGAGTTTATGGTAGCTGATCTTGGGATCTAAGAGTCTTTCACTTTGCTTTGGCTTCCTGCACCTGGAGATAATGTTCTTTACTGCTAGGGAACACTGTCACTGTTTACCAATGAAGCTGGAGGTATCTTAGACGACTTGATTGTGACCAATACTTCTGAGGGGCACCTGTATGTAGTGTCCAACGCTGGCTGCCGGGACAAGGACTTGGCTCTCATGAAGGTACAGCTATTCTTTATTCTAGGCACTTTGTATTCTTCCTTCATAAAGCAGTGCCCAGTGCAGATAGGAGCTCAGAAAATGACTCTAAATAAAAGAAGAGCCAATAGACTGAAAAGTAGGCTCTCCCTGGTACACACCAGGGTTTGGGGATGGGGACTAGAGGAAGTGGGGGCTAGAGCTGACCCTGAAATGAGCATCCTCTGCTGAGGGTTAAGGTGTGCAGTGTCCAATCTGTCGTAAGTGCGCAGTAAAGGTCTCAGGCACTGATGTGTTTCTGTTTTTCATTTCAGGACAAAGTCAAGGAGTTCCAGAACAGGGGCAGTGATGTAGGCCTGGAGGTGGTAGATAATGCCCTGTTAGCTCTGCAAGGTAAGGGTGCCAGGTTGGGACTAGAGCCAGCCCTTGCCTTCCTGGCTGTACTTGCTGCTTAGCATGGAGGCTATCCTGGAGGAAGGTATGGATGGTATGGTGTATATATATTTGCCATAATTTCAGAGTTAAGTATCTTTCCTCTCCTCTCGCCTACTGCAAGACTGTTCATGGGCTACTGACAAGGGCACCCTCTCCTTACTTGCAGAGTTGGGCTTGCTTATGATCTGTTCTGCTTCCTAAGTAAGGGCTGTAGTCCAGGGAGTGTTGGGCCCAGCATCCTTGGTTATTGTCTTTGGGCTCAGGACCCTCTGCAGTACAGGTGCTCCAGGCTGGTGTGACAGATGATCTGAGGAAAGTGCCCTTCATGACCAGTGTTGTGCTGGAGGTGTTCGGTGTGCCTGGCTGCCGTGTGACCCGCTGTGGCTACACAGGAGAGGATGGTGTGGAGGTATGCCAAGAAGTAGTTATTCCATATGGTACCGCATGCCTATGATTCCCGTGCTTTGGAGGTAGAAGCAGGAAGATCTTAATTCAGGTGGGCTAGGTTTCCGTAGTGAGTTTCAGGCTTAACCAAGATCACATAGTGAGAGCCTCGCTCAAAGAAAACAAAGCCAAAAAAAGATACGGTTGTAAAGCTTGGCATGGGGTGACACATACCTATAATCCCAGTACCTGGTAAGTTCAGACAAGGAGAATCATAAATTACAAACCAACCTGGGATACCTGACTCAGAAAGAGGGATGGCCGTAGGGGAAATGGGCATGTATTGCAGTGCTAAGGTATTTTACCTTACCTACACAACCAAAAGCAGTAAAAGCAATTACTGGATTCAAGACCCAGGGCTAACTGTCCATCTGCTTCCTGGTCCTTTGTGCAGATATCAGTGCCAGCAGTAAGGGCAGCCCACGTGGCAACTGCTCTTCTGAAGAACCCAGAGGTGAAGCTGGCAGGACTAGCAGCCCGAGATAGTCTGCGCCTGGAAGCAGGCCTCTGCCTGTACGGGAATGACATTGATGAACACACCACGCCCGTGGAGGGCAGCCTCAGCTGGACACTGGGTGAGCCGGGCTAGCATCCAAGGGCTCCCGAGAGTCAGAACACCTGTTAATGAAATCAGTTAGCCCCGTAAGGTTGTATAGGCTGGAACAGCTCAGCCTGGCTGAGCCTTCATTCCCTGTGGCTTTGCCTATTATAAACTGAGGACTGAGTGGCTGGAAAGATGGCTCAGTGGTTAAGAACACTGGCTGTTCTCCCTAGGGTCCCAGGTTCAATCCCCAGCACCCATATGGCAGCTCACAACCGTTTACAATTCCTGTTCCAGGGGATCTGACTCCCTCACACATGAAGGCAAAGTACCAATGTACATAAAACAAAAATAAATAAACTGAGGACTGTGAGTATGGCTTCCAGGGGATAAGCTGTAGTTCAGGGGAAGAACAGATGCTTGATGGATGTCACTTGGCATCTTAGTCGTGACTTACAATGGTCAGGGGTCCTGTGGACTATGGCTGACTTGTGTTGTGCTGTTTCAGGGAAGCGCCGCCGGATTGCTATGGACTTCCCAGGGGCCAGAATCATTGTTCCTCAGCTGAAGGGGGAGGTGCAGCGCAGACGGGTCGGGTTGATATGTGAAGGGGCTCCAATGAGAGCACACAGTCCTATCCTGAACACAGAAGGCACCGTGATTGGTAAGTGGTCCACAATGGGGACGTTGGCTGGCAGGGTGTCCAGGGTAGGGATACTGAGCTGGCAGAGTGGTGTTAACCTACAGCCAATGCCTGGACAGGTACAGTGACCAGTGGCTGCCCTTCACCCAGCCTGAAGAAGAATGTAGCAATGGGGTATGTGCCATTCAAGTACAGTCGACCGGGAACACAGCTGCTGGTGGAGGTTCGACGGAAGCAGCAAATGGCGGTGGTCAGCAAAATGCCCTTTGTGCCCACGAACTACTATACTCTCAAGTGAAGATGGTCCATGGAAAAGCCCTTCCCTCCAGGAGTCTTTCCCTGGAGGGCATTCATAGAGCTTAGTAAGAGCTATGAAGCACAGCTCACAGGAGTGGAAGCCGAGTGAGGTTTGCTGTGGTCTGGTTAGGGTGGGGAGAGCGTTCCTTCCAGACTCCTTCCATGACAAGTCATTCTAACATTAGGGCCCAATTTTTAAATGACAAATGACCTTACTTAATGTCCCATTTTAGTCTATAAGCCTTTGTGTGGAGAATAACACTTGCCCAACCTACCTCACCAAGGTTTCTCTAGTTTCAAAGGGCTATTACTGTGGGCAGTGTGGGCTTAGGTACCTTCTCCACTTTGCTTTCATGAATGCATACTGCTGCCTTTCCTTGGGCAGAAATGAGTCCTGCCTGACTCAGTGTTGGCTGAGTTGTTCCTGTGTGTAAACTTAGGGATGGCTAAGCAAACATGGACTCACCCTTCCACATTCCCTAGTCAACTCAGCCTGCCGCACAGTAACAAGACATGGCATGGCAGGCTTAGTACTTGGGCTGACCTCAGCTATTGTGAATAATTATACTTTACTAACTTTTGAAAAAAAAAATTAAAGTTTCTTTCCTTATTACTTGCCATGGTCTCAAGCTTGCTTTATTTATTTATTTATTTATTTATTGTTCACTGGATTTCTGGGGTGTCAACCCAAGGCCTGTCTTCTTGGTCTCCAGGATAGGCTCTGGGTAGGATGAAAGGGGCCAGTTATGAGGATTAACAGGGATACAGAAACATGCTGGCATACTGTGGTAATCCCAGTACTTGCAAGTTGGAGTCAAAAGTATTCGGAGTTCAGGGCCATCCTCCTCCTCAGCTGTATATTGTAACAGCATGGTCTGGTGCTTTGTATTTGATTGTTAATTATTTTGCTCCCTGAGGTCTGCTTGCTGTCTCTTAAAAGCAGACTGTCACTTAACTCAAATGTTGCTGTGTAACCTTACCTCCAAAATTATTCCTCATTAGCTGAATAAATGCCTACACACCTGGGCAGGGCAGGAGTGAGGCAGGTGTGGCCAAAGTTCAATTTGAGGACAGGAGGGAAGACAGAAGAGAAAACAGAGTAGCCATGGGGATAGGTAAAGAAGCATGTGAGCCAGAAGAGAATCAGCCCAGATGGAAAGCATGCATACGTATTTATGGAGATATTGGACGGGAAGTGGCCCAGAAAGGAATGATTAATCAAATGGCATGGGATGTGGGGCTGAGAGGTAACAATGTAGATTGGAGGGGTCCCAGCCCCAGGTGAAACAGGGCTTATTTAAATACAACAGGTGCCTGTGTCTTTTATTGTTTGAAAAGGGGTTAAATAATATCCACCTCAACAATTATAGCATTTAATAAACATTATTCACACTTATATTTTCTACAACAATATATTGAATTAAAGGTCAACTTGTACAACATGAGATACTAACTCAGCACACCTCCCCCTCCCCCGCCCCCGCTGGGCAAGCCACCACCACTCTAGGGAGAGGGCATCACTTCTCCATATTTGCAAATTGCTGTATTTTGGATCCTGAGGGCAACGTACCCAAGATCCCTTACCAGTTGCCCATATGTACACACATTTGTCCTGTTGGAATAACTACACAACTCATGCACTTCTGTGTTTAATATGCCACATTTCCTGGGGTATATAATGTGAGACCTTGACTCTTTATAGTGATATCAGATGGTGGGCATGAGGCTGTAAAGAACATCTTTCTGCCATACAGATGACATCTCTGGAGTAGGTTCATGTACATGAGGGGCTCAAAACAGTTTCACTTATAGTATACCTGCTACAACATCTCTGTACGAAAAGGCTGCTGGATGGCTATGTGACATCTAACAAAGAGACAGTGGACACCTGAGGTAGCTAGTGGCCCAGCAGAGACAGGATTACAACCATTAGAGAAAGAGACAGATCCAGGGCCACAGTGCTTTTAGAAACCATAGTGTTCTCTGGAAGTGGTATTTTCATGGGGACACTGGCCACCCACCCCCTTGGAACCTCTTTTGACCCACTGTGAAGGGCCCAGAACTATCTGGCTTGTGGCTCACTCTTACTGAAATTCCTAGAGGCTGAAATGGTGTTAGTGACTCTCAAGAGTTGGCCCTTATCAAGATGAGAGTGATAAGGCTGCAGGGCACAATGAAGTCATTGCGCTGTTTAGTACCTCCCTAGGAGGGGGCAAGGTACAGACCAAAGGTACCCTTTGGGTGCTTAAGCAGTGGAGATCTCTTAGTGAGCTGTCTCTCAGGAACTTAACTTACCCTCAAAGAGCAGAAAAATAAATCAGTTGGGAAATAACTTCCTCTGCCTGCCTCAGACCTGGAAGACTCTAGCTGGGCCGGGGAGGTACATGTTTGGTGTCCAAGTCCAGACCAGGATTAGCTGGCTTTTTGCCTACAAAGCAAAGCCAAGGCAATCAGGGCTTAGGGGAGCACAGACTTTCCTTGCAAATCTTGGAACTGGTCAACTTCAAGATTCCTTTTAGAAGGACAAATTTCTGTAATATCACATCCCAAGGATATGAGGAAGTTAGGAAAAAGCCAAGGTGAGAAAAGGGACTACTGACTTTCTCAACCAAAATGCTTCTTAGCTCTGACCCTTGACAGATGTCTTGCCTTAGGGTACCTACGCAGAGATAGAGACAGACTTCCCCTGCCTAGGACCTGGAGCTGCTAGAGGCAAGGCTGAGGGCAACCTAAGCTCACCCTGAAGCACTGTGGTACTCCCCCAACCCCAAGCCCTCTGCAGTTGTCCAAGTGGTCTGGGCAGCAGCCAGATGCAGCATAGGAGCCAGCAGACCCAGTGACATCTCTGGAGACCCTTCTGCTGCTGTCTTCTCTTATTCTCTGTGGGTTTTGAGAGGTTCATTTGCTGCCATTTCCCTGAAAGAACCAGGGAGAAGCAAAGTTATTTCATGGATAGCAGAATAGCCCCTTCTTGGCTAAGCTGGGATCAGTAAGGCTTGTGGTAAAATCTAGACTTTACAGATCTCTCATAATCCTTGCTGGGTCCACCATTTTTCTCTTACAGTCCATTCTTCCTGGTTCCCTACATTACGGTGACTGGCTAAGACAATGGCAACCTTCCTAAATGATGTCTTGCTTTCACTCTTGAAGCTCTTTGTCTACTTGCCATTAAGAAGGCAGTTATAAAGGCAAATTAGATTAGAGTACTGTCTAGCTGAATTAGACCTTGCTCTAAAATTCACCATCACAGCCTGATTTAGTCTTCTAATGTCACTGTTCACCTTGTCGGTGGGCTTTGTCTTATCCATATACTTTTTTCTTGTCCAGTATACAGTGCTACTCTCTCTCTTTGGTCTCAGTTTACGTGTCGGGGGGGGGGCTCCCCCCAAGCTCCTTTGCATCTATACTTTCTGTTATAAATCTCTTGCTTCCCCTGTGAGCAGAGTCTGGGTTGCCCTTGTTTTCTGGGCCTACTCTGACCTCTGCCATCTGGCAGAAGCTCAGAGATTAGCTGAATGAAATGTCCTGATAGGCAAGCTGTTGTTTTTAGAGATTAGGAGGCTGACTTGATGAGGTAGTAAGCTAAGAATAGAGGCTGTTAGGCTGGGGTGGGGGTTACAGCTCCAATGCCTAAAATAGATGCTCTTGCTTCCCTAATGAAGGACTTCCCAACCAAGGGACTTGTTTCCAGCAGACCTGCCACTTCATCTTTCTGAAGTTATGATAAAACCATCAGTCCCCACTGAATATGCTGAGGAGAAGCTCTAACGGCATTGAGGACCCCCATCTGGAATCCTGAACGCTACCTGCAGACTTGGAGGGTTCTTGCTTGCAAAGACCACTAAGCTGATGCACTCACATCCCGAGAATTCTTTTTCCTGTCACCGTCACTTGCGTGTCCTCTGCCTGCCAAGTACGGGGTTGGGACAGACAGAGATTTACTCACCATGAAGGGAAATGTGTGGAGCCATCAGGTGTGGATCCATTCTGGCCACCCAGACCTGGAAGCAGGAACACACCCAGAGCTGCAGGAGGCTGAGGGTGGGGGCTCAGGTCAGGGGCCCCTGGTATAGTTTAATAGAAACTGGGGCTGGGATACCAGGGACTAGTAATATTGTCCGGGAAGGGTTTCAAGAAACAGTTCCAACGTGATAATGGACGGGTGGGGATTCTGGTGTAAAATGGTATGGGGGTGGTGGTGTAAGTCTGGGTACAATGAAGCTCCTAGGGAACCAGAGGTAGTCTATGGGGACACAGGAGGGCCCAGTGGTGCAGCGTGGTGGTGATAGGGGCAGCCAGGCGAAGGAGGTTCGTAGGGAGCCTCACCTGGACGGTGATACAACCCGGTCACTGTGTTCCCGTAGAACCCCCACGCCAGCTGGATGCCCAGGAGACTTAACACCAACCACAGCAAGAGCACTTTGAAGAGAGTCACTCGCATGTCCTGCGTCTCCCACTCCCGTAGGAACTCGCTGCCCAAGGTGCCCAGGGTTCCGAGCACCGTAGCGGGCAGGGCTTGCAGAAACTGCCCAGACCAAGGCTCCGCCATGACTGGGCAGCGCCCCACCGGGTGGACTGTCACCGTAGTCCTCACTGCGCAAGCGTGTGGTCTTCCGGGGTTAGGCCTGTTGGTGCGCACGCGCAATAGCACGCAAGGAAGATCTACTTTGCTTGCACGAAGTGTTGGCAGTTTGGGGCGGGGTTTTAAAACCGCGCAGGCGCACCCGGCCCCGCCCTGCTTACTTAAAGGATGAGTGATTCGGTGAGTATAAAATAGCAACTCGGCCTTTTATAGCCCCGGAGTTCCCGTGATGCTCCACGCGGCGGCGCTGATTGGCTAAGCGCCTTGCTTTAAGGGCGTGGATGCGCTCTGGAGCAATCGTGGCTGCACTGCGAGCGTGCGCGCGTGCGCGGGGCCGCGGCTGGCGCCAGCTCGAGCCCGCAGGGCGCTCGGGGGCGCGCACGTCGCTCCCCGCCCTCCCGCCACCGCCCGCCCTCGTTCGCTCGCGCTCCCCGCCCGCCGCCCGCGGTCTTCCGTCGGTTCTCTCCGTAGTCCGCCGTCTCCCGCGGAACCGCCGGCCCTCGTCTCCGAGCTTGCGGACTCGCGGACGGGCGTCCCCAGCGCGCAGAGGCCGGACGCCGAGTCGTCGCCTCGAGGTGAGCAGGGCAGCCCCTCCGGCCGCCGCGCCTCCGGGCCCGGCCGGACAGCCGGCCGGCACTTTTCCGGTCGCCCGGCCGCCGCCCGGCCGCGGCCGCGCCCCACCTGCTGCGCTCGGCCGGCGGCCCCGGCCGCGGCCCCTGACCCGGGCCCCGCGCCCGCCGCGGCGGCCCCGCCCGCGCAGGCCCCGGAAGCGCGCCCCGCCGCCTCCAGTCCCCTTCCCCCGCCCGGCCGGGCCTGCTGGAGCCCCAGCCGCCCGCCCTCCCCGTCGCTTCCTCCCAGGGCTGCGCGGGGCTGGGCGGGGGCTCCCGGCCGGCCCGCGGCCGCGCTCGGGGCAGCCTGCCGCCGCGGAGCGCGCGCGGCTCTCGGGAGTTGAAACGGGCTGGAAACTCTTGGACAACTCCATTTTGCCTTTCTGCGTTTACTGTGGATCGTTAATCACCGCTTCACGCCGGGGGAAGACAGGCTTTGGGTGGGTTTTCTGTTCTCAATGGCGTGTTACTGGAGATTGTGTAAGTAAAAGATTGTTTTGAAATCGTAGCGGTTATGACTGTATGGGGGAAGGTATTATCCAATTGGGGAAAAAAAAAACATTTTGAAGATAGTCTGGCGAGGTTGCATCAGGATAGATGCATTTCTACTTAAAAGTTACAACTTTTAAGACTCACTCACTGATGGGTTCCCCTTTCAGGTGGTTTTCGTGAAATTGCACTTTTTGCACCCAAATAAATTTTTTTAAAAATTCATGTTTAGTAGCCTCTAGTGGAAAATTGGCACAATTTTTTTTTTTTGGCCCAGAATTGGTTCTGTTTGTATGTTTTAATAGTCCTCACTAAAACTTTTGACCTCTGTTGGCTATTTATTTGGTTCTTTCTGTCTTCTGACATTTCCTTTGAAATAAGCGTTTACTATAGGTTATATATAATAGTGTGAGATGTGCATGCACACACACACAAAATCAGGTTGTATTATTCCCTTGCAAACCTAGAAGGGGAAAAACTCGTATTTTAGGATGCTGTAAGGTTAGACTTTTCAGCCACTTAGTGTCATTCCAAATATGTATTCACCATGTGGATGGCTTTTCATCTTCCACATGGCTAGTTTGGTAGTGATTTTTATTTTGAGCATTTAACACAAGTATCATTGTTAAAATATAAGGCTAGGTCTTAATATTGAAGGCTCTCTTTGAGAAGTTTTGAGGATCTGTCTACTTAGGTGGAACAGTGATTTTTCTTAGGGACATAAAATATTTGAAGCTTTTGTTTTGTTTTCTGTTTTCTCTCTGGTGTTGGGAACTGAACTCTGTGTTTTGGGGCGTAATGAGCAGTTGCTGTATCACTGAGTGTTACTCCAGCCCTACAGCTAACTTGGTCAAAGTCTAGTCAACTTACATAGCCTTTATGCAAAATTTTACTGAAAGAGAATAGGAATACGTCTGTTTTTTTTTTTCTTTTTGAATGTAGTGTTTTAGACTGGAAAAAATGCTTTAGGATTTACCAATTTCATTTGTAGGTGTGGAAACTGAGCTCAGGGATTTTTTTTTTTTTCTTTTAAAGAGAAAGGTTTATTAGTACTGTGCAGAGAGAACAATGGGTGTGATACTAACAGAACCACCAGCCTAAGACACCAGGGCAGACTTGATTTGTGGATCAAGCTGCTCTCTAATTTTTATAGTGCTCCTCATTCTGCCTTCTGGTCAGTGCTGGGGTCACTGGGCGTGTGCCACCATTCCTGCTGAGACTTAAAATGTTTGAAGGTCATATGTGTAGTTAGACTAAAGTTTTTTTCTGTGAGGCATTCTCCATGCGCTTTCAGTTAAAATCAGGGGTTCCAGGTTACCCTCTGTTCTTTACCATGCGGACTGTACATATTTACGGATGATCTGGTCAATCCGTTTGCCAGACTTTTAACTTTTTGTACGTAGTTCCTTTCTAGCTAGGCCTCGCCTTTGAGTGTGTTAGTTTTCTAAGGACCCAGCTTCTGGGAGTTTACTGTTAACAAAGACAACATGATGAGGTCCAGCTAGAATGTTTCAGGCAACTGTAGGCCCTTTAAATCAATTTTAAGTGAACTGTTGAGAATCTGCATGCATCAAATCTGCACACAACGTGGGAGAGTGCTTTTGTTGGAGTGTTTTCATAAGTCCTTATACTATCCTGCTTGTTATTAACTTCTTTTTTTTTAAAGATTTTATTTATTTTATGTGTATGAGGAGTGTTCTATCTATATGTACATCTGCAAAAGAGGGCATCGAATCCTAGTATATATGGTTGTAAGCCACCATGTGGTTGCTGGGAATTGAACTCGGGACCTCTGGAAGAAAAGACAATGCTTTTACCCACTGAGTCATTTCTCCAGCCCCCATCATTAACTCTTTAAAAGTCCAGCCTGGTCTATTAGGGTTGTAAGTTATTGGCGTGTAGAAACAGATTTTCAGATGTTTCTTAGTCCATGGAGTGGAGTCAAAGTAGTAAGAAGAAGCTGAGTGCTAAGCTAGTCTTTTGACTGGTCCTTAAAGTGCCAGGAGATCAGTTAGTTTTGTTGAAAGACTAATAAAAGATCAGTGGATTTCTATAGACAGTACACTTGGTTCTGTTGCATTATTGCTACTAGCAGTGATGACAAATTGTGCATAAATGCACAATTGGAAGTAGGTGAGGTAACACACCAGTAATTGAAGCACTCCAGGAGGTAGGTGGATTGCTGATTTGAGGCCAGCCTGGGCGCTCTCTCTCTCTCTCTCTCTATATATATATATATTTTTATGTATATATTTTTTTAAATCCTGTCTCCAAAAACAAAAGTTCCTGCTAGTGTCCTTTCCTCCTAATGTTCCTATCCATTGGAATTCAATTGGTACACTGAAGCATTGATAATTAATTGTATGTTACTTGTCTGTTTTTTGTGGTACTGGGAATTGAGCCCATCTTTGATGCTGGTCAAACTTTGCTGCACTATTAGTCTCTGTATTTTAACTGATTGATTACTTTTCAGCCTGAGGCTTGAACCCAGAGCACTACACTTGCTACACTATACTCTGCTACTGAAGTATATCCTTAGCTAATAAGATTTTACTTTTGTTTTGAGATGGTCTTATTATATTGCAGATCATGAACTTATCTGCAGCCTAGCCTGATCTTAAACTTTCAACCTTCCTCAGTCTCCCCAGTAACTGGGGTTAAAGGAATATGCCACTAGGTCCAACTAAACTACATTTTACCTGTCTTCCTACCTACCTACCTGTTTATTAATTTTGAGATAGAGTTTCACTCTAGGTGAGGCTATCCTGGAAACTTAACTATGTAGCCTAGGCTGGCCTTGAACTTACAGTGGTTCTCCCTTAGCGTAGACCTCCTGAGTGCTGGGGTTGCAGGTGTGAGCCACCATGACTAGCTTGTAACATTTAAGTGTGCATCTTAATGTTAGTGTTTTGGTGACATTAGATATTTGTGACAAATTTCGAAAATAATCTGAAGCCAGTAATTATATATCTCTATTTCTTTTTTATTTACTTTTTTATAATTTATTCACTTTACATCCAGATTATAACACCCTCCCTCATCTCCTTCTGGTCCCAACCTCTGTAAAATCCCTATTTCAAGTGACTTCTTGTTTGTTTTTTGAGACAGTCTTGAATGTAGCTTAGAACTGGCTTAAAACTCTGTGTAGTTCAGGCTGGCCTCACAATTGAGGCAGTCTGCCTGCTTCAGTCTCCCTGGTGCAGGAGTTACGGGTGTGAGCTACCATTCCTGACTCATTTTTAACCTGTAATATTTTAAGTGGAGGTTTGTATATTCATAGGTATACAAACCATGTGACTGAAGACAAGTTACGCAGTAAAGCTGCTTATTCTGGGTGTTGGTTTCAGCTTATTGGTGTTTGCTTTTTAAGAATTTGAATGTACTTAAAAATTTTCTTTTGACTGTGTTTTTTCAATACTAAGTGATCAAAGTATGAAATACAGATATTGTTAAATTGTAACTAATATTCAGTTCATACCAAACTGAACTTGATCTGGGGGGAGGGTTGGAGTATCTTTTATGTTTGTCGAGACAGGGTTTCTCTGTGTAGCTGTGGCTGTCCTGGGCTTGCTCTCTAGACCAGGCTGGCCTCAAACTCACAGAGATCCACCTGCCTGCGTGTCTTCTGAGCGCTGGGAGGCGTGCACCACCATGCTGGGCCTTGGTTGGGGTATCTTTTGAGAAGGATTCGTGTTGATAGAGCTAGGTTGAGGTTAAATTAATGTCAATCCTTTGCTTCCACCTCCCAAATCCTGATAATACAAGCGTCTGTCACCACAACCATCCCCTCATTGGGATAGGTAGAGTAAAGATATTCAGGTTTATTTATGATAGTATCTTCAAGTGCAAGTAAGAGGAGAACAAGCAGCTAATGAAATAGTGGGAGGTGAAATGAGTTTAGAGAGATGGGCAGAGGCCAGATCATGTGTATTTAGGATATGAGAAATTTTTTGGGTTTCTTTTTGTGTGTTGTTTTATTCTTTTGGGAGGGGTGTTTGTTTTAATTTTGAGATAGGATTTTTCTGTGTAGAGCTGTAAGTCCTGGAACTCTCTTTGTAGATCAGGTTGCTTTACAGAGATCCGCCTGCCTCTGCCTTCCTAGTGCTGGGATTAGAGGAATGCAACACCATACTCACCAGATTTTGTTTTTTTGTTTGTTGTTGTTGTGAGCCTTCAGGCTGTAGCCTAGACTGGTCTAGAACTCACTGTGTAAATTAGGCAGTAACTCCTGGCAGTTCTCTTGTCTTAGCTTCCTGAGTGTTTATAGATATGGCCGCCAAGCCTTGTCTGGCTTTGGGGCTGTTCAGAGAGAAGATGCTTATTAGGTATTACATTTGTTTTGTTTTGAAGTTTGGGAATACTATAATCTGAACATTTTTATTGTTATTTTTAATTGTTTTCATTTTTTTTGAGACAGGGTTTCTCTGTGTAGCCTTGGCTGTCCTGGACTCACTTTGTAGACCAGGCTGGCCTCTAACAGAGATTCACTTGCCTCTGCCTCCCGGAGTGCAGGGATTACAGGCGTGCCCAGCTTTGAAACAGGGTCTCATGGAACCTGGGCTGGCCTAAAACTAGCTATGTAGCCAAAAATGACCTTGAACTTCTTGATCCTTCTGCCTAAACCTCCCTGGTTCAGGCATAACAGCTATGTGTGACTATTCCTGGCTTTTTGTGAAGCTGGCTTAGAACCTTCTGATCCTCCTCTCTTGTCTCCTGAGTTTCTTGGGACTTAAACTCAACAGAGTTACAGTTACAATCCCTTTTTGTTGCTGTGTGTGTGTGTTTTAATATGGGGGCAGGCTTCGGCAGTGATGGCTCAGCTGTTGAAAGCAGAGGATCCAGATTGATTCCCAGCACTCAGCTGTTGGCTCCACACCATCTGTACGCAGATATACATGCAGGCAAAATGTGTATACACATTAAAATAACAACAAAACTCTCAGCTTCTTGACTGGTTTTAGTGCATGCTTGTGATCCCAGATCTCTGGAAGGCTGAGGTAGGAGGATTGTTCAAGCTTGAGGCCAGCTTCGGCTACATATAACATGTCAAAAACAACAAAAGAAAACAAATGAGCCAGGCTTCTGGTTGTACATCTATAACCTAACTCTTGGGAAGTGAAGGTAGGAAGAGCAGGATTTCAAGTTTGAGGCCACTGGGCCATTTCTCTTGCCCTCAAATTTTTTGTTTATTTTGTGTGTATGTGTACAAGTTCATGTTGGCAAACTACCTAACCTGTGATTGATATAAAAATAAATTAAAAAAAAAAACAAGTTCATGTTGTACATGTATGGGCATCCTTGTGGAAACATGGTTGGCGTTGGGTGTCTTTCTATATTGCTTTCGACCTTATTTTTAAAAATATTCTAAGTTTCCAAATAAGCTGGCTGGCCAGGATGTTTCAGGGGGTCCTCCTGTGTCCACCCTTTCCAGTGCTGGGTTCTAGATGTGCTGGTGCTGTCATGCCCAACTTTTACATGGGTAAAAGGCAAGCCAATCTGTTTTCCCCCCATGCCATCAGTTTACAAAGAGTAAGGCCTGTGTTAGGAAGGAGCACAGGGACTGCCTGACCTGTCTTAGGGTTTCTATCGCTGTGACAAAACAAGGGGACCAGAAGCAGCGTGGAGGGGAGTCTGGAGAGGTGGCTCAGAGGTGAAAAAGCACTGTCTTGCTTCTCGAGAGGTCTTGAATCCAATTCCCAGCAACCACATGGTGCCTCACAACCATCTATCCAAATATCTGATGCCCTCTTCTGGCTTGAAGGAAAGGTTTTATTTGACTTGAACTTCACAGTTCATTGAAGGAAATCAAGGCAGGAACTCAGGTCAGGAAGCCAAGGGGGAGGCTGCTTACTGACTTGCTCAGCCTGCTTTCTTACAGACCCAGGACCACAGCCCAGGGGGCACAGTGCCTTCTCCATTGACCAAAAAAAAAATGCCCAAGCTAGCCTGTAGGCAAATCTTAAGAAAGAATTTTCTCAAATGAGGCTTTCTCCTCTTTGATGACTTTAGAGTGTATCAAGTTGACATGAATTAGCCAGCTCTGGACACTTATA
Organism: Pachyuromys duprasi; assembly: GCA_028658305.1. NCBI lineage: Eukaryota > Metazoa > Chordata > Mammalia > Rodentia > Muridae > Pachyuromys > Pachyuromys duprasi. The sequence goes on along the minus strand of CM053749.1, from coordinate 13,148,778 downwards.
AAGCACTTGCTTATGCATAAGGCCTGACCTGGACTTCAACACCTCAGTATTGATAAATAAAACTTAAAAAGGAAATATTAGTTGATAAGGACAGTCATTAAATGTTAAGCAGTCAAAAAAAAAAAAAGCTGGGTGTGGTGGCGCACTTGGAGAGGCAAAGGTAGGCGGATTACTGTGAGTTGAAGGCCAGCCTGGTCTACAAAGTGAGTCCAGGACAACCAAGGCTACACAGAGAAATCCTGTCTTGAAACTCAAAAAAGTTGAGTGGTCTAGGTAAGTACAGTGATCACTGTAACACAAAGTCTAATTTTAGGTGATTAAAGACTTCTATAATAGGACTGGAGAGATGCTTGGTGGTTAAGAGCACATGCTGCTCTTGCAGTGGACCCGGGATCAGTTCTCAGAACCCTCATGGTGGCTCACAGATGTCCCTAACTCCAGTTCAGGGAGATCTGGTGCCCTCTTGTGACTGCCAAGAGCACCAAACACACCTGATGCACATATGTAATTTCAGGCATAATACTAATATACATTAAAAAAAGATTTGTATAACAGAATTGGCAAGATGGCTTCGTAAGCCAGGCACAGTGCCACATGCCTGTAATCCCAGCATTATGGGGAGGCAGAGGCAGGCAGATCTTTGTGAGTTTGGGACCAGACTGTCCCAAAGTAAGTCCAGGAAAGCCAAGGCTGCACAGAGAAACCCTGTCTCAAAAACAAACAAAAAAAAATTAGGGTAAAGATGTTTATACCACCAAGCCTGACCAGTTGAGTTCTGTATTTTGTACCCACATGTTGGAATTTAAATGAATCAACCTCTATATGCAATCCTGACCTCTACATGTATAGAGGTCATCTATACACCTGCCTTTATACATGTGCATGTATATATATGTGCACACACACAAATAAGTGAGGCAGAAAGAAAATTAGTGTAATGAAATTTTGGAGTTGAGTATGCTGGTTCACTCCTTTAATCCCAACTCTTGGGGGCAGAGACAGAAGGACCTCTGAGTTCAAGACCTTCCTTGTATATGTAGTGAGTTTCCAGGCCATCTGGGACTATGCAATGAGACCCTGTTTTCAAAAAGAAAAAAATGGGAAATGGCCTGGTTGAGATTTCTCAGCAAGTAAAGGTACTTGCCACAGGTGTCTGACAATCCTGAGTTTGGTTCCTGGGATCCATGTGGTAAAAGGAGGGAACAAACTTGCCCAAGTTGTCCTCTGACTCTCCTCACCACACAGAATAATAAATACGTGTAAAAACAAGGTTTGTAATGGGGAAATTTGTATGTAGAACTCATCTGCCTTATTTGTGTATTATTTGTACAGCATTCTGCTTGCTTGTGTGCCTGTACAATAGATGGCTAGGAGCCACTGTGTGGTTGCTGGGAATTGAACTCACAGTCATCTATCCAGCCCCCATCTGTTTTACTTTAAAAGGACAGCTTTATGTTCGAAAAATAAGGTTGATAGGTGAACATGCTAACGTGGAAGGGTGAAATTTTTATGTGGTCAAACCGCTGGACAAAGAACTATAGGTAAATAATGGCTGCTAGAAGAAAGATACTTCGCCTCTCTCTTATTGTTTGGTTATTGCGGAATAGTTGTATTTATATATTTGTGTATACTTATGTGTACATGTATGTATTTAACAATAATAAAAATGCTATCAACTTGAGGGGGGTTCTTGGAAGGAAACAGAGGGAAAAGTGGTAATTTTCTTTCAATCAAAAATTATTTTTTAATTTTTATCTGTTTGGTGTGTTTGTTTGTTTGCTCTTTGAGACAGGTCACTGTAAACATAGATGACCTGGAACTCAAAATGTAGACCAGGCTAGCCTGGAACTCAAAGAGATCTACCTCCCCTTTCTCCTGAGATTTTATATGTATGCCATCATGCAAGGCATTACAAAAAAAATGTGTGTGGACAGGGGGTGGATTTCAAGGCAGAGTTTCTCTGAAGTCCTGACTGTCCTGGAATTCACTCTGCAGATCAGGCTGGCCTCAGATTCACAGAGATCCTCCTGCCTTTGCTGGGATTAAAGATATGTGCCACCATGCTCAGCTAAAAGTTATTTTTTTACAACGGAAGGTCACAGATGGTGTGGGGAGGAGGGTGTATTTTTTATTTTATTTTTCACTCCACACAGAGGTAAATGTAATTACAATATAAGGTTCCAAGTTGATATTTTTCCTAAAAATCAGAGTTGCTGTAGAGGTGACTCAGAGCTTAAAAGCAGTTTTTTTTTTTAATATTAATTACAGTTTATTTACTTTATATCCTAGCTGTAGCCTCCTCCCTCATTCCCTCCCAATCCCACCCTATTTTTTGTTTTTTTGAGACAGGGTTTCTCTGTGTAGCCTTTGGCTGTCCTGGAACTTCATAGACCAAGCTGGCCTCGAACTCACAGTGATCTGCCTGCCTCTGTCTCCCTGAGTGCTGGGTCCCAGGCGTGCTCCATTGCACCTGGCATAAATGATTCTTTTTATGATGTTAATAATAGCTTTCCCCTTGATACCAGTAAAATGAGCAGAAGCTCCGATGTGTTTGGTGTTTAGCTTCACCTACATCCCACCACCACAGCCAGGGTGGTGCTAGAGGTGTGATGACCTTAATGCTGCTTTACATGAGGCACCAGAGACCACCCTCAGCAATGCTAATGTAACAGGTGGAATTCATGAAGCTACCAAGGCCATTTTTGTTGTGCTTGCATCTAATTGTGATTAGTCTATGTGTCTGTCAAGTTGGTGGAAGTGGTTTGGTGTTGAGCACCAGATCAACTCAATTGAGCTTGATAACAGTGACAGAAAAGCAAAACAGTGAAATAAGTAGACCCGCAGAATTGATTGGGGGCTGGCGTGGGGGGGGCATGCCCCACAAAGCAGTGGTGCTCCTCCTATGTTACTATTCTTTTGACAAACCTCTGTCTCCGAAAACATTACATTGTGACTCAGGACAAAGCAATAGTTATGAAGTAGCAGTGAAAGTACATTAATGGTTGGGAGTCACCCCAGCATGAGGAACTTTTGGAAGGTTGAGAACCACTGCGTGAAGTGTGATAGGCTGTAGTGTGTGTAGTGGTTACAGTACTATGGCAAAGAGTTTAAGGCTGAGGGTGTCACTGAAGAGTTCTTCAAGTGCAGTTAAATAGTGCTGCACATTTTCCTGTCTGGATTGACATTTACATTGTTTGGTTTTTTCCTTATAAAATTAACTTAAATTTCTTTTTTTCTTTTTTTTTTTTCATTTCTTATTTTTATAGCCTTGCATTTGAGAAGTTCCAGGTACTTTGTACAACCACTGTCAGAAGCTGTGTGTTTTCAGCACCTCTGTAAGGTATGTAAATAAGTATTTCTTCCTGAATTTCATTTTTCATTTCATATTGAGAGATTATTATTAATACAAAATCTGTGGAGATCTGATTGCTATTAATAATTGCTTTTAGTGATTCTCTTGTCCTCCAATCTTGAAGGCATTTAAATTTTTTCTGTTACTTGTTTTGAGCATGTGTGTACACGTGTCTGGAGATTAGAGGACAGCTGTGGAAGTCCGTTCATTCCTTCCCATCTTGCCAGCCCCATTTTCTTTCTTTTGTTTGTTTTGAATGGGGCATCTCTTTAACAGTCGTGGTTGTCCTGGAAACTGCTATGTAGACCAGGCTGGTCTTGAATTCTGAGATCCACCTCCCAACTGCTGGGATTAAAGTCGTGAGCCACCACGCCTTGCACTCTTTCTTTTTTAAAGACAGGGTCTCTCTGTGTATCCCTGGCTGACCTGGAACTTACTATGTAGATCACAGGCTATCTTCAGATTTACAAAGATCTGCCTGCCTCTGTGTCCTGGGTGCTGGGATTAAAAGTATATGCTACCACATTTGGCCCTGCCTGATTGGAGCTTTCTATGGAGCTTCACTGACTGGCCTGCAAACCCCGAATGGAAGAGCTGCAGGACTCAATGAGAGATCCTATTCAGAAACCAGGTTGTCAGTATCTGAGGAACATGAACTGAGGTTCACCTCCATCCTTCATGAACACCTTCATCCATGAAAAAAGTTATACGTATGGACGGAATTTTTTCTTTGAGACATGTTCTTAGCTTGTGGTCCAGCCTGGTGTCAAACTCTCAAAGATCTACCTCTGCCTCCCAAGTGCTCAGATTAAAAACTACACCCAGCAAAATAAATATTTCTTTACATAATTTATTTTTGTGTATTTCACTGACCCATAAATAAATTTTTAAAAATCAGTTGTACCACAGTTTGACTATGTAAAGATTGTTTGCTTCTAAAACTTTGTTCATGGCTGGAGGATGGAGAATGGTTTTGCTGCTAGGAGCACTTGCTGTTCTAGAGCAGAGCTTCTCAACTCTCCTGACACTGGAAATGTTTAACACAGTTACTCATGTTGTAGTGATCCCCAGCAGGAAAATTGCTTTTGTTGCTACCTTATAGCTATAATGTGTTGCTGTTGTGGATTGTAATGTAAATATCTTATGTGAAAGGGTCCTTTGACTCCCCCATTTTCTGCAAGGGGTCATGACCCACAGGTTGAGAGCTGCTGTTTTAGAGGCAGCAAATCCAGTTCCTAGTGCCCACATGGGCCTCACAAGCTTCTGTAACTCCAGTTCCAAGGTCCCAATGCCATCTTCTGGCCTCTGTGGGTACCAGACATGGCAAAGTGCTATATAGACATACATTCAGGCGAAGCATCCATACACATAAAATAAAAATTAATAAATTTTTAAAAGAAATTAACACTTAATAAAACCCATGTTTGAAAGAAGTATTAATATATGCTAGGCTCCTTCTCCCCTCCCCCCAGATAGGGTTTCTCTGTGTAGCCCTGGCTGGCCTGGAACCCTGTAGACCAGGCCAACCTTGAACTCAGAGTTCTGCCTGCCTCTGCTTCCTGAGTGTTATGGTCAAAGTCATGAACCACCAACCTGGCTGAGTCACATGATTTTTATGTGTTAAATTTTTTTATTAAAAACTTTAGGTTTAGCTGGGCATGGTGGCGCATGCCTGTAATCTCAGCACTCAGGGAGGCAAAGGCAGGGAGTTCGAGGACAGCCTGGTATACAAAGTGAGTTCAGGACAACCAAGGTTACATAGAGAAACCCTGTCTTGAAAAACCAAAACCAAACAAACAAAAAACCTTTCAGGTGTAATTTATAGAAGGCTAGACAACTTCTGCTTTTCTAATAGTCATCAGCATCATACATATTTTCAATTTAGAGGAAAACCTAAGATGTATAAATTTCGTGGGGCTGGAGAGATGGCTCAGAGGTTCAGAGCAGTACTGGCTGTTCTTCCAGAGGTCCTGAGTTCAATTCCCAGCAACCACATGGTGGCTCACAGCCATTTAAGGTGCTTTATTGTGCCCTCTTCTGGCAAGGGTATGTACATGCACGCAGAACACATCTACATAATATATATTTTAAAAAGATGTATAAATTTCAGCATTCAAGTTTGAGAGATAAAGTTTCAAAAATTATATTTAAAATAATGTCAATAGGAGAAATGTTATAATCTCAAGTTTTAATATTATATCCTCTATAATAGAAGATTTACTTAATTTTTTTTTAATTTTAATGATCAGACTCAAGGCTTTGTGTATACGCTAGAGGAGAGTACTGCTGCTGAGCTACACCTCAGCCCCATCATTGAGCCCTTGCAGATGCGATTTTTTTGCATTTTGTTTGGTGTCCGAGTGTCTAGAAATGGTAGAAAGCTTGCTATAATCATCACTGTTTCTTCTGCATAATTAGCCTTTTGAAGATGCATGAGGTAAAATTATAATTATCTTAAGTATGCTGAATTAGTCACTTTTGAAGCTATGGTTATTTTATCTGCATGGAAATTTATTCATTATCTTTCAAAAATATTATAAACATCGTGATCCTGCAGAGGCAGAATAATTCAGATTAATTATTTCCACTTCTGCTTTCTTGGCTGGAGGACTGTTTTGTGCATCCTGATAATTAATGTTTGGCTAATGAATGTTTAATGCATTCATTATTAACTAGTAGCACCACCTCAGATGTCTTTGTTAGCTTCTGATATGTCAAAATTAAGCTAAAAATTATTGACAAGGTAGATGTGCTGCGAGTTAGAAAGTATTAATCACAGAACTGGGGAGACAGAGACAGGCTAATCTCTGTGAATTTGAGGACGGACAGCCAGGGCAATTACACAGAGAAACCCTGTCTCAAAAAGCAAACAAAAGAATTATGACCTACTTAGTCCTAAAAGTCATCAGAATTATCCACCTAATAATGTAGGTTGTAGGAGAGCCAGGTGTGGCCTATGCCAGTAATCCTAGCACTTGGTGTAGAGGTGGGAGAATCACTAGGTCAGACACAGCCGTTCTTTCCGTGAATCATCTCCATTTTTGTAATATTTGTGTTATCATCATCTGACAAATAAAGGAAACTGATACAGAAAGCACTGGAGTAAGTAAGAAAGTAGGATTTACTATCAGTGAATGTATCTTATTAATCATTGTTGCAAACAGTTGATATTCTAGTCAGCTGTATTTTTATAACTAAAATCAGTTTCTAGTAAAATCTTAGTTGTGGCTGATCTATACAAAAGTTGCTTGGTTTTGTCAAGTAGTCATGTGGTAGATGTTGTGGAAAACATCTCAGAATTTGAAATCTAAATGAAATGTTTGATTACGTAAAGGAGTGGCATTGTTTGGGCTGGTGATGATGCAGCAGAGCAGTCAGCCTGGACCTCTTCCTTAGGATGTGTTAGCTGACCTAGTCCGGATTTGTGACTAGGGTTTTTATTACAGTGCATATGATTACATCTTCCTTCAAGTACAGTAAATTATCACGATTCTGACAAGATGGGAACAGTAACATGATTTCCGGGGTCTTTCTGTTTTGTGTAGGAGTGCTTCCTACAATGCTGTAGGGAAAAAAGGTTTGTCTGAGAATTTTCCTTTTAAGAAAAATACAAAAAGAAAAGTGAAAAATACTCTGAGTAGCTGTGATTTTTCTTTTAATTTATAAAAAAGTATTTGTAGCCTTCAATGCTTAGCTGTTCATCACAAGTGCTTTTCAGTCTTTCATAATGAATTTCATTATGGTAGAAGCCTGCTCTTTAGACTAGTCTTCTAAAGGCTTTGCCATAACTGAGGTGATAAATTCAAACTTTTTGTTTTGTTTTTGTTTCATACATGACTGTAAGGACTACAGAAAATGTAAGGAAGTGATTGACACATAGTTTCTGCTTATAAATCTTGCTTGGAAAGAAATAATTTCCTGTTTCAGTAATGAAACTTTAAGACGGGCAGTAACTTAGTAAATTTGAAGTGTGTCTAACTGCATTATTTGACCATTTGACAGTATCCTTTGTGGAAGTTAGCAACCAAAAAATTAATTAATACTATGACAAATGCACACATGTAACACCAGTAATCAGAAGGCTGAGGCAGGAAGATCTTGAGTTCCATGCTAACCTGGGCTATAGAGCTGTATATCTATATCTATAGATAGCTGTGTGGGTATATATATATATATATGTGTGTGTGTGTATAATTTTTGGACACAGGGTTGCTCTATGTAGCCCTGGCCGTCCTAGAACTCTCTATGTAGACCAGATTGACCTTAAACTCACAGAGATTCTTCTGCCTCTGCCTTCCTTGAGTGCTGGACTAAAAGGTGTGCACCACCATTCCTAGTTTATCTCAAAATTCGTATGTATGTATGTATGTATTTATTTTATGTCTGAATCTTCGGTCTGCGATGTGCCGGGTTGGCCTCAAACTCACAAGGGTCTGCCTGCTTCTGCCTCCCAAGTACTGGGACTAAAGGCATGCGCCACTACTGCCCAGTGTGGCTAGGGAATCAAACATAGCTTATCTAGTTGTCGTGGCACACAGCTTCAGTCACAACATTTAGGAGGCAGAGGCAGGCAGATCTCATTGGACTAATGGCCCCTGCCACCTATTATTATAATAGGTTTGCACTAAAAGAGATGTTCCACTATTCTAGGTTCTGAGTTTAATCGTGGAAACCACATGGTGTCTTACAACCATCTATATAACATGATCTGATGCTTTCTTTTTTTTTTCTTTTTCAAATTGTTTTTATTTCATGTGCATTGATATTTTGTCAGATCTTGGGGTTGCGGACAGTCGTGAGCCGACTTGCGGGGTGCTGGGAATCGAACCCGGGTCCGTCTGGAAGGGCATTCGGTGCTCCTAACCACTGAGCCACCTCCCCAGCCCCTGATGCTTTCTTCTGGCATGCAGGTGTACACGTATGCAATAGAGAAATCTTTTTTAAAAAGTTGACTAAGACTCTTTCACTTGTATGCTAACTCCCGTTTCTTTCCTCTGATAGTTCTTTCCTGTTATTTCTTTCTCTAAGGCCCATTAGCCAGACTTTAAAAATCGTGGGGAGCGTGCTGGGAAATGCTAGTCTTTATTACCAGCAGCTATGTAGGCTGGGTAGACCTTGAATTCTGCTTCTACATCCTAACTGTCGAGGTTGTAGATGTGAGCCACTGTGATGTTACCTGTCCATTTTATGGATTTGTTTGTTGTTTAATGTGTGTATTTTGCCTGCGTGATTGTGTACATGTACATGCCTAGTGCTAACAGAGGTCAACAGAGGGCTTCATACCGTCTGAAACTGCAGTTACAGACAGCTGTGTGAACCAAATCTTGGTTCTCAACAAGAGCAGTAAGTGCGTGCATGCGATCCTTCTTTCTTTCTTTCTTTTCTTTCTTTCTTTCTTTCTTTCTTTCTTTCTTTCTTTCTTTCTTTCTTTCTTTCTTTCTTTCTTTCTCTTTCTTTCTTTTCTCCTTTTCTGTCTTTTTCTTTATTTTCTTCTTTCTTCAGGGTTTTCTCTCTGTAGCTTTGGCTATCCTGAACTTGCTTTGTTGACCAGGCTGGCCTAGAACTCAAAACAATTCTACTGCCTCTGCCTCCTGAGTGCTGGATTACAGACGTCCGCCACCGTGCCTGGCTTTCTTTGCTTTTTCAAAAGTCTCATATATCCTCTACTAGTTTTGAACTCAATATGTCTGATCCTCCTGCCACTGCCTCCAGGGTGTAGGGATGGCGGTTGTATACTGACTGCCACACTCAGTTTATTTGTTGCTGGATTCTTTTGAGCTAAGCTGGAGTTAAGGTGTTGGTGAGCCATCTGATCTGGATGCTGGGATACAGCAATAGGCTGAGTCCACTCTTAACTGCTGAACCATCTCTCCGCCCTCCCCCATTTATTTACTTTAATCAATTACTTTTGTATGTAAGTGTTTGGCCTTTGCCTTCATATATGTATGTGCTTCACGTTTGTGCCTGATGCTCTCATCAGATCCCCTGGAACTAGAGTTATAGATGGTTGTGAGACATCAAATGGGTGCTGAGAACTGAACCTAATTCTTCTGCAAGAACAAGTGTTCTTAACCACTGAGCAATCTCTGACTCCCCAAAATTTATTTTTTGTTTATATGAGCTCATACCATAGTACATGTGCAGAGGTCAGAGGATAACTTGTGGAAGTAGGTTTTCTCCTTCCACCATGAGGATTCCACTGAGGTCTTCCTTCAGGCTTGGCAGCAGTCCTCTTTACCCACAGAGTCATCTTGCTGAGCTGTCTGTTCTTTGAATAGGAGAATCTCAGGTAAACCCAGAGTGCCTGGGCCTGGTAGGCCTGTACCATCAAACTGAAGTTTTTGTGGTTTGAACAAAGTTTTCGTGCATGTTTGGAAACTGCTCTACCACTGACATGTATTCCCAGCTCACGTTCTCTCTCCCTATTTTTGTCCCTTAGTATTTGGGGACAGGGTTTTTCTGTGTAGCCTTGGCTGTCCTGGAACTTGCTCTCTAGAGAAGGCTAGTGCCTCAAACTCAGAAGAGATCTACCTGCCTCTGTGTCCCAAGCCCTGGGATCAAAAGTGTGTGCCACTACTGCCTGGCTCCCATCCATCCATCCATCCATCCATCCATCCATCCATCCATCCATCCATCCATCCATCTATCTATCTATCTATTTGTGTTTTTAGACATGATGTCAGTAAATTAATTGCCCAGTTGTGTGGGGGTGGGGTTAGGGCAAAGAGTCTTGCTGGGTAATCCAGGCTAGTCTGGAATTTGGAATTCACAGAACTCCTTGCTGTCCTTGAACTCTTATCTTCTTGCCTCAATTTTTTTCCATGCTGAAGATATAGATATCACTACCACAGTTACTACATGTGTATTTTATTGTTGTATATTGATTATTTCTTATGATTGGTGTGTTAGATAGGGTCTGGACTATCTCTTGAGATGGACCTTCTGGCTGATTACCTAGTAATTTGTGGACCCTATAGACAGACTTCAACTAGCACTGCCAGACAAAGGAGAGGAGGCTTGCTTTATTTTGAATTGATTTGCCTATCTAACGAATTTGTAAACTTGGGACTCCTAAGTAGTTCTTGTAATCTTATTATCTTAACTGCTTTTTATGTATCTTTTATTCTAAAATGTTAATTACTGTAGTGATTGGCAGAACAGATCACTTTCACCCTTTTCAGTAAAGGAAGGAGTCTGTTAAGTAAGGACATGTGGCTAAAATGAAGACCTGCCAATCAGTACTAGAAAAATCCTTCCAGCTTTAGCTAGGCTAAGCTCCTCTATGTAAACTGTACTGAATCTTTAAACTTGTTGGGTTTCACCTGGAAAAGTCTTAAGATAACTATGCTTTAACGGTGCTTTTAATGGATAGTATGTAAAATCAGAATAATCAAGAATACGGTCACCCTGGCGGTGGTGGCACACGCCTTTAATCCCAGCACTCGGGAGACAGAGGCAGCTGGATTTCTTGAGTTGGATGGCTCTGTTAACAGAGAGAAACCCTGTCTTGGGGAGTGGGGGAAGCCAAGAATGTGGTACTTTTAAGCTAGATGCTTTTATTCATGTAAGCTACCATGTTGGTGCTGGGAATCAAACCCAGATCCTCCTGAAGAGCAATTCATGCTTTTAACTGCCGAGCCATCTTTCCAGCCCCTTATTTCATTATTCTTAAATGGTGTATAATACCTTACTATGATACCTTACTATGATATATCACATGGGTAGTTAAAAATTGTTTATGTAGAATTATTTTGAGCTGGCAATGGTTGCATACACCTGTAAGTCCAGCACTTGAAAAATAGGAGAGCCTGGTGGAGCATGCTTTCAATCCCTGGAGAAGAAGGCAGAGGCAGGAGGATCTCTGAGGCCAGCCTGGTCTACAGGGAGAGTTTCAGGACTATACAGGAAAAAATCATGTCTGGAAAGAACAACAACAACAACAAAACCCAGAAAGATCAGAAGGATCATAAGTTCAAAGTTATCCTTAGCCACCTAGAAAATTTGAGGCCACCTTCAGTTCCATAAGAAGGGGGTGGGTTACTTTTAGTGCCTTGGAGTATCTGTTATTGTATAAGTATTATTTTCTCCTTTTTATTGTCTTAAAAAAGAAAAGAAAAAAGACAGGTCAGGCCTGGTAATCCATATCTTTAGTTTCAGCACCTGGGAGGCAGGACAGGCAGGTCTCTGAGTTCAAGATCTGGTCCACAGAGCAAGTTCCAGGACACCCAGGATTACACAGAGAAGCCCTGTCTTGAAAAAAACAAAATATTTTAAAAGACAGGTCTTACTATGTCTTTCTGGGTGATCCAGGCCAAGTTGGTTCCAAGTGCTAGGATTAAAGGCATACACCACCACTCCTCACTGTTTTAAAGGTGTGTGCTACTATACCCAGGGCAAGTGTATTTTTACATACTAACAATGAACAGTTTGGAAAATGAGTAATTTTACAGCTTGGTATGGTGGCTCATGCCTGTCACCCCAGCACTTGGAAAGCCCAGGCATGCGGCTTACTTACAGTATGAGGCCAGCAGAGGCTACCTAGTCTATTCCAGGACAGCATAAACTATAGTATGATATGTTATCTCAAAACTAAAAGCAAAATAAATTCTGCAAAGTGTGGTGGGGCGTGATTTTAAGTCTGGGCCGCACCATGTGTTCAGGGACTGGACACAAAGCTCAGTGGTGGGATACCTGACTGACATTTCCAAGCCATGGGTTTAGTCCCTAGACCCCAGAACCATGTAAAACCAAGTTTAAGTCCAGAGCAGCTTTGGGCATCATGAAATCCTGTATTGAAACACCAAGAATGTGCGGGTGTGGTTGTATACCCCTGTAACCCTAGCACCTGGAAAGTAGAGGCATCAACAATAAGGGGGGGTGCTGAGATAGCTCAGTTGTTTACAGTACTTGCCGCCAAGCCTAACAACCTCAATACACACCACAGCACACACCTCCCATAGCAGAGATAGAGAAATCTCTGCCAGGGCCAGTCTGGTCTATATAGCAAGTTCCAGGTTGGCTAAGGGTACACAGTGAGATATCTCAGAACAAACAAAAAATACATAGACGTGCACATTCCTTTAAAACAAACAACACACAAGTGCCCAAGTAAGGCACTATTTTAACATACAGTATCATCCTGTCTTGCTTTAGACTGTTAGGACAGACATAAAGAAACCAGCAAATACAGGAAATGGAAACAAAGGTAGCAGGCTGCCTTGTAAAAACAATTAAGGCACTTATTTGTTTGTTTTGTTTTCCAGACAAGGTTTCTCATTGTTGCTCTGGCTGTCCTGGACTGGCTCTGTAGACCAGGCTGGCTTCAATTCAGAGATCTGCTTGCCTCTGCCTCCCATGCTGGGAATAAAGGCATGTGCTACCACACCAAGCCAACAATTAAGGCTTTTAAATAAGTGTCTTTTTTTTTTTCAGTTTATTAGCTCAATTCTTTTCTTTTTAAGTTTATTTATTTTTATATTTTTGCCTGCTTGCATGTCTGTGTGAGGGTGCCACGTCTTCTGGAACTGGAGTTATAGACAGTTGTGAGCTGCCATGTAGGTGCTGGGAATTAAACTTGGATCCTCTGGAAGAGCAACCAGAGCTCTTAACTGCTGAGTCATCTAGCCCCCTCACTTTGTTCTAGAGAATGCCTATTTTTTCCCCCTTAATAAACTGTCTCTGTTACCTTAATTTTTTTTAAAGCAGATATGAAGGCCGATGACATTGCTCAGTGAGTAAAAAAAAACTTAGTATGTAAATTTAATGACTGACCTGAGTTTGATTCCTAGAACTGATAATGGAAGGAAAAAATGGACTCCTGAAAGTTGTTTTGTTCCTTCATCTCTGTAGGCAAGCCACACACTCCTCTCTGTCTCTCTCTGTGTGTCTGTCTGTCTCCGTCTCTCTCTCCCTCACACACACACACACAAGTACAATAACTGTCCTGTTCCTATGGCTTGGCTCCAATCACTTCTGTGCCCACAGGGCAATGCCAAAATGCCTGGCATTTAGAGTCTTCTAAAATTCTAACATAACCCACTTTTCTTCCCATCTCCCTTTTTTATTGAAAAACATTTGAAAGTCACATTTACTCAATCATTTATTTGTTGTGGGGAGAACATACATCAGAGAACAGGTGGTGGGTGGTCAGAGCGCACTTTTCAGGAACTTTCTCTTCCTACCATGTAGATCCCAGGGATCAAACTCAGGTTGTCAGGCTTGGTAGCAGCTACCTTTACTTGCTGTGCCATCTTGACAGGCAGGTCTTTCACATTTTTAAACCAAGCACTGTGTCTACTAACTAGCCTTGAACATTTCTAACTGTCTTAGTGCCAAGAAATATCTTTACCAAAAACCTTTTCTTTTCCCAGAAGGAAGCACCCTACTTGTCCATCTAAGGTATTCCTTTTTGTTCTAAAACCCATTTCTGGCTTTAAATCACCCTTTCCTAACTAGGGGTTGCGTCCAAGTACAGCCTTGGGCCTCTTTTAATGTTTGTATCATAAAACTGTGTCTGAACTGGCCACAGTAGTGGCACATGCCTTTAATCCCAGCGCTAGGGAGGCAGAGTCAAGTGGATTTCTTTGAATTTGAGGCCAGCTGGTCTACACCTTGGGCCTGACTCACACTCATTCTTTCAGTGAAGGGAGCACATGTACATACCTCTTCCACCTGCAGCTCTATATCCCAGTCGCATTCAGCATGGACATAATGAATGATCTAGCACACAGAAAGAGCAGAATTGCTGGAAGGACATTGGTAAAACATCAGACTCCTTCACAGTCTATGATCGTCAAGGCAGTGACTTTCCTGTTTTTGAGAAAGGGTCTCATTTTATCACCGAGACTGGCCTGGAACTCACTATGTAGTAGAGGCTGGCTTAGATCTCCCTGCCTCTGTTTCCAAGTGGTAGGATTAAAGTACGTACCATCACTCTTAGCTTTGTAATGACTTTCTCACAGGACTCTAGAGTATTTACATTAAATATAACAAAAGAGAAAAAATTAAGGAATCAGAAAAACTGGACTGGGGGATAGCTCATTTGATTTGGTAAAGTGTTTGCTTTGTAAGCACAAATCCTGACTGGGCTTTCCAGAACACACATTAAAAATGCCAGATGGTCCCAGGTGGTGGTAGCACATGCGTTAAGTCCCAGCACTCAGAGAGGCAGGAGCAGGCAGATCTCTAAGTTCAAGGCTAGCCTGGGCTACAGACTGAGTTCTAGGACAACCGAGGTTACACAGAAAAACCCTGTCTTGAAAAACCAAAAGAAGAGCCACTTGAGTGCAGAGGCAAGTAGACCTGAGTTTTGAGGTCACTTTGGTTTGCGACAAGTTCTGGGACAGCTGGTGCTACACAGAGAAACCCTGTCTCGAAAAACTGACAAATAACAAAAACAACCCTGTGGAGTCCCAGCACTAGAGGTGTAGAGACAGGAGGATCCCTGGTCTCACTAAACATTAATGTAGGAGATAAGCCTACTTGCATTCCAGGTCAGTGAGAGATCCTGACTTTAAAAAAAGGTGGACAGTGCCTGGGAAATGGTAACTGAGGTTGTACTCTAGTTTGCACTTCCGTTTTTAGAGATGTGTGTCTGCACACATAAACACACCTGTGTGAACCAGAAAACTAAGGTTGCGTCAACCTGTCACAAAACAAACACTGAAAAGAGTTTCAGTGTGAACTACTACTTTGACTTGGCTATGTGTCACATGCTCAGTATCTGAATGATATACTCCTTTAAAGACATACTACTAAAGAGATTATATTTCCTTGAAACTACTTCTGTCTGCCCTTGGAGATGTTCTATGAGATTTATAACACAGCTTCTCTCCCTTTTAGATTTGAAAAGCACCATCCACAAAATTTCTAACCTTTCCAAACCTATACCAATTTTTTTTTGTTGTTGTTTTGCCTTAATTCTAGTACTGAGGGCTCTGGGCCATATGCATGCTAAATATGTATTTTGCACCAATGAATTATAACTCATGACACATGTATGTGTACCATATGTATGTCAGGTACTCAAGGTCAGAAGAGGAACTGGAGTTATAGATGGTTGGTTATAAGGGATTGTGTGGATGCTGGGAATTGAACCTGAGATCTCTGCAAGAGAGTCCAGTGCTCTTAACCCCTGAACAGTCTCTCCAGCCCCACTTTTTCACTTTATCAGTCAATCATTAACTTAGAGAATATCTCCCTTGTAACTTACTTGTTTCAGACAGGGTCTCTTTACAGAACCCTGGCTGTACTAGAACACCCTATGTAGACCAGACTGGTTTTCAACTCACAGAGAGCTACCAGCATGCTGGGATTAAAGGTGTGCACCACCATGGCAGGAACAGTTTATTTTCCATATGAGAATACTACTGATGCAGTGGTACACTCCTATAATCCTAGGGAGGCAGAGGCAGGCAGATCGCTGTGAGTTCTAGGTCAGCCTGGTCTACAAAGAGAGTCCAGGACAGCCAGGCCTACACTTGCTACCTTTTGACAGACTTTCTATGCAGGTGATCTGAGCTTAGATCTTATGCTTAAGCAGCAAGCACTTCATTGAGCCAGCCTCTTGACTGATTTTATTATTTGTTTTGGTTTTGGTTTGAAATAGGGTCTCACAGTGGAGCTCTGCTCTTCTGGAACTTATTATGTAAACCAGGCTGGTCTTGAACTCACAGAGATTCACCTGCCTCTCCTTCCCAAGTGCTGGGCTTCATGGCTGACTGATTTGTTTACTTACTTGCTTACTCTGTCCACCAGACTGGCCTCAAACCCCCATAGATCTGCTGCTATCATGCCCAACCTATATCCTACATTATTACATTATCCATTCTGATAATTCGTATATATTTTGTTTTTGTTTTGTTTGAGACAGAATCTCATACTGTAGTCCGGTCCCCATTTGCTCTACTGCCTCAGCCCCTCAGTGCCAAAAATGAAGACACAAGCCACTATATCAGGCTCTATTTTTTCAGTGGATTCCTTTAAAATTCTTACCTCTGGCTCTAGCTAGAAGTGGCAAGAACAAATCTCTTTTTGATTTCTCATCTTATGGGGGTGACTGTTAATCTTTTAGTTCTTGGAGTGTAGCTTTTGGGTGCCAAATAGAACATTGTTCTGGAATTTTAAATTTGGGA
Source organism: Pachyuromys duprasi (assembly GCA_028658305.1). Taxonomy (NCBI): domain Eukaryota; kingdom Metazoa; phylum Chordata; class Mammalia; order Rodentia; family Muridae; genus Pachyuromys; species Pachyuromys duprasi. The sequence goes on along the minus strand of CM053749.1, from coordinate 13,132,293 downwards.
GCACTAATAATGCCCCACCCTGCCCCCATGGCCACTCAAATGTGTCATAGTCTGAGGCTGCTTCCGGTTCTTACACATTCTAGATAATACCTTTTGTTTTATGTTTAAGTGATGGCTGCCATCAGGAAGAAACTGGTCATTGTTGGTGATGGAGCTTGTGGTAAGACCTGCTTGCTCATAGTCTTCAGCAAGGACCAATTCCCAGAGGTTTATGTGCCCACGGTGTTTGAAAACTATGTGGCAGATATTGAAGTGGATGGAAAGCAGGTGAGTGCAACTTCCATGATAGCTGATGCCGTTGTGTGTGATGGATCTGTTTAAGTGAAGCAGTCCTTTTCTGTACTTAGTGTAACAATAATGTTAGAAACAGAAATCCATTTTCCCCTGCCACATTTCTTTTGGGATTTGAGTTAGTTGATTTATTAGTAGTTGGATGTTGAGACAGCTCAAAATTATTTCTATATTACTGTGGAAACAAGGCTAGCCTTGGACTCATGATTTTCTTGGTTCCATCTTGTTTATTTCTGAAACTGGGTCTCATATTCAGGATTTTCTTTCCACAGCTTACTTCATGGGATAATTATAGGTCTTAGTCCTATGGAAGAGCAACCAGGGCTCTTAACTCCTGAACCATCTCTCCAGCCCCTCCTCTTTGACATATTATTTGAGTCTGGATATTTTTGATCAACCAGGATCTTGCCCATAGGAAATTTATTGTCAAGACTGAGAATGTAGCTCAGTTGGTACTAGAATTTTTGCCAAGTATGCATGAGACCCTAGAGTCTCTTCTAGCACTTCATGGGAGGAGCCAACCTAGTTTCATGAAACTATGTCTCAAAAAAGAAAATAAATAGCACTTTTAGTAATGGCATTTTTTGTGCTGAATATCCTTTTTTATCCTTGAATATGAGAAAAGATAGGAAAGTCCTATTCAGGAAGAGCCATTCAGGATAAGGCCTGTGAAATAAGGGAGAGTGATCTGAAAAGGAGCATCCACAGGTACTGTCTGCCTCAGAGCAACTCAGGAGCCACTGAAGGAGAAAAGTTACTTAGTCTGTTACTCAAAGTTTGACTTTCTTGGGTACCCCTTTTCCTTCACTGCATGTTAATATAATAAACACATTCATAAAAATGACTTCCTTTATTTTTTTGAAATTATGTTACATTTTTTCTTCCCTTCTCTCCTTTTAAACCAGTGTTTCTCAACCTTCCTAATGCTGCAACCCTTTAATATAATTTCCTGTGTCGTGGTGGCCCCCAACCATAAAATTATTTTTGTTCTACTTCATAACTATAATTGTGCTACTATTCAAGAAATGTAAATATCTAATACAGAGGATATCTGATCTGTGATCCCTATGAAAGGATTATTTGACCCCTAAAAGGGTTGCAAGTTACACATTGAGAACCACTGCTCTAAACCCTCCCAGATACCCCTTTTTGCTCTTCAAATTCATGGCATCTTCTTTCCTGTGTGTGTGTTTGTGGTGTGTGTGTGTGTGTATGTGTGTGTGTGTTTCTAAGTACATACATGCAGCCTGTTCAGTGTGTATAATGTTAACTTTTATGTATGGTTTCAGAGCTGACCGTTTGGAGTTGCTTTTGCCCTTAGTTTTTTGTGTAGGATTTTCTAAACTACAGTGTTCTATTAACTGGACATTTTTAATTATAGACTTTGTTCTGTTTATACATTTGCTGTTTTGATAAAACTGTTTTAAATGCCTTGTGTTTGGATTTAATTCTCATAAAGATTATCAGCTGCCTTTACTAGTTTGGATGGTCTGCTGTTTGAATGTATGTAGCTGGTGATGCTTTTCTGAAAAGTGGGAGTAATATTCACATTGCCCCTCTGTGGTTCTTTCCTCTCACAGGTAGAGTTGGCTTTGTGGGACACAGCTGGACAGGAAGATTATGATCGCTTGAGGCCTCTCTCCTATCCAGACACTGATGTTATACTGATGTGTTTCTCCATTGACAGCCCTGATAGTTTAGGTGAGTGACCCTGCTGGCTGGCTGGTTGTTACTATTTAGGTGGGAAAACACCTAGTTCCTTGGGTCCTTCCTGGTATCAAGTGGTTCAGAAACAGATATTCTCACATTCTTTTAGAAAGTGAATCAATCATGCTGGGTGATAGTGGTGCACACCTTTAATCCCAGCACCTGGGAAGCAGAGGTAGGCAGATCTCTATGAGTTCAAAGACAGCCTGGTCAAAAGAGATAGTTCAGGACAGCCAGGGCTGTTACACGGAGAAACCCTGTCTCAAAAAACAGAAAATGAATCATAGTACTCCAAGTTCTAGAACCTTGAGATTGGAGCATGGGTTTGTGGATTATTTCATTCTAGATCTCTCATGGCTTGTGTGTGTTGGGGGTGGTGGTAATTCTTTAAAATGTTCACATGATGGGTCCTAGTGAGATGGCTCAACAGGTAAAGGCACCTGTCACCAAGCCTGATGACCTAATTTGGTCCTCAGGACCTACAGGACAAGAGAGAAGTAATTCTTGCAAGCTGTTCTCTGACTTCTTCAGATGTACCATAGCAAATATATACACACTAGTAAATGTGATAGATTTTAAGTGTTTTCATTCACACTGCTAGAGTAAATCTGAGGGCCTCCCATGTGCTTAGAAGTGCTCTGCCAGCTAGGCAGGGATTCTAGCACTTGGGAAGCAAAGAAGGAGCATCTCTGTGAGTTCGAGGCCAGCCTGGTCTACAGAGCGAGTTCTAGGACAGCCAAGGCTACACAAAGAAAACCTGTCTAGAAAAACAAACGGGCTGGAGAGATGGCTCAGCAGTTAAGAGCACTGGCTGCTCTTCCAGAGGACCTGGGTTCAATTCCCAGCACCCACATGGCAGCTCACAACTGTCCAACTCCTGTTCCAGGGGATCTGACTCCCTTACACATACAGGCAAAACACCAGTGTATAGAAAATTTAAAAAATAAATGAATTATTAAAAAAAATAAAATAAAAAATTAAGTCAAGGTTAACTGTGTGGGCTGGGAACACCTGTAATCCCATGTAATCCCAGCACGTAGGAGGCCGAGGCAGAAGGATTGTAGCAAGTTTGAGGCCAGCCTGGTCTTAACTTATGGTCTGACCAGAACTACATAGTAAGATCCTTTATCAAAAAATTGAAAAGAAAAGCTAATGTCACCCCAAAGCTGGACTTGGCCTTGAGTTTGTGTGGTGGGTAACCTTTTCAATCTCACATCAGAATTTTGTGCATCTATTTGACAGACCTGAAGCAGTTAACGGTCTGCTTCTAAGGTTTCCACTACAGATGCAAGAAAAAAGTTTCCTTGCGCTTTCTGTCTGTCTTATTGTGGCAGCCAAGATTGAATAAAGGAATACAGAGAAAAATATGAGAGTTACTCACTTCAGTAATAATCTTGTGAACAGCCAAGAGCCTGTTAAATGAAAAACTAAAATTTTACTTTATACAAAAAAAAATTGTTGGGAAATATCCCCTATTATATCTGGATGATTACACCTTGATAGTTTAAAGGTTAAAGCTAATTTAAAAAGCAAGCCACGGACCTAGGGTGAAAGTCTGTGGTAGATAACTTGTAACTAGCTTACATTAAAGTCCTGAGTTAGAAGTGGAAGCAGGAAGACCACATAGTTCAGGATTACTCTCATCCACATAGTAGGTCTGAGGCTAGTCTGGGATCCTTAAGACGTTTCAAGAAAAAAAACAAAAAACCGTGGGTTTTCTTTTAGTTTTGAACATGTTCTACCCCTGAACATCTCTGTCCTGAAACACTGAAATCTTTGTGCATATTTCAGCCCCACTGCCGCCTGACCTGTGACAATCAAGATTGCTTCTTGGAACCTCTGCTGTCTCATTAGCAGTTGGTCTAGAATATACATTGTAGAGAGGTCCTAGGGTTAGAAAACTTACTGTTATTTTATGATGCTAAGAATTGAACTTGGGCCAGGTGGTGGTGGCATATGCCTTTAATTCCGGCATATGGGAGGCAGAGGCAGGCATACCTCTGAGTTCCCGACCAGCCTTGTCTGGTGTACAGAGTGATTCCAGGACATGCAGGGCTGTTACACAGAGAAACCCTGCCTCGAAAAACCAAAAATAAATGAATGAATGAATGGATAGATAGATAGACAGACAGATAGATAGATAAATAAATAATGAGTGAATGGATGAATAAATTAAACTCAGGGTCTTGTAAATGCCACACAGTAGGAAACTTATGTAAAAGAAATATTTTGGTCTTTCCTGCCATGTTTAAACTCATCTCATATCAAGCATCCAGAGGACTGCAGAGAGTTTAGTCAATAAACTACTTGGTGTACAAATATGAGGATGTGAGTTTGAGCCCCCAGCACCATGGTAAAAGCCGAGCCAGACAGCAGGCAGTAGCACCTGTAATCCCAGTGGGGAAGATGGAGACAGGCGGATCCTTCAAGCTTACCGACTAGCCCAGTTGGTGAGTTCCAGTTCAGTGAGAGCCTGTCTCCAGCAGAGTGATTGAGGATTATACATGTCAGTGCCTGACCTACAAATGTGCTGCCCTCAGAAATATGACAGTGGTTGATTTTGTTCTGATTTTGGTAAAGCTTTAAAGACTTTAGCTGGGCACGGTGACACACATCTATAATCTCAGCATGTGGGAAAGCAGAGGAGGAAGATTGCCGTGTGTGACTCCACTCTGACGACACAGTAAGCCAGGCCCCCTTTTGCCATATCTAATAAGACTCAAAAACACGAGAACTGAGAAGGATATCTAACTCCTCCAGTGCCCTGCATGAAAGGCAAAGGCAGGTGGATCTCTGCTGAGTTAAGACCAGCCTGGTCTACATAGTGAGTGCCAGGGCTATAGAGAGACCCTGCCTCAAAATAAATAGCTAATGAATGGCTGAGCGTGCTAGCGCACACCCTTAATCCCAGCACTCAGGAGACAGAAGCAGGTGGATCTTTGAGTTCCAGGCCAGCCTGGTCTACAAAGTGAGTCCAGGACAGCTCTGAGTGCACTGAGAAACCCTGCCTCAAAAATGAATGAATGAATGAATCAACAAATAATGAGAATAAAGAGAATGGATGAATAAAAGAAGAGAAAGATACAGGATTCATTTGAAAGCTATGTCCCAATTCTAGAGGTAGGGTAGGAGTGCAAATGGTGTGATTTCATATATTGTTACTCAGCAAACTATTAATGAGCCAACTTCTAGGTAAGAGGAAGCAGAAAAGCTGGAGTGGGTAAATAAAGAAGCAACAGGAATAAAGCATTACAGATAATATTTATGGAGGTGGGCCATAGCAGTATGCTATATTAGAAAGTTATGTGGGCTAGAAAGATGGCTCAGTGATTAATAGGACCTGGGTTTGGGTCCCACCACCCACATATGGCTCATACCCATAGGCATTTATGTAGTGGTTATAAATGCAGGCAAAACACATGCAATTTTTTTTCTTAAGAAAGTTTCTGTCCTATATTATAATGCTCATTGCAAAATTCTTTCATGCTAATAAAGTGAGAGTAACGTGGAGTCATGTATTAGTAGCACAGAACTGGAACTTGGTGCAGACACTTTTGAGTCTAATGCCATCTTGAAGTAAAGAACAAGAACACTGCCCAAAAAACAAACCGGTGAGATGTAGTGGGCATGCTCGTGATCCTAGCCAGCGCTTGGATAGTTTCCAGAATCTGGAGGATCGGCAGTTTGAGACAAGCCTAGACGATGAGAATGTCTCTCTAAACACAGACACACAAATCAAGAGGTTTTCGAAGCTTTGGGCAAGAGAGATTATGCCGTGGAACCAAGAGCAACCTAGAAAGACAACATGGCCATACCTGTGGTGAGCTTTTTCTCTGTGGGACAGAGTCCAAAGCTCTTTCTTAGAATCCCACTCCTGAGAATTGAGACTGGTGCTGTTTAGTGTTTGTAGAGTGGAAGTTAGAGTTTGCATTGTCTTTGTTTTGTTTTGGAGACAGGATTTCTTTGTTTAACCTGGCTGCCCTAGAACTCGCTCTGTAGACCAGGCTGGCCTCAAACTCAGAGATTCTCCTACCTCTGCCTCCCAAGCACTGGGATTATAGGTGTGCACCGCCACTTCCCAACTGATTGTATTTTTTTAAAGTTTTTAAATTAATGGATTATTTTCATTATATGGGAGCCAAAATGGTTTTATACAGGGTGTGTGTATGTACGTACATCTACATGCATTTCACACAACAAGGTCAACAAGGTCAGAAGAAAACAAGCAGGAAACAGTTCTCATCTGCCATGTGGGTCCGAGGGATCAAACTTGGTGGCAAGCACCTTTACCTGCTGAGTCATTTTGCCTGCCCTCAGTGTTCTTTTGAAACAACAGAGGAAAAGCAGTTTAACTAGCTTTCTTGGAGTTCTTCAAAATGGGATTGTATAATATGTCCTCAAATTCTGTGTGTATTATTTTTGTTTTCTTTTAGAAAACATCCCAGAAAAATGGACTCCAGAAGTTAAGCATTTCTGTCCAAATGTGCCCATCATCCTGGTTGGGAACAAGAAGGATCTTCGGAATGATGAGCACACAAGGCGGGAGTTAGCCAAAATGAAGCAGGTACGGTATGGGGGCAGGGGGAGCTAGAGCTCTGTTTTACACACACACAGACACACACGTGTGCCTGTGCACGTGGGGGGGCAGGGTGCCTTAAGGCAGATCTCACTATATAGCCTTGATTAGGCTGGCTTCAAAATCAAAGAGATTTTTCATCTGAGTGTTGGGATTAACGGCATGAACCACCATACCTAGCTTTCTTGTAGTACTCTTAAACTTTGTCTCCCAGAAGAAACCATCACAAACCTTATTGTTTTAGAATCTCTAAAGTCCTTCTCTGCTCACCTGCCATTTATTGGCTGGCTCTGACCGAGGGAGAGGTTCCTTATTCTCTGAGATGGGATGTGTCTTAGGAGTTACCCTTGCTCATAAGGATGCCACCTGGAAAGAAACCATCCCAACAGTAGGTACTGCTTCAGATGCAAAGACTTTAGCAGATGCCTCCTTTCCCTCTCCAGCAGCTACAGGGTCGGGAAATCTTAAAGGTGGTTATTAGTCTAGACAGAAGGTCCAAATTCCTTTGTAATAAACTTTGACCTTTGAGATACCAGGTGCTCTAATGTCAGGCCTTCTCCAGTGAAGGAGGAGTATTAAGGTCTTTGACCCAGAGAAGCCCGGTGTCCCTCGATGTCAACAACTGGCATTATTGCCGTTCACGGGCATTTATTCCTCTGAACCTGGATACAGGCAGAGTACTCTTATTACCTCCCTTGCACTGTGCTCAACAAACTGGGAATACAGCTCAGTGGCTTGCTGAGCACAGTGAGGTTGTGGGTTTAATCACCAGCACCATTATAACAAAAAAGGCTGCAGAACCAAACAGTTTTATCTTCCAGAGTTTGTCTGACCTTTTCTCTCTGGGTACAAAAACAGTAGGTTTAATGGACAGTGTGAGAATTTCATAAAAGAGTTTAAATCTGGGTTGGTTTAAGTCAAGGGTGGTGGCATGTACCTGTGGTCCCAGTAGTTTAGGTTTGAGACATGAGAATCACCAGGTGGTGATCCTCAGGAACATATTGAGCCTATCTCAAAACAACTGAAAAAAAAATCTTTTAAGTGATAAGATTTAGGCCGTGTCATGGTGGTTCACAACTTTAATCCCATGCTCAGGAGGCAGAGGCAGGCAGATCTCTGAGTTCAAAGCCAACCTGGTCTACAAGTGAGATCCAGGACAGCCAGGGCTGCACAAAAAGAAAAATTCTGTCTTGAAAAACCAGAAAGAAAGAAAAAGTAAGACTTAGCTGAAGCACTCTTCTCTCTTTACTAGGAGCCGGTAAAACCTGAAGAAGGCAGAGATATGGCAAACAGGATTGGTGCTTTTGGGTACATGGAGTGTTCAGCAAAGACCAAAGATGGAGTGAGGGAGGTTTTTGAGATGGCCACGAGAGCCGCTCTGCAAGCCAGACGCGGGAAGAAAAAGTCTGGGTGCCTCATCTTGTGAAGCCTTGTGAAGCGCAGCCTCATGCGGTTAATTTGAAGTGCTGTTTATTAATCTTAGTGTATGATTACTGGCCTTTTCATTTATCTATAATTTACCTAAGATTACAAATCAGAAGTCATCTTGCTACCAGTATTTAGAAGCCAACCATGATTATCAATGATGTCCAACCTGTCCGACCAGCCAGGGTCCTTCTAACAGCCCTCTCTGCACTCCACCTGACACCAGGCGCTAATTCAAAGGATTTCTTAACTTCTTGCTTCTTTCTAGAAAGAGAAACAGTTGGTAACTTTTGTGAATTAGGCTGTAACTACTTTATAACTAACATGCCCTGCCTATCATCTGTCAGCTGCAAGGAACTCTGGGGAGTCACCACTTCAGAGCTCACTCCCTAACAGATTCCGTTGGCAGAGCTCTGGGGTGGGCATCCAGGTTTTTGAAAACTTGCTCAGCCAGAAAGGCCCAAGTCCACACAGCTGTGGCAGAGAGTTACAGTTCTGTGGTCTCATGTTAGTTACCTTATAGTTACTGTGTAATTAGTGCCACTTAATGTATGTTACCAAAAATAAATATATCTACCCCAGACTAGATGTAGTATTTTTTGTATAATTGGATTTCCTAATACTGATATTTGTCATTCCCACAGAAAGTGTATTGCTTTTTTTTTTTTTTTTAAGAAAGTGTATTTGGAAATAAAGTCAGATGGAAAATTCATTTTTAAAATTCCCATTTTGTCACTTTCTCTGATAAAATATGGCCTTATTTCCCCTACGCATCCCGGTACCCCTTTCCAGACAGGACTAAGTAAGTAGGAATCTGGTTTCACGCCTGAGGCAGGGAGACCTTGGAGGTGGCGCAGTCTTTCTCACCTGGCCTGCAGGGTCTGGCTCTGAGTCACAGTGCTCCTTTCTCCACACTGTATCCAGGTCGCCTCCCAGAGGAGCCACCAGTTCTTGTGGGTGGCCAGGGGGGGTTCTCTTCTCTCCAGCTGACTAAACTTTTTTTCTGTACCAGTTAATTTTTCCAACTAATAGAATAAAGGCAGTTTTCTAAACTTCCTGTATCCTGGTGTGTGTTTTGCTTCCAGTAGGGCTAGGGGCTGGGAGATGGAAAGATTTAGCCTCGCTGACTAATCCCTCCATGGAGAGGTTCCTTTTGGGATGGTACCAGCTCCTCCCATTCCCATACTCCTCTAGACTAACCTGCCGCCTCCCAAGAACATGAAAGTAATTATTCTGTGACACATTCAAATGTAAAAAGTGGAGTGGAACGCCGTGTAGTGAGACTAAGGGGAGCTAGGGCCGCTGACCGAGTTCGCTGGTGGAGTCCTGAGAAGGGCTGGCCTGGGCCTCTGAATCCTTTATCCTTAAGGTAGGGTTTTCCACCTTCACCTCGCCCTCGACGGCGCTATTTCCAGTGCTATTAAAGCCACAACACAGGGCCGGGCATGAGCGGGCGCTCCCTTAGCCCAGCACGCGGGAGGAAGCGGGGACTGGACTACCCCGTGAGTTCTAGCCAGCCTGGTCTACCGAGCAAGTTCCAGAACAGCCAGGGCTACACAGAGAAGAAACCTTGTCCACCCCACCCTCGCCTTCCATACATACCCCAAAACCCACTGCACTTGGGAGGCAGATCTCTGAGCTCCCGGCCAGACAGGGCTCTGTAGAGCCCTTATCTCACAGGAACAGAACACCAACACCTAACGTGCTGAGTAATGGCCATGCCTGGGTTCAATCCCCAAATTCTCACACAGTGCAAAGAGAGAGCGAGCCCTAACCTCCACGTGCATTCCCCCCACAGTATAGTTTAATTACACAGTAAGTGTAATTTTTTCTGTTTTTAAAGCCCTATAACCTTATGACATGTTCTCTGAGGGTGAAGTTGCACAGTGTGAGGGAGCTGTTCGTGAACCGCTTCAGCCGTTGTTATCGCCAGCGGCCAGCTTCCTAGGCGCAACCCTAGACTAATTAAGAAACGTCTGAGTAAGTCAGAGCTTGAGCATCCCGGCCTTGGCGGGAGCCTAAGCGGTTGCTCCAGACCCTCGCTACACTCCCCGGGCTAGACCAGACCCGCCCTGGCCTCCGCCAGGCTCTGGGTCGGGCCGCGCCCTCTCGCCTGTTTGTAGACTGGGGGGAGGGTAGAGGCCGGATAAGGCGGGACCCTGAGACCCGGAGCAGGCAGTGGAGCCGGAAAAAAGCGGGCGCCACGTGACGCGGCCGCTCCAGTTAAAGGGAGGCGCTGGGCGCGGACGGCGCCAGCCCGGGTCGCGCTGTCCTGCGCTCCTGCACCATGTGCGCTGCTCGGCTCTCCGCGGCGGCGCAGTCCACCGTGTACGCCTTCTCCGCGCGCCCGCTGGCGGGCGGGGAGCCCGTGAGCCTGGGCTCCCTGCGGGGCAAGGTGCTGCTCATCGAGAACGTCGCCTCGCTCTGAGGCACCACGACCCGGGACTACACCGAGATGAACGACCTGCAGCGACGCCTGGGCCCTCGCGGCCTGGCGGTGCTCGGTTTCCCGTGCAATCAGTTCGGACATCAGGTGCGCGGGGCGGGGTGGGCGGCCCTGGGCTCCGGGCGGGTCCCGCCGCGCGCTTTCCCCGATGCCGCGGTCGGAATTCAGGCCTCGGCCGCAGGGAGGGCGACTTCCTGGGCACTCCCCTGTGGTTCCGATAGAAGGTCCGTTCTTGGTGAAATCCTGGCGTAAAAGCCTCTGTCTTCCCTAGGAGAATGGCAAGAACGAAGAGATTTTGAATACCCTCAAGTATGTCCGACCTGGTGGTGGGTTCGAACCCAACTTCACGCTGTTTGAGAAGTGCGAGGTGAATGGCGAGAAGGCGCACCCGCTCTTCGCCTTCCTGCGGGAGGCCCTGCCGGCGCCCAGTGACGACCCCACTGCGCTCATGACCGACCCTAAGTTCATCATCTGGTCCCCGGTGTGCCGCAATGACGTCGCCTGGAACTTCGAGAAGTTCCTGGTGGGCCGCGACGGCGTCCCGGTGCGCAGGTACAGCCGCCGCTTCCGCACCATCGACATCGAGCCCGACATCGAAGCGCTGCTGTCCCAGCAGCCCGGCGGCCCCTAGGGCCTTCCTGCTGTCCGCGCTTGTGGTCTCCGGCTGCACTCTGGGGGGAGGTTCTTCCATGAAGGTGTTTCCTCTAAATTTGCATGGAGAAACACCTGATCTTTTTAGGAAAATCCCCTCAGATGGGCGCTGGTCTGGCGCATCCCCGATGCCTTTCTGCCTAAACAAAGGCAGTTCCTCCACTAATAAAGAGCTGAATGTCAAAGAACTGTACGCGTGTCCTGTGTCAATGTGACCTTTCGGTAACCTCATTGTCGGGGATAAAGAAATTAGTCCCCAAGTCTAAACTAACCTTTGGACTGCATCTTGGCTTCTCCTTTCTCCCTCTCCCAGGACATGCTTGAGGGTGGCCCTGAGTTTCTGTTACAGAGAGCCCTTACTCCGAAAAGAGGAAGACAGTAGGCAAGGGCTGACTGCCTAACAGGGCCGCACATTTAGGCCTGGGCTCGGACATATCTTAAAGTCCAGCTGCTGCTGCTCGGATCCCTCCCCTCTAATATCGAAAGACACACCTGGAGCTGTTATCTCAGCCCCCGGGGGACTCGGGAGTAACCAGGTTCAGCTTTCTCTTAGGAACACGAACCCAGAGGCTTGTGGGTAGTATGAAGCAATCTGTACCCGTGGACCAGAGGTTATTGCTATCCTGGCATGTGGGCCTAATTGGTGGCTTTAGGGGCCTTTGTACTCCTGAACCAACTCAAAAACATATCCCCTGGTTCTAAACAGAAGTGTGTTTGTGCGCGATTAAGTGGGGACTAAGCTTAGGGCCTCACACATACTTTGTAAAGTTCTCAGCACCGAGCCATCTCCCCAGCCCTTTCTGTTGACTGTATAGCCTAAGCAGTCCCCCAACTCCTAGCGATTCTGTCTCGTCTCCGAAGCCTAAGATCCCTCACTGCTACCATGCCTGGCTGTCCTGTGACAGCAGCCTCTTACCTTCACCGACTGGGATTACATGTGAGAAGCCGCTGTGCAGTTTCCCAATGTGTGTTTGTGGATACCAGGTCTGTCCTTATACTCCAGATCCACCTGCCTGGCCACTTCCTAAGTGCTGGAATTATGGACATGGACCAACACACCTGTATTCCAACAGGTACACACAAAGATATACATACACTTAAAAAACAAAACAAAAAAAACCAGTTTCATTATGTAGTCCTGGCTATCCTGAACTCATTATATAGATTAGGCTGGCCTTGAACTCACAGATCTGCCTGCCTCTGCCTCCAGAGTGCTGAGATTAAAGGAAATTTTTCAAAGCAATTTTTTAAACATTGTTCTAATGTTTTTAATTTTTTTTTTCCTTTTTAACATACAGTCCTGGAAAGTCTGACCTCCCATCCAGACTGAAGTTTTCCACTCCATGTCTCTCCTTACCCATATATAACCAGGGTGCTACACCTTTTCCAGTTAGGGATGGGAGCCCAGGACCTTGCAGACTTTTCCCTCAGGCTGTGTGATGACTCACCCTCTGTTTTTCCCTCTTAGTTAATGCTTGGGCTGCCAGGACAGGGAGGTTCTAGGCGCCTAACCTTGCTGATCCTGGCTGGGGAGCATTCCTCCCCAGACTCCAGGCAGCAGCCTCACTCAAAGGAAATTTCCAACCCCATCTTCCTCAGACACTCAGAGTAAAGCCCATTACCACTTCAGCATTTTCCCAAGAGGTCAGACACCTCCCCTCAACACACATACACTTAAAAACAAAACAACACCATTCAACCCTGTAACTGCTTCTGGCTCTGCCCTGTACCCAGCAAACCTCCTGATTCAGCAGTTCAAACGAGGAGTCACATTGAGCCCTCCCAGGGCTTGCCTCCAGTCGATGTGACATGTCGGCAGGGTACTGTTTGCTCTGGGAACTTGCAGCAGTGTTAGGTCACAGACCTTTCAAGAAGCAGACAGGCCCTGTAGTTACTTAACTAGGGTCGCAAAAACCTCCATTTTAACAATTTTAGCAAAAGTGCTTTTTGTTTGTTAAAGTGACTGATAAAACGAAGTCAGATACTTCTGGCACAATTAGCCTTTGATCACATGAGTTCCTTCTCTCCCAGTGTAGTTCCCCAATTTTTTCACTTTTATAAAGATTAGGTTCCTCCTGTTCTGTTGGTTCTGGGGACATGCCCTACTTCCTTCAAACTACCATAAATGGTGTAGAAGAAACCACTAAAAAAAGAAGAGGGAAGCTGCCACCCTGTAATGTAGGTTCTGAGCTAATGTCAGCAGTGGCTTTCTTTTTCCATAAATAACAAGATTAACGGTAATGTTTTGCAATCCGTAGCATTTCTTTCATAACATTTTAAAATGTTTCTCTCGTTCTGTGATACCAGAGACAGAGCCCAGGACTTTATGCATCCTAGGCAAGTACTCTGCCATTGAGCTACATCCCAGGCTCTTTCCTGTCTTTGTTGCTTGAGACAGGGTCTCATTCTGTAGCACAGCCTAACTGTGTAGTTCAGGATGGATTTGAATTCCTGATAATTCCTGTCTAGGCTCCCTTCCCCCAGGTAACTGGCATTGTGGGCACTCATTACCACATTCAGATTCATCTTAGGGGTGTGTGTGTGTGTGTGTGTGTGTGTGTGTGTGAGAGAGAGAGAGAGAGAGAGAGAGAGAGAGAGAGAGAGAGAGAGAGAGAGAGAGAGAGAGAGAGAGAGACTGGGGATTGAATCCAGGGCTTTCAGCAAATTTGGTGCTGTACCAGGGAACTGCATCATCAGTATTTTTGAGAGAAGGTCTTATTAAATTGCCCAGGCTGACCTTGAATTGACTCTGGAGGCTGCATTTGAACTTTTGATCCTTTTCTTTTAGCTTTCTGAGTATCAGATATCACAGGCCAAGGTCTAACATTCTCAAAGCACTTTATTTTTATTTTAAAAAAGACCTTGCTGGGTGGGTTGCCACATGCTTGTAATCCCAGCACTCAGGGTGGCAAAGGCAGGGGTATCTCTGTAAGTTCGAGGCCAGCCTGGTCTACAAAGTGAGTCCAGTCCAGCCAAGGCTACACAGAAAAACCCTGTCTAGAAAAACAAAAATGAATTTTTTATGTGTATGAGATTTATCTTGTTTTACTTTTTTTTTTTTAATGTGTATGAGTGTTTTTCCTGAATGCATGTGCATGCCTGCTATCCATGGAACCCAGAAGGCAGTTCTGGGATTTCTTGGAACTGGAGTTGTGAGCCTTCATGTGGGTGGTAGGAATCAAACCCAGGTCCTCAAAACAAGTGCCCCTAACAGTTAAGCCACCTCTCCAGACCCTCCCCCTCAAAAAACTTTTATAGAAGGAACTATCAGGGTTGATCTCTCAGATACAGTACAGAACCACCACATGGCGCAATGTTTTACATTTATTTATTTGTATGCTTTTATTTTGTTGAGATAGGATCTCCTGTGACCTCCGGCTTACTCCATTCCTTTAACTCCTGATCCTTGTGCCTCCACTTCAACAATAGCATTACAGGAAACATTGTTTATTTTTTCCTTTACATTGTGTTACATTTTATTCATTTGTTGTGTGTGTGAAGGTCAGAAGCCCAGAATCAGTTCTCTTTCCACCATGTGGGCTTCCTGGATCAAGCTCAGGTCATCGGGCTTGTGGTGAGGCCCCTTTACTTGCTGAGCTGTTTACTTCAGTGCTCCTCTGGTTAGATTATGTTTCAATGAACTCATTTTGTGTGTGTTTGTGTGTGTAGGTCAATTCTCCCTGCAGTCCGTTTGGACTCAGCCCTCTCATTCCACCAGGTGAGTCCCCAGCATGGAATGAAGGTCACCAAGCTTGGCAGCAGATCAGAGCCACCACCTTTCAGAGTCCTGGCTCCGCCCCCCTCCATTCCCTCACCCCCTCCAAGGTCTTAGCTTCAAGGCTGTTTAAGTACACGTTTAACTCTTCCCAGTGCCTCTGCCACCACGCTTACAGATGTCCCACAGAGAGCAAATTATGTCAATCAGTTAAAACCGCAGCGCAAAAACAGTTTTCTCAAATGACCTGCTTTACCTTCTCTGGACAGTTCCCCTTTCCCCTACCCCAGCACTAACCTGTTTCTTCTCCTAAAGCTGCTGTGATTAGTTCCTAATGGGTCTACGTCCTGGATGCGGCTCTGCAGTGAAACACCCTCAGGCGTTTCGTCTCCCAAACCTCCAATGGCTGTCTGTCATTAAGCTAGAGGTCCGGCCAGCTTCTTTTCCAGCTTTAGATCTCCATAAACTATTTTAATAGTTAGAGCTCAGCCCTTTGGCCCAATCCCCACCCTGACCCTGAATTTCATATTTCAGAAAAATTCCCTCATATCTATGCTTCCTTCCAACAGTTCCTTTGGGACCATGCCCAAATGCTACTTAAGTCAAAGGCTTCCTTTTTTAAATTTTGTCTGGCATTCCTACAGCCATTGGTTTACACCCTTTAATGACTCCTACCACACACTGTCTCCCACTGGACTGGTTTGTGAATGTATGAAAGACTTTTATTTTTTCTTTTTAAGATTTCTTTTGGGGCTGGAGAGATGGCTCAGAGCTTAAGAGCATTGGCTGCTCTTCCAGAGGTCCTGAGTTCAATTCCCAGCAACCACATGGTGGCTTACAGCCATCCACAATAAGATCTGGTGCCTTCTTCTGACATGCAGGGGTACACGCAGACAGAACATTGTATACATAATAAATAAATAAAATATTAAAAAAAAGATTTCTTTTTTACTCATGTGTATGTGTGTCTGCCCCTCCAGGTAGGTGGTGTAGGTGTCCATGGAGGCCAGAAAGGGCATCAGATTCTCTGGAGCTGGAGTTGCAGGCAGTTGTGAGATGTCTGACTTGGGTGCCTGCCGGGAATCAGGGTCTTCTGGGTAGGCAAAAGTACTCTTTACTCTGAGTCATCTTTCCACCCCTTGTTTTGAGACAAGGTCTCATCAGCAGTGTAAGATAGACATAACACAGCCCAAGAGCACTGGGCCTGAGATGTTCCCAGATGCTCTGGATAACTCCCTGAGGTAAAGTGGAATCCCTGGCTATGCATAGGGAACAATTTCAAGACAGCCCAGAATAAGGCAAAGTTAATGAACTTATTAAGGATTCACAAAGAGGAGCTGAAGAACTGGCTCAGTAGCCAACAGTTCTTGCAGAGAACTCCAAGGATGGTTCCCAGCACCCCTATTAGGCAGTTTTCAACCTGTGGATAGAGACCCTTTTGGTGTTCTTTAAAAAAAAACAAAAAAACTCTTATATTTACATTTCTAGTATCTTTTTCTCCCTTACCTCACCTCAATCCCTTCCAACACCCCAAAACCAGGTAGGGGAGAGAGAGGGTTAGTGGGAGAGGGGGTGCAGTTCTCTTAGCTGCTTCCTGCTGGTTAAAGTCATTGGGCTCCTTGGAGCCAGTCCAATCCTTGTTTCAGGAGACCTCCAACCTCTTGTCTCACAAGAGCAAGCAAGAGCAGCAAGGAGGAAGCCGGAGAGGCCTTGTTCTTTCTCCTCACTCTCTGAACTCTGGCATTTATTCTCTCTCCAGAGTCCTTAGATTTAAACTATCTGCAGCTGGCAAAGAACTCCTCTCAGAGCCCACATGAGGCAAATAGTCTGCTGCTGTGGACCATCTGAGTCAGTCCCACATCCCACACCTGGGACCAAAACAAAAACATGTTTCTATCCACAACAAGTTCCCTCTGGATGTCATATATATCCTGCACATCAGATATTTACATTATGATACATAACAATAGTGAAATTACAGTTATGAGGTAGCAACAAAATTGTTTTATGGTTGGGGGTCACCACAACATAAGGAACTGCATTAAAAGGTTGTAGTAGCGTGAGAAGCGTTGAGAAACTCTGCTCTACAGGATACGATGCCTCTGGCCTTGGAGGGCACCTGCGTGCATATAAACTATTCAGGGGTACACACAAACACATACAATAAACAAATGCACACATAATAATAATGTGGTTATTATAATAGATTGTAGGAAGACAATAATGTAATTATTATAATAGATTGTAGGAAGTCAAGGGAATTGGGTTATTTTTGGAGAGCTGATAGAAACTAAGGGCCTGAACATGCTTGCTATCCCTATACAGTTGCCTATAAGAAACTGTCTTATTTGCCTTATTGTTGTTTGAGACTAGGATTTGCCTGAGAAGTGGAAACTCACCAGCCGCCTGGTCTCCTCCTTAATGGAGACTTACCTTTCCCTTCAGAAGAGCTGTGCTTTTTAAACCTGTGTAGGAGCCATTGGAGAAAAATGTTCGGAACACGCAATCTCCCCCACCTTCCCCGCTAAGATTTCTTTGTGTAGCCTGGCTGTCCTAGAACTCTCTCAGTAGACCAACGCAGAAATCTGCCTGCCTCTGCCTCCAGAGTGCTGGGGTTATGGCAAGGGCCCCCACCGTCCAGCAGGACACTCAACCTTTGTTCCAGGAAAAAAATTAAAACGCCTGGACCTCATTCCTATCTCGGCTGCCATGGGTTTCACTGGTTGCTACTACCCTTGATATGGAGAGCTGACAGGATTCTGGTGACAACTCTGTGTTTTCAGACAGGGTCTATTTATGACTTTTTTTTTTTTTTTTTTTGCCAGGCGTGGTGGCGTATACATGGAATTCCAGCAGTCTGGAGGCAGCGGCAGGCGGATTTAAGTTCGAGGGCGGCCGGCCTGGTTTACACAGGGACTTTCAGGACAGCCACGTACTGGGAACCCTGTCTCAAGTGTCAGCAAGGTGTTTCTGGACGGGCGAGCGCGTGCCACAGTGCCTGTGTCGGGAACAAAGGACAACTTTAAGGAGTTACATTTTCCTCTTTCACTCTTACATGGGTCCAGGGGATCCCCATCGTCCGCCACGGAGCCACCTCGCTGGCCCTTGTCTGAGACAAATGTTAGCGGCGGGCCCACACCGGGCAGCCCAGCTCCCGCTGTGCAGCCGGCCTCGGGCAGAGAATTCAACCTCGCTTTTGGGCCGTCTTGCTGAAAGTGGCACCGGGTGGAAACAAGAAAAGCGAGCGGCAGGGCTCGGGCACGGGTTCAGCATCTGGATAACCCCGCAGGCCAGGACGGAGCGAGCGCCGCAGGGGCCGAGGGCCGGCCTGCCGTCGGGCTTCTGGAGAGCCGCTCACTCGCGGGCGGACGCGGCCACCGCCTCTGGGCGGCCACCCTCCGCTGTCCGCTCCGGCTCGGGGGGGGGGGGGAAACGGCGCGGTGGGGGCGGGGAGGAGGGGCGGAAGCTGACGGCGGCGCCGGGCGCGCGCACGTGCGTGGTTACGCGCGTGCGTGGGCGCGGCCCATATAGCACGCCGTGCGCTAGGCGGATGTCCGGGCCGGCTGGGCCGGGGCGGCGGACGAGATGGCGGAAGGCCGAGGCAGCCGTGAGCGACCGGATGTGGAGACCCAGAAGACGGAGCTCGGAGCCTTGATGGGGACCACGCTCCAGCGTGGGGCGCAGTGGTGAGCGTCCGGCGTGCCCTCCCACCGCGCAGGGCCTCAGGCCGGGTCGCTAGCCCTCAGGCCCGACCCCTTTCCTCAGTTTTAGGTAGAGGCGGGCCGGGGGCGGTGCCTGGAGTCTCTCAGAGTAGCTTGACAGCCGCCGCACATGAAAGAGACCCCGAGATCAGCTAGGGCACAGCGCTGACAGGTCTGGGGTTTGTCTTGGCCCATTCGGATTCCCAAGGGTCTTGGGCCGGCGGGGACAGGGACATAGAATGTGGAAAAAGGGGGAGTGCTCGGGTCGGCGGGAGTGGGAAGGTGGGAGAGCGCTTAACCACCGAGGAGGTGAGCGCTTGATGGTGACCTTGGGGGGAGGTGTCCATACCTTACAGACCTGCGTTCCTTAACAATTAAAACCTGAGTAGCAACTTGTGGCTTTTGCAGCTCAAGGGGTTGAGAAAAGATCAGAAGTAGACACTTTGTAACTTGTAAACTGCGGGACAGAATTCAAGGCCAGAAGCTGGGTAAAGAACCCAGATTGTCACAAATCGGGAACAATTGTAGCAGTAGTTAGATCTAGGAGTGGGAGAGGAGCGGAGCTTGAATCCTGGAGCAAAATAGAAGATCTAAAGTTCCAAGAGTTTTGCCAGGTATGTTGGCATATGATTTACTGTTTTGCAGGGGCTGGAGGATTGCTGCAGTTTCAGGGCCGGTCTCCTACACAGTGAGCATAACCCCTCCAAAAAAAAAAAGTTTAAGGTTTATTAGAACAAACTAAATATGAGGCTTCTTAATCGATTGTTAACTAGAAGGGTTAGTACTCTGAGCAGTAGTGGAGAAATCTGGGTGGTGCTACTGTGTAGGAGTCAAAACTAGGGTAGGTTTTCCATTGCTTATGACCACCGTGAACATTGAAAAAGAGAATAGAAATCACGTGTTTGGGGGTGCAGTTTAGGCATCGTTTTATGGTGTTTATATTGTGCTAGAGAAAGGCCAGAGGGATTTGAGAAATTATTCTGCAAAGGAATGAAACGTAAAGAATATTCAGCTTGTTGTGAATGTACATGCCTGTTTTTCTTAGCCCTGGAAAGGTGCGTTGCTGCCAAGTTTCAGGGCCAGCCTGACTGATAGAGTAAAGCCCTGTGTCCAAAAAAAAAAAAAAAAAAAACCAAACCAAAAAGTGCTGGTTGGGAATGCAATTAATAACATATAGTAAGCATAATTCTTAAATGATTGCTCATGGTCTGGAGAGACCACTCAGCAGTTAAGAACTCATACTGTTCTTGCGGAGGACTTGAGTTTGAGTCCCAGCACCCATGTTGGCTGGCTCACAACTCTCTCTACTCAGGCTCTAGGGATATCAAGCTCCTTTGGCTTCCATGGAATAAAAATAAAATCCCGGCCTGGCCGTGGTGGCCCTTGCCTTTAGTCCCAGCACTCAGGAGGTAAGGATAGGCAGATCTCTGAGTTCAAGGCAGCCTGAACAGATTGAGTTCCAGGACAGCCAGGGCTATACAGAGAAACCCTGTATGGAAAAATAACAAACAAAAAAGTGATTTAAGTGGGAATTACACATTATCTTGGTGAAAAGACCTATTTCTTTTAGGCGTGTAGAGAAAAAAATTAAAGAAGAGCTGCAAAACTTAAAACTTTGGCTTTTTTTTTTTTTGCTGTATTTTATATTGAACTGTTGTTTCTCTCTAGGTATCTTATTGACAGCCGGTGGTTCAAGCAGTGGAAGAAATATGTGGGCTTTGATAGCTGGGATATGTACAATGTAGGTGAACATAATCTGTTTCCTGGACCGATTGACAACTCTGGACTCTTTTCAGGTGCAGTAGCCTAAATTTTCTATGTGTGTTCACAGGGGCCATAGTCTGAGGTAGTGTATATCTGTACCATGGTGGACATCATGAACATGTGACTTCTCGTAATGTGAAGAGATAGAAGTGTTCATTTACATCTGTAGTAGACACCTTTGCAGATTATTAGGGAGCAGTTAAGCACCTTTCCCCTAAATACTTTTAAGAAGAGCATGCTGTATGTCTGTCTTGAATCTATGGCCTAAATGCTCAGGAAGGTAATTCTATTCATTTTCTTATTTGTTTTGAGGCAGGGTCTCGCTATATAACTTGGATACGTAGCAAGTTTGTAGCCCAGAACTGTGTACATACCCCACATGAGTTTTGACGTAGTCTTCCTGAGTGTCGGGATTGCAGATGTGCAACATAATGACTGGTTGAAAGGAAAAAAAAAATTGTTTTGTTGTTTTGTGGTGGTGGTGGAGGTGGAATCTGAGAGTCTCCCTGCACTGCCCGTGCAGGCCTCAGGATTGACTCGGTCCTGTTGAGCAGCCTCCCAGAGCCTCTGGCGTTATAGGTATGAGTGTCGCCTGCAGAGCAGCACTTCTCGTGTCTACCTGTCTACTGAAATGGATATTTTTAGGTTTTGTTTTGAAGACTTTTTGTCGTAGTCTTGTCAGGATACCTGTGAAGTAGAACACATTGAAGGTGTATTAAAAGTCATCAGGCATGGCTGTACAGGCTGCATTTGTCATAGAAATAGTGTAAGGAGAGATGAAAGGTCAGTAGAGTTGTGACCTCTGACCTCACTGCCTATTAAGTGTTGAATTTATAGTCCTCAAACTCCTTTTGCAGCTGATCACCTGATCCTCCCCCCCACTCACCTCTTAGGTCCATAGGTTTAACAGGTGTGTGTTACCACCACTCTTGGCTTTTTTTTTTTTTTTTTTCCTTTTTTATTTTCTTCTCGAGACAAGATCTTGCTGTGTAACCCAGCTGGTCTGTGTCTCACAGGGACCCGCCTGCCTCTGCCTCATGAGAGCCATCTGTGCGCACTGCCACACCTGGCCCCTCTTTTTTAAATTCAGCTGAGTTGCACCTTCCTGGCTCTACTGGTTCGAGGAGAACAGTGACTTACGCCATCCTTAGAGTAGGTGTTGATAGACAGGCTTAGCAGGGAGGACCCCTTGCAGCTAGCAGCTGATGAGTCTTCTTGGATTTTCCCCTCAGCATGTTTCAGATCTCTCTGTAATGGGTATAAAATGAATGTTTAACATGTTAGATATTGACTCTCCACTTCACACTGTAGTGTACATGTGAACTCTGACTTGGAATGTATAATAACCAGGAGTCCTTAGGTGTTGGGGAGTGTAGCCTAGTGGTGGGCACTTGGACTGACATACATGTAGCTTTGGGTTTGAGCTGTTGCACTACAGAACAGTAATCAAATAAACAGGGCTGTAGGTGATGCTCGGAGAGAAAAGTATCTGCCCAGGGTATGCAAGGCCTTGGTTCTGACCCATAGAACTGCAGACCAGAAGTCACTGAACTAAGAATGCTGTGGGCATGGTGTGTTCACCTTTCACCCCAACACTTGAGAGGATGGGGCCGGAGAATTGTCGCAAGTTCAGACTGCCTGGGCTGTATACTTCTTATTCTAGGCCAGCCTGGGCTGCAGGGAAGACATCATTTCAAAACACTTCCCCACAGTGTTTGGGCGGCCCTAGTGGTGCACACCTTTATGCCCAGCACTCAAGAGGCAGAGGCAGGTGGATAGCTCTGAGTTCGAGGCCAGGTTGGTCTACAGAGTGAGTTCCAGCACAGCCAGGGCTACACAGAAAAGCCTTGTCAAAACAACAACAACAACAACAACTAAAGAAACAACCAACCAGCTAAACAAACAAAAACCCAGTGGGTGAAAATACTTGGCATATAGATATGACAACCTGACTTTAATCCCAGGAATCCACAGAGTTGTCCTCTGACCTCCACCTATGTCTTGTGGAATGAGCAGCCCTCCCATTGCCCATATAATAAATAAGACTTAAACAACCTTAATACAAAAAGACTAGTATGTTAACTGAGGGAATAGAGATGTAGAACAACAGCAGATTGTTTTGTCTAGCATGCTTGATGTCCTAGGTTTGTTCCCAGTCTCTTTTGAAAAAAATAAACCAACAGTCGCAGAAACCCTGAAAAACAAACAAAAATACTGAACAACTTTTACTTAGTGAAAGAAAATTCTGTTGTCAAGTCCTGTCCCACCCTACATAGTGTTTCCTGCTGTGCTGGGAATGAACTGAGAGCTCAAGGCAAGGCTGGTCGGTGAGAACCTACTCTACCCCAACCCTCGTGCCTCATTATTTGCCTTCTTAGTAAGTCCTTCATATGCAGATGTGTGAGTTCATGACTATCCATAGAAGTATTAGTGTAAGTATTCATAATTAAGCATCTTGCTGTTTTTCGTTCTTATTTGTTGTGTTTTTAAGACAGTCTTCCTATGTAGTCTAGGCTGGCTGTGAACTCTATGTGTAGCCCAAGATAGCCTCAGTCTGCCTGAGTGCTTGCGATGCCTGGCTTTTGGTTTTCTCTTTTCTTGGGGAGGTACTTGAAGGTTGAACTTACAGCTTTGTTTGTGAGGAAACTGCCCTACCAGTGAGTTACACCCCAAACCTGTGCCTGCATTTTGTTGTTGTTGTTTTTGTTTGGTTTTTTTGAGACAGGTATGCATATCCTTGTTCATCTGGAACTTGCTCTGTAAACCTAGCTGGCCTCAAACTCACAGAGATCCACCTGCATCTGCTTCCCAAGTGCTGAGATTAAAGCCATGTGCCCCCACCACCCAGCTTGCAATGTTTTATTTTCTCTCTCTTTTTAAAAAAATACCAGTCCAGGCTTGTAATTAGCCATATTTTGTTAATTCTGGAATCTAGAAGCATCTTACTTTACAAAATGTAAATTCAAAGTTTTCTTATTAGACAGGCAGTGGTGGCGAATACTTTAATCCCAGCACTCTGGAGGCAGAGGCAGGTGAATCTCTGAGTTCAAGGCCAGCCTGGCCTGCAGAGCAAGTTTCAAGAAGGACAAGGATACACACACACACACAAAACCCCAGTCTTGAAAAAATAAAACAGAAAACTTTTCCTATTGAACTCAAGTTCTCAGATTTGGCAGCAAGCACCTTTACCTGCCCAGCCATCTCCTTACCCATTTTCTCTGACTCTGTGGTGCTCCTTCCTCCCCGTAGTCACGGCGTTTGGAGACAGGGAGACCAACCGTGGTTATATAGGAATCAAGGTCACACTGGAGGACTTGTGGCCTTCTCTCAAAACAAAAACAACAAAAATGAGAAATGGGGTAGTAGAGAGGAGGATCTGGGAGGAGTTGGGAAGGGGAAAAATATGGCTAAAAGACAGTATATGAAGAACAATTTTTCATAAATAAAATTGTTCATTATATAAGTTATATCAAAATTTTTTTAGGAGTTACTTTCATCCCTCTTAAGACAGAGTCTCACTGTGTAGCCTGGGCTGTTCTGAAGCTCCTATGTAGACTAGGCTGCCCCAAATTCACAAAATCCACCTTCTCTGCTTCCTAAGCGCTTGGATTAAAGGGTTGCACAGCCATGTCCACCTTCGATAAATTTGACTTCAAATGAAAAAAAGAAATGAACAAAGAGAGTTTCCTTT
This sequence comes from Pachyuromys duprasi, assembly GCA_028658305.1. Classification (NCBI taxonomy): domain Eukaryota; kingdom Metazoa; phylum Chordata; class Mammalia; order Rodentia; family Muridae; genus Pachyuromys; species Pachyuromys duprasi. The sequence goes on along the minus strand of CM053749.1, from coordinate 13,108,326 downwards.
TCTCTCCATCCTTTCTCCCTGTTTTTTTTTGTTTGTTTGGTTGGTTTTGTTTTGGTGGGGGGTATAGAGTCTGGCTGTTACTCAGGCTGGCCTTGAACTTCAGGGCTCAAATAGTTCTTCGTCAGCTTCCTCAGTAGCAGGAGCCACAAGGATGAGCCACTGACTCTCTTACTTTTCTTTCTAATTATAGGCAGAATACAAGTACCTCAAGAAACATGACTAGAATAAGAGTGGTCAGATCTGCTTTTTGTTACGGCTAGTGACAGAAGTTTGGAATATTGTACATGTTCCTATTGAATCTTTTCTTATGAAAAATACATAAGAATCTTGTAGGAAAAAATAATAAAACACTTTTCTGGGGAAATAAAAATGAGATATGTGCTAATTTCATTTTTCAGATCCTGAGAGTCAGACCTTGAAGGAGCACTTAATTGATGAGCTGGACTATGTGTTGGTCCCAACTGAAGCCTGGAATAAGTTGATAAATTGGTATGGCTGTGTGGAAGGACAGCAGCCTATTGTCAGAAAAGTGAGTACACAAGTTGTTACACCTGCTAGGTGTGTGTGTGTGGGTTCTCCTTGGGTACATGGACTTCTGTTGATTTTTCTGTGGAGGTGAATGTCGTGAAGTGGTTCAAAACAAGTAGTTGAGACGGTTTTGTTTTTGAGGTAGGGTTTTCTGTGTAGCCCTGGCTGTCCTGGAAATAACGCTATAGACCAAACTGGCCTCAAACTCAGATCTGCCACTTTCTCCCAAGTGCTGAGATTAAAAATGTCACTAGCATGCCAGGCTTGAGACCTTGATTTTGTTTCCTGAGCCAGGATTTCTGTGTAGCCCAGGCTGGCCTTGAACTGGTCATCATCTGTCTCTTGAGGGCTGGAATTCTGGCCTGAGAGACTATTTCTAGGTTGTTTTCAGTTCTCTTTATGCAATGAAATGTTTGTGAGTACCTCAGGATGTTAAGAGGCCTCCAAATGCCAGAGCTGCCTGTAGTTTAGGATGCCCGTTAGAACACTTCAGCTGGGCCATGTGGACGTAAACTAATGTATGCTGTTCTCTTTTACCCAGCCCTGGGCATGATCTAGGACTTCATATATGCTAAGAAGTGTCCTAGCATTGAGCTGTATCTCAAGCCTACTTTTCTTCTTTGAGACAGTGTCTTACTAAGTTATCCTGGCTAACTATTTCCCCTATGCTCAGGTGCTTGACTGTACTGTTAAGTAGTCAAAAGTAGGTGTGTATACACAGAGAAGATTAACTTCTCAAGGGCAGGCACACTCTGAGACAGAAACAGCACTTAGTGCCTTTGGTGGACCAAACTCATGAATCTAATACCATGTCCACTACCTTGTCTCAAGTAGTTGCTTTTCTTACTGGAAAGAAATCACAGACGTTTCCATTTGTGCATGCTGACATTTCTTACTTTTCTTTGGGTATATGTTTTCTTAGTAGGAGAGAGCTCTTTTTTTTTTTTTTTAATTTATTTTTTCAAGACAGGGTTTTTCTATGGCTGTCGTAGAACTCACTCTGTAGACCAGGCTGGCCTCGAACTCACAGAGATTTGCCTACCTCTGCCTCCCAAGTGCCTGGAAAGAACTACATTTTTTTTTGTTTATTTGTTTTTGTTTTTCAAGACAGGGTTTCTTGGGCTGGAGAGATGTCTCAGTGGTTAAGAGCACTGTCTGCTTTTCCAGAGGTCCTGAGTTCAATTCCCGGCGAACGCATGGTGGCTCATAACCATCTATAATGTGAACTGATTACCTCTTCTGGCAGATAGAATACTCATATACATTAAATAAATAAAACTTAAAAGATAGGGTTTCTTTATGTAGGCTTGGCTGTCCTGGACTGGCTTTGTATACCCGGCTGGCCTTGAACTCACAGAGATCTACCTACCTCTGCCTCTCTGAGTTCTGGGATTACAGGCATGCGCCACCACACCCAGCTAAGAGCAACATATCACTCCCCACCCCACCAGAGAGGGTTTCTCTGTGTAGCCTTAGCTGTACTGGACTCCCTTTGTAGACTAGGCTGGTCTTGAACTCAAAGAGATCTGCCTGCCTCTGCCTCCTCGAGTGTTAGGATTACAGGCATGCACCATTAGGCCTGGCAAGAGCTGCATTCTTAATTATTTAAGATCAAAGCCACCACTACCACCAATCACCCCCTTTTTTTAAAAAAAGACTGTTTCATGTAGTCCAGAATGGCCTCAAGTGTACTATGTAGCTCAGGATGAGCTTGAACTGATCCTTCTGCCTCAATATCCCTAGAGTTAAGATTACTCGTGTCTCCATGCATGATTTCAGGACCATCCATCCATTCATTCATTCATTCATTCATTCATTCATTCATTCATTCATTGCTAGTTTTAAATTTTGGGATGGTTAAGGGACAAAGCACTTTGCAGCCTTCTTCAGAGATCCTACAAATGCTGTCATTTTAGTCATGTAAACATTCTGCTAAAGAGTTTACATATATTTTTTTATCCCTCTAATTTGACGAACCCTACAAGCACCAGAACAAGAGTTTTCTGTTAAAGCTGACCTTGTGAGACCTGCCTCTAGGGCCTGGGGTATCCATATAGATCTTTCTCTGGTTCTGTGCAGGTGTGCTTGGTTCTTCATCACAGGGGGCAATTGTAACTCCTGGGGACTGTGCTGATGAATTAAATCCATATTTTCTAAAAACAAAGAAAAATGTGTTCTTCTTAGACCAAATGTGGGAATGCGTGCCTTTAAAACCAGCACCTGGAACACAGTGGCAGATTTGAGTTCCAGGCCAGCCTGGTATACCTGCTGAGTTCCAAGACAGCCAGGGCTACATAGTGAGATCTTGTCCCAAAAACAATTCCTGAAGGAGACTTTTTCTTGAGAGGTTTTAGCCTTCTGTTGCTGAGCCCTGTTGCAGTTAAGACTGTCCATATGTCAGGCAGCGGTTCCTTCACCCTTGCCTCTTTTGCTTACAGGTTGTGGAGCATGGCCTCTTTGTCAAGCACTGCAAAGTGGAGGTGTATTTGTTGGAACTGAAGCTCTGTGAGAATAGTGACCCCACCAATTTGCTAAGTTGCCATTTTAGCAAAGCAGACACCATTGGTAAGCAGCTGGCCAGGGTTCTGGATTCTCTCACTGGTAAGAGAGTATAGGCTATTGTAAGTGATGGGAGGGAAGTTCTTAACACTTGTTACCCAACTCTGATTGTCAGTACCGACTTGGAAGTCTTTTTGTGAGAGAACTTTTGTGAAGAACCAGACCTGGGAACTGTGTTCAATACAACAGGATTCGGGCAAGCAAGATGGCCAGAAAAGTAGCTCAAGCAGGCTGGAAGTCAGATGTAGCTGTGGATAACCTCCTATCTTTACCTCCTAAGTGCCTGGTTATTTGATACTAGGGATTATACTCATTGTCTCAGAACAAAAACCAACCAAGCCAATAAAACAAACAGCCTCTACTTGAGTTGGACATGGTGCCTAACACCTGTAATCCCAGCCCTTGGAGTGCAGAGACATGAGAATTTTGGAGGAATTTGAGGCCAGTATAGTCTTCCCTATTTCAAAGGGGGAGGTGGGGAAGGCAGGCTTGGGATATGACTCAGTAGTTAAGTGCCTGCTATACAGGTATGAGGACCTGAGTTCAGATCCTACCACCTACGTGTGGTATGTACCTTTAACCTTCTTACTTGGGAATGTGGGACAAGCAGGTATATCCCTGAAGCTCATTAGTCAGCAACTCCAGTTAAATCACTGAGCTTTTAGATTCAGAGAGATCCTGTCTCAAATAAAAGATGAGAAGTGATGCAGAGATACCTAAAGATGGCCTCTGGTCCCCACAAGCACACACATCCACTTGTGCATATACCCACACTGCCAAGTCATATACCACACACAGAAAACACAACAGTTCTGGAGAGCTGGCTCAACAATTAAGAGCACTGGATATTTTTCCAGAGCACTTGGATTGGAGCATCTACATGGCAGTTGGCAACCATCCTAGTTACTGCTTGGTTCCTGTGAAGAGACACCATGACCAAGGCAACTCTTATAAAAGAAAGCCGTGCTACAGTTTTGGAGGATTAGTCCATGATCATCATGCAGGAAACAGACAGGCATGGTGCTGGAACAGTAACTGAGCTTTACACACCGATCTGCAGGTGGCAGGCAGAGAGAGAATGAGCACACTGGGTCTAGTGTGGGCTTTTGAAACCACCTAGTGACACACCTTCTTAACAGGCCACACCTTCTGATCCTTCCCAAACAGTTCCACTAACTGGGGACCAAGCATTCAAGCTTGTGTGCCTATGGGGGCCATTGTCATTCACACCACCACATCAACTGTTTTGTTTTTCTTTTTAGTTTATTTCATGTGCATTAGTGTGACAGGCCCCTTGGATTTTGCATTATAGACAGTTGTGAGCTGCCAGTTGTGAGCTGCCATTTGGGTGCTGGGAATGGAAACGGGTCATTTAGAAGAGCAGACAGTGCTCTTAACCACTGAGCCATCTCTCCAGCCCCCACATCAACTCTCTGTAATTCAGTCCCACAGATGGATACCCTCCTCTGGCCTCTAAGGGTACCAAACACACATGGTGTACATGTATACTTGTAGGCAAAAAAGCATTCATACACATAAAAATCAGTTAATTAAAAAGAAAGCTTACCACAGTCTGGGGGGTGGGATGAGGTTTTTTGTTTTTGTTTTTTGTGGAGCTAGGTATCAGTTTCAAGACCTTTTGCTAATGCTGAGCAAGGACTCTATCACTAACCCACATCCTCACTCCACTTTAACACCCTCTTTTGAGATGAAGCCCTCTGCGTAGCACAGATGCCATCAAACTCATGATCCATCTGCATCAGCGTCTCCATTGCTAAGCTGCAGGCTGTGTCATCACACCTGGCTCAGCGCTCACTTTTTTTCATACAATTTTTAATTCAAATTTAATTACCTCTCTTCCCCTTTCCTCTCCTTACTCCAGCCCCTCCTGTGTTCCCTTCCTTAAATCTTTCCTGTGGCCTCTCCCACGTTCTCTAAAATTGATGAAATGAACTCAGAAGGTTGTATTTGTATATTTTTGTGTGTGTCTAACAAAATAATGATCTTAGACCTAGCTTTTCTTTTCTTGGTTTTTTGTTTTTGTTTTTCTTTTCTTTTTTTAAGACAGGGTTTCTCTATGTAGCCCTGGCTGTCCTGGACTCATTATATAGACCAGGCCATTCTGGAACTCAGAGAGCCTCCTGTCTCTGCTTCCACAGTGCTGGGATTAAATGGGAACACCACCACTCCCCAGCATTTCTCTGTGTAGCCCTGGCCATCCTGGAACTTGCTCTGTAGATCAGGCTGGTCTCGAACTGCCTGTCTTTGTGCTGGGATTAAAGATATGCAATACCACCACACAGCTTCGAGTTTTCTGACTTGTTACGTTGCTTTTCATTCTCTCTTTTATTTTTGGATATGTGTTCATACCAAAGCTCAGGTTGACCTAAAAAATTCTAGTAGCTTTGAACTTTATTGGAACCCTACACCTCAGTTTCCCAAGTGCTGGGATTGTAGGCAGGGGCCACTGCATCTGAGTCCTATGTTACTGCAGTGCTGTAAATGAGCCCTGCGTTATCAAGAAGCACAGTGTGCTGCTTCTTACGAGGAGGCCTCTGAAAGATGATTGCCTCAGGAGTACACACAAGTTAAGGTCTGTGAACAAACCTACTCTAAATCTTCCATGAACATTTGAAGGAATGTGAAGATTGGTTTGCCTCAGCTGGAGAGAGCCCTGAGTAGTGATGTTTTTCCCTGTTCCTAGCAACCATCGAGAAGGAGATGAGGAAGCTCTTCAACATCCCTGCAGAGCGGGAAACACGGCTTTGGAACAAATACATGAGCAATACCTATGAGCAGTTGAGCAAGCTAGACAACACTATCCAGGATGCTGGGCTGTACCAGGGTCAGGTAGGAGGACTCAGGCCATGCCCAGACAGGCAGCTCTGACTAGGGTGTGTGTGACACAGTCTTCTGGCAATAAGCATGTCAGAAGTAAGGTGTGTTATACTGTGCTCATTTGGTTTCCCCTTTCACTCAGGTGCTAGTAATTGAGCCCCAAAATGAAGATGGCACATGGCCCAGGCAGACTGTACCATCAAAGTAAGTGAATCTTCTCTCCATGTACCTGGCTCACAGATGCAGAGAAAGGGGGAAAGGAAGGAGTTCTTTTGAATTAGATGGAAAAATTGGTGTTTCACCTAAATCACATAGTGTTTGAAGTATCAGCTTTTTAAGCAGCGTGCTTGACAGTCGTGTAAGAGATGCCTGTCAGGGTCTCACCAAGGACAGGAGGGAGAGGAAGAGAAGTGATCAGATGTGATATTGCTACTTTGCCAAAAGCGGCAGTTTTGTTAAGCTCCTTTACTTCTCTACATGTAGTTACGAGGCTTTGAGAAAGAACAAAGAGCGGATGGTGAGGGCTTGTGTGGCTTAAAGGTGATGGTGGCTAGCTCGCACTCACTTCTGCCCTGTGGCCTGCTGTGGATCATTACTCAGCTACTAAACTTGGACTCCAAGTACAGTTACCTCAGGAGACATTCCTATGACTTGTGGAGTTGTGCATAGCCTTAGTTGCAGACAGAAGTGATTGCTCTTCTTTATGGTGTAGTGCAGGGAAATAACATTACTGTTTCCTGACCTGATGACAAAGAGCCAGGTGTGGTGGAGCATGCCTGTAATCCAAGCCTATGAGAACATCTTAGCAGGTAGAGGTAGGAGGAGGAGTTCAAGGCCATTCTCACATACATAGTGTTGTAGGCTTGTCTGGTGTGTAGGAGACCGTATCTACAAAAACAAATAAACCTGAGGCTGGGGTGATGTCAGCAGGTAAACTGCTTTTCATGCAAGCATGAAGACCAGAGTTCACATTCCCAGAACCCACACCTGTGTTGGGTGAGTGTTCTAAGCTGCCTATAATCCTAGAGTACAGGAAATGGAGATGGGGTCTCTGGAGCAAGCTGACCAGCCAGTCTAGCCAAAACAGTGAACTCTTGGTTCATTGAGGTGCTCTTCACCTTATATTTAGGTGAAGAGCAATCAAGAAGACATCTAACATCAACCTCAGCTTCCATATGTACAAAGGCACACATATGTTTTCCACACAAACACTCATACATTTATACCATATATACCTTAAAAAAAGTTGAAGAAATATAAAATTACCCTATTGTCACAAAATGCCTATCACAAGAACTTATAATGTTTTATAGGTGTGATTACATTAACTGTGAAATCGGGAGCCTGTTGAGGTGGGCCCATTGTAATCACAAGGCTCCGTGTAAGTGATGTGGAAGGAAGGCTGGAGAGACATAGTAGGTGTGAGACAGAAGCAGAGTCAAAGCAGTGGAACGTGAGAAGAGCTTTACTGGCTTTGAGCCGAGATACGTGGGAAGCCTCTAGGAGAAATTAAAGTCTCTACAAAGGAAACTTTGACTTTAAGTCAGAACTTCTTTGGATTTTTAAAATTATTTTATGGGTATAAACATTTTGCTTGTATGTAGGTCTGTATATTGTATGTGTGCCTGGTGCCTATGGATGCTAGAAGAGAGTGTTGGATTCCCTGGACAGGAGTTACAGGTGGTTGTGATCACCATATGTATGTTGGGGGCTTGAGTCCCCTGCAAGAGAAACAAGCGCTCTTACTCATTTCTCTGAGCCATCTCTTCAGCTCCTCCTTTAGACTTGCCTTCAATAATTTTTTTTTTTAATATTTATTTTACTATTCATACAGTAACATTCTGCCTGCACACCAGATCTTACTATAGATGGTTGTGAGCCACCATGTGGTTGCTGGGAATTGAACTCAGGACCTTTGGAAGAACAGCAAGTGTTCTTAACCTCTGAGCCATCTCTCCAGCCCCGCCTTCAATAATTTTATGATAATACATTTGTGTTGTCTTGAAGCCCCTGAGTTAGTAGAAATGTGTGACAGCAGCAGGGAAACAAATAGGAAAATTCAGACTAGACAGCTCTCCCTTCTTAACTACAAGTGCCACAGAGCACAGAGAATTAACCTACCAAACTGTGAACTGGCTGGGGCAGTGTTTCTTAACCTTTGGGTTGTAACCCCTTTTGGGGTTGGGTGACCAATTCACAGCAGACGCCATCTAAGGCGATCAGAAAGCATGGGTTTTACATTGCATTGTGATTCATCACAGTAGCAACAATACAGGAAGCAGTTTTTGTTTTGGGGGAGGGCACCACAGCATGAGGAACTGTGCTAAAGGCCTGTAGCGTTAGGGAAGACATTCTAGGTGTCTGGCCTATAGCCTATGTGGTACAGTTGGTAGAGCAGAGCCAGGCTGGCTGTCTTGGACTTGTACCGCTTTGTCTTCTTAGCTCTGCTTCTCCCCTATCTGTCCCATACTCTGTAACCGAAGAATTTCCACTAACGGAGATGGCTTTTGGAAAATAGCAGTGCCCCCTTGAGATTCCATGAAGGCCTGAGTCTCTTGGCGAGGCGTGGTTGGTTGAGAGTGAGCATGGGCTGGAATTCCTGAGGCACATTCCTTTTCTTGATCTCCAGTGCAGTGTCAGACACTGTTGAACATGAGAGTACAGCCAATCTGTTGGGTCAGGAAATGAGATCACTTATGTCCACTGATTTATAAGCAATATAGACAACACTGAGGGAGAGAATGTTCTAGTCCTAGAATTTAGGATAGGGCAGATTTAACCTGGCCTTTGAGAGAGAGAGACTCTTCATGTGTGTAAATGTAGGCACTCACATGCTAGAGCATGGTTGTGAGGATCAGAGGTCAACTTCAAATGTCAGTCCCTGCCTTCCACCTAGTTTGAGACAGGGAACTCTCTTGCTGTTTGCTGCTGCCTGCTTCAGCATAGCTGACCTGAGCTTGGCACATAAGCTTCCAGCAGCTCCTATTCCCACTTCACAGCTCCTGGAGTGGAAAGACAGGGCTTCTGCATGTTACATAACTGAGAATGAGAATGCTTCTTCCTCCTTCTTCTTTCAATGTAGACCAGACTGTTCTCATGCTTTCTGAGTTCTGGGGGTCCAGGTATGAGCTGTGGAGTACACCTAAGAATATTTGTTTATTGAGAAGAGACTTAAGGCAATGAATAGGGCCTGTACTTTCCAAAAAGTCAGTGGTATTGTTTTTCCTTCTCTCTCCCAGATCAAGCACTGCATCTAGCAGAAATTTTACTACCTCTCCAAAAACATCCGCAAGTCCCTATTCCTCAGTGTCTGCCTCTTTCGTTGCAAATGGTGATAGCACTAACACTTCCGGGATGCACAGTTCCGGTGTCGGCAGGGGGTAAGAACAGGCCTTTTACCTTGCTTCCCTTCCCTCTGAGTCCTTTCTCGGGAGTACCTGGACTCTCATCTGTGGCTAAAAATAAAGCTTGTGGGATTAGAGCTTCCTGGGAGAACACACTGCATGTGATTTTTCACCGCATTTCCTACCTGCAGTAAAGCATGCCTCCTACTTCTGACTTGCCACTTGTCCTTTTGCCGTCTGGTGTTTTCTCCAGTTGAAGCCATTGAAAATCTTGAGGGCAGGGTGGCTGGTGTAAGGAGATCACAAAATTTGTGAAGGGATGGGCTGGTCAAATGGCAGCTGTAAGGGGACTGTTCCCAGTTCTGACAGAACTCTGTTTCTCCTGTCCATGCATGCTAGGAACATGTGGCACTAAACGGTAGAAGAGAGTGAGCAGAGAAAGAGTGGCTGAACACTAAGGTCCAGTCAAGGCGGGTGTGGCCTAGAGGAGGTGGCACATGCAAGCTCTTGATCTTGGTACCTAAGAGATTCCTTCCTGAAATCATCTGATAATTAGCCTTCTAGAATGATATAAACTTAGTCGCCAAAATCTAAAAGAGGAAAATTCAAATAGCATTTCTCCCTTTAAGGCTATACTTACCAAATCTGCTAACATGTCAAGTAAAGCAGAGGGGGAGGCCTGGAGGACCAGATGAGGTAGGGAACATTTGCAAGGTGAGATTACGACCAGGTGCACGTTCTGGAGGCCCAAGCAGAGCTCCGAAAGTCATCCTAAGGCCATATGCACAGCACTTGCTTTCATTGCTGATGTGGGTTATGTTTTTCAGTGGATCTGGCTTCTCTGCTTCATATAATTGCCAGGAGCCCCCATCACCTCATATACAGCCTGGCCTCTGTGGACTTGGAAACCTAGGGAACACCTGCTTCATGAACTCAGCTTTGCAGGTAGAGGGGAAAGTTGCCAACTAAATAAAACTTTGGGTCTTTTGTTGTTGTTGTTTTGGAATTTTTTCTTTGTTTGTTTTTTGAGACAGGGTTTCTTTGTGTAGCCTTGGCTGTCCTGGATTTGCTTTGTCAGGCTGGCCTCGAACCCAGAGTGATCCACCTGCCTCTGCCTCTCTGAGCACTGGGATTAAATGTGTGTACCACCATGCCCGGCTCTGGTATGGTTCTACATACCTGCAATCTTAGTACTTGGAAGGTCGTGACAGGGGTATTGCTAAGAGTTTGAAACCAGTTTTGTCTAAGAGTATGAAACAAAAAGAACTTGGTTTGTCTTTTCTGTCTTGATGCTATCTGGAAGGGCTGTAAGCGCTGGTTGTGTTCTGTTTCAGTGCCTGAGCAACACTGCTCCGCTGACTGAGTACTTTCTCAAAGATGAGTATGAGGCTGAGATCAACAGAGACAACCCTCTGGGGATGAAGGGGGAGATTGCAGAGGCCTACGCAGAGCTCATCAAGCAGATGTGGTCCGGAAGGGACACTCACGTGGCACCACGAGTGTTCAAAGTAGGTTCAGACATGTTACCTATGTTTCTCAAAAGAAAATACTGTTTTTACATTTGTGTGTGTGTGTGTGTACCCACATGTGCCTGTGCACACATGTATGTACCATACCACAAGTGTACAGGTCAGAGGACAACTTGCAAGGATTAGTTCTCTCTGCCCTGTAGGTCAGGCTTGGAGGCAAGCATCATCTGCTGAACCTTCTTCTTAAACTCCCTTGTCTGTTTTTGAGTGGAGTGGCTTTATAGTATACTAAAGCATCCTGCTTGCATTTTGGAATTAAGGTAGACTATAGGGGCCCACAATAGGTAAAATAGGGCTCAATAGGTAAAAGCAAGCCTAATGACCGAAGTGTAGTCCCTGGAACCCATGTTAAAGTAGAATGAAATAATCAACTCTACAGAGTTGTCCTCTGACCTCTGTCTTATCCTGTACTGTGGCACTCAAAACTCATACTAAAAAAAGTATGCCGAAAAGTGGTGGTGCACGCTTTTTTTAAAAGATTTATTTATGTATACGGTGTTCTGCCTGCATGTACACGTGCACTTCAGAAGAGGGCGCCAGATCTCATTACAGATGGTTGTGAGCCACCATGTGGTTGCTGGGAATTGAATTCAGGACCTTTGGACGCACAGCCAGTGCTCTTAACCTCTGAGCCATCTCTCCAGCCCTGGTGGGGTACACCTTTAACCCTACACACTCAGGAGGTAGAGGCAGGCAGATCACTATGAGTTCAAGGCCAGCCTAGTATACAGAGTGTGTTCAGGACAGCCTAGGATTGCATAGAGAGACCCTGTCTGGAAAACCAAACTAACAAACATAAGGTACATTCTCAGCCTTGAGGTTCATCAGACTATTCTTTCACTCAGTGGGATAGTGAGTTTCTTTTTTGGGAGTTTGGTTGGTATGGTGTTTTGTTTTTTTTTTCCATTTTTTGAGACAGGGTCTTACTCTGTAGCCCTAGGTATTGTGGAACTCACTACACAGACCAGGGTGTCTTCAAACTCATAGAGATCCAGCTGCCTCTGCTTCCGAAGTGCTGGGATTAAAGATGTGTACCACCAGGTCTGTCTCAGTATTGTGGTTTTTGTTTGCTTTGTTTTTCAAGACAGGGTTTCTCTGTGTAGCCCTGGTTGTCCCGGAACTCACTTTGTAGACCAGGCTGGCCTCAAACAGAGATCCACTTGCCTCTGCCTCCTAAATTCTGGGATTAAAGGTGTGAACCACTACACCTGGCCTAGTACTGTGTTTTAGACTAGACTATAAACATTTAGTTATTCTTTAGTGATCTGATCCGGAATTCTGTGCTCCCAGTTAGGACCTCAGAAGTCAGGGATAGATTCATATTTTCAGATGTAATGTAGGTAATGTTGAAAGGCAGTTCTTTTTTTTTTTTTTTTTAAGACAGGGTTTCTCTTTATAACCGTGGCTGTCCTGGTCTTGAACAGATCCACCTGCCTCTGCCTCCTGAGTGCTGGGATTAAAGGAGTGTGCTACCACTGCCCAGAAAGGCAAATCTTATTCTTTTCCCCCAGTGAGGAAATCTCAAGTGGTTGGTTAATATTGAAGACTCTCTCATCTTCTTGATCATATTAGTCCCTGAGAAATACAAGTAAATAACTATATAATAAATCATTAAAAACACTAGAATTGGGGCTGGAGAGATGGCTCAGAGGTTAAGAGCACTGGCTGTTCTTCCAGAGGTCCTGAGTTCAATTCCCAGCAACCACATTGTGGTTCACAACCATCTATAATGAGATCTGGTGCCCTCTTCTGGTATGCAAGTGTACATGTAAACACATTGTATACATAATAAATAAATAAATCTTTAAAAAAAAAACAACACTAGAATTGGATGGCAACACACTGTTCATTCCAGTACAGACAATTTACAAATCACATTTTGGGGTAGGATAGTGCTTTTTTACTGATGGACACAGTTGATAAGTGTACTGTCTGGTAGTAGCCATTAGCCCAGGTGCTGCTGAGTACTTGTAATGTGGTTAGCATGATCAAGAATCTGAACTTGGAGGGCTGGAGAAATGGCTTAGCAGTTAAGAGAACTGGCTGTTTCAGATTTGATTCCCAGCACCTCCATGGTGGCTCACAGCCATTTGTGACTCCAGTTCCAGGGATTCCAAAGCTGCTTTTGGCCCTCCATGGGTACCACATAGGCACATGGTACAAAACCATACATACAGGCAAAACATCCATAGACATAAAATAATAATTGTACCAGAGAGTCTCAATTGTAAATTGTGTTAACTTTTTCCCTGGTGTTAGGGATGTAACAGGACTTTGCACATGCTGAGTAAGTGTAGTTGAGCTCTATTGCAGCTCCTGCATTTGTTTTCAGCCTCTTTAAATGTAAATAACATCTCAATTAGTGGCTAAAGTATTAAACAACACAGATATAGAACAGTGCTTGTTAGATTTTAGGCTGTCTCTGGGAAGCTTATTACAAGAGACTCTGGCCCATCCCTGGAGTTTCTGGTTGAGTCTGAGTGGGGCCTTAGCATTCGTTCTGAGAAGCTCCAGGTGCTGCTGCTGACTGGGAACTACATCTCAAGGATGGTATAAGAGCATTACTGGATAGTCAGATCTCAGGATGTGAGGGCTGTTTTGTGTAGGACTCTCATATTTGATGCAGGTATCATTTCTAAATCCTATAATCTAACAGTCTGAACCACAAAAGGACATTGAAGTGGGGTGCACATCACTACTTGGGTATATCAACTGAGAATGCCTCCCTTCCCTCTGTTAGGATAATGACCTGATTTCAGGCCTGTGTTTTTGTTGGCCCTCTGACCTGAGCTGTTTCTCTGGTGGGCCCATTGGCCTCAGTGTGGTTCTTGAGTTAGTTGAAGTGTCGTTGCCCAGGTGAGGTTTCTTACGTCCCAGCTGACTGTAAAGCTGTTGTTATGAGCAGTGCCCCCTCTGGCATTACTTGTTTGCTCTTTTCCTTCTGTACTATTTTGTTACACCTCCTGATGGAGTTGCTTTTGTTGTAGACACAAGTGGGCCGTTTTGCCCCTCAGTTTTCTGGCTATCAACAACAAGACTCTCAGGAGCTGTTAGCCTTTATTCTAGACGGATTGCATGAAGACCTGAACCGAGTAAAGAAGAAGCCCTACCTGGAGCCAAAGGATGCCAACGGGCGGCCAGATGCGGTATGATATTGAAGCTGTCTGCACAGTATCCCAAAGAGACTTCCTTCTATTGGCAGCATGGGAACAGTCTTCTGGTGTTGGGGTTAGTGCCAGGGCCCTGGTTGCCTCTTATTGTTATTCGTGACAGGGATGCATTCCTAGTCAGAAGGGAGCTGACTCTAATTGCCTTTCTTCTTGCCTAGTGCTCCAGGTCAACCCCCCAGAGCTTTCTGAATGCTAGACAGGCACTCAACCTCTGAGATACACCCCAGTCCAATTGTAGCTACTTCCTCAGGTTTCAAGTGAGTTAGTTTGTTTAGTGTTTTATTGACAAGCCAGGAGTGAAAGAGCTGTAAAAACTTAAGAAAAAAAACACTTTAAAAAGTTGACAGCATGCTCTTACTGTCGTCACTGCTCTTTACAGTTCATCCAGTTTTTATTTATTTGTCTGTGGTTCTGGTGGTAAACCCTCCAACTTCGCTCTTGCTGATGGCTGTGTTTATAGTCTGCCTATAGTCTTTAATCTGACTTTAGTCTAACTGCTCACAGTGGTCCTGACCTCCACCTCCTGAGTAGCCAGGGTTGCGGCCCTGTGCTGCCAGGCCCCATTTGTTCCGACAGGATCTCATTAGTAATCTAGGCTGGCATTAGACTGTGTAACTGAGGGCACTTAGAAATTTTGAGTCTTTTGCACCAGAGCACTAAACTAGCCTCTTCTGTCCTTGATTATTAAAATATCTCATTAAAACTAAATTTAAGATTTATGTACTTGTTGCCTTGATTTTTCTGGTACACATAAGGGGACTTTAGGAACCCTGTTGGATCGAAATAATTGCTATGAATGTCTTAAAGTGCCACTCAAATCTTAAATAAACATGAGTTACAGCTGGGGGCAGTGGCACACAGCTGTAATCTCAGCACTCAGAGAGGCAGAGGCAGGCGGTTCAAGGACAGCCAGGGCTACACAGAGGAACCTTATCTCAAAAAAAAAAAAAAGAAAGAAAGAAAGAAAACAAACAAAACAAACCAACCAACCCCCAAAACATGAGTTAGCTTAAATATACCATTGATTAAAATCTCCCCTAAGGCTGAGAGGATCTCTGTGAGTTGTAGGTTAGCCTAGTTGTTAGAGTAAGTTTCAGGACAGCCAGGGCTATACAGAGAAACCCTGTTCAAAACAGTAACAGCCACCACAAATCTCCCCTGAGGGCCTTTAGATCATTGGACACAAAAGATTTCTCTATCCTCAGTTGGATCTGTGTGCCTGTGGTGCTCTCAGGAGCCCTTCTCTCCATAGATTCTCTGTTGACTTGTAAGTGTGGTTATGGGGTATAGAGCTAGCTTGTGGTGGGAGTGTGGTACACTAAAAGCTCTTGGCTGTTCATAGTCTTATGTTCTGGTCTATCTCAGTGTTTGTTATAAACCATTCTGGATTCAGGGGAAAGGACAGATGTTGAGAATCACCTACTTAATCCTTCTTCCTTCATCCAGGTGGTAGCAAAGGAAGCCTGGGAAAATCACAGGCTGAGGAATGATTCTGTGATTGTGGATACTTTCCATGGCCTTTTCAAATCTACTTTGGTTTGCCCAGAATGTGCTAAAGTGTCTGTGACGTTTGACCCATTTTGCTATCTAACTCTGCCGCTGCCTTTGAAGAAGGACCGAGTCCTGGAGGTCTTCCTGGTCCCTGCTGACCCTCAGTGCAGACCCATCCAGGTAACAGAGCCCTCTCTTCCGTAACGCCCTCACCGAGGGAGAGTGCTTTCTCTCTGCTGTGTGCGAACCGCCAGCAGCCAGTCCTGCTTCCTCTTGGGCAGTCTGAGTGCACGCCCTTGGCCTCTGTCAGACCTTTGTGTGAGCCCATTGTCAGGTCCTGTTTGTGAAGGTCCTTGGGATATGTCTGTCACTTTCCCATCATGCACCGGTAGTAATCTGGTTTATCTGCTAATAGTCCTTGAATGTTGGCGAGGATGCAGTAGAGGTTCCTTAAGTTTGTCTTCAAATCAGGTAGGAGAGCAAGCCAGATGAGGGTGGTGGGCGGTGGGTCTTCATGTCCAATTCTGCTGGTGGCAAGGACATACCTTCTGGGTGTGGTGGCACACGCCTTTTCGCCCAGCACTCATGGGAGGCAAAGGCAGCTAGAGCAGGTCTCTGTGAAATTGAAGCCTATGTACAGCTACACAGTGAAGCTCTGTCTCAAAAAAAAAAAAAAAAAAAGAGGAAGAAAGGTGATACATAGTATTAAATGGCAGTTTTTATGCTTTTAACATTTTTTTTAAAGGAAACAGTGACCTTATCCAAAAAGTAAAGGGTAAACAAAACAATATTTGGGGGAAAGAAGGGGATTGTCTGAATGTTGCAGCTATACTAACACCAAAGACTTGGCTGTGTCAGCCGGCTACCTGACTCGTGGGCCAAGCACGGCTCTGGAAGAGTCCTGTGTCCCCACGCTGTGTCCCAGGTAATGTCCTCTCTCTTCTGAAGCACTCCTGTCACCTTCACTGTTTCTCTTTTGCAGTACCGTGTGACAGTGCCATTGATGGGGGCCATTTCTGACCTGTGTGAAGCACTCTCCAAGTTGTCTGGCATTGCTGCAGAAAATGTAAGGCAGGAGTCTTTACTGGCCTGAGACACTTTATGGCCTTTGGAGTTTACTCCCAAACTCTTAACCACATTTGGGAGGTGTGATCATTGGTTTGTGTCTTGGATACCTCACGCACGACCCCTGGCCATCCTTATGACCCCTTCCAGCACAGGGAACACCATTCTTTCTCCATCGTGACCATGCTACTGGAGGGACAAGGGAAGGGCTCTGCTTTCACCACAGTGTGCTGTGGGGGCCGTGAGGACTAGCTCTGCAAAGCCCCTGGGGTTTGTAGGCAGTGACCAGCCTCTGGTCAGCACTCACTCCTCTCCATTTCATCCCAATGCAGCCATTGCTGCTAACTGCCCTGCTGCTCTTTCAGATCCCGGCCCTCGCCCTGGGACCTGTCACATGTTGGTTCTCTGCAGGTTCTCTGAGCACAGCATTTTTACCCTTTGTTTCTGGGTTTTAATTGGTGAGCAGGAGCTCTCTGAGCCGTCCGGTCATCTTTCTGTACTCTTGATTCTTAGATGGTGGTCACCGATGTATATAATCACCGATTCCACAAAATTTTCCAAATGGATGAAGGGTTAAGCCACATCATGCCTCGAGATGACATTTTTGTGTAAGTACAGTTTCTGATACATGATCAGAGGAAACATTGTGGAGGCTTTGCTTGTTTGCCAGGTCTGACATGGTGCTCATGTATATCTGTCCTAGTACCTGGCCTCGAGATGCATGTTCAGGAGACAGGACATCTGTCAGTACTATTCCACAGTAAATGTCCTGGGCATAGAACTCGGGCCCTCAACCTTGAAAGCTGAGTGTATTCACCCACCAAGCTGCCTCCCACCTCTTTTTCTTTTTTTAATCTTTTTTTTTTTTTTGAGATATGGTTTCTCTGTGTAACAGCTCTGGCTGTCCTGGAACTTGTAACCAGGCTGGCCTTCATTTCACAAAGATTCACCTGTCTCTGCCACCCGAGAGCTGGGATTAAATGCCTGTATCACCATGCCCAGCTTCCTCTTTATTTTTTAATAATTATTTTACTTTATGTGTATTGGTATGTTGCCTGCCCTTATGTGTGCACCTCTGGTGCCCTCAGAGGCCAAAAAAGGGTATTGGATCCCCTGAAAGTGGACTTACAAACAGTTGTGAGCCACCATGTTGGGCGCCAGTGTTTTTAATTACTGAACCATCCCTCCTGCCCCACATACCCCTCCTCCTCTTTGGTGGGTAATCAGACCAGGTTGGCTACAGCATTTCTTTGTGTAGTCCTGGCTGGCCTGGAACTCACTCTGCAGCCCAGGCTGGCCTCAACTCAGAGACCCACCTGCCTCTGCCGCCCAAGTGCTTGGATTAAAGGTGTGTGCCACCACTGCCTGGCGCCTTCTAACTTCTGAGATTGTAGTGTTTGCTCCCACAGCCAGTGTCATAAGTTCCTGACCCTAATCCCTCAATATGGCCTGTCTTCATTCTGAAAACCAGTGTTTACATATACCCAACCTGAGGGGAAGTAAAGCATCTTTCTGGAAAGCAGACTGTCACCAATGAAGGAGGTTTTTAGAGGACTTGGACCAGTCCAAGGGAAACTAAATAATTTTAAAAGTGAATTGATTCCAAAGGGCAGGAGGAGAGGGTGGCAGAAGGACATCACTGAGATGGCCTAGCAGGCGAAGTTGTGTCCGCTCAAGGCTGAAGACCGGAGTTTGACTCCTGGGATCCACACAGTGAAAGGAGAGACCGACTCCATAGAGTTGCCCTCTGGCTGCCGCATGTATGTTTCACAGACACGCACATGCATGCACGCACACATTTGCAGGGCTGGAGAGATGGTTCAGTTAATAAAACATTTTCCACACAAGCGTGAGGGCTTGAGTTCAGATTCCTAGCATCTGTGTAAATAGCTGGACAAGGTGGTGCATGCCTGTAATCCCAATGCCACAGAGGCAGAGGTGGGCTTGCTGGCCAGTGAGTGTTTATCTGTGGTGAGCTCTAACTTCAGCAATAGACACTGACTCAAAAAGTTGGCAGTAGCTAAGCAGGATGCCAGTGTTGCCCTCCTCTTCTACGCACATACACACACAGAAAATGAACTGTCTTGTGAGAACAGTAGCATAGTGTTCTGATTGGTTGATGAGTTGTTTTTTTGTTTTGAGACAGGGTCTCACTATGTGGCACTGGCTGCCTTGAAACTTAACATGTAGATCAGGGTGACCTCAAAGTCACAGAGAACTGCACTCCTCGGCCTCCTGAGTGCTGGGTGTGGGTGTGTACCATCACAGCTGGCCACAAATGGTGTTTTTAACCATGTTACATACTATACCTCTCACCATAATCCTGGTAGGCCAGTAATCTTACTAGATACCCAGTGCTTTGCTGGGTCACTCCAACCTGGAAGGGACAGCAGGGAACCAGCCTCACTCAAGGCCCAGGTGCTAACCATCCCTAACTTCACAGTTTTCCATTTAATGTATCTTGTGAGTTGTTCTTGAAAGTCCTTCGTGTACCAGCCAGCAAGGTGACTCCTCAGTAGGTAAGGCTACTTGCTGCCAAGCCTAACAACCACATAGAAGTGGAGAACCAGGTCCCCCTCAAGTTGTCCTCTGATGTCCACACCTGCGCTGTACACACACACACACACACATACTCACACACGTAAAAACAGTTTTTCAAAACTATCTCCTGGAGCCCGAGATTCAGCTCGGTGAGTACTGCTCCCACAGAGGAGCAGCTTGAGTTTCTCGCACCTGCATCAGCAGCTCACTGTCGCCGGAAACAGCAGATCCAGGGCAAGTGACATCTTTAAGCCTTGGAGGGCACCACGCACCCCGAGAATGCTTGCGCACAAATGTCAATAAAAATAAATCTTGAAATTTTTCTTTTTCCTGCATGAATCCTAATCAGGAGTATTTACCAGGCTTTGGGGAAGAGGGCTGTTTGAAAATTTGAACCAGTAAGTTTGTGTTTGCTCATATAAGGAGAGGAAAGACTATAGTCAGTTGCCAGTAATTTTGGTAACATCTTTTCCAGAATAACAAATGTTACCTCTAAGTCTCCTGATCCTATCAGGTTGGTCCCATTGGTTCACTATTTAAGACACCAGATTTCAAAATAATTTATTTGTATTTAGTAATTTCTTTATCTTTCTCTGGATTTTAAAAAAATTGGATATGGTTGAATGTGGTGGTACACGCCCTTGTCCCAGCACTTGGGAGGCAGAGACAGATGAATCTATGTAAGTTTTAGACCAGCCTGCCCAACATAATAAGTTCTTGGGCAGCCAGGAGTGCAGAGTAACCCTTTCTTAAAAACAAAAGTGGGGGAGGGCACAAGTTCGGTGTAGCCAGGGCTGTACAGAGAAACTCTGTCTCGAATCCAGAAGGGGGGAAAATGAGCTCTTCACAAGACACGGTATTAGGTTGCTGTCATCCAAACTCAGGGACAGTTGCAAGTTTGAGACCCACCAGAACTAGAGAAAGCCGCAGATGTTAGTCAGGTTTGGTAACTTCTGTAATCCCAGCATTTGGGATATTTATGTAGAAAGGCTTCTGTGAGTTCAAGGCCAGCGTGGGCTACATAACTGATCTAGGGCAGTTTGGGCTTCCTGACAAGATCATCTCTCAAAAACACAGGGAGGAGGGCAATGTAACTTAGTTGGTAGCTTGCTTCCTAGTGTATTCAAAGTACTGGGTTTGATCCCTGCCACCAGGTGTATGTAATCCCAGCACTGGGGAGGTGGGGTGGGAGGATTAAAAGTTTAAGGTTCTCCTTAGTTATGTAGTAAATTTGAGACTTGCCTGGGATATGGAAAGAAAGAGAGAGACTAAATAAATCTTGATTAATTTTTAAAAGTTGAGCTTTTTGGTGAGAGAAAGATAAAATTGTAGATGAATTATCTATGGTGGTGCAGATGATGATCCTCACATCCTTTGATGATCAGAGAGAATGGCCTGTGGTTTAAGTCTTTTTGGGAAAAGCAGAATAGTCCAGAGTCTGATTGTGTAGACTCACATGTATTGACAGTGATCCTTGATCTTGCAATCACCTTGGAAATAGCATTATCTCCCCTTTCTGCTAAAAGGCACTCTATAGCCACAGTCCTCACCACCTTGCATCTTTTTGCATCTTACATCTATTTGTTCAGAGGTTCCCTCTCCTGTGACTCATGCAGGTACGAGGTCTGCCCCACTTCCATGGATGGCTCGGAATGTATCACTCTTCCAGTCTACTTCAGAGAGAAGAAGTCCAGGCCATCAAGTACATCTTCTGGGGCTGTGCTTTATGGACAGCCCCTTCTTGTTTCTGTTCCTAAGCACAAGCTAACCCTCGAGTCTTTGTACCAGGCTGTATGTGATCGTATCAGGTTGGTACTGGAAATGTAATTTGGTTGTTATCTGAGACTGATAGATCCAGCAGCTGAGTCCCTTGCAGCTTCTCTGTTGATCCTATGAACTCACCACTGTGAAAAATGGCATTGTGTCTGCCCCTGGGAAGGCCAGTGCAGAGGCTGACGGGGTGGGAGTGACTGAAACCAAGTAACATGAGCCCAGGGTATGTTCAATCACTGATTCCTAGAATCTTACCAACTATCTCAGGATGGAAAGTACTTGGGTGGCATTCAGTTGAAAGAGAAGAGGGCTTGCCTAGCATGCACAAAGCCCGTTGTTCAGTCTTCACAGCCCTGCAAACCAGTCAGGGTTTAGCACACACCTGTAGTGGCAGCACTTGAGATGTGGGGCTGGTGGGTCAGGGCTAAAGGTTATTCTTAGGTATATAGCAGATTTTGGGCCAGCCTGGGAGACATGAAACCCTGTTTGTAATTAAATAAAATAATGTACATGGCATTCCTGGAAGACCTGAAACCAGCCTTTCTTGGTATCGTTATTGGCTTATTAAGTTAACATGTGATCTCTTAAGAGCCATTACATTATGTTTGTGAGTAACTAAATATGTAAATTCTGTATTGCTTCATAGTTGCATAGTGGAAAAATACTAACACCGTTTTGTTTGTTTGTTTTTTAAGCCGCTATATAAAGCAGCCTTTGCCTGATGAGTTTCTCAGCTCACCTTTGGAGCCTGGGGCCTGCAATGGCTCCAGGGGCAGCTGTGAAGGTGAGCATTCCTGCTGTGGGCTCTGATGGCCACATTACTCCTGATTCCCCTCTTCTTAGAAGGCATTACACACATGGAAGTCTTTTGAGTCTGGCCTCGTAGAGGGTAGGGTCTGTCAGTCACCGTTGTTAACTTTGGACTTCGTAGAATCCTCTTAGATCCCTGCTAGGCACACTGTGTTTCAGACACACTGAGCCTGCAGGGATGGGTAACAAGGCTAAGGTTATGGAGCAGAGTGAAGAGTTGTCTGTTGTTGCAGTGCTGGGCTAGAACTCACTGTGTAGCCTATGCTTGCCTTTACTTTCCAGTCCTCACAAGTACTGGGATTATAAGATGTTTGTTTGTTGAAACAGGGTTTCTCTGTGTAGCCATTCATTCATTCATTCATTCATTCATTCATTCATTCATTCATTCAGAGTCTCTGCTTCCTCATCATGGGATAAGATGCCTTGTCTATCCCTTGAGGACAGTCACATGTTAAATCAAGTGCCTAATAACTATAGAGATGTACAAGGGTAGATGCACTTTAATATATACAACAAAATATGTAAAGAAACAATGCATTTTAGTATTAAATGTTTTATGATTTGTTTTTGGGTTTTATTGTTTTTGAGACAGGATCTCATGTAGGCCAGGCCAGCCTCAGACTTGCTGTGTGCTTGTGGCTGGCCTTGAACTCAGTATCCTGCCTCAGCCTCCTGAGTACTGGGGTTATAGATAGATATCACTTTACCTAGCTAAGATTTTTAACATTGAAATGTGGACCTATACAGATTGTTTTTCATGTGTTTCAGGAGATGAAGAAGAAATGGATCATCAAGAGGAAGGGAAAGAGCAGCTTTCAGAAACAGAAGGCAGTGGTGAGGATGAGCAGGGAGACGACCCTAGTGAGACCACTCAGAGGAAGGCGAAAAGCCAGCCACGCCACAGGAGGCTTTTCACCTTCAGTCTCGTCAACTCTTGTGGGACCACTGATCTCAATTCACTGGCAACCGACGGGAAACTACTAAAACTCAACTGTAAGTCCTTCTACTGCCCTTTCAGCTAGATGTGGGCACTTAGGCTCTCTCTGAAAGTCATCTTATTTGATGTCAACTATATCAGGTTTTAACTATCTTTATGGAGCTCTAGGAGCAGACATTTGAGTTCCTTGGAGAATGGTTGATGACAGGCGCGTCCTTAAAGGGATTTTCCCTTACTCCTTTGGTAGTGGGGTGGTAAGTTTGAGATAAACATTCTTGTTCTCTTGCTCTCTTTCTCTCTGAATATTTTTACGTGTATGATGGTTTATTTACTTGTATGTCAGTGCATTGCGTGTGTGCCTGGGGCCCACGGAAACTGGAAGAGAGCATTGAGTTTCCTATAACTGAAATTACAGCTGTTAACCACCAAGTGGATTCTGGGACCTGAACTCAAGTCCTCTACAAGAGCAACAAATGCTCTTAACCAGGGATCCATCTCTCATCCCAAGAGACATAGTTTCTTGTAGGTCTAAATTGTCCTCTGACAAGCCTCGTGTGGTGGTACACACTTGTGATCCCAGCACTTGAGAAGGCAGAGGCAGGTGGATCTCTGTGAGTTCAAGGATAGCCAAGGCTACACAGAGAAAACCTGGCTTGGAAAAAAAAAAAAAAAGACAGAAAAAAGACAAATATTGGCCTCAGACTTATAATGCAGCTGGTGCTGGCCTTGAATTTCTGATCTTCCAGCTCCTAGGTCCTTGGATTTTAGGCACAACTTTATTCTTGATGACCTCAGAAGCAAACAGGCTTCCTTTGCTCTGTAAAACCTTTCCTCTGGCTTAGTGATTCTTGTGATCATGTTAGGAGCACTTCTGTAGACTTGTTGCACTCATATAAGAAGAATAAGAACATCTGTTCAATGAAAAAACTTAGTTTTATGATGCAGTTAGAGGGTAGTTATGGATCTCAGTTACAGCTGTGTACTTGGGAAGAGGCATCCCTAGGGCTGTGGACATGCATCATGTGTGATGTCTCCATGGTGGGGCGGGAGCTGGACCATTTGTCTTTCACCTTCTTTTAGGAAGAAATTAACTAGTTAACTACCAGTACTTCACTTCCCCCTTTTTTTTTCCTCTCTCTGCTCTTCCTTTCTGTCATTTTAAGTTGAAATCTTTTATGTATTTGAGTGTTTTCTTGTATTTACACTACATGTAAGTGCATGTACCATGTGTGTACCTGGTGTCTGAGAGGAGCTAGAGCTACAAGAAGTTCTGAGCCTCCCAACCTTGGGTATTGGGGACTGAACCCTGGTATTCTATAAGAGCAGTAAATGATCTTCACCACTGAGCCAACTTTCCAGTCCGACCCATCCCTTTCAAAAAAACTTTTTTGTGAATGGTTGTTTTACCTGCATGTGTGTTCCTGCACCATGTGAGTGCCTTCAGAGGCCTGAAGAGGGAATCAGATCCCCTGGGACTGGAAGTTCAGACAGTCAAGAGCTGCAATTGGGTGCTGGGACTTGAACCTGGGGTTTCTGGAAGAGCAGATGGGCCTTTTAGCCATGAAGCCGTCTCTCCAGCCTCCATCTTTTTAATTTTAACTTACTTACTTCCTAGTACTAGGGACTTAATGTAGAGACTTGTACATGTGAAGCAAAGGTTCTAGTACTGAGCTGTAGTTCCCTACTTCCCTTTTTGTAGACGTTCATTTATCTACTTTTTAAACTTTTGCCTGTATGTATGTATACATACTGCATGCATGCCTTATGCTCACAAAGCTCAGAAGAGGCCATCAGATCCCCAGAAACTGAACACAGACCATTGAGAGCCACTCTGTAGATGCTGGGAGCTGAACCTGGGTCCTCTGTGAGTGCAGAAAGTGTTCTTAATCCCAGAGCCATATCGACAGCCCCTTTACATGTTTTTAAAACAGCATAATTGAGGTATTTTTATAATTCTGTCCAACTGCAGCTTTGTTCTCTGTGATTTCCTTCTTTTTGGTTTAGGGTCTGTTAAATTCTAGTAAGCGATTCAAGTGTGGCTTTTAATTTTTTTGGTCTTGTTTTATTTCCAGGCAGTGTTTCTCTGTGTAGCCTTGCCTGTCCTGGAACTCTGTAGACCAGCCTGACTCACAGATTTCGCCTGCCTCTGCCTCCTGAGTGCTGGGACGAAAGGGGAGCACCACCAGTGCCCGGCTTTAAATGTAGCTTTTTGTATGTGTGTTTACATGTGTGCATGTGTGGCCCAGAGGCCAATTTTGGCTGTTATTCCTCTGATGCTATTCACCTTTTTTTTTTCTTTCCCACAGAAGTAATCTCATTAAATAACCCAATAACAGCTTATTTATTTTGGTGGGGTGTGGTGAGGGGTCCCTGGAACTAAGAATTGCAGGTAGTTTTGAGCTACATGGTTACAGGGCTCTGAACTCAGGTCCTCTGAGAGAGCAGTAACTGCTGAGCCATCTCTATCGACCCTTCCTTGCTTCTCTATTCAAGGTGTTTTACAGACCTGGAATGCAGCAAGTTGGACACTGGCTGCTCAGCTATCCCCAGAGATAAGCCTCTGCTTCCCTCTCCAGCACTGGGATCATAAGCATCTCCCCAGCCTTTCTGCTTGTATTGAGCTTGGGTCCTTATGCTTGCTCAGCAGCCACTTCACCAACAAGCTATCTACCTTTATGGGTTTGTTTGTTTGTTTGAGATAGGATTTCTGTGTATAACAACCCTCACTATTTTAGAACTCACTTTGTAGACCAGGCTGGCCTTGAACTCACAGAGATCCACCTGCCTCCCTCTCTGAGCTCTAGGACTAAGGATGTGTGGCACCACACCCAACCTCTTTTTTTTTTTTTTCCTGAGGATGATCTTGAGCTCCTGATCCTGCTTCTGTTTTCTAAAGGCTGAGATTATAAGCATAAACCACCACCCCGTGCTTTCAATTTTAACTTTGCTTCTTTAATTCAGTTTCCTTTGCTGTCTCTCTCCACCTGTACCCTGGGGTGCTTGCCAGCAGTAAACTGGGAGAATGTAGGGGTTACTTTATTTTTCATCTTTCAGGGATCGTCATTCTGCCCAGTTTCCGTCCAGTGATGAAAAACAGTTACTTTTTCTGTTGTGTCAGGCTTTCGTGTGGTTCATGCAAAGAGGATCAATTACTTCATCTTGATTCTGTGTACACCCTGTCAGATTCTGGTTGTTGGAGGTTTTCTGTAGCACTAAGGGAGACTTTGTCAAAGGCTTTGGGAGGTTGGGGTTCATAAGGGCTGCCCCAAGGCCTAGCATTGCTCTCCTCAGTGGCTGGTGGTGAGTGAGAAGATATGGTGTTGCTGCCTGAGTGTGGCCCTTCTCATTCTGGTCCCTTGGAGAGCCTCTCTGGTTGCTGGTCAATCCATAATGAGTGACACTCTGTTCCCCTCCACAGCTCGATCCACACTGGCCATTGACTGGGACAGTGAGACCCGAAGCCTTTACTATGATGAGCAAGAAGCTGAGGTAGGTCATTTGGGGTTTCTGCTCTTGAATATATTAATATATTCCTCTCACTGATTGGACAACAGTGTCACAAGTTTTCTTTATGACTTGAAATGAAAAGCACCCAAGACTTTGTCATTTTGTGTCCAGAGACTGCAGAAAATCTAGTATTTCCCAGGCAGAGAGCCTCTGCATCTTGAGCCAGGAAGCTGTTTCTCTGCCAGAACGCAATGCTTCTCTGTTGCAGGCCTGTGAGAAGCACATGAGCATGTCACAGCCTCAGAAGAAGAAGAAGGCTGCAGTGGCCCTGAGAGAGTGCATCGAGCTCTTTACCACCATGGAGACCCTTGGGGAACATGATCCCTGGTATGCAAGTCCCCATACTCTAAGCCCATGTTCCCTAGGGTCTGAAGTTTGCTGGGACCATCTTTGTGCCCAGAAACCCTTTACTGTACCTGGACAGGTCATCTTTACATTTGTGTGTGTGAAGGCTGTGTTTTCTGGACTGAAAAAGCCACTGCCCCGTTGAGAAGGCTGGTCTTTGCTCATAAGTACTGGGGTTGAGTCCTGCCTGAAAGGACAGTTCTGTCACATTGTAGCTGTGTCCCCACACACGTACCCGTGTGGTTTCCTGCTGACCAGGCTGTGGCAGTGTTCTCTCTTCTCTTCAGGTACTGTCCCACCTGTAAGAAGCACCAGCAGGCGACAAAGAAGTTTGACTTGTGGTCCTTGCCCAAGATCCTGGTGGTTCATCTCAAACGTTTCTCTTATAACAGATACTGGCGGGATAAGCTTGACACAGTTGTGGAATTCCCAGTCAGGTGGGTGTCTGTAAGGGTGCTGATGGGGTGAGAGAGTGCTTGAATTAGGTTGTGTATTTCTTATCTCTGGGAGATTGACTTGTGGAGCAATCCTTCCTCTTTCCCCACCCACCCACTAGTGTGGGAAAAATCACTAATAGAAGGAAAGAGTCCTACTGACTGTGTCACTGCCAAGCCCCCTCTTGAATCCTAACACCAGTCTATGGCGTACTTTTCTGCTCCATCGCTGCTGTCAGGGAACCTTCAGCCAGTGCCGCACAGGCTCAGTGCTGCTTCTCATTAACAGGAGCATGGCACCAGAGAGTAGCCTACCCAGCGGAACTATTCCTCATCTGGGTGTGGCTTTGCATGCTTGCAAACCCTTGCCAAGGCAGGGGGATCATTTGAGTTCAAGACCTTGCTGGTTAAAATTTCCTTTACCTCTCTTTCTTTCTTTTTCTTTTCCTTTCCTTCCCTTCCTTCTTTACTTCTTTCTTTCTTTAAGAAAATTTTTATTTTATTAATTACAGTTTATTCACTTTGTATCTCAGCTATAGCCCCTCCCTCACCCCTCCCAATCCTACCCTCCCTCCCTCTTCTTCTCCTGTGCCCCTTCTTTTTTGTTTGTTGGTTTTTTGGTTTTGTTTTTGCAGCCCTGGTTATCTCGGAATTTGCTCTATAGATCATGCTGGCCTTGAACTCACAGAGAAATGCTAGTCTGCCTCCAGAGTGCTGGATTGAAGTGTATGCCACCATGTCTGACTCTTCTTTTTACCTTTAATGTATTTTTTTGACAAATTCAAAATGGGCTGATGAGACAGCTCATTGAGAGCACTCATTGAGTCATAACCTGATGACCTGAGTTTGATCTCTAAACTCCATGGTAGAAGGAGAAGGTTAGGATTTTGCAGCTTTATCCCTGTTTAATTTGAGCCTTAATTTTTTTTTTTTTTTTTTTTTTTTGTCCTTCCTGCCTTCCTTTCTTCCTTCCTTGGTTTCTCTGTGTAGCCTTGGCTGTCCTGGACTCTTTTAATATACCATGCTGGCCTCGAACTAACAGCAATCTGCCTGCCTCTGCCTTCTGAATGCTGGGATTAAAGGTATATGCTATAACACCCAGCTAAGAATGACAATTTTTTCTTTATTGAAGCTCTTTATAAAACTTTTAATCATAGATAAGATCCATAGAGAGACTGGCAACTTTACTGATCCTGAAAATGAGCACAGTAACTCACAGAATGAGTTTCTGTAACTCACAGAAACAAAAATAGCCATCCATGGGTGAAATGGGAAAACGTTTATTTCAAACTACCAAGACTGTCTCCAGGGTAAGCAAGGAGAAGCATAGTTTTCAGGGTGAAGGGGGACACAAGTGGGGCCTGAGGGAGCCTAGAGGCTTGATCATGACAAGGTGATAGGTGCCAATATGCTAATGGAAGGACCACAAGTCCCTCTTGCCCAAGAAAAGAAGAGAATGACTCTTTTTAGCAAGCAAGGACTTTCTTCAAGCCTCTGAAGTAATGGGGGACTTTTGCTAAATGGTCAACCTTGGAAAAAGGACTTTTTCCAGGCATTAGATTCACCATTATAAAATAGAATATTGCCTTTTTATTATTTATTTATTTTGGTATGGTTTGGTTTACCAAGTAGCTAAAGCTTAAAGTAAGCAAAAGACAGAAAAGCTAGAAAAATATTACTGTGAACCTGAATAGAATTCATAAATCTTGATTATCAAATATATCTTATTTACCAAAGATATCTATCAGATATGCCTTATTTATCAAACATATGTTATCTAAGTTTTCTAGCAGCTTGTTGTTTAAGTAGTTAGACATCTTAAATCAGCTTTTGTTAATCTAAATAAACCTTTATAACCTTAAAAGTTTATCATCATATAGAGCATTTTTTATAAGATTTATTTATTTTATAAATATGAATGCTCTGTTTTCACACACCAGAAGAGGGAATCAGATTCCATTACAGATAGTTGTGAGCCACATGTGGTTGCTGGGAATTGAACACAGGACCTCTGGAAGAGCAGTCAGCTCTTAACCACTGAGCCATCTCTCCAGCCCTGAGCATATTTTTTTTTAAAAAGACTTGCTTGCTTGCTTGCTTATTTATTTATTTGTTTGTTTGTTTATGTATTCTACCTATATGTACGCCTGCATGCTAGAAGAGGGCACCAGATCTCATTATAGATAGTTGTGAGCCATCATGTGGCTGCTGGGAATTGAACTCAGGACCTTTGGAGGAGCAGCCAGTGCTCTTCTGAGCCATCTCTCCAGATCTAGAGTATATTATTCACCAGAGTTGAATCACATGTATAGGATGTTTAAAATTTTTCATCATACAAAAATCTGTAGTAATCCAAACTATTTGAGATTTGTTGCTTCCTTAGTCTAAAAGAAAACACAGTGATAAACTGAGGGCCCAGTAGGGCTGAGTTTTATAATTGTTGCTTTATACCACAGTCATCTTAAGATGGTGGAGTTACATGGCATGTACCCATTATTCTTAGTAAATAAAGGTGGCTGCCAATCATGTGGCTTCTTACATCTTGAAGCTCATCAGCCACTGCATTCAGCTCTTATATTTGGCTTTATTAGAGAGTTGAGCATTAAGAACACAGTTTTACAAGTTGAGCCCTTAGCTATGTGGTAGACACCGTTAACACCAGCACTTTCAGTCTGAGGGAAGCCTGGTCTACAAAATCCAGGAGAGCCAGGTCTGTTGCACAGAGAAACCCTGTCTCAAAAACCAAACAAATAAAAAACAACAACAAAAGACTTTTAAGTTTAAAGCCAAATTTTGTAACAGATTTTTACAGATTTTTTAAAGCACACCCGATGAATTTACAAATCAGTCCTGAGATAACAATTGTTTACACAATAGTCCTAAAAGATTTGAGAGCAAAGCTAGTCGCAGAGATAAAAGATTCAAGAGTGGGAAGTTGTAAAATCTTAGAGATAAGGGAATTCAGGATCTTTGTTTGTGCAGTGGCAGAAATTGTTAAAATTTAGGAGAATTTGGAACTTCCAATTATGAGTTCCAATTGTTTGGCGATTAAGCTATGCTGAGTCAAGATGTTTTCAGTAAGACAGTGAGGCTTTAAAACAAAATCTCTGAGTCCGAGAAAGGAATTGAGTTGGAAAGGAAAAGGTGGTGAATGAACTCCGACATAGGGAAGGTTAGCTAAGGGAACAGTGCAGCCACGAGGGACAAGGGGGAACAAGAGGGAACTCCACCAGAGGGAGGGTTCCAGTGTCAAAGAAGCCACAAGAGCACAGAGAAGCTGCAGGACCTGGCAGGCAGCTCCTGGGGGAGGTGAAAAAGTTCTAGGAAGGAGCCATGAAGGAGCAGAGAGGGTTGTAACAGTTTCACCTCAGGGCGTCCCCAGGCTGACTGATCAGAGAGAGATGTCCCAAATCACACAAGACCCCTTTCCTCTGTGATAGGGGCCCAGCAGGGCAAGGAAGCTTCTTGGCCTAGCAGTGTGGCTTTCAGTAAAGCAGACGAAGCAGGGAGCTTCATAGTGACACTTAGCCGGTAGAAGGGGAGTAACAAATGGTTAGAGCAGGTAGAGGAGAAGACAGCTGGAGAGGCGCAGGTGTCTTTGTGAGAATCTTGCCCATGTGGTGGGAGGGTCAAGCAGGGCATAGAGGGGATATGCCCATGTGGTCGGTGGCCCAGAAGGTGCTGCAGCCTGCAAGGAGATGGGTTTTAGAAGCAGACTCTAAAATCAATTTTGATGGGTAGATAAGCCAGGAGAAACAAATTATCTATACATACCTTGGGAGAGTCAGATCAGCAGCTTGGTTCAGAAGCTCCTTGCAGGAGGGAGCTCATTTATGCCACTCGGCCCTAGATGAATGAAAAAAAGAAGGAAAGAAACAACATGCCCGCTCCTAGGTATGATAGAGGAGAAAGTTTATTATACATGGGAGAGAATAGCCAGAGGCGGGCACATGTAGGAGAGTCCAGAGTGGAGATTACCTTGAACCATGTGGGGAGGGGGAGGGGAGAGAGGAAAGGCGTATAGCAGCCAGGAGGTCAAAGGTGCAAACTGTACAGGGGCAGGGGCTAACCAAAATGGAGTCTATAGGGAAGAGCCTCTGGAGAAGGACAGCCTAGCCCTTGGACTGGAGAGAGGGTAGAAGGTGGGGCATGCCTGCCAGACCCCGTAACGGTAGGGACTAGGGGATGCTGGGAGAACCTGGAGGCCTTAAGTAGGCACCTCAGCTGCTGCCCCAGGTTTGAAATTCAAAACCAAAATGTGCAATGAGTGTGTTGATAGCCACACTCAGTTACCCAACTCAAACATGCCATACACATACACAATAATAAAAGAACATTTCAAAATACAGTAAAGCATTGAATATATTGTAATAAATGATAATAAAAAATATATAAAAGCTTTCCAGGGCCTGTTCTGACATTAAATTACTCTGGTCTTGATTACAGTTTTGTTAATAACAGCTTCCTGTGCCATTCCCTTCCTCTGCCGCAACCTCCCATGCTATGGTAGTGCCGTGACTTAGCTTCTCCCAGTGTCTGGTCTGACAAATGGCCACTGCCCTGGTCTAGTTCTCACACAGTTGAGTGCTCTGGTCTGCCGGGTGAGAGGGGTTGCCGGGTTACACTGACTTCTGTGAGTTTAACTTCTGTGAATTTATGGGCTATTATGTTTTTTACTCAGAGCTCTGAACATGTCTGAGTTTGTCTGTGACCGGTCAGCAAGGCCTTATGTTTATGACCTAATTGCTGTGTCCAATCATTATGGAGCCATGGGGGTTGGTCACTGTAAGTATTGGCATCTGCTTTCTTCTGAGGTATGGAAATGCCCTACCTTGTGCTCTCTCTGGATCCCAGGCTCTGCCATTAGCACCTGGCTTGTGGGGTTTCTCAGTCCCCTCTGTCGCCTTCCTTTCTCCTGTCTAAATTTCCATATTATTTAATTCAGTAGTGGTAACTCTGAATTGTTTTGTTCTTTTTCAAGACAGTCCCACTGACTAGCTCCTGTTGGCCTGGAGCTCCTCGTGTAGTCCAGCCAGGGTAGCTGGGACCTTCTGGCAATCCTTCTACCTGAACCTCTCCAGGAAGGGGTTACAGGCATGAGGCATCCTGCTGGGTTTACCATCTCTCCTAGGGCAATGACTTGACAGAGCTTTATGTGTGAAAACATTTGCCTTTGTTTATGCTGATCTTTCAATTTAGGTTTTCTTGATACAGCCCTGGCTGTCATGGAACTCACTCTGTAGACCAGGTTGATCTCAATCTTGGACATATCTGCCTGCCTCTCGAGTGCTGGGATTAAAGGTGTGCGTCTCCACACTTGGCTCATTCACCTGTTTATAACAGCATTGTGGGGCGGAGTGCAGCTGGCATCGGCATTCAGGTGCCTGATCAAAGAATCCTTAGCCCTCGCAGAAGAAAGCTAATGACATGGGGACGTGCGTCTGATCATTGAAAATAGCTGCACAAAAATCAGTGTCATAAAACGTGGAGAAAATACAAAGGGTGCAGAACCCTGGAAGGAGAGATGCCAAAATTAGTTCATTTTTTGTTTTAATTCGGTTTGGCTTTGAGAGAGTATCTCACTGTATAGCCGAGGCTAGCTTGTAACCTGTAGGTAGCCCTTGGTGCACCTGAGCTCATGTGCACTTATGTGCCAGGATGATGGGTACACACTACCATACCTGGCAAACATAATAAAGTTTTTCTTTTGCCCTATTTCCCAGAGTTTATGTATCACTTAGGTTCACTTTAGTGAAAGCTTTTTTGTGTTCTGTGTTGAGACAATTTCTTACTCTGGAGCTCTGGCTGTCAGAGCACTCACCATAGTCCACCTGCCTTCCAACCTTGTTTCAGTTACAGTACCAGCGTTTAAGGGGGTGTTGGTTCTCCCCCACCCTGCAGGGCTAGGGGTGGGATCTGGAGCCTGGTGCATCCTGGGTAAGAAGTCCCAGCCACGGAGCTGCATCTCCAGCCCGCTCACCACGGGCTCAGTCACAGCTGCCCAGAAAAAAGAAATTTAAAATTTAAAGCTCTTTAGCTTAGAGTATGGTGGTGCACACCTTTAATCCCAGCACTCAAGGCAGAGGCAGGCGAATTCTGAGTTCGATGCCAGTCTGGTCTATGACAGCAAGGGCTTCACAGAGAAACCATGTCTCGAAAAACAAAACACAACAAAACAAAATACAACCCAAAAAGGGCTTCTTGTTCACATGCTCTGCAATCCCAGATGGACACCGTTTCCTAATCGAAGCTCTCCAGAGGCTCCCAGAGCATTCTACTGAAGATGGTAGCTGTCTGCTCTTGTTTTGCTTAAATCTTAGCAGTATCAACTCCTCCCAGTCCCTCTGTGGCTCTGGATTACACTCATGGCCATTTTTGTTTGTTTGGCATACTGAAGAAAATCTTAGACAGGTGCTGTGTCACTGTGATGGGTGCATCTCCAGCACCGCTCACAGCCATTAAGTAGACACTGGGCAGCTGGGGAGAGAGCGCAGAGTGGAGAACACTTTCTAGAGGACCTGATTGCAGTTCCCAGGACCCATGGTCAGGGGGCTCACAGCTGCCTGTAACTGTAGCTTCAGGGGATCCAGCACCACCTTACGACCTCTGTGGACACCCGTACACCTGTCTCATCCCCACCACCCTCTGTAATTCAAATAATAAATCTTTTAAGGGTGTGGTGGCACTCTGGAGGCAGGGGCAGGTAGATCTCTGAGTTTGAGGCTAGTCTGGTCTACAAAGAGTTTCAGAATAGACACCAGAGATGACAAGATGGCTCAGCAGGTCAAGATTTTTTTGTTCAGATACTAACATTAAGTAGCTTTGTTTTGTTGATTAGTGTGCCAGAAGTATAGGTGATCTTGGTCTTTGACAGCTCTGTGCTTAGCCTTCCTAGCTTTTCTGAGCGGTCCAGATTAGAAAAGAGAGGGCTACACAGAGAAACCCTGTCTCTCAAAAACAGAAGCAAAACAAAAAACCACAAGCCGTAGGAGTTGGGATTCAGCTCAGTGGCCGTACACTTGCCTAATAAGCACAAGGCCCTGGGTTTGGTCCCCTCACCTGGGGACAGGGGATAAAAACTATAAATTATTGTTACTTATATGTGTGTGCATATTTTGTTAATTAGTTATAGAATTTGTTGTTGGTTTTTCTGTTTTGATACATAGTCTCAGTATGCAACCCTGCCTAAACTTGGCCCAGTCAGCTCTGGACTTGGGGGTAGTACTTTTGTATTTGCTTCTTGAGTGGGTTCACACTGGCTATGTATTTTCTTAGTTTCGATGGTAATAGTTTTGGGTATGAGCATATGCTAGCCTAATAAAATAACCAGATTATTTTTTTGGTGGCCATTAGAGCATTTTGTTTATAACTTGGCAGACACTGCATATGCGAAGAACAAGCTGAACGGGAAGTGGTATTACTTTGATGACAGCAATGTGTCCTTGGCCTCTGAGGATCAGATAGTGGTGAGTACCCTTCTGAGGTACCTGCTTGTCCCTGTTGTCTCAGCAAATCAAAGGCAAATGCTTTATGGTTACCTCATCATCTGGAGGGGATCTGGGTGGATTTCAGTGGACTGCCATTCATTCTCGATCTTTCCTGAGCTGCTGTGTCGAAGTGCACCTGCACGTCCCACAGCCATGGCATCAGGAGGAACTGGTAAAGGGACCTTCACAGCTGCTCCGGGGTGTGGACACGTAGGGCAGGATAGAGCAGGTGTTCATTCCTTCACTCATTCAGTGTGTGTGTTTGTTGAAGTAGGGTCTTCCTATGTATCTCTGCCTGGTCTGAAACTTACTTTGTATGTCAGGTTAGCCTCAAACTTAGGATAATTCTCCTGCCTCTGCTCCTTGGGTGTGTGTGTGATTTTCTTTAAAGATTTAGTTATTATGTATACAGTGTTCTGCCTACACACCAGAAGAGGGCACCAGACCTCATTACCCATGGTTGTGAGCCACCGTGTGGTTGCTGGGAATTGAACTTGGGTCCTCTGGAAGACCTCTGGAAGAGCAGCCAGTACTCTTACCCCTGAGCCGTCTCTCCAGCCCCCTAAGATTGATCTTTTTTTGAGACAGGTTTTCACTCTGAAGCCCAGGCTGGACTTGAACTTGGACAATAATCCTCGTTCAGGCTTTTGCCCTTGCTGGGATTATAGGCAAAGGCTACATGAGGTTAATAATAGGGAACACTGAGAAGAGTGTGTGGGGGTGATTTTGTTGTGAGTAAATGGCCCCTCCTTGTGTTGTAGACGAAAGCCGCCTACGTCCTGTTTTACCAGCGCCGGGATGATGACTGTTCCCGTGCATCTGCGCTCCCCAGCTTCCCCAGTTGTTCTGAAGGAGGGGTGAGGCTGAGCAGCTCCCAGCAGGGCGTGGGGGATGAGGAGGCTTACAACATGGACACCAACTGATGCTCGCTCGGAAGCCTTGCCACCCACCGCACAAGTGTCATTCCCCCAGGAGAATATCTTTGGCACTCCTGAAGACTGCTGTGTCAACCTAAAACCAGATGAGGAAATTACCTTCTTTTATGAGAAGAGGAAAAAAAAAAAAAGACCCTGCTTTCTCAGAAGGGTTATGTTAAAAGGCTGAATTATTTTTTTCTTTTGAACGGGTGGTGAGATAAGCCTGTGGAGCCGAAGTGTGGGGTGGGATTTGGTGCACAGTGGAGTGTGTCTCGTGGATTCCAAAGAATGGAGAGGAGCACCTGTAACCGAGTATGGTGCAGCCATGAAGACCCACCTGCAGGGCTGTTCTCAACTCCTGGGTTTTGGGTTCTGGTGCCCATACTGGTCACCCCAGTGTCTGGCCACAGTGACCTCCAGTGAACTTGTCCTCTAGTTCTTTACTGTTCATTGAGATGGGTTTATAGTTTTTTAAACGGCCACTGGAACCCATTTCTATTCTATTCTCTTAGAATTTCCAGCCTTCTTCCCCGTTATGAAATGAAGTTAGTATTTTGGTCTTGTTTTCAGTTTCTCATGGAACTTAGAAATTCTGTTTGTTCCCCACTGTCCTTGATAAACTGATTCTATGTGGAACTTTCATTAGCTCTCCCTTAAAAGAAGTCCATTCATAAAACCGGGTGCAGTGTGTGGCATTTTCTTCAGAAGAACACGTGGTTGCTTTTCAGGTCTCCAAAACACTAGTTAATAAGGTTTAAGAAAATCCTTTTTTCCAGTAACAGATTCCTCCTTAACCTTGCCGCCTTACTCCCCGAGCGGCGTAGCCCGCTTACTAAAAGGCCCGCACTCTGTTTGGGTCCCTGTTGCCCTTTGTGGTCATGTGAGTGTTGACTGACCTTTAACCTAGTACGTGGGGGTTGGGAGTCGCTGTTTGGCACGTGAGGACAGTGACCGTTGGGCACTCTTGTGCGGCCACAGCTGGGTGAGGACGCAACGGGGAGGGTCCCCTTCCAGCCTAGACTGGCTATAGTTTGGGGACCCAGACAGCAACTGGGTGTAGTAGAAGGGGGAGGGAAAGGCCTTGCCGCCCACCGGCTAAGGAAGCTCAAGGGGGCGGTGAGGTGGGGCATCTCCGGGCCCTTCGCGGTGATCTGGGGCTTCTGAGAATGGCGGGCGATACTCCCCTCTCGGAGGAAAAGAACGAGCGATGATGTGTAACCGTAGATCAAAATCGGGGTTGAATATCGGCCTCTTGTAGCGTCATTCTCACGTTGCTCCGTGCTTTGCCGATTATTACTTAATAAAAGAAGGCATGGTCGCTTTTAGGGAAATGTCTGAAAAACTACGAAGATGCAGGAAGGAGCTGACTGCTGCCATAGACCGAGCATTTGAAGGAGTCAGGCATTCCCAGGAGTGCACAGGCCCGCAGAGGCTGGACGCGCCGTCGCTCACCTCCGTGCCCGTGCACAGGCTCCTCTGCAGAAACCCACTGGCAACTTGCCCCTCTGCTGCCCCCTGCCCTGGTGCCTCATGTGCTCCTGAGAATGAGAACCCTGCCTTTGCACCACACCATGTCCCAGTTAATGCAAAGCCGCAGCCTTTATACCCCAAAAGGAAACCTCTGACCAGCAAAGAAAATATGTTGATGCACTCTTCCATTTTGGCACGTGAGAGACAGTTTTGGAGAGCGGCAGGAGATGGGGAACACTGGAGAAAAGAAGGGTTAAGGTGATTCTGATTTGATAGCTCGCTAGCAACAGTTACAGTTATTCTTAAAAAGTTGCTGTCCTAGATCTGACTCATGACTAAGCTAGCTTCGTGTTGGAAGTGCCGACTATATACAGGAAATTCAAACATGTTTTTTTTTTACAATCTGGCCTGGGAAACTTGTATGTGTTTGGGTTGAGAGCCTTGTGGTTAACTCTAGATATCCAGTCATGGAAACTGCAGTGTCCGAAGAGTCACCAGTGTTAATAGCTAGTTTTAAACTGGTGGGTAATGCTGAGGATTGAGCCAAAGGCCTCATGCGTGCTAGGATGGGCACTCTACCACTGAGCTACAAGACTTAGCAGTGTTTGTTGTTGTTTTTGCTTTTAGACTTTGAGGATTTTTCCTAATTGTTTAAAAGTTTGTATGTGTGGATGTTTTGCCTGCAGAGGCCAGAGGCCTCTGGAACTGCAGTTTCTGACAGTTGTTAGTTGCCCTGTAGCTGTCACAGGTCTGGAAGGGCAGCCTGTGCTCTTGACCCCTGAGCCAGCCTTCTCCAGCTGTCGATTTTGTCTACATTTAAAAATGTTATTAGTATGAGTGTGTGGTGTGTGGTCAGTGTAGGCACACATACGCCACACCATGCCTGTGGAAGTCAAAGGGAGACGTCAGGGGTTGATTTTCTTTCCACTGTAGGTTCAGGGATCCACTCATTTGCATTGCCACGTCATTTTGCCAACCTTTTTTTTTTTTTTCTTTTCCAGACCGGACTTCTGTTTAATACAGCCCTGAGTCCTGACTGTTGTCCTGGACTTGTAGACCAGGCTAGCCTCAAACTCAGAGATGCACTTGCCTCTGCCTCTCAGAGTGCTGGAATTACACACCTGACTTTTTGTAAGACAGTTAATGTAGACCAGCTGATTTTTTTGGTTAGGTTGGTTGGTTTTTCGAGACAGGGTTTCTCTGTGTATCTTTGCCTGCCCTGGAACTTACTCAGTAGACCAGGCTGGCCTCGAACTCATGAGATCCACCTTTTGCCTCCCAAGAATTGGGACTGAAGGCGTCTGCTACCACCAGCTTGGCAAAGATTATTTATCATTTATACAGGTGCCAGAAGAGGGCACTAGATCTCATTAGAGATGGTTGTGAGTCATCATGCAGTTGCTGGGAATTGAACTCAGGACCTTTGGAAGAGCAGCCAGTGCTCTTAACCTCTGAGCCATCTCTCCAGCCCCAACCAGCTGATTTCTAACTCCTATGTAGCTGAGGGTGACTTGGAACTCTGATCCTCTTTAAGTCCCAAGTGCAGGGATTACTTGCATGAGTCCTGCAGAAACCTGATCTAAACACAAAAACCATTTCTATGCTGTAGAAACAAAAATACCCCACACCGTCTTTCACGTCTAGAGCCAGGGAGATCACCAGCCTTTACCATACTTAAATCTATGGCTAGACCCCACCTCTTGGCTTTTTCTGTGTTTCTGTCTCACTCTCCTGCCTTAGAGCTTTTTGGCAGCTGGGTGGCGGTGCCACAGGTCTTTAATCAGGAGGCAGGAAGATCTCTGAGTTCTAGGCCAGCCTGGTCTATAGAAGTTCCAGGATATCCAGGGCTACACAAACCCTATTAAGGGGTGGAGGGAACGTTTTGGACTGTCTCCTTTAGACCTATTAAGTAGCTACAAACTGCCTCAGCCTGGGGCAGGCATGATTGCATGTGCTGTGATTTAGACGTCTGGCCATCTTGCCTATCCCAAATTCAGGTAATTGAGAAACCATTTAACTGCAAATATATGTGTTGGTTTCATAAACATTAGTGCAGCCTATAATTGGGGTGGGTTGTTATGTTGCTATTAGTTTCTTCACTGATTTAGTTAGCAGTTTCTGCTTATTCTCATAGCATAATGCAGTACATTTTCATCTTAGCTGGGCATGTGGCATAGGTCTTAAATCCTAAGCACTCAAGGCAGAAACTGGGGGCTCTCTGAATTTGAGGCCACCCTGGTTTACACAGTAAGTTCCAGGCCAGCCAGGGCTACATAGTGAGACCTTGTCTCAAAAAACAAAGCAACAAACCATTTGCTTTTTGGATTATCTGAAGTTTTTCAGTGTTTTCTTGAAAAGTATCTAATTCCCCATCTTCTTCCCCCAACCCCGCACCCAATCTGGACTGCAGGAAGGATATGGAGAGAGATTTAAAAGTTGACCCAAACATGCTGCTCAGCAGTTGTAGCCCAGAGGTCACAAAGGATCTGCTAGATATGATTGGTAAGTAGAGTGCTGGCTACTTGGGTCTCCCACAGGCCAGGAGCCCTCGCATCCTATTTGGTAAATTTAGTTTGCTCACAGCAGACTCCGCAGAGAACAATGAAATAACCAAACACTGCTCCTTTCGTCAGAGGAGCTGGTGACCTAGTGAGGTCTCACATCAATAAGATCATTACATAGTGTGATGATTTGGGGCTCTGAAGAAACAGACAACAGCCTCCAGGCCTTGGTGCTGAGTGTCGAGCCAAAGGGAACGGAATGTGGGCCTAAGGAGAAGAATCGTCTACTTAGGAGGGGAAACACAATAGTGCAAGAAATCTTTCTTGTAGCTAAATGGCACCTGAATTTAATTCCAGCACTTGGAAGGCAGATCTGTATGAACTTGAGGCCAGCTGGTCTACATAGCTTCAGGCCATCAAAGGCTGCAGAATGAGATACTGTCAACAAAGAATAAACTCTATCTCCCTAGAAATAGCCACTTGGCTTCTACTATATGTCCTATTTTCTTTTACAAATATTTTTATTTTAAATTATGTATATATTTGTGTCTGTCTCAAGTGTGGGTATGTGCATGTGAGTGTGGGCACCCTCAGAGGCCAGAGGTGTTGTATCCCTCTGGGCTGGAATCACAGGTGGTTGTGAGCCACCCACTGTGGGGCCTGAGAACTAAACTTGGGTTCT
Source organism: Pachyuromys duprasi (assembly GCA_028658305.1). Taxonomy (NCBI): domain Eukaryota; kingdom Metazoa; phylum Chordata; class Mammalia; order Rodentia; family Muridae; genus Pachyuromys; species Pachyuromys duprasi. The sequence goes on along the minus strand of CM053749.1, from coordinate 13,068,398 downwards.
TTCCAAGAGCAGTAAATGCTCTTAACTACTGAGGCATCTCTCATACCCCATTTTTCTTTTTAAAAAAATTATTAATCTAGGCATAATTTGAAGATTATTTTGTGTGTGAGTATTTTGCCTGCACACACACATGCCATGTACATGCCTTGTGCCCATAGAGGCCAGAAGAGGGTGTTGGGATTCCCTGAAACTGGAACTCCATGGAGCTGTGAGCCACCATGTGGGTGCTGGGAACCGAACCCAAATCTTCTGCAAGAAGAGCAACAGCCATATCTCCAGACCCCACACTACCCCACCCCATTTTTGTTGTTATTGTTTTGTTTTTGAGCCTCCCTGGGGCTATGCCAAGCTTTACTTTTTTAGACAGGGTCTAGTTGAGTAGGCCAGGCTGATCTCAAACGTGTAGTCATCCTGATTCTGAGTACTGGGACTATCAGTGTGCACCACCATATCCACCCTCCGACATTTACTCTCCATTCTGTGTCTGCTTGTTCTCTGAACTGTCTTGTGTCTAAATGAGCCATTCACAGTGGACCGGCAGCCCTGGTTCAGGGGTACACAGCCTCAGGCACTGCCAGAAACTACTGACATGGAAGAATCGCCAGGTTAGAAAGGACCCAGAGGGAGGCCCCAAAACCTAACTTTGGAGGACTGACTGTCCTCTGACAGCTGCAGGAGGTAAGGTGAAGACTGGCTGCTTTTCTTCTGCCCATCATTTCCTTAGGCCTCCCCAGCACCAGTCTGCATTCTGAGGACCCTAAGAACCCTGTTTTCATACCATCTTATCACCCCCCACAGGTCAGGGCATTCTATGAGAGCAAGAAAGAAGCATGTGTAGTCCGTTGATCCTTGGGAATGGAAAGATAATTGGGGCTGGATGAATTCTGGGGTGAAAAAGGAAGGTACCAGGTTCACCTTACTCTGGTTGCCTATGCTAGGACAGGAATGCCTAATTCTGCAGTCTCTGAAATGCTTACTGTTTATGGTGTGTGTCTTTGCTTACTACTTTGTGGTAGTAGGTATCAAGCTAAACAGACATTCTTTCATGAGTTACATCAGTTTTGTGCCTTTTTATGGTTTTTGGTTTTTGAGACAGGGTTTCTCCGTGTAGCCTTGGCTGTCCTGGAACTGGCTCTGTAGAGCAGGCTGGCCTGGAACTCACAGAGATCTGCCTGTCTCTGCCTCCTGAGTGCTGGGATTAAAGGTGTGTGCCACCAACCACCCGGAAGTTTTGTGCCTTTTAACTTATGCCTGAACTGTCCTCAGAAACTTCTAAGAACTATAAAGCTGAATGTTCTCTTGTCGTTGTTTTAAGACCATACAAGTATTCGAACTATTGAAGAACTGGCTGGAAAACTAGAATTTGAAAATGAATTGAACCGTGTGTGTGGACGCTGCCAAGATTCACCCTTCAAGGAGGAAGCCTGGGCCCTGCTTGTGGATGAGAGCCCGCAGAAGGCTTTGGATGCTGACCCCGGTAGCCTCAAGCAGGCTTTGGATGATCAGAACATTGTTGAGACTGTTCTGGACTTGGAGGAGGACTACAGCTTGATGACCTCTTTTAAATACCAGATAGAGTGAGGAGAGTCAGCCCTCAGCAGCCACGGTGGCATCAGAAGAAGCCAGTCTTTACAAGGGGTGGGCAGGGCCTGAATTGCCACATCCTGTTTATTTTCTGCTCAAGGAGCCCAGGTTTTAACGTTCTGTTATTTTGAAATGTTCGGAGTTTTTGACTTGGCATTTTTTAAAGTGTGTTTTGACTGGTGTTCAATATATACAGTTCCCTTCCTTGGTTGTGCCTTGCTCTTTTTCCTTGTATTTACACGAATCTGGAAACGTAGGAAACCATAAATGTGTGGATGGGTTTGTTAGCTGGGATGAGCCCACCGTGGCTGAGCGCCACTGAGAAGAGCCGGGCTGCCACCTGTGTGGGCTGCTTTCCTCATCCTTGGCACAGGGATCCCTGTTTTCTGCCTGTGTTCATGCTTTCCTCAAGTCCTGATTTACCTTTCTCAATTCCCTATCCCTACCCTACCCAAGGCGATGGCCTCTGCACATGTTGTCTTCAGTCAGTTTCTGGTAGGGTCCTGGGCTGCCTCCTTTAGGACATTCCCATGAGGCGCCGTTCCCTGAGCTATCCTCCACAGACGTGGGCCCTGCTGAGGGAGCCAGGAAGGGGAAGGGAAATAGAAGTTACCACCCCTTTACCCCTGAACCATATCATTCCACCATGAGTAGCTGTATAGCAAAGACCATGCTGAGCCAAGACAGGGAAGACCAGGCCATTGCCCCAAGGTTAGCATAGAGAAAAGGAAAAAAAGTGGGTGGGCAAGATGACTTTTCTTTTTTCTTTTCAAGACAGGGTTTCTCTGTGATAGGCCTGGCTATCCTGGACTTGCTCTGTAGACCAGGACATGTCTAACCAGTGGCTGTCCTTGGCTAACTGCCATTTAATCCCTGCAGGAGTTAGTGTATTCAGTAAATATTCCCAACCTGTGGAAGTTAGAGGTGAGACTCTAAAAGTTCACACCAACCTTTGCTGCCTCTGTCAGGTTGTTCTAGAGAAATGTTAGCCTATTTGAGGTTCATGTTCATAAGCCAACATATTAACTGTGTGTAGATGCGGACTTTGTTTTGATTTTTGAGAGCATATATATCCCTGGCTGTCCTAGAGCTCCCTATGTTGACCAGGCTGGCTTCAAACTCACAAAGACCTGCCTGCCTTTGCCTGCCAAAGGTGTATGCCACCAGACCTAACAGACACGGAGGTAGAGCTTAATTCCTGCCCTTACCTCTTAACCCCACCATCGCCCTTAAGAATAAACTAGACTTGGTTGCCCTTATACGAACACTAAAGGAAGGAAAAACACTCAACCTTCAGAGTGGAGAAACCTGTAGACCCAACATCATGAGACACCAGTACTGCCACGTAGACGGCAGAGGACAAGAAGACAGGTGTGCCCCAGTCACCATAGAACGTGGGGAGCTTGGGCAGGAGACTCTTAAGAAGAAAAGGAGGGGCTGGGCAGATGTCTGAGCAGCTGAGAATACTTGGGGGACCCAGTGCCCTCTCCTGGTCTCCTCTAGCACTTGTACTCATGTGACACACTCCACAGATACACATACACGTAAAAACCAAAATCTTTCACCAGGCAGTAATGGTGCATGCCTTTAATATCAGCACTCAGAGTTCAAGGACAGCCTGGTCTTCAGAGTGAGTTCCAAGACAGGGCTACACAGAGAAACCCTGTCTTGAAAAAAAAAAAGAAAGAAAATGGTGGCTAAATGCCTCTTTTTTTTTTTTAAAGTTTTTTTTTTAATATTTATTTTATTATTCATACAATAACATTCTGCCTGCACACCAGATCTTACTATAGATGGTTGTGAGCCACCATGTGGTTGCTGGGAATTGAACTCAGGACCTTTGGAAGAACAGCAAGTGTTCTTAACCTCTGAGCCATCTCTCCAGCCCCCTGGCTAAATGCCTCTTATTCCAACATTTGGGAGATGAAGCAAGAGGATAAAGAATTCACAATCATCCTTGACTACATCATAGTGCAGTGGTTCTCAACCTGTGGGTCTCAACCCCCCTTGGGTTGAATGACCTTTCACATGGTCACATATCAGATATCCTGCATTATCCGATATTTACATTCCGGTTCACAACAGTAACAAAATTACAGTTATGAAGTAGCAATGAAAATTTTATGGTTAGGGATCGCCACAACATGAACTGTATTAAAGCTTGGAAGCTCTAGGAAGGTCGAGAGCCATTGTAAAGGCGTTTCAAAGCAAACCTGAACAAAAGGGCTTCCTATCTGTAGTAACCAAACCCAGACAAGGGGATATTCTAGGATCCCTGCAGAACTTTGGAATTTTTCAAGGTCATGAAAAATTAAGTGCTCAAAACCCCTGACTAGGGCCAGGAGCAGTGACACACCCCTGTGATCCCAGCACTCTGGGAGGCAGAAGCAGGCAGATCTCCGTGAGTTTGAGGCCAGCCTGGTTTACAATTGAGTTCAGGACAGCCAAGACTACACAGAGAAACCCTGTTGTTGGAGGCTGGTTTAACGCTAATTACTGGCACTCAAGATCTTGTTACTGCCTGCCAGATAAATCCATCCTTGCTTGTGTAAACCTGCCTAAAACATTATACCTGATTGGTTCACTAATTGATCTATACCTGGGCACGGCAGAATGGGGTAGATGTGGAGAAAAAAATTATGTGGGACTGGAGAAAGGACTCCAACAATGTCGTGGAAAGGCCCAGATAAAGAATAAAAGCAAGCACCATGGGACTGTGGATGACAGGTAGTCCAGTGGAGGCGGATGAAGGCACATGGCACTGGACGGGGGCTGGGAGGTGGATAGTTGAGGGTATTGAGACAATGCAAGCGAAATGTCTGCTCGGCCCAAGGTAAAGAAGGCAATTATAGATCTAACAGGTGTCTGTCTTATTATTTGTGATAGGGGTTAAATAATACCATCACAGTAATCTTACGGTTAATAATAAACATTTTATAGCCCAACAGCCAATTTTTAAAATCACTACAATATCCTGTCTATAAATAAATAAATATATATATAAACAAAACCCTGACTAGCCAGGCAGTAGTAGCATAAGCCTTTAATCCTAGCACTCTGGAGACAGAAGCAGGTGGTTCTCTGAGTTTGAGGCCAGCTTGGTCTACAGAGTGAGTTCCAGGACAGCCAGGGCTACACAGAGAAACCCTGTCAAAACTTTTTCAATCCCCTTGACTAGCAGGGCTAAGAAGACACAATGGCTAAGTAAGCATGTGAATCCTGCACTGTATGCCAAAACAGTAAGGGATATTAATAGCAATGAGTGAAGTCTACATGAGGGCTGGTGTTTAGTGTATTGATACTAGTTTCCTAGTTTTGACACACACATTGGTTATATATCAACACTGGGAAAGCGGGGCAGAGTATATACATGCTTAACTATATTTAAAGTTTTCTATAAATCTAAAGTTATTCTAAAATTTAACATTTAAAAATGCAATCAACTCCTACCTTTATTTTTAAACACTTAAACAAAATTTGTAGGGAAGCATCAAAGGAAATTACAGTAGTTTTAAAAAATATTTTCCATTTTTATCTAGAGCAGACATGTATCACTTCAGTAAAAAGAAATCCAAGTGTGTGTGTCTGCAGAACTCAGACCACCACCAGGCAAGCGTTTCTCACTGAGCTTCACCCCCAGCCTTGAAGCCCCATCTCCATCAATCACCATGGATATTTGTACCTGCCACCAACTGTACTGTTTGTGAGAACTGAATGGCTGAGTCCCAGGGCCACACCGGACTCCTGCAGGACCCCTGATGAGGGTTCTGAATGCTCAGGCTGGTAGTTGCAGGTCTCATCAGAGTCCCTGTTGAGTTCACCAGCCAAGGCCTAGTCTTTGTCAGGCAGAGCTCTGAAGGGGAAATGGCTGCAGTGGATGAGGACAGAACCCTAACTACGGAACACTTGGAGGTGACAGGTTTGTTTTTGCTCATGGTGTTCATTGGCCCTTGGGAATGTGGGCCCAACACAAGGAGATGATAGACAAGGAAGGATAATCCAGGGTCCCTCTGGCCAGACAGATAAGGTAGACTTTGTTTTTCTTTTAGAAAAGGCTTTATGTGAAAATCAGATTTATGAAATAATTAATTTTAAATACCATCCAAATGGGGGATATTTTTCCTCTCTGTAGAAGCAGATGTTTGGCAAAGTGGGTGAGACCCAAGTCTCTGACAGGGCAGCCCCAGATTACTCAGCTGGACACAGACACCCTCCTCACCTGTTTGTGTCCCCTGGCTTCCTAATGCGCCCCTAGTGGCCCTTCCTGCCTTTGTCATCTGCTCAGCAGGGAGTAGGAGGAACTGTTTTTCAGGAATTTGCTGGGCGGAATATCGGAACCTAGAACATAGCATTTAATAAAACTAAAGGTCTTCAGAGTCCGAAGCATTCATGATGTATGACAGTTGACCTTAACCATGTCTGAAAAACTTTAAAATGTTTGACGTCATTCGGTTCCTTCCCCCGCAGTTCATCTTGGCACACCAAACAATCACTGAATTGTTTCCGTGGAAACACCAAACTGCAATTTGAACTACCAGAATCAAAATAGAAACAAGGCAAATTCAAGAATAAATAGGAACAGTGGAACCTGCTAGCTGCAAAACTGCAAACTCAAATCACAGCATAAGGCATATGAGAATCTGGGCCCATCTGCCCTTATGATTCTCAGGTTCTATGGCTGCATCTCACCAATATGCTAAATTCAAAGGTTTAGAAGCAGACTGGTTGACTCTGAGACAATAAGGCAAGAGCTAGTCTGCAGATGTTTCTAGAACAAAATATTGGATGGCTGAAGGAGGCTTAGGAAAGGCCTGCTGCAAAAAGAGGGTTAAATATCAGGGGGAAGGCAAGCCAGGCAAGGGCAGAGCAGCTGTTGTCAGAGCTTGAAAATGACACTGCCCTCAGGCCAACTATGTGGCTGTGCTCCCCACAATCCCAAGCATTGCTGTTCTATGTAAAGATGACGCAGCAGTGACAGGGTGGCACCATGGTGGGCACAGGCCAAGAAGTACCTCCTGAAGGCATTATGCACCACACAACAAATCTGGTGTGAGGAAGTTTATTGCGGGAAGGGAGAACGGGGCCTCCGAGAAGGGATAGAGACAGTGAGTGAACCATGAGGGGTCAGGGAGGGAGGGAAAGGGGATGCCCAGGGCAGAGAGAGAAAGAGAACGTGGGGACAGAGGGAAGCCAGAACATGGGGGTGGGGGAGAGAGCTGGGGTGAACGGGGTCTTTATAGCTCACATACCTGGCACACCTGGGAGCAGCAAGTGATGACATAATTGTTAGGACCTGAAGGCAGGCCAGCCGAACCACCTGTATGCTAACACTGGCTGCCCATCAGGGCACTCCGCTCAGCAAGCCTCTGTGCCCGTGCCAGAGGGGAAGTTCCATCAGGCACTGCAGGACTGCCCCAAGCTTGCCTCCTGTTCCCCACTTGGGGAACAGCACAGTACCCTCTTGTCTGATTTCCCTAACTCCTTGGCCTTCTCTTGGATTTTCCCCTTTCAACCTCAGAGAAGATTCTAGAGGAATCAAGAGAACAGGATGGAAACAGGCAGTTGGGGGATCTTGGTCCCTCACCTTTGCACCAGGAACAAGCTAGCAGATGTTAAGGGCATCCTTGACACAGCTGAAATTTTAAGATGTGTAAGGAAGGCTGTGAAAAGGGCTCATCTAGGACCCACGTGGATCTGACAGAGGCAATGATCTTAATGTGGCAGAGGAAGAAAAGGTAAGACTCACGTAAGTAGGAGGCTTCACAAGTCATTTCCTTGATTGCCTGATTGCTGAAGATGGCTGAAAGACTGTCACCCCCAGGTCATACAAGGTTCTAGCAAGTTGTTTTCTTCTTGGCATGGGAGAACATTAATATTTTAAATTCAAACTAAATATTTACAGAAGGAAAAAGTTTCACTCAGGAAATGTATTTGACATTGGATCCAAGGAAGGACTCTCTGTAGCAGTGTCTGGAAAATGGATGGTAGAGTTTTGTCCTGTCCAGGGAAGGCAGAGAGACAGCTGCTTTCTGGGCATGCTGGGTGAAGGAAAAGTGAGAGAAGTGGGCGTAAGTAGGAGCCTTTTGTAGCCAAGTTGGAGAGGGGTGTGTGTGTGTGTGTGTGCAGCAAAAGGATTCTATAGAAAGCCCAAATTTCAAGATAGGGTTTTTGTTTTGAGACAGGATTTCTCTGTGTATCTCTAGCTGTCCTGGAACTCAACTCTGTAGACCAGATCACAGAGATCCGCCTATGTCTGCCTCCTGAGTGCTGGGATTAAAGGTGTGCACCACCACCACCAGGCTTCATGACAGACAGGGTTTTGAAAGAGGTATTTACCTAAAAATGCAGCATCTGTTCCCAGGAAGTACCAATTGAGACACTCCTGTATGCTGAAGACACAGCAAGGACAAGGCAGATATTCCTGGTTAAGGCAACTGAAACATACTCAGATCAGTGTGAGATAAAACAGCGCAGGAGGATGAATGATCCTCAGAACCCTCATGGTAGGAGAAAACCAACACACACAAAAAAATGTTAAAAAGGCCATTTTGCAGGTAATAAGTCAATACATCAAGTGCCGTAGTCAACTTAATTTCCATCCTGGAGTAACAGAGGGAGGAGCACTCCACGCTCCCACTCCAACCGCCCCTGTGTAGCTACATACAGCTCCTAGGAGCATCTGAAGAGCCAAAAATGTTGTGTTCCAAGGGATGTGCTTGGGACTGTGTCACGCTCACTAAGTCTGGCAGGAACATTACAAAAAAAAAAAAGTTAAAAAAGCCATAGGAATAAAGTAAAAAACAATAATCTTTCCTGATAACTGCCAGAGATATGCAGTGTAATGCAGCCTTGTTAGGAGTAAATTTTATCACTTATTCTATAAAAACACCAAACCAATGGACACTGAATCACACTGAACCTTGATGCCATTACACAAAATGAAGAAACAGAGCATGTTACAGAAGCAGAGACTAACACACGGTCCATCTTTAGCACCTTACAGTTAGATGGTTCAAGAAGTCATAATAATTGGATTTTAAGTTAAAATATTCAAACAACATCAACAAAAGATAAAATAAAATATAACCAATACTACATTGTTTAACAGGAATATGGTCCTTTGGTCTCAAAGCTTCCCTCTGATAGGTTTGTAAGCAGCAGCAGTGAGTCTGGGAAATACTGGAAAGGACCTTTCCTGTAGTGAGCCTGCTGCTCCTCATACTTCACAAGCAGCGAAGCCCAGCTGGAGATGCAATGGAGGCTGCAGAGGGTAAAGTAAACAGCCCCTTATATGGTCCACAGGAAGGAGAGGCCAGGGCTGCCTGAGGCAGAATCCAGGTTTGAACTTCTTTGGCCTGAGAGGATGGCTGTGACTGCCCATATATGCAGGTGGTACAAGCTACAGAAGGGCCTTGGTCTGGAAATGAGAGGACAGACTGGGTGGGGTCTGGCACCCTGCCAATGGTATCATAGATTCCAGAAATTTATGGGAAGCACATTCCTGAAAAGAAAGGAATTAAGAGTCACTGCTTTCTATAACAGTTTACTTACCAACGGCTGGAGACTGGCTTAGAGTTTTATGGCACCACTCATCCATGATGTTTCTCCCCATTGAGTTAACCTCATTACTCCTTTTCTGTTTTTTCCTTCCTCTCTGTCCTCTTTCTCTTTTCCATTGGAGTCACAGTATCACTGTGTAGCCTGGGTTGGCACTCAACCTAGGGTCCTGTTGTCCCAGGTCCCCTGAATTTACAAGCATGTGCCACCATATTCAGAGGTTTGATTGTTTGGGTTTTTTTCTTTTTCTGTTTTGCACTTTGTGTTGGTGTGTTGTGTAGGTGTTTGTGTTTGGGCACATGTGGGTGTGGTGCACACATACGTGGAAGCCCCGGATGGGGAGCCATCTTCAGTCAATTGGCTATCTCTTGAGGTGCCATCTCTTCAACAAGCCAGAGCTCACAGACAAGGCTAGTCTTGTTACCCAGGTCACTCTGGGCTTCTCTCCACCTCCAAGGCTGGAATTACAGATGGATGGGCTCACCCACTCATCATTTTATGTGCATTTCTGGGAATCTGAACTCTGCTTCTTACACTTGGGTGACAAGTGCTTTAATTTCTGAGCCACCTCCTAGCCCAGTTTTTGTGTGTGTGTGTGGGGGGGGGTTGTTGTTTTCTAATTACAAAAAATTTAAGTGTTGTAAAAACAAATTCAAAATCAGCATGGTGGTTTATGCCCATAACCCCAGTGTTCAAGATGTTGAAGAAAGGAGATTACCATGAGTTTGAGCCTAGCCTGGGCTTTATAATGGATTGCAGGTAATCATGAGCTATAGGCTCTTTAAAAACAAAAATAACAAAAAACATCAGCAAGATATAAATGGAATGCCAGAGTCTAATGTAAAAGCCTGCTGCTCTCCAACAATAGCATAGGGTCCACAGATACAGTAGAGTTTTCATTTTTTGGTGTTTTTTATTTTATTCAGAACTCTGTAGGAAACTTGGGACCCTGAGGTAAGAGCTTTTGTTTTTTTTTAAGTTTTATTTTGCTAGGCATGATGTTGTATACTTTTAATCACATCACTCTAGACAGAGAGGCAAGCAGATGTCTTTCAGGACAGCCAGCCCCAGGTATAGAGAGACTAATCTCAGAAAGATTTATGCTTTTAAATGTGTATGTGTGTGTGTGTGTGTATGTGTATAAGCAATGTGTATGCAGCTGTCCATGGATGACGGCAGAGGGCTTCAGATGCCCTGGAGTTGGAGTTACAGGCAGTTGTAGACATTGGGCACAGAACTCTGTTCCTTGGCAAGAGTACACACCATCTCTCCAGCTCAATTTATTTTAATTAGCATATGAGGTATTAAGATATTATGATGTTATTTTCAAATAACATTAAGTTTAAAAGAGTGATTGAAAGGCTGGGCATAGTCTGGTGGTAGAGTGCTTGCTTACAATGTGTAAGGCCCTAGGTTTGATCCTCTGTACCAGGAAGAGGGGGAAAAAAAAGAGTGATTTAAGAAGCCAGGAATAAAGGCTTTTGGATCAGAAATAGTTCAAGGTTACCTTTGGTTACAACAGTGCATAAGAGGCCAGCCAGCATGGGCCATGTGAGACAAACAACCAACAACAAAAGTAATTAAAAAACTAAATGTAGAAAACAGCCAGGAAATAAATAATAGACACATTTGGCTTAAGAATCCCAGTGCTATGAAGTTGTTCGGTGTGGGTCACCTCTCTCTCAAAGGCACCCCCCCCACACACACACCAGGATCTTATAATGTAATGGGGTCTAGAACTCCTTATGTAGGACAGGCTGACCTCAAATCTGAAGCAATTCTGTTGCTGCTTCCTGAATATTAGGATTACAGGTATGAGCTACCACGCCCAACTTTCATAGGCATCTTTAACACTGTTTTTTTTTTTCTCTCTCTCTCTCCATGTAGCTTTGGCTATCCTGGAACCCACTCAGTAGACCAGGCTGGCCTTGAACTCACAGGGATCCACCTGCCTCTGCCTCCCAAGTGCTGGGCATAAAGGTATGCACCACCACCAACTGACTAACACCCTGTTCTTAGGTAGACTGATTTATAGTTGAGAATTGTGTAGAATTAGCACCAGCCTAATAGCGTAACTGTAATATGCCCCCTAATGGAAAAGAGAAAATTCTTTGTTAGCATAACGAGATAAAGAAAATAAGATGCTGTGGCTCAAAAAGGTATCCATCAGGTACAGGGAACGCTTTGAGAGCTAGTCATGCAGTCACAACAGTTTTGTGCGAGTTCTTCTAAATAGTATTCCATAAGGAAGCTAATGCCCCTTTCATCAAGTACACACAGCCACCTTCCTGATGCTTTACCACAGGCTGCTGCCTGAGCTCTCTTCACACATTTCTTCCCCATAACTTCCATTTGTCATGTGTGGCAACTGATACCCAAAGTACTAGATTCTCCCTACTCTTACTGTCAGTCAGTCACGGTCTCTGACTCTGAGGCTGGATAAGCCAGCTGCAGGTACTGTGTGCTACTGCCCAGCCCAAATGGTCTATTATAATTGTTTTTCTGAGATCAACAAACCATCAGCTAAAGTCACTGTGGGAAGTCTACAAGTTATCATCGCTGCTATCGAAATCTGGATCACAGAGCAAATTCTTCCCTCCCTTCTTCAACAGAGGTGGCTCTAGGATTTCGAGGCTGAGGTCAGAGAACCAGTTTATCTGCTGCTCCCCCTGGAAACTGCTGAAGCTCTGGGTAGGCTGCAGGCGGTTCCCTTGGGCTGCCTTTTCTGTCTTATTGGTCTTCACTGTTCCTTCCAAAATATGACAGGCTGACTTTGTGGGGCCTCTTGGAGCCAACCGACACAAGAGGGGCCCTTGTGGGCTAGAAACTGGAGACTGAGAACTGTGATGCTTAGAGACAAAAGCACATTCCTTCCTTGGGGCCTGTTCTTGCTTCCTAGCTAGATACCTGACTCTCTTTGATTTCCTGGATGGCTGCTTCTTGGTTTTCCTCCCTTTTCTGTGGGTTCCACCTTTCTGTTCAGTTGCTGACTGTTCAAATGAGTCAAAAGAAAACATGCTTTCGGTTTCATATTTGGAACAGATATTCTTCACTCTGGTTTCAAACTTATTTAAGCCCAGCTGAGAAGCTTCTTTGGCAATTAGATCCCGGTCACTGGCCACCTTCTGGCTTGGGAGGTTAGAGCAGTGGTTGCTGAGGCTCCTGGTTGTCATAACCCAGTTCTTGCAGTAAATCTTGTTCTTTACATGTTCATTTCCTCTATGGGGCCCATCTGCTGGCAATGCAGCCTTTTGAAAATCATCACTCTCTGCTCCTGCATCCCAGACACCAAACTTCCCAGGCCTCTGGAAACTCTTGCTGGGATTCCCTGCAAGAGACAGCTGGGCCTGCCAAGTAGCTGGCTCCTCAGAGGGATATTTTTCTTGCATGGTAAAATGGGGGCTCTGACCCAGAGATGGTGAAGTCTGGGAGGTGCTGTCTTTCAGATGCTGAGCCACCTGAGGCACAGAGGCAAATTTTTTCAGCTCCTCTAGGATACCAGGCACATCGAGCTGGCCCACGTTCTCACAAAGCTGCTGGAAGTTGTAACTTTGCTGAGCAACTAAAACTTCAAGGTTCTTGAGGTTGGATTTCATCTCTATAAAATCTGCTTGTCTCTGGGAAAATAAGTGAAAAAGAGAAGATGATGGAGACAGTAAATTGTGAGAAAAGATGTATAATAGTTCTTAGATGGCTAAGTCAAGACTAAACTAGCAGGAGGGGGCTAGAGAGATGACTCAGTGCTTAAAAGCACTGGCTGTTCTTGTCTAGGACCCAGGTTCAGTTCCCAGAACCCACATGTTGACTCACAACCATCGTAACTCCGTTCCCAGGGGATCTGATGCTTTCCTCTCCATGTATGTTTACCAGCCATATAACATGGTACAGAGCCATACATGGAGGCAAACACACAAAATAAATGAGTCTGAAAATAAAAATTAAAAAGAGGATTAACATGAATCTGAGGCTAGGTTAGGCTACATACTCAGTTCTAAACAGCCTGGGCTATAGGAGGAAGACCCCGTGTCAAAACATAAGAAACAAAAAGAATGTGAGAATCAACCAGTGTTACACAGTCACACAGTAAACACAGCTACACTATGAGCGAGGCCTGGGTACACATCCTGCTGGGAACTCTGAGGGTAGGCTATATCCTGACTTAATGGAGAAACAACCATCCTGGTCTCGGGTCTTGGATGGCAATCTCTTACACATTTAAGTGTCTCTCTTGGTCTTAGAGGCAAAGCTGGGAGCACACATGGGCAATGGCATGCAACTACTCTTGGCTGCTCAGGAGTCTGAGGCAAGAGCACTTAAGTCCATTACCTCAAGATGAACCTGGACAGCAAAGCAGAACAAGAGCTTGGCGTTTATACTTACAGCTTCAAATCTCTTCTGTATCTCAAGGATGGCCTGTTCCATACTGCTTTTTTCTTGCACTGCCTCAACCATCAGGTCATGCTGGACCCGTGCAGTCTCTTGAACTAAATACAAAACAAAGACAAAGTTCTTCCTAAGGACTGCTGATGTGCATCACCTGCTCAGAGCACAGCAGTGGAAAGGTAGGAGCTGGATACCAGTACAGCCCATCACATTTTACATCTGTCTCTGCTTGACTCAAATAGTCTCTCCACAAGCACAGGCCTGAAACCTTTGCACTTGGGAAGTTGAGGCATAAAGAATGCTATAAATTCTAGGTAAGACCATGTTTCAATTAAACAAACAAACAAACAAAAAAAGCCTTTCCTCAAATTCACTGATATTTAATGACCACCTTCTTTCTATGTACCAAACACTAAATACACACACACACAGAGACACAAACATTATATACAAATTGTTAGCAATCAGGCATTTCCACCAGCCTGCCCTCAGGTTTGGCACATAAAGTCCTCCAGTCACCCCAGATCTCTCTCTCCCTTTCCCTTTCCGTTTGTCTCCCCCTCAATCTCTGTCTTGTTCTTTCTCTGTCTGCCTGTCTGTCTCCATCTCTCCCTCACGTTCCCACTCCTAGACAGCCTTTTGTTCTCCCCTCTCCAATAAACCCCTGACATTAGATTTGTTTTCCTTTTTATTTATTTTTTGGGGAGTCTTTTATTTAAATTCATTTTACATCCCTATCATAGCCCTCCCTCTTCTCCCCATCCCCTTCCCTAGTCCTTAGAAAAGGGAGCCCCCCCCCCTTACTAACCTACCCCATCACATCAAGTCCCATCAGGTCTGAGCACATCCTCTTCCCCTGTGGCCTGGAGAGGCAGCCCTGAGAGGGCTTAAAAATCAGGCAACAGAGTCCATGTCAGAGACAGCCCCTGCTCCCCTTACTAGGGTATTCACATGAAGCCTGAGCTGCCTATCAGCTACATCTGTGTAGGGGACCTAGGTCTAGCCCATGCATGGTCTTTGGTTGGTGCTTCAGTCTCCACAAGCCCCTCTGGGTCCTAGTTAGTTGGCTCTGTTGGTCTTCTTGTGCAGGTCCTGTACCCTCCAGGTCCTTCTATCCTTCCCCCTGCTTTTCAACAAGACTCCCTACGCTTTGCCCAGTGTTTGGCTGTGAGTCTCAGCATCTGTTTCCATCTGATGCTGGGATGGAGCCTCTCAGAGGACAGCTATGTTAGGCTTCTGTCTGCACACATAGCAGAGTATCAGTACTAGCGTCAGGGGTTGGCTCTCTCCTATGGGATGGGTCTTAGGTTGGGCCAGACATTGGTTGGATATTCCCTCAACCTCTGCTCTAACTTCGTCCCTGTATATCTTTGTAGGCAGGGTAAATTTTGGGTCCAACTCTTTGTGGGTGGGTTGGTGTTCCCATCCCTCTACTAGGAGTCCTTCCTAGTTAAAAGATGTCCTCTTCAGTCTCCATGACCCCTACTACAGAGTCTCAGCTACAGTCAGCCCCATATCCTCCCAGAAGCCTACCCTGCCGTAGGTAGGTCTCCAACTGTCACAGAGATGGCCCCACCCAGTTCCTCTTCTCTTCTCCCTCCCCAAGCCTGATCTCCACTCTTACTTCTCTCCTTGCTCCCTCTCCTATCTTGTTCCCCCTCTTCAACCGCTTCCACTGTCTATTCTATTTCCCCTTCTGAGTGAGATTTAAGATTTAAGATAAGTAACAAGGAGGACCCAAAGGAGGATGCTTGAATCTCACTTGGAAGGGATGTTAGATCGGGTACATGGTATAATATTTTAGCAGCGTATCTTGGTATGGGGTGCCAAAGTTACCTGTCACCTTTACTGCTCCCCCCGCCCATTTCTCTCTCTCACACACACATACACACACTCACTTGCTTTGTAGACCAGGCTAGCCTTGAACTCAAAGATCTGCCTGCCTCTGCCTCCTCAGTCTTGGGATTAAAGGTGTGTGCCACTGTACCCTGCTACACAGTATGGGTTTTTGTTGTTTTTTTTTAATTTTTGTTTTTCAAGACAGGGTTTCTCTGTGTATCCCTGGCCATCCTGGACTAGCTTTGTAGACCAGGCTGGCCTCAAACTCAACTCACAGAGATCCACCTGTCTCTGCCTCCAAAGCACTGGTATTAAAGGTGTGTGGTACCACATCTGGCTCACAGTGTTTAAAAGGAAAAAGAAAATTTATCAGGGAAAACAGGTAATTAATGAGAAATGTATAGATAACTGTTGAATAATAAAATAAGTGCTATAAAAGAAAAGTATGCCAAGTTTTAAAGTGCATCATTTCTTAATTTTTGTTTTTGTTGTTAGACAAGGTCTCTCATAGCCCAAGGATGTCCTCAAACTTGATATTAGCCAAGGATGACCTTGAACTTCTGATCCTCCTGTGCCTCCATCCTGAGTACTAGGATTATAGATGAATACCACCATGTCTGACTTATTTAAGTGTGTGTGTGTGTGTGTGTGTGTGTGTGAAAGAGAGAGAGAGAGAGAGAGAGAGAGAGAGAGAGAGAGAGAGAGAACTGGTAAGTACATACTATGGACTAAGTATAAAAGCCAGAGGGTAACTTTCAGGAATTGATTCTCCTTCCACTATGGGTTTCAGAGGTCTAACTCAGCCATTGGGATGACTTTACCTTCTGAGTCATCTCACTACCCTATTTTTTTTTTACTTATTTTTTTTTAGGGGGTCGCTCGAGATAGGGTTTCTCCATATAGCCCTGGCTGTCCTGGAACTCACTCCCTGAGTGAAGTTTTAGTTGCCCTGAGTGAGGCCTGCCTCTGCCTCCCAAGTGCTGGGATTAAAGGAGTTTTCCACCACTTCCTGGCATTTATTTATTTCTTGAGACAGAGTTTCACTATATAGTTCTGGCTGGCATAGAATTTACAAATATCTGCCCCAAGAATGCTGGGATTGAAGACATGGACAACCAGAACTGGCTGTTTTTTGTTGCTGTTGGTGGTAGTAGTTTTGTTTTTGAGACAGAGTCTTATGTAGCCCATGAAGGTAGCAGTACTTAACACAAGACCAAGTTCTCAGCACAAAGGTTTCTTTGTCCCACAGGAACAAAGAAAGGGCAAGGAATAAGAGACAAAAACAAGACAGGAGATGGAGGACTAAGGAGAAATGGAAGGAACAAGAATAGGGGAAGAGATATCTGCATTGGAGGGACGAAGGACTGTCTGTGGATAGAGAGGAGACAAATGTGGCCCACAGATAAAAGGCAAAAGGTGAAACCTCATGTTAGGATGAGGAGTTTAATTTTGATTAGACAGGTTAATTAGGGCGGCCAAAGGGGCGCTTTTGATTGCTAGACTTCAATACTTTGATAGTTGGACCTTGGTAGTCAGCCTCAGGGGAGAAAGTGGCCAAATAAGGGAATAGACATTGGTGGCGAGTAGGAATGTAATCCAACTTTTTTTTTTTTTTTTTTTTTTTAGCAAGGAGAAGGGAGTCGAGGGGAGGGCAAGGCCTGCCAGAGCCATGTCTGCCATGCTCAGGCTGGCTTCAAATTCCCAAGGCTGTCCTGAATCCTTCTGCCTCTATCCCTCAAGTGTTGGAAGTACAGGCATTTTTACAGCATACCCAGTGAAAGCATAACATTTAAATCCCAGAATAGAGCCAGTCATAGAGGTGCATACCTTTAGAAGGCACTTCCAAACATAGCACACTCCACTTTTCTATACTTAAAACTACATGGGACAGAAATGGTGGCTCCAAGCTACAATATTAGCTTTTAGGATGCCAAAGGATGAGGATGCTATGCTTTTGAGATCAGCTTTGATGTCACAGTGAATTCCAGTCCAGCCTGTGCTAGAGTGAGATCCTCTCTTTTAAAAAATACAGTTATGCCAGGCAAGGTGGGTGCACAACTTTAATCCCTGCACTTGGAAGGCAGAGGCAGGTGGATCTCTGAGTTTGAGGCCAGCCTGGTCTACAAAGTGAGTTCCAGAACAGCCAGGTCTACACAGAGAAACCCTGTCTCGAAAAACCCAAAAAAGAAAAAATAAAAGTTATGTCTGCAGACACAGGGACTGCAAGATGGCATCGCTCGTGCACCTGAAGGAGAAGATGCTCATGGAGGTCAAATTTGGGGAGTTGCCAAGCTGGATCTTGATGCGGGATTCCATCTCCAGTGGCACTGCAGAAGCCTTTTGGAGAGGTTAAGACCGGAATTACAAGTACATAAATGTTTGGAAAGGCAGCATCAATTAATATGGTGCTGGCAGCCTATGTGGTTTTCAGCTACTGCATTTCTTACAAGGAGCTCAAACACGAGCAGTGGCAGTACTACTGAGGAAGGGTTGCCATGGAAGGCACTGCACAACCGAGCATAGCTGCCTGCCCTACCCACGAAGAACTCGACTGTGGCTGAGATCTAGTGTCCAATAAAAGCTGACTGGTTCAAAAGAAATGAAAAGTCACTATTGCTATTACCATCAGCTCCCAGCTCTGCCAGCACTTGGCAATTCTTATTTTTTTTTCTTCAAGACAGGGTTTTCCCGTGTAGCTCTGGCTGTTCCTAGAACTATCTCTGTAGACCAACCTGGCCTCAAACTCAGAGATCCTCCTTCCTCTGCCTCCTGAGTGCTGGGATTAAATGCATTAGATGACAACCATGAAGCATGAGCCATCACCACTGCTACCCTGCACACCTTCATGTCTTATAAAGCAATGGAAAGCTAAAAGACTACTTGATCAGGGCACTCCCAAAGGGCTACTCTCTCACATTACACAAGGAAGCATCCCTCATTTGCCTCTGTTCTCGGCACTGCTACTTCAAGGCTGCTAAACATGTACAGTTACCCCGTGTGCAGGGTGCCCAAATTAGAAGTCAGTAGATAAACAGTTCAGTGCTTCTTTTCAGACAGGTGGGTATTATTTTATAAGCCACACAAAGGCATTGGTTTTTGTAAATCATGAGTAATTCATCCCATGGCATGAGAATAATCTGACTTGAATTAGTTTAAAACAAAAAATAAGCAGAGAAATGCAAACAAGTACTATTTTTCTATTTTTCATCTATTTTTCTTAGAATACAGTAATTCTAGAGAAGTATATAGCCAAGAAGAATTGCATGTTGATTGTTTATAAAGGCATTCACCTACCTACAAATCACTTAATTGGTGTTGGGGGTGGGGGTTGCAAACTTCATATTATAACTGACAGTGAGACCAAGGCAATTCACCGCAAAACAACTCTTACTGAAATCAAGGCAGTAAGAAGAACAGCAGGTGACTGACGTATTTCTAACTCCTAAGGAGGAGTATGTCTATAGACAGCACAGCCAGCAGGCCATGTGAGACTCCAGAGGCTGCTGATTCATTTCAAGCATGAGGTGAGAAGGCTTGCAGAGATACCATTTCCTGAGACAGCAACAGTGCTGAGGAGAGGAGTAGTACTTCATGAAAGCCAGCATGGAATCAAAGTGTTGGCAAGGCTAGATATGACTTGGTGTAAGAGTACTCCTGCCTTTCCAGATGACATGGGTTCCATTCTCAGCACTTACACAGAATGGTGGTTCACAACTGTCTGTATCTCCAGTTCTAGGGGACCTAGCCACATTCCTTATTAAGTTATTTACATACTTTATTTACATCCGATTTCAGCTTTCCCTTCCTCCTCTCCTCCCAGTCCCTCGCTCTTACTTCCTGTGATTTTTTTCCAATATATACTTTTAGCCTGGTCATTTAGCAGATCCAGGCCAGCCAGGGCTACATAGACAAACAAACAGACATAAATAAATAAATAATAAAATGAAAAATATTGCACAAAAGTTTACAAGCTGGGTGTGGTGAAACATACTTTTAATTGCAGCGCTCAGAGGAAGCAAAGGTAGGCAGATCCTTGTGAGTTTGAAGCCAGCCAAAGCCAGGTAGAGAGATATCCTGCCTCAAAGTAAAGCAAAACAAAAACAAAGAAAGTGTTGTTACACAGCAGTAAGTTCCATTAGTAAGGCCTAACTTTATGTACTTACCCTTTCATCTTAAACAGTATGAAATCACACCCAGGAAACTTGGCTAGGGTTTCCATTCATGACTCACATTCATGACTCACCAGTGCCCTCTGCTGATAACATTAACCTTGAGACACTAACAAAAATTTAAAAACTGGGACTGAACGAAAAATAAACATGGGACACTCACATGTCTCAGCTATGGACTGCAAAGAATCCAAAATAGATTGGCTTCTTGAACTGAGATGTTTCTCAGACTTTTCCACAGATGTCTGCAACTAAGAAACAAAATTAAGAAAGAAATCACATGAGGACTAGAGACGTGGCTCAGAGGTTGGGACTACTGTCTGGTCTTCCAGAAGATCAGTGTTTGATTCCCAGCACCCACAAGGTGGTAGCTCACGACTGTCTATAACTCCAGTTCCAGGAGATATAATGACTTCTGGCCTCCAAAGGCACTGTATACATGTGGTATACAGACATACATGCAGGCAAAACACCCAATACACAAACAAAAATTTTAAAAATGGAAAAGAAAAAAAGAAAGCACAAACCACTATTTTACTGACTTGGAGAATTGTCATTTAATGATAAAACAGTAAAAATGTTATTCTACATGTGCTAAAGCTACTACAATTCCTTTTCTGAAACTTAGCTGTACCTACCTTGTTAATAACTTCTTGAAAATGAGAAACAAAGTTGTACAGCATCTCACTAGAGTTAAAAGAGAGGGAAAAAAGAAAGAGAATAAATCTTTGTGCCCTATTGAAATAGCATGTAATCACCAATTTTGGCAGGTGTTCCTCTAGCGTAGCATCAAAACATTGCTGGATCAAAGCTGGAGTCGACCTGAGAGACATCAGTTGTCCAGCTCAAACCCAAAGAAACTATCTTCCAAAGCAAATCACATTTTTCTTCCTTCCATCCTGCTGCTTATTTTCCTTTCATTTTTAATTTTTTAGATTTATTTATTCATGCGTCTGAGTGTTTTTTGTTTTGTTTCACATTTTTTTCAAAACAGGGTTTCTCTGTGTAGCCTTGGCTGTCCTGGACTCACTTTGTATAACAGACTGGCCTTGAACTCACAGCAATCCTCATGCCTCTGCCTCTCTGAGTGCTGGGATTACAGGAGTGCACCACTGCACTCAGCTTCCAACTCTCAAAAATCTTTTGATTTCTTTACACCCTCACATATATACATAGATACACAAACATATGTATATATGTGTATATATACATACATATATATGTATATATGTGTGTGTGTGTATCTATGTATATATATCTTAAGATCATACTGTGGACCCTTATCTAAGGATTTATAATTTGCTTATAGGGTGTGGTGTTTAAAATTTAAGTTCAAACTTGTTTAGAATATATATATGTGTGCATGTGTTTGCAACATCTATAGAAACACAGATTTTTTTTTGAAATAGCAACCATGTCAACCACATGGTCTGCAAACTGCCATGTGATTTCACCATCTTAAGATGACCATATGGTGTAAAGCACCAATTATAAAACCTCTTAGTCCTAATAACTCTCTATTGTATCTCTTTTTATACTAAGAAAGTAATAAGTCTTATTTTAAATTGGTATGGATTTTTATAGAAATTCAAAATTATACTTTTTAAATTTTTATTTTAATTATTTTTTTTTGTCTGCAGGTCTTTGGGAGGGTCTTGGGTACTGGAGTTACAGTTGTGAGCTGCCATGTAAGTGCTAGGAATTGAACCCGGGTCTCCTGGAAGACTGAGTGCACTGAGCCATCTCTCCAGCCCTCAAAATTACACTTTTTACAACATACTGTATATATGATTCAATTTTAGTTCAAAATGTTCTTTATATGATGGCAAACTTTCAAGGTTCTAACAGTCTATTCAGATTTAAAATGTGTAACTAAGTACTTACGTCTCTGCTAGCTCTTGGATGCTGTTTTGTTTCCCTGCCACCAGCTGCCTGTGCTTTCGATTCACCTCTAGGCTTTCTGGCCAACGGATTTGGTACAATAAATTCAAATGTAATTTTAAAGTCGTTTCAAACTGTTCTACAGTATTGATGACTTCAGAAAGAGGTTTTTGCTCACCCTTTCTCAGACCCAGGCATGTATTTAAAGTCCAGGGTCAAAATCAGGATACGGTTAAACTTATAACTAGGGGTAGTAGTTGAAAGCTTGTGCTGAGATGATTTTACACCATGTGACATGATTCTAAAGATAATATATTCCATTTTTAAGTTGGGATATATTAATTGTAGAGACATTCAATTGTTTTCAAGATATGCTCTATCTTCAGTCTCAAAGGTTAAAAATCACTGCCTTAAAACTATGTTTAGCACTGGGCCCGGTGGAGGACACCTGTAATCCCAGTACTAAGGGAGGCAGAGGCAGGTGGATCTCTGGAGTTTGAGGCCAGAATGGTCTACAAAGCAAGTCCAGGACAGCCAAAGCTACACTGTCTTGAAAAACAAACAAAACAAAAATGTTTAGCTTTGTTTTTACTAATGATACTTGTTGTAGTAAATAAAAAATGGGTGTTGGGCTATATGTTTATTATTAGCCCTAAGATTATCACAGCAGTATTATTTAACCTGCAATCACAAAAAATAAGACACAGACACCTGTTAGGTTTATAATTGCTTTATTTACCTTAGGCTGGACAGATATTTTACTTAGGCTGGCTCTCTAACCTCAATATCCGTCTCCCAGCCCCCATCCAATGCCATCCACCTTAATCCTTCTCCTCTGGTCTACCTTCCACACATAATCTCATGGTACTTGCTTATATTTTTCATCTGGGCCTTTTCACACCATTATTGGAGTCTTTCCTTGCCCACATAGTCCCTTTTTCACTTAACCCATCATGGCGTCCTCCTTCTTCCTCTCTTCCTGTCTGTCTGTTTCCCCTGATGCTCTGTCCTCTCCAAGGCTGGGAACCTTAGCCACACCTACTCCATTCGGCCCTGTCCAGGTATGGGCCATTTAAGAAACCAATCAAGTATAATGTTTTAGGCAGATTTACACAAACAAGCATGGGTGTATCCAGCAGGCAGTAACCAAATCTTGAGGGCCAGTAATTAGCGTTAGACCAGCCTCCAACAGTTACTAATCTAACAGAAAGTAACTAGAAACAAAGTTTGTCTGTTCTACTTGAGATAGATGTGGTCCTCACTTGCCTGCAGAATATGACATAATTATAGATCATAGCATTCTATTTTATGTTTGCAAGGTATAGTTTAAAGCAGACAACTAAAGACAAAGATTGCTTAACTCACATATGCTAGTCCTCAAACCTGTCAGAGACCAGGTGAATATGGCACTTAACATGCTGAAGCTTCTATGACAGTCAGATACTCCCAAATCTTAACAGTAACTTTCAAGGTCTCTGAGAAGATATGGGCACAAATGACTTCAGTCCTGGATTGTGGCAAGCTAATCATCTGGAAGACTGCTTCCTAGACTCAACTGCTGCCAGGACCTGTCCTGAAATGCAGACAAACTGGACACCCACAGAGTTATTGTCTCGTGTGGCTGAAAACAAGGTGAGGTCAGTCTCTCCCATGTTCTTCCTCCACATAAAAAGCCTCT
Source organism: Pachyuromys duprasi (assembly GCA_028658305.1). NCBI lineage: Eukaryota > Metazoa > Chordata > Mammalia > Rodentia > Muridae > Pachyuromys > Pachyuromys duprasi. Next base: position 13,045,307 of record CM053749.1, on the reverse strand, counting down.
CTCATCTTCTGTGTCTGATGGCCAGACTGCCTCTGCCCATGTTGACATGGAGATCCCAGTAACCTGGGGCAACTGTCTAGGTAGTAGACTATGGACTGATTAGTCATTTCAATTGATAAATAGGTTTATTTAGATGACAATTACCCTTTTGAGGTCTCTGATCACATTGACAGCTAAGCTAATGATGTCTTGACAGAGAACAGGCAATTAGCTCCTTACCCCAAGATAATCCATCATGTTAGCTTATTAGTCAATTCATTAGCTACTTAAAACTACTAACTACTAGATGTTTTATTTAAAAAGCAAACAAGTTTGCCTTGCTCATAGACCACATGATAGAAAATAAACAGGCTTCAGATGCCTTCTTGGTCTTCCTAGAAATGCTACACTAGATCTAGACATGGTCTACCTTGTTACCAACTCAGAAAAACAGGTCTCAGATGTAAAATTTTACTATTCCTTTAGCTAAAGGAGGGTGACTGCTCCCAGCAGTCTCACCTGAGTCTCATGGTAAATAATTGAAGAAAGATGTAAATCTTATGTAAAGCCTAAGAACCCAGAAGCTTAAGTTGTAAGGACCTAAGAAAGTATTTTAAGGTCTAAGAAGGCGATTTAAGGTATCCAAAAAAAAAAAAAAAAGAAAAATGCTTCAGATTTCTTCTTGTTGCTAGGCTACTGTGGTATTAAGACTGTTCAGAGCTTTGACATTGTATTATACAATCCACTACCATGGTTCCAAGCTCAAGATTTTAAATTTCCTTTGGTTTGTCCTTTAAGCATAGACTTAAAAATGTTTCTCATTGTGCTATATTTATTACATCCAATCTTCTGGGTAGAGGAAAGAAGCCCCTCTTTCATGATATATAGTCATACTGAAAATCAAGATCAAGTGAGCTTTTGCCTCTTGTACTTCACAGAAGGCCTCTGTTTTCCTGAGCTCATCTTAGAGAGTGTTCAAGCCTCTGTTATGCTATGACACAAAGATGTGTGTTTACTTCCTTTTCTACAACCTGTATTTCATTGCAGATTACAAACAATGGTGATGCCAATATGTTTAAAACTTATCTTCTCTGTAAACTTAAAAAGGATTCTTATAAGCTACAGGAAATCCACCCGAATCCACCTCTCAGGTCAGATGAACTCCAGATAAGTACTGCCAATCAACAGCCTATTTCCCACTTATTGTCTGTTTTAGAGGGTGGGATTCCTTCCCCTTTCCCTAGTTTTGGGACTCTCCTTCCCCAACTACTAAAACCATGGGTCCAAAAGTTTCAGATGTGCACCTAAAAAAGAATTTTCTCCCTGACCTAATTAACTTTTTCTTTTGCCTGTGTGTGTGTTTATGTGTATGTGTGTGGATGCCAGTCGAGTCTAGGTATTTCTTACATGCAAGCCAGCATCAAAAGAGCTATCCACAGATGCTCCAGTCTAGCCCTGAAGACTGGGACAAGTTGGGCCTACATTTTGCCACAAATGTTCTTAGCTCCTGGACAGCAAGTAAGACAGTGTCCTCTTCCCAGACATGGTCAACATTCCAGCTTTTTGTTCCCTGCTCCCCACCCCAACTTTGATGCCCCAATGTCAGCAGGAAGCAGTCACAGACTAATACACCACTCCAATTCATTTATCATCAACAGAAGGCTGAGATGTGTCTCAGACCCAGGACAAGCAGCTCCAGGTACTCCCAGCATTCCTTGGTCACTACCTGCTGTAGGGCACAGTGGCCATACGTCCCCTCTATACTGAACTTTCCAGGGTAGGAACTCCCCACCCCTTCAACATATAAATCCGGACATTTTGGTGCTCTTGCTTTTTTTCCCCCTCTCCTCTACCCCCCTGTATTGCTGCCAAGAGCTGTTTCCAATGAACCTGCATTTATATACTTGTCTTGCATTAGAAGCAGTCCAACATCCTCACTCCTGCCTCGACACCCCTTTCTAGTTCCTCATTTTTCAATTAAATGAAAAGGGAAGAATGTTAGTTTATAGGCAATTCCACTAGCCTGTGTTTCAGGGACCTAGCAGCCTCTGACACCATCATCTGCTGCCACCAGCAGATGCGGTTCCTTGAAGAATAGTACTGCTTTGCCAAACCCAATAGTACTGCTTTCAGTTTTTTTTCTAAATACTTATTATTTTTATGTATATGAGTATTTAGTCTGCATGTATGCATATGGTGCATCATGTGTGCCTGTGAAACCCAGAAGATGGCAATGGATCCCTTGGAACTGGAGTTTACATTTACGAGCTGTCATGGGTGCTGAGAACTGAATGTGGGTCTTCTACATGAGCGGAATACTATTTTTTAATTGCTTCTTATTTTTTTAAACTTTTTATTGATGCCTTGTGAGTTTTACATCATGCATTCCAGTCCCACTCATTTACTCTCATATCTGCCCTTGACCCCCCCCTCCAATAAAACACACACAAATAAGCTTAACAAGCATTGTGGAAGCTGTAGTAGGTCATAGTGTATCCCACAGTATACGCCCCTCTGTCCACACATCTTCACCTGATCAGGACCAGCAAGTAGCAAGAGACAAGGAGGAGGAGTGTACCACTCCAGACCAAAAACCATTTAATGCCAGAAAAGTGGCAAGGCCAGCTCTCCTGCACTCTGGCCCTTGGGGCTGGCTCACCTGTGACCCTTCCACCAGGGACAGCTCTACTAGACAAAATGCAGGCCTGTGCTCCCAAGTGCTGCAGTTGGAGAGGGACAGGACCAGCTCACCCACTCTCATGACCTAGGGCTAGCTACCTGGATCCCTCTACCCCGGCCAGTTCTAAAGGCAGCAAATACTCTTGACTGCTGAGCCACCTCTCCAGTCCCTCAGTCTTAACAGAGGATTACATATTAGTCCAGGCTTGCAGGCAACTCCTGGCAACGCTCTTGCCTCAGCCTTCTAAATGCTGAGCATCTGGGAGAAAGCTACCATATTTGTATTGTAGGATATTTGAACACACTGTCAACTCTGAGACTGTGTACTTGAAAAAACTGTTTCTGGTTGTGGTGTGGCTCAGCCCTAGTACACATGTTTAATCCAAAAGCTTTCTGTTTATTGTAAACAGGATTAAATAAAACCAACCATAGATCAAGAGATGGAGCAAGCAACCAGTTGATTGGGAGTGAACATAGGAAAACAAAAACAAAAACAAAAACCTTAGAGAGTGAGAGGAAGTCCAGAGGATGGATCTCAGAGGAACATAGGAACTAGACAGGAAGGACATTCAGTTTGAAAGGTTATTTAAGACAGTGTAGAGGAGAAGGGGCTTTTTCCTTCTGGGACATCTGCTGAATAGGAAGGTTAACTGGGTGCTTTCTTTGCCTCTCTGAACTAGCTTTCCTGCCAGCAGCTGGCTCCATTCTTTATTGGTGAAATTAAATGTTTGGGATTTTGTTTAAAAACAATATTTGGCTTCAAATTTTCTTTTTTCCTTCTTCTTTTGGTTATTCGAGACAGATTTCTCTGTGTAACAACCCTCGCTGTCCTGGAGGGTTTAAACTCACAGAGATCCACCTGCCTCTGTGAGAGGTGTGTGCCACCATGCCCAGACTGGCTTAAAATTTTATTTTATGTGCATGTGTGTTTTGCCTATATATATATTAATGTATACCATGTGCAAGCCCGGTGTCCCCAGAGTCCAGAAGAGGACATCAGATCCTCTGGAACTGAAGTGATGGATGGTTGTGAACCATCATGTTGGTGCTGGGAATTGAACCCAGGTCCTCTAGAAGAGCAGTAATAGCTCCTCAGTCCTAGAGGAATTATTTTTTAATCAACTGAATTAAAAATTTTGGGGCTGGAGAGATGGCTCGGTGGTTAAGAGTGCTATCTGCTCTTCCAAAGGACCCAGGTTCAATTCCCAGCACCCACATGGCAGTTCGCAACTGTCTGTAATGCCAATTTCAAGGGATCTGACACCTTTACACTAATGCACATAAAATAAAGATTAAATAAATTATAAAAAACAAAAAAAATTCATATAGATCAGCACTCAGGAGACAAAGGCAAGCAGACCTCTGAATTTGAGGCCAGCATAGTCTACATAGTGAATTCCAGGTCAGCCAGGGCTACAGAGAGAAACCCTGCCTGGGAAAACAAATCAATTCTGCCCATGTCTAGCTGTGCATTGTGGCTTGTGCCTTTAGTCCCAGCACTGGGGAGGGGGTGGTGGGTAGTGGCATAACATTGAAAACGTGGTATTCAATGAATCTCTGGCCATTCTAAGTCAGCCTGGTCTACACAGTGAAACCCTATCTCAAAAAAAAAAAAAGAGTAAGAAAATAAGTCTTAACTTTGACTTAGGAACTCATATATTACACTGGACTGAGGATATTGTTCAGGGGTAGAACACTTACCTAATGTGTTCAATACCAGCAATACACAGATAAAAATTACATACTACAGACTTGATCTTGAATCGATGTCATCTAATATCCTACACTAGATGATATGAAAAGATAAAAATCATGTACATAAAAGCCAGACATGGTGATACATGTCTGTAATTTCAGTGCTGGGGAAACATGGATCAGAAGATCCATGGGACTCGCTAGTTAGCTAATGTAAGCTGAATCCACAAGGGCAAAGTTCACTGAGACAAAAATTAAGTGGAAAACAAAAAAGGTGGAGAATGATTGAGGAAACATCTTAAGTCCAACTCTGCTCTCCATAGACAAGCGCGCACACACTGTGACGGTCAATTTCAGCTATCAACTTGACAAAATGCAGAATCACCTGAGAAAAGAATTTCAGTAAGAAATTGTCCAGATTAAGTTGACCTGTGGGTTTATTTCTTGGTGATTGTCTTAATTACATTAATTGACCTGGGAAAACTCAGCCTAAAAGTGGGCAGCACCACTCCCTAGGTGTGAGTCTAGACTGTAGGAAAAGGGAGAGAACATGCATGTATGTTCTTTGCTCTCAAACTGTGGATATGTTATCAGTTGTTTCCAAGTTCTTGATGTCTTGACTTCTCTACAAAGAGGAACTATAACCAGGAATTTTGAGCCAAATAAACTCTTCCTTCTTCAGGTTTTTTGTTTTGTTTTCTTATTTATTTGTTTTACTTTGCTTTTCAAGACAGGGTTTCTCTGTGTAGCCCTGTCTGTCCTGGAACTCCCTTTATAGACCAGGCTGGCCTTGAACTCACAGAGATCTGCCTGCCTCTGCCTCCTGAGAGCTGGAATTATAGGTGTGTGTCCCTAACATACAGCTGTAATGCTGTCCTTGTCTTCTTCTGTTTGTTTGTTTGTTTGACACAGGGTTTCTCTGTGTAACAGCCTTGGCTGTTCTGGACTCACTTTGTAGACCAGGCTGGCCTTAAACTCACAGAGATCCTCCTGCCTCTGCCTCCTGAGTTCTGGGATTACAGGTGTGCACCACCATCCCAGCTCCTCCTTGGTTTTCATTTAATATTTATTTTGTGCCAATAGGGAATAAACCCAGGGTCCAGGAATGCTAGGTAAGCACTCTCTATATACATATATGTGTATGGACATATATCTATATATATTTGGGGGCATGCTACATGACACCCTTAAAACAAACAACGACAAAAAAAAAAAAACCACCAAGTTAACCTTTATCAATGTTCAGGGTTGTGACATCCAGCTTCTGCTCCAACACTGGAGGCTCCTAGTTCTTGAGCCCCTCTTCTTTCCTTCCATAGCCCTCTGTTCAGATTAAATTATATATCACTGTCCCACCCTGGTTCTCTAGCTTTCATATGGCAGATTTATGGAACCAACTAACTGCCATAATAAATCAGTTTCTGTATCTTTCTGTCATATACCTCTGCACACTGTGTGTGCACGCACACATGTATGTGTATACTGTGTGTAATACTGATTCTGTTTCTGTTTGCTATGCACATCCCTGATCAATACATGCTATTATTTAATAGTATTCTGCCTGCATGTGTACCTACATGCCAGAAAAGGGCAGCAGATCTCATTATGGATGGTTGTGAGCCACCATGTGGTTGCTGGGAACTGAACTCAAGACCTCTGGAAGAACAGCCAGTGCTCTTAGCCTCTCCAGCCGGGACTATTTGATTACTGATAGTACATTGTGGTTCCCTCAGAAAACAGGAGCTTTCTCACTTTCTCACCCTCTTAAACCATCTGAGTACCTGTCACATTTGTCCGTTGCCCTTCGTTTTTTCTCCTCAAACTGTTTCAAGAGTCCTTTTGATTTTCCAGCTGGCAAAGGAAGAGAAAATAAGCCTTCATCCTTTGTATCACCTCCAAACAACTGGGGCTTCGTCTGGTATTTTGTGAAAATACTAGGTTCATTCTGTTAAATGAAAACAAAAACAAAAACAAAAACAAAAAAACAAAAAACTCAACACCAAATCCTACATACTATTATTCTCTTTGTACAATCTAGAATCATATGTAAGTACCAATCATGTGGTTGAAAATAAAGCATGTTGTTTTCCCATTATTGTGCCTATCAAAAATTATACTTATATTAAAGCAACTTTCTAAGTTAATGGTGTCTATCTTACCAGAAATATTAAAATTTCAACTAAAACAGCTCAAAACTGAATACACTTATAGGAAACAGCAGAAAATTATTTACTCTGTCTCTGAGAAGTAGTATTAAAGTTTCACATTAATATATTTAACTCAAATTGCTATTTTTAGCTTCTGTTGAATTCAATGCCTGTTGATAACTTCCACATTGCCTAAGCAGTGCACTGCTTGCAGTGGTATGGAGAGCATTTCTTTCTTTTCTTTCTTTCTTTCTTTCTTTCTCTCTCTCTCTCTCTCTCTTTCTTTCTTTCTTTCCGAGATAATGGTTTCTCTGTGTAGCCCTGGCTGTCCTGGACTCTTCTTTGTAGACCAGGCTGGCCTCAAACTCACAGAGATCTGCCGGCCTCTGCCTCCCTGAGTGCTGGGATCACAGATGTGTGACACTGCACTCAGCCTCATTTCCTGCATTTCTTAAGCAAAACATGCTCTAAACATTCAGGAAGTCCATTTATACCTTTATATCACTAGCATCAATTTTTGTACTGATATCATACACACAATGAATTCTTTACTAACTTAAAGCTCTGAGCTAGCCTTATTCCCTATTTGATATAGGTAAGTCTAAATATAAGATTAAATGTAGTTCTAGACCAAAAAAAAAGTTAAGAACATCTGTGGCACGTGGCTTGGATCCCAGCACTCAGGGGTCAGACGCAGGAGGACAGCCGTAAGTTTCAAGCAAGCCTGGGCCACACTGTGAGTTAGAGTAAAACTGTCTCAAAAAACCAAACAAACAAAAACGAAAAAGCAAAATAGCAACAACAAAATCCCAGATTCAAAAAGACAAATATCTCATGTCCTCTTTGACATGCAAATTCCAGGTTTATTTTTGTTTTTTTGTTTTTATTTGTTTTTTTGTTAAGGGGGTGGGAGGCATGGTTTTTTGAGACAGTTTCTATGTGTATCCTTGGCTGTCCTGGAATTGGCTCTATGGACCAGGCTAGCCTCGAACTCAGGGATCTGCCGGCCTTTTCTTCCCCAGTGTTGGGATTAGTGTGGGCCACCACTACCCAGCCATATCCTAGTTTTTAACGCTTATCTATATTTATATGTGGGTGTGAGTGCAGCCTATAAAACAAGAAAAGGCAATTTCCCTTTTCTACAAAGATGTAACCTCTCACCTTTGGCTACAGTTAGTTCGGCTATTCAGTAAGTCTAAGGCCCGCCAGGTCAACATAAAATTTTGTCTCAGAAGCAAAGATACAATAAAAAGTAATTGCAATGGCCAAAAAACAACATGAAAAGCCTTGGGAAACCTGTTGGGAAGGAGTTAAGTGGGAAGGGAAAGCAGATAAAATACTGGAAAGTCAAAGTACATTATACATATATGAAATTGTGAAAGGATAAATGTTTTAATTTTTACTTCTTTTTATGGTATTTTGCCTGCATGTATGTCTGTGTCAGATCCTCTGAAACTGGATTTATAGACAGTTGTGAGCTGCCACGTGGGTGCTGGGAACTGAATTCAAGACCTTTAGAAGAACAGCCAGTGTTTTTAACCTCTGAGCCATCTTTCCAGACCCTATTTATTTAATCTTTTGTGTGTGTGTATGTATGTGTTCATGTCTGTGAGTGTGGGCATATGTGTGCCATTGCACATGTGTGAAGGTAAGAGGGCAACCTCAGATGTTACCGAGCCCTTCCAGTTTATTTGAGGAAGACCTGATCTTTATGTTCACTACTGCATATGACAGGCTAGCTGGCTACTGGTTTCCTGTCTCTCCTTTACATCTCCTTGTATGAGTGGTAGGATTACAGATATGTGCTGCCATGCCTAGATTTTACATGAGTTCTAGGAAATCTAACTCAGGTCTTCAAGATTATACAGTAATCACTCATCCCACTAAGTCATTGTTATAACTCCCTCTATTCCTATCTTACAAAAGCAGCAGGTATCATGATGCACATCTTGAATCCCAGCACTGTCAAGGCAGAGGCAGATGGATATCTATGAGTTTGAGGCCAGCCTTGTCTACATATTGAGTTCCAGGCCAGCCAAGGCTACACAGGGAGACTTTGTCTAAGAATATTAAACAAATCCATCTTAGAAAAGCTATTGATTCTCATGATTTTTCACAGTAGTATGACATACATACTTGTCTTTCTCTAGTAATGGTCAAGGGACTGACACTATTCTATGTTGTTTTGGCAGTAAAAGAACTGTACATATAAGTGTTGTTTTAATTCACACCTCTAGATTAATTAAATAAGTAGTGAATCAGCTGGGCATCCTTTTAATCCCAATAATCAGGAACACACCAGCAGATCTCTAATTTTAAGGCCAGCTTGGTCTATATAAGGAGTTTCAGGACAGCCAATGCTATATAGTAAGACTGACTCAAAAAACAAACAAATAACAACAACCAAAACATAATCAACCAAGCATTAACCCATTTAGAATAGTAATTTTCTGAGTACAATTCTAAAGTATGTTCATGTTCCAATAGAAATTTTTTTAGCTTATATCCATAACAACTATGAAATATGTACAGAGAAATTTCAGAAATCAGATCGAGGGGTGGTGTCTTACACCTATAATCCCATCAGTCAGGAGGTTGAGACCAGAGGATGCAGAGTCCAGACTGGCCTACACAGCAAGATTCTGTCTCAAAAAGAAAATTTTAACTAGCTGAAAATCAGACTCACATCTACAGAACTCTGTTGAGTCTGTTTTGGATGTCTTGAGTAGGCATCAGCATCCAAGGATGCTAACAGAGTCTCTGAATTTTCTGGACAAAACTGAGATCCAAAGAGGAACTGGGAATCACTGAGAGAACAATCAGTCTGATTGCTCTTCCAGTTAGAAGGTTTAGTGACCCTGAAACAAAGCAAGAAAAACATTAAGTAAACAAACATCCTGAACAAATGAAATCATAACTCACAGCTACTATTGCAGAATATTCTGTGGAGAGTGCCTGTTTGTTTTGTTGTTGTTGTTTTGAGACAGGGTGTCTCTATTATGTAGCTCTGGGTGTATTTGTTTTAACCTGCTAGCTAATATGCTCTATTCAGTGCCTTTATGACCTATGAAGAACCCTAAGGAAATTATGAACACCCCATCCACATTTTGATTCGGACAACTGGAGAACAATCAAATGGAAATTCAAACAGAGGACTGACATCACTATTCCTTATACATTTTTTGTTGCTGTTCTTTGAGACAGGTTTCTCTGTGCATCCTTGCCTGTCCTGAACCCTTCTTTTTGTTTTCACACAATGATCTAGGGTTGGAGATGGGAGTGGAATGTTGAGCATTTTCTAATTTTCTGGTATTAAAAAAAATAATTTATCATGCGTATGGGTGTTTTGCCTGCATGTATGTCTGTGTACCAGGTATATGCAGTGCCCAAGGAGACCAGAAGTGTAACTCCCTGGGATTGGAGTCACACACAGCTATAAGTTAACATGTGAGTGCCAAGTAGGAATGGAACTCAGGTCCTTTGGAAGAACACTTGGTGCTATTAACTCCTGAGTCATCTCTTCAGCTGGTGTCTCATTAGAGATGCTAATCATATTACAAAGGCTTTATCTTTGACCTCATGTAAACCAAATTTCTCTGACAATGCCCCATCTCCAAAAGTTACACAAACAGGATACAGCTTCAATATAATAATTTTCAGAGATATGAGCATTCAGTCCGAAGTAGGGCTTAATATGTAGTTAAAATTTTCTTCATTTGCCAGGCAGGTGGTACACACCTTTAATCCCATCACTTGGGAAACAGAGGCAGGTGGATCTCTGAGTTCGAGGGCAGTCTTGCCTACATAGTTCCAGATAGCCAGGACTACACAGAGAAATCCTGTCTCAAAAAACTAAAACAAAGCATTTCTACATTTATTTATTGTGTATGTGTGTGTGTTTGTTTGTATGTATATGTGACCAAACAAATGCCACAATATGTATATAGAGATCAGAGGACAGCATGTGGGAGTTGGTTCTTTCCTCTTACCATGTGGGTCTCAGGGACTGAGCTTCAAGCAAGCACTTTTACCTACTGGCCCATTTCTTGTTTTTTGAGTTAAGGTCTTACATACCAAAGACTAGCTTTGAACTCATGTTATTCCTGTTCCCATCTCCTAAGAGCCAGAATTACAGAAGCCACCATGCCAGGCTTTGTGGGTAAATTAAAGGCATGCACCACTCATCAGGCAGCCATAAACCCTTTTTGAGAAACAAAAAGAGTAGATTTAAAATTATTTACTTAATTTTATATGAGTGTTTTACCTATGTGTATGTATGTATACCTTGTGTGTGTTTAATGTCCAAGAAGTTAAGGGTGTCAGATCCCTTGAAACTGGAGTTACAGATGATTGTGGATGCTGGGAAATAAACCTGGGTCTTCTGCAAAAGAAGAGCTCTTAACTGGAACCATCAGTACAGCCCCTAGAATTTTTTTTTAAACCAAATTGGCAAATTTCTTTTGGAAACGTCAGGAAGAAGATAAACTATCCTACAAGTGAGAAATGCCAGGTTTACTTCAGGCTGGTGTTCAGTAGTCTAAAACCTCAGTGGACAGTAGATACAGCATTCACAATATCTGAATGGGTCTTTGCAGTAGCTGGAGTGGTTCTTGTCTTCATAACAGCTACAAATTACATTACATAAACCAATAAACATATGAACACTGGACTGATTTCTTTTTTTCAGTTTTTTGAGACAGGGTTTCTCTGAATAGCTCTGGCTGTTTTGAAACTCACTCCATAGACCAAACTGGTCTTGAACTCATAGAGATCTGCCTGCCTCTGCCTTCCAAGTGCTGGGATTAAAGGCATATATCACTACCACCTGGCCCACTGGACTGATTTTTTTCTTTCTATTCCAAAATAGAAATTGCCTGAAGATGCCTACTTCAGGTCAGTTTCAAGAAATGGGGTTCTATATCTGATTCTCACAGATCCCGTCCCAAGACTGAATGTTGTATATAATTGATATAAAGGGTTGCATTGATACTACCTGTGGGTGTGTCTGTGTGGAAATTCAAATACATATTCCTGTGGGTGAAGGTGCATGTATGTGTATGTGTATGTGTGTATATGAACAGCATCTATGTGGCGATCAGAGGATAACATTGAGTGCCTGTCCTCAGGTATTTTCCACCTTTTGTTGAAGACAAGATCTCCCACTGGAACTTTGCCACACAGGCCAAGCTGGCTGGCCTGTGAGCTTCCAGAGAATCTTCCTGTCTCCATCTTCCATTTCATCTCGATGAAATATCAGGCACCTATCACTGTCTCCAACTTTTTACATAGGTCTGGGGATTCAAACTCAAGTTTTCACACTTGACAGGCAAACACTTTTATCCTCAGCTATCTCCCCTAAACTGACATCATGTTTCCAATCAGAAAATAAGTGGGAGAGCAGGGCACGGTGGTGCACGCCTGTAATCCCAGCACTCTGGAAGGATGAGGGAGGCAAATCTTTGAGTTCGAGGCCAGCCTGATCTACAATGTGAGTAAAGGACAACCAAGGCTACACAGAGAAAGCCTGTCTCCAAAAAAAAAAAAAAGCCGGAGAAACAGCAGCAGTAACAGAGAAAAGGAGTAGTAATCTGAATACCCCTGGCACTATTCAACAGTCATTCCAGCTATAGAAAGGAGACTTTCTCCAAAACCAATAAAACCACAGGGCTTAAATATCAAAGAAGATAACCAGGAAACTTACCCAGAGCCTGAGGGAATACTGAACATCTCTTTGATATTCCAGACATTAAAATTCATTGTTATGCTTCTATTAGAAAAAACAGAAATATTCAGAAGATTAATACGGTACAACACTGTCACAGGTACTAATTACATGTAGAAACATTCCAGTAGTTTTGTTCTGATTCAATTGGTGGAACGTTCCACTACTTAATGTGCCAGAAATAGACCTTTCCTATTACCAAATTGCACTGTGAGCCAGAAATGGCAGTTACACAGCTCTAATCCTGACTTCAGGAGGTGGAAGCAGGAAGATTGGGATGGCCAATGAAAGCTTCATAGGGAGTCTGGTAGAGCTCTGTGAATTTGATGCCAGCCTTGTCTACATAGTGAGTTCCAGGCCAGCCAGAGCTACACTGTACAACTCTGTGAGAGTTGGCTGAAGGGATGATTTAGCAGTTTATACAGCACTGGATGCTTTTCCAAAGGACTCAGATTTGATTACTAGCACCCACATGGCTGGCAGCTCCTAACCATCCAACTTCAGTCCTATAGGATCCAACACCCTCTTCTGGCCTCTTAGGGCACTTGTATGAATGAATGTTGAATACAAACATGCAGGCAAAACACTTATAATAGAGACAAATTAAATTTATTTTTAAAAACCTGTAATAGTGCTAGTTATTAGTGGTACACACCCATAATTCCAGCACTAGAGAAGCAGAAGCAAAAGAACAGACTTCAAAGCCACCATAGACTACATATCTAAAGGCTGTCTCTACAAGGGGGGCCATATTCTTATTAATCTTTTAACTAAACCACATGGGCTAATTTCCTCAACCTAAGCTTGTCTTTTGTGCTTTTACTTGCCTGCTATTAACATTAAGCTTTTAACTTTTCGGAGAATAGAGGGATCTTATCAGCCAAAGCTTTCTCCTTGATGATACCATACATGACTAATGACAAGATAAGTCCTTCCAATATGCCTATCCATCAAGGTAAATGGCTTCTTAAATGCACACATTGGAAACTTTCAAGTGCAGGGTTCCCTCTTCACTTATCAACCCATCTTTATTAAAGAAAGCAAGAGAAGAAAAGTGGAGCTACCTTTTCCACAAGAAGGGCTCTGGCCAGATGAGTAAAGGAAGGTGTGTGAAAAGAAGATGGCCCTGGGAGCCAGAGTGACTCCTCCCTCCGACCCCATCACACACTCTTGAGAATTTTTTCTTATTTCTGGGCTTTTTTTTTTTTTTTTTTTTTTTGCCCCCAGACTGGATGTGAGACTACTGAACCTGATTTGGTGGATGTAGAACAACACAGTGGATGTCCTCAGGAGTGCAGGGTCTACTGCTAGTCCAGGGACCACACTGGGAAATTATATGACCCTTCTCAGCTACCACATCTTCAGACATCTGCATTAAATCTTGAAAAGCAGCTCAGTGTGGCGGCATACATCTGTAATCCCAGCAGAAGCAGGCAGATCTCTAAGTTCGAGGCCAGCCTGGTCTACAGAGTGAGTCCAGGACAGCCAGGGCTACAGCAGAGAAACCCTGTCTCTAAAAAAACCAACCAAACAAACAAACAAAATAAAAAACAAACCTGGAAAAGCCCCCACTTCTTTGTCCTCTGACTTTCATCTAACTCCCTCTCGGTATATAAATATAATGCTTTTAATGTTTTGTAGTTGTTTAATTTTTTTGAGACTGGGCTTCTCAGTGTAGCCTTGGCTGTCCTGGCCTCACTCTGTAGACCTGGCCTCGAACTCACAGAAGTCCACCCGCCTCCGCCTTTTCTGAGTGCTGGGATCATAGGCACGGGGCACCACGCCCAGCTTCGGGTTTTTTGGTTGGTTGGTTGGTTGGTTGGTTGGTTGGTTGGTTGGTTGGTTGGTTGGTTGGTTGGTTGGTTGGTTTGGTTTGGTTTCTCTCGCGGCCCTGGCCGTCCTGGAACTCCCTCTGCGGGCCAGGCTGGCGTCGAGCACGCGGATGCACGCGCCTCTGCTTCTCTGGTGCCGGGATTAAAGGCGTGCTCCGCCACCGCACCGCTAAAACCAAGAGTTTGAAGAGGACTCGTTCTTCCGCCCTGTTTGTCCGGGACGATGGAGACAAACCCCAGTCAGCCTCTCGGCCTCGCCGCCGGAAGCTTCCGCGCCGCGCGGGCCTGCCGAGGGCCGCCTCCGGCCAGAGCCCTGAGGAGAGGCACGGGGCGACTCGGCCTGCAGGGCCCCCGTCTGCCCCCCAGCCTCCCCCCTCCTCACGCCCGGCGCGCCCCGCCGTGTCCTCACCTCCCGCGCCGGCCCCGCGCGCGGCCACCCCCGCGGCAGCCCAGGCGCGCTCCTTCACACTCCGCGCGCACGTGCGCAGCTCCCCGCCGAGGCCAGGCTCCGGAGGCCCCGCCCCAGAGGCTCCGCCCCCGGGCCGGGTTCACCAATGAGAACGCCTCTCCCTGACCCCGCCCCCC
>CM053749.1:12932437-13030168 GCA_028658305.1 Pachyuromys duprasi | reverse complement strand
GTGTGTGTGTGTGTGTGTGTGTGTGTGTGTGTGTGTGTGTGTGTGGTGTGTGTGTGTGTGTGGTGTGTGTGTGTGTGTGGTGTGTGTGTGGTGTGTGTGTGGTGTGTGTGTGTGTGTGTGTGGTGTGTGAGTGTGTGTGTGTGTGTGGTGTGTGTGTGTGTGGTGTGTGTGAGTGTGTGTGTGTGTGTGTGTGTGTACTGGCTTGAGCGCGAGCACGCGCGTGCACAAAGGCAAATAAAGTCATTAAATTAAAAACTGAAGCCTGGCCGTGGTTGGGTGAAGGCTTTTAATCCCAGCGCTCGGGAGGCCGAGGCAGGCAGATCCCTGAGTTGGGGGCCAGCCTGGTCTACAGAGTGAGTTCTAGGACAGCCAGGGCTACACAGTGACACCCTGTCTCAGAAAAACCAAAATATAAAAAAGTAAAAGAAAAAGGGAAAAGCTGGGGTTGACGTTTAGCGCTGGCGTGCCCGTCTAGTGTTGATTTGATTCCCAGCGCCGTAACGATGATGCTTGTAACAGAAGCATGATGCTACCTGTCTAAAACGCCAGGACCAGGGAGGCAGAGACAAATCAGAAAATTAAGGCCTTCTTCAGCTACAAAGCCAGTTCAGTGCCCGCGTAGGCTACATGAGACTCTGCCTCAAAAAGAAACAACACATTAGAAAGTCCTACCCCTCTCCCTAATGGTGTTACTCTTTCTCTCCCCCAAATGATATCTATTCTGAATTTTATTAATTACCAGTTTTATTCATGTTTTATATTTTTATCCCACATTTTTTTGTCCACAACATGTGGCATTGTTTAAAGCACGTGTCTCACCATGTAGCCTAGGCTAGCCTCAAATTCACTTTGTAGCCAACATTGGCTTTAAACATCCGATTCACCTCCCAAGTGCTGGAATTACAAATGTGTCCCCTGGCTTAAGATTTCTAGTTATATATGTGGTGGTACATGCCTTTAATTCTAGCACTCTGGAGGCAGAGGCAGGGGAATATCTGTGAGTTCGAGGGCAGCCTGGTCTACAAAGTGAGTCCAGGCCAGCCGGGGCTATTACACAGAGGAACTCTGTCTTCAAAAACCAAAATAAAATAATTTTTCTGGTAATATGTTTATGAAAGTAATCTCAACTGTCATTTCCATGAGGTCTAGCATTACCTAGGACAAGAGCCTCTGGCGTTCCTGTGGGGAATTGTCTTATTAGGTAATTGAGGTGGCACTTATTGTTTTCTGAGCAAACAGCACAGAACTGATTGTCACCTTCTCTCTTCCGCCTTCTCCTTTGCCCTTTTCTCTTACAGTTGTTTACTTAGTGTGGGAGGTGTGCACACTGCTCTGTGGAGAGTAGAGGACAACGCGCCAGAGTTGGTTTTCTCCCTCCGACACATGGGTCCCTAGGGTTGAACTCCCGTCTTCAGACCTTCCAGGAAACACCTTTACCCACCGAGGCGTTCTCGCCAGTGCTGCTTTCTGCTTCAAAAAAGTGTTGGCAGCTGGGCATGGTGGTGCCCAGCTTTAATCCCAGCACTCAGGGAGGCAGAGGCAGGCAGATCTCTGTGAGTTCAAGGCCAGCCTGGTCTACAGAGCAAGTCCAGGACAACCAAGGCTACACAGAGAAACACTGTCTTGAAAAACTAAAAAAAATGGGGGGCTGGAGAGATGGCTCAGAGGTTACGAACACTCGCTGTTCTTCCAAAGGTCCTGAGTTCAATTCCCAGCAACCACATGGTGGCTCACAACCATCTATAACAAGATCTGGTGTACAGGCAGAATGTTGTATAAATAATAAAAATCTAAAAAAAAAATGTGTATATTTTTATCTGTAGAAGTGCCTGGCTGTTTGTCTACATACAGAGCCCACAGAGGCCAGAAGAGGGCTTCAGATTACCCATGTCCCATGTGGTTGCTGGGAATTGAACTCAGGTCCTCTGTAAGAACAGCCAGTACTCTTAATCACTGAGCCATCTCTCCAGCCCCAGTTTCTGCTTCTTCACTATATGCTGTCTCAAGCTTCTGGTGTTGTGACTTGCTAATTGTGATGATTTGTGAGCCAAAATAAGCTCCCTTGGCGAGTATTTTATAAGAGCAATGGACAGTAACTATGACCATTCCAAAATCAGAAAATAATCCTGAAGCATTTCAGGTTTCAAATATTTCCAGAAAGGATAGTAGATATATACAGTTACTATGAATCCTATAGTGATGTGTCCATGTGTGTGGCCAGTTTCACAGGGATAGACTTTCTCTGCCAGTAACACCAGCAGGGTCTATTTTCTGTTGTTAAACTTTGCTTTTTTATTTTTTTAATTTGAGGCTGGAGAGATGGCTCAGCAGTTAAGAGTACTGACTCCTTTTCTTGAGGATCCAGGTCCAGTTCCCAGCTCCCACAAAGAAGCTCACAACTGACTTGTCATCCTAGTCCCAGGGACATTCGGCAACTTCTGGTGTATAGGGCACTGCACACATATGGTGTGCGTGCACACACATACAGACAAGCATTCATAAAATAAAATTGTTTTCTTTCCTGCCTTACACATTTTTTTCCTTTCCTGGCCTTGCAGGTGAGCTTCTATCGGAATATTTCTAGATAGCCAACTTCTTTTGGTTAAAAAAAAAATGGGGGAGAGGTGTGGAATGGACTGCTCATAGCTCTGTTATAGATCAAGTAAAAAGTATACAATTGACCCAAAGTTGCTCAAAACTGGACCATAATATATCTCTTCTCCTTCAGTAAGCCCTATGGCATTTCACCTGTAAAAACTGGCATTCCGAGTCTCACAAAACTCTGCAATAAGCAGGCAAAGCAACTGACCTTTGACATTGCTTCTGAATCCATGGAATGCCTTCTAAATTTATGTCCCTGGACGTATCACCACAGAGTTTTTAAGATGCAACCTTTGCCTCTAAAGTATTCTTTAATATTTCACTGGCCATGAGTTCATCTGACTCTACTGCACAGCTCTGCATGTTTGCATAAAGGCTCTCTGAGGCCAAAAATGACAAGAGCCCGAGTTTCCTCATACAGAAGAAACAGAGCAGCAAGGACAAAAGGCAACAGGCTGGGTCAGCATTGTGCAGTCACAGCCTCCCTTTGTTACTAAGCAACAAAAAGCTGACCTCTTGAGGGTCTCCTCAGATGTAGCTTCAAAAAGACAAGAGGAAAGTTTGCCTTTTTTGCTCCCCTCATAGAAAGATGGAAGGTGCTATAGTAGGCTCCTGGGTAAGAGTTAACACTGACCATCTTCTGGCCAGCATGACATTTTTGTGGGTCATGAGGATCATGTGAGTCATATCCCGGCAGGGAGAGGCCTGGAGCTGCCCTCTCCTCCTCCATTGCTCCAGACCCCTGAAGGTTGTGTTTCTTCCTGTTCTGCTAGCCAGTTGGACCTCTTACATCTGGTTCTTCATTGGTTCTCCCAGGCTCTGGCTAAACTTTGGGACTAACTGCGCTGTAGTTCAGGACCATTGGGAGATTATTGTTTGTGGTTTTGTTTATTTCCTGGGACCGTTCCCATGCCTGGAACACGGTGAATGCTATTGAACTAAAATATTGTTAAGCTAAACTGAGTAAAGAGTGAGAGGGTATCTACAAATAGTACAGGAGCAGATAGACAGTTAAGATACAAATGGTATCAGCACAGAACACCCCTTCCATAGGAACTTACTTTTTTAAAAAATTTATTTTTTAGCTGGGTGTGGTGGCACATGCCTTTAATCCCAGCACTCAGGGAGGCAGAAGCAGGTGGATGCTGTGAGTTTGAGGCCAGCCTGGTCTACAAAACAAGTCCAGGACAGCCAGGACTGTCACAAAGAGAGAAAAAAGTATGTTTTTGTTATTTTATGTGTATGAGTATTTTGACTGTGTATATGTGTGCCTAGTGCCCAAGGAGGCTAGAAGATGACATGGCATCAGGTCTCCTAGAACTAGAATTATATATGGTTGTGAGCTGCTATTTGCATGCTCCTTGCATTCAAATTCAGGCCGTCTGGAAGAGCAAACAGTGCATTTAACTACTGAACCATCTCTCCAGCTCCTCCCTACCCCAGCTTGCTTATTTATTTATTTGTGTGTGTTTACCATTTTATACATGTATATAAATGTATTTGGTCATTTTATCTCCACCACCCTCTTTCATGCCATTTTGACTACCTCGAAATCCCTACTTGTTTTCAATATGTTTCCCCCGACTTGTCTTTTTTTTTTTTTTTTTTTTTGAGACAAAGTCTGACACTGTAGCTCAGGCTGGCCTAGCATCTCTATGTAGCCCAGAATAGCCTTGAATTCACAGTATCCTCCCACCTCAGCCTCCCAACTGCTTTATATTACATGTATGAGCCACCATGCCTGACTGACAAGTGCTTATTTCTGTTTTTTTGCTTGTTTGGGGTATTTTTGTTTTTCTGAGACAGGGTTTCTCTGTGTAGCCCTAGCTGTCCTGGACTTGCTCTGTAGACCAGGCTGGTGTTGAACTCAGAGATCCACCTGCCTTTGTCTCCCAAGTGCTGGAACTAAAGTCATATGCACTACCTCCCAGCTCTTTTTCTATTTTGCATTGTTATTGTTACTGTTTTTTGTTTTGGGGGGATTGTGTTTGTTTGTTTGTTTGCTTGCTTGCTTGCTTGTTTTTGCCAGTACCTTTCTCCGACTCATATCTAGAAGGTTCTCTGTTGGTTATACCCTCTGTTGGGAAAGTTTATGTCTTGAGTGCCACAGGTTCACAGGTGCCCATTTTTACCCCAGAATAGCAGAGTGTATGGTAAATGAGTGTTCAGAGCCTTGCCAATAGATTCAAAAGAAATATGTTGGGTTCTTGGGACTCTTGACCCACTATTAATACTGTAAGGAGAGAAGCAAAAGGGACTTCCTCTCAGACCCTAAGGACACCCCACCCCACTCAATAGTAGCTTTGCCTGCAGAGGTATGTTATGATTCAATAATACCCCTTTCCCTCTCACACACATAGCCCAGAAATAACAACCAACTGAGGCCACTTGCCCCATTGCAAGATGGGGACAGCTCTGTGCTGGCTCCAATCCAGGAGTATTGTTCCTCTTCAAATTCCTTTCTGCCAGAAATTCTGAGAAGGCTGCACCTGGTTTATTGGAAGCGGGGTAGGGACTTAAGTGGGCTTCACCATCATTCATACCTGCCTTATTATAGCACAACAGCGGCTTCTACGGGCACTACCGAGGTAGAGTCAAGAGTGAGAGTGCTGGAGAATACCGCCTTGCCGCCAAGCCGCAGCCACCAGCAGTGTTCCTGCAGAGATGCGAGGTACACCCCTCCAGGGCAGTGGGAAGGAAAGGGCTCTTCCTGCCTCTTGTGGGCCCCCAAGAGCCCCATCTCAGCCCTTGCAGAGATAGACTGATGAGACAGGCACCTGGGAAAGTCCACCCCAGGACATCAAGAGGGCTGGGACCTTGGTCCTAAGATACCAGGTCCCTACCGAAAGGGTAGAGAAGAGCAGGTGCCAAACTGCTCCTGTGCCTCCTTCTGGGTGGGGGAAGGCTCCAAGCCAGTGGCGGGGCGGGGGCGGGCAATGGGGAATAGAGCCTTCAGAAACTAGGAAGGAAACCTTGAATTTTGCTGAACTTCCCTTAATTTCAGATTTTCTGAGGCCATAAAAGTCCACGGCCAGCCTCCCAGGCCTAGGACTTGGGAACAAGCAGAAAGTCTCCTCTTCCCTCCTCTTGGTTGATAGGTGATGGCTGGTACCAGCCCACATACCTGGCTAGGGAGGACTGGGAAGGACTTGGAGAATAGGTGGCTAGACTAGCAGAAACAGGAGTCAAGAGACAGTAGGAGGACGCAGGTCCTGCCCGCCACCGTTCTCATGCCTGCAGACAAGGAGCAGTCCAGGTGTGTACTCCAGCCAGAGCCCCACCATTAAAAAGCATACACAAAGTAGGAAAACTCGGGAGTATTTGCTTAGAAAAAAGTAGGTATGAAGGCCTCAGGAAAAGATGGTCTCAGTAGATTTTGTTTGTGTGTTTGGGAGGGAGGATAAGATTTGAAACAAGGTCTCATTCTGTAGCCCAGGCTGGCCTAACTCATCATGTAGCCGAGGTTGGCCTTGAACACATAATAATCCTCCTGCTCCAACTTCTCACATTCTAGAATTTCAGCAGTGAGCCATCACATCCAGCTAATCTCATTGTTTTCCCCCAAGTGTCAGGCTTTGGTTGTACTTGTCTTATAATCTTAGCACTTAAGAGGCAGAGGGATCAAAGCCAGCCTGGGGTATTTAGCAAACTCTAGGCCAGGCAGGGCTACATTAGCAAGACCCAGTCTCAAACAAGCAGGTTGGTGGAGTGCCTGACTAGCAAGCATGAAGCCATGATTTGATCCACAGCACTGAATAAACAAGGCATGTGATTACAATCACAGCACAGGAGGATCATCTATTCAAAGTTTTCCTCAACTTTAGAGTGTGTTTGGGCCAACCCAGGATACATGAGACACTGCCTCAAAACAAAACTGAGCAAACAAACAAACAAAAAGCTGACAAATGGCCTTTACTGTTATTCCAGAAGAGCCCAAAGTGGCAAGGACAGCATGGCTGCTAGAATACAGAAAAGAAAGATATGGAGAGAGGAGCCCTGAAAGAGCCAATGCTCTTGAGAGGAGAAACATGGTCAGCAGGAGCAGAGGGGGGAGAAGAAACATCCCCCGTTTGTTTTCCTCTGTTTCCAACCAGGGCTTCCCAGTGGTCATGGAGAGGTTTGTATTCAGTCTGCCTTCTAAACAAGGACAGGGTGGAGGAAAGCCTAGCGAAACACAACCTACCCACTGCAGCTTCTTGGTTCCCAGCCTTGGGCCAGGTCCTCCTAGATCTGCCATCTGGAGTCTTCAGGAATTGCTTTCTCAGGCTGACAGCAGGGTCTTGGAGGCTGTCATATTTCTTAGCATTTCCAGTTGAAAGGTCTTACTTGCAATGTTTAAAAAACCAGGCCCAAATGCAGCTTCAGACTGCCCATCTGCACCCTCTTTCCTTTTGAAAGAGTGAAGAAGCCTGGTGTGGTGGCACATACCTACAATCCCAGCACTTGGGAGGTAAAGTCAGGAAGGTCAGGAGTTCAAAGACAGCCTTGCCACATAATGAGTCCAAGGTCATCTTGCCCTAAACCAAAGAGAGGGAAAGTTAAAATGAGAGACACAGAGATAGCAGGTACAGGGACAGAAGCAATCCAGAACGTTCCTGATGGAATTTTACAGTACCTCTCAGGCAGTTCTCATTTCGCAGAGCAAATAGCCTCTTGATTTGTTAAACCCACCCCTCAGGAAAGACATATAGAGGACATGTTTCTGTTACTGATCAAACTGAGGGCCTGAGTCATCAAATGCCCCAAACACCATAATCTGTATGTATTGCACTCGGGTTGAATAAATGTCAGGTCTTGTGGCTCTTTCTCAGTCTAAGCCTATTTTAATTAATAGAGCTGCCCAGGAAAAGCGCGTATTTTACTTCTCATTGGCTGAGAAGACCAGCTTCAGTTGGCTGATTGCAGCTGTTGCTATTTAAAAGGCATCCTGAGATTCTGGAATCACTTTTCTCTGGTTTAGAACAGGTGAAAATTTCATCTATGACATTTGAATATAGGAAAATATTCCTTTTTTTTTCTACTTTCATTATTCCTCTAAGCCAGATGGATTTATTCTATCCTTTACCTGCCTGGTCCTTGGGAACTGTAATCTCAGTCCTGTTGGTTCCTAAAGGCAGACAAGAAGAGACACAGGGAGTTACAGATGGCCCCTTTGACTGCAGTGCCGAGTACTGTGTCCCCTCTTGCTCCCCATGTCTCCATCTCTGACTCCCTCGGCACCCCACTGACTTGAGACTGCCCAATTTCCTCTGGGTGCTTTGCTCTCCCCCGTGTAAATGCTGCCTCTTCCCAGTGGAACCTATTTCTCTCCCCAAGGCCTCTTAATGGAGAATCATGTCTCTAGTCTCCCTGCTCAGATACCGTGGGTACTTCAACAGAGAAGAGACGCCTAAATGGCTGAGAGACAAAGACGAAGCTGATACTTCTTCCCAAGGGCAAGAACACCCAGAACTGCCTGGGTGGAGAGGAAGTGACTCCTTCTCACCAGGCTCCCACGGTTGTGAGAGAGCAAAACTGGAATCAGTGGGAGTCCATAGATTATCCTGCCACTGCAGGAATAATGAGTTTCCAGAGTCAGGGCTGCCTCCAACAACAGAGGCGCTCATTCTCGGCTGTATGACTCTGCAGCTGAGAATAGACATGGGAGAAACAAGGTCAGTTGGAACTTCTCCCAGACTTCCAGATTTTAATTTGTGTGTGTGTGTACTTGTGTGCATGTAAGCATATGTGTATGTGGAGGTCAGAGGTCAGCCTTGAGTGATTCACCTTGAGACAGGGTCTCTCACTGTGTCCTGGGGTTTGCTAGTTTTGCTAAGCTGCCTGGAGTCCCCAGGGATCTTCCTGTCTCTAGTTCCCCTGCCCTGGAGTTACAAAGGGTGTACCCCTAAAGCACCACCCCCAGCTTCTTATGTGGGTTCTGGGGATGGAACCCAGGCCCTAATGATTGCAGAGCAGGAGCTTTGAGGACTGAACGGGCTTCACAGAGTCAGCTCCCCGGCTCCCTTTTGTTTACTTAGAGGTTGGCCCAGGCTGGCTCTGAACGCCTGGGGAGCTGTGGATGAAGAACTTCGTTGTTGTTTTAGAGAGAGGGTCTCTCACCATACAGAGCTGAAAATGGCCTTGAATTTCTTACCCTCCTGCTTCTACCTGCCTAGTGCTGAGATTATAGGATGTCCCATCACTACTGTTTTATGTACCTAGTGAGACCAAACCCAACACAGTTTGTACTAACTGAGCTGCCTTCTAGCTCATGCTTGAACTTTGGATCCAGCTGCCTCTGCTCCTTTGTGTTGGGATTACAGGTGTGCACCACTATGCCTAGTTTCTAGAATATACATATATATGTGTATAATTTCTAGAATATATATATAACATTTATCTATTCATTTCACACATGTGCATATGTTTATCCACTGATTCACCATACAGGCCTTAGGGTTTTGTTTTGTTATTTCTTTCACTGAAATGAATATACATTAATAAATGCTAAGAAGAGATACTAAGGAACCCTTCTGCATTTTGCCCACTTTTCTCTCAACATTTTATAAAGATGTAGTAATTGCAATTCATGGATTTCATTCAAGTTGTTATGGTGTTATTGTGTTGGTGCATATGCACTAAGATCTATAGGATGTTAGCCAGCACAAGTTTACATAGCCACCAGCAGGGCCGAGTTTGTGACTGACATCACATAGAAGCGTGGTGCTGGCCTTTCACCCACAGAGCCACCTGCCTCCTGTGCCTCTGCTCTCCCAGCTCCTGCCAAATTGCCTTCACTTCTACAATTCTCTCACTTGAAAATATCGGGCCAAGTGTGGTGGTGCACTCTTAAATTATTTTTCTGTTTTGTTTTTGTTTTGAGACAGGGTTTTTCTGTGTAGCCTTGGCTGTCCTGTACTCACTTTACAGATCAAGCTAGTCTCGAACTCACAGAGTTGGGAGTGCCTCCCAAGTGACATTCTTACAACTCTTCTACTCAGAAGGCTGAAGGCAGGAAGCCTGTGAATTTTCAGCCCAGCCAAGCTTACTATAGGAGATCTTGTCTCAAAAGAAAAAACAAAAAACAGCCAAGCATTGTAGCCCACAGCTAAAATCCCAGCACTTGAGAGGCTGAGTAGACTACTGCTACCAGTTTGAGGCTAGGCTAAGCTACATAGTGAGCCCAGAACAGTCTGGGCTGCAGTGTGAAACCCTGTTTCAACAACTCGATGACTTAAAGGGAAAAATTGCCATGTAAGTATAATAATATAGTATGCAACCTTAGAGGTTGGTTTTCCTGGCTCAGTGCAATTTCCTGGAGAGTCATCCAAGTTGTTGTGACTATAAATAGTTCATTTCTTTTCATTACTAAGTAGTGCTCTATGGTTTGTATGTATCGGATTGTTTGAGCATTCGCTTTATTAAAGGGTATCTGAGCTGATTCCAGTTTTGGCTCTTATAAATAAAGCTGCTATGAACATTTGTGCATATCTTTGGGTGAACATAAGTTTTCTTTTCTCTGGGATAAATGCCCAGAAGCTCAGTTGCTAGATCATATGGTAGTTGCATGTTTAGTTTTTAAAGAAACTGCCAAGCTGTTTTCCCTCGTAGCCTTGCCATTTTACATTCCTGCTAGCAATGCATGAATGATCCAATTTCCCTGCTTCTTCACTAACATTTGGCACTGTCTCTATTTTTAGTTTTAGCCATTCTGGTACATGGGTGATGAGATTTCATTGTGATTTTGATCTGAATTTCTCCATTGTTTAATGATAATCATCTCTTCATGTTACTTGCCACCTGTATATTCATTTTTGTGTGTGTGAAGTAGCTTTATGTTGTTTGCCCATTTTCTTATTGGATTGTTTGTTTTACTATTGCAATGTTATTATGTTTTAACATTCTGGATTCTAGCCCCTTGCTGAATATGTGATTCACTCTGTAGCTTGCTTTTCACCCTCTTCTTATGGATTTTCATAGGAAAATCTTTTTGGGAGACAGGGTTTCCCTGTAAAGCCCAGGCTGTTCCTGCACTGGTAACAATCCTCCTACCTTAGCCTCCTAAATGCTGGGATTATAAACATGGCAGTCATGTCTGGCACATTTTTTTAAGCTTTATTTATTTTTACTTGTATATGTGTGATTTCATGCCCATGATTTTATGTGCACCAAAAGCGTGCAGGGGATAAAATAGGCCAAAACGTGTTCATCTTTTGGACCTGGACTTACAAGTGGTTGTGAGCCACCTGCTTTGGATGTGTTAACTAAACCTGGATTCCCTGCAAAAGCAGTAAGCACACTTAACCACTGAGCTATCTGTCCCATCAGCTAGTCCTCAAAGGAAAAAAAATATTTTTAAGTCCACTGAGGTCTGAGGTCTACAAGTTTGAGGTTGACCTGAAACGTGGTCTGTGTATCCTTGAACTCTTCTTATCTTGCTCTCCTACCTCCCAAACCCTGAGACTGCAGCATGCTCTGCCATACCTGGCTGACTTTTACTTTTCTGGCTTTGATTTTAGTGTCAATTTTAAGAACCCTTTGCCTGCTCTTAATTCTGAAGTTTCTCCTATTTCTTTTTCTAAATTGCCTGTTGTTTTCTGGTTGGTTGGTTATTAGTTGATTTTAGTATGTGCACAAGTGCATGTATGCGCGCTGAGCCCAGGGTTTTGCACATATGAAGCCCACTCTCTACCACTGAATTGCCGAATCCCCAGTTCCAAGAGCCCCAGGATGTTAGTGCCATTTGTGTTACCTTCTTGATAAGGAGTGAAAGGAAGTCTGGCCGGCTTCCTCTCTTCATGGTTATCATACTGTTTGGAGATTCCTTCCAAATTAACAATATCTAGGATAGGATGTGCCAAGAGGGTAGACTGTTAAAGATCTACCACAGACTTTATTTTAACTGAATCAGCAATGTTTGCTGGAGCCAGTCCTTTTCTTTTTTCCTTTCCTCCCCCTCTCCCCCCTCCCTTCCTCCTTTTATTCCTTCCTCCCTCCCTCCCTTCCTTCCTCCATGTCTTTTTCTGAGGCTGGGAATGAAAATCCAGAGCCTCAAACCAGCTGGGCTAGCACTCTGCCATTGAGATAGCCCAAATCATGCTGGTTTTTTAAAATTTTATTTAATTTTATTTTACATGCATTAGTATGAAGGTGTTGGATCTCTTGGAAGTGGAGTTACAGACAGTTGTGAGCTGCCATGTGGGTGCTGGGAATTGAACCCAGGTCCTTTGGAAGAGCAGACAGTACTCTTAACCACTGAGCCATCTCTCCAGCCCCCAATCATGCTGGTTTTTTTTTTTTTTTTCCTGAGACAGGATTTCTCTGTGTAATCTTGGCTGTCCTGGAACTCAGACCAGGCTGGCCTCAAACCCACAGAGATCTGCCTGCCTCTGCCTCCCGAGTACTGGGATTACAAACATGAGCTACCTTGCCTGGCTCTCAAATCAGGCATTTTATCTGAGCTTTCTGTCAGCCATTGCTAATAGCACCAACCCAGCCTGTCGGATCTCACCAGATCAGGTTTGAGGAAAGAATCCCTGGTGTTTAGAGAGGAGACTAGTATGGCTGGAAGAAGAAGGAAAGATGTGCGTCAGCTTTCACAGATCACTATTATGATTTTGGTTGTTTTATAAACATGAAGAATTTTTGCAGATTTTGGCAAACAAGATGTGATCTGATTTATGTACTTAAGGAATTTCTGGCTACTGAAAAGAGAACAGGCTGGGAGTGGGATCTTAAAAGCACAGACATAGATGGAAAGCTCTTTGACAACCTCAGGCAAAGAGAGGATGGTGGTTTCCATAAAGGACAAGCCAGATGTGGAGGCTCACTCTTGTAATTCCAGCATCTGGGAGGCTGAGGCAGAAGGCTTCAAGTCCAAGCTGGGCTGTATAGTGGATTCCAAGCCAGCTTGGGCTACAGAGCAAGACTCTGTGTCTCAAGACAACAAACAAAAGATGGAGAAGGCTCAGGTATTTGGATCTAGCTGTCAGATGCCTGAGCTGTAGGCAAAATAGGTTTGGCTGTGATTCATAGCTTAGTTGATGTGTTTGGAGGTACCCTGCCATGCCTTGACATGAAGATGTGGAGGAGACAGTTGGCTGTTGAGCCTGGGGTTCAGCAGATACCTTCAAATGGAGACAGACATATTTATTTCCAGATGTCATTTAGGGCTTAGAGCACGGCTGTGCTGTTGGGGGTGGAGGGGCGGGTTGGGATGAAGCCTGGTCCGGGGCAACTTGAATTTAAAGCCCTCCATGATGGCGGGTGTCCTGGCAGACATCCCAGCAGCCCCAAAGCCTCTGGGTAAGGCAAGCTCTGGCATGGATAAGGCAGGGGGGTGGTGGTGGGGTGTTCAATTTCATTTGTTGCTACCCTCTCAGGGCATTGGCAGTTTAGCAACTTAGAAGTGGTGGCTCCTGAGACACTATGCAGGAACAGGTAAGCATGCCCTGCCCTCACCTTCCTTCTCATCTTCTTTCAAGGAGCCGGTGCGACAACACTACTTCTCAAAGCACGACAACCGCACTTCCTACGACAAAGTGAGTGCCAGGAAGGGGGAGGCATCCCTTGGCTGACACGGAGGAATGGAGCAGGCAGCAAGGGCTTCTATTTCCCCGTAACCTTTAAATAGCCCCAAAAAGAGGCAACTCTAATCTTGGTTTTCTTGGCTAGTTTATCCAACTCTGAACAAATATCCCAGGGAGGGTCACTCAGGGGCTTCACGCTAAAAATGGATGTCATTACTGAAAATGCAGGGTCCAGGCTAGGGCGGCCAGGCACAATCCCAGCATCACCAAGTTGACTGATTAGATGGGGCCCAAGCAAATGCTGGATGCCAAGACTGTGGGCCAAGGGCCCGTACCGTTGAGAAGGGTCCCTATTGCCTGCTGCAGGGAATTGGAAGACGAAAAGACCTGGAGCGCCTGTGGAAGGGACACACCTTCCTACGCTGGGCACCCTGTGAGCTGGAATTGAGCCAGCAGCCACCTCTGGAATCTTCCTACCAGACTGATTGCCGGTCAAGTACAGGATTCAGTAGGCTCCCCCAGCGCCTGGTCCATTTTGTTCAGCTTCAGCCTCCCTATTTCAACACTACCTACCAGCACAACTTCTGTCATCCATCCCGGGGTGGCCATTGTGGTAGCACCAAGGTAAAGCGCCCTGAGCCAATCACTGAAACACTGCCTGGTCTTCCGGGGGCCCCGAAGCCCAAGATGCTGCAGCATTACATTCACGCTGGAGTTTCTGAGTGTTTAAACTGGTCTCAAGTATTAAAAAGCTGACATAGCAGCCTGTTGGTACTCACAGCCTAAGGTGTCTTGGGAGGGGGGTGCTTATGAGCAGATCATTACCAGGTCCTGGGTCTGGCTCCCCACAGAGTGTCTATGGTTTCCGTGTGCTGGGCTGGAGAGGTGCTGTCCAGAAAGCCCTGTCACTAAGTGAGAAAGGCTAAGCATCCTCAAGAGTCCAGGAAGGTCACTATGACCTTGGGTGGGTTCTAGGGACCCCATAATGTCTCAGTAATTGTAGCCTCTTGTACTTAGTGTAGCTGCATGGAACGCAGAACCTGAGGGTCCTACTAGTGAGCAGTTAAGGCAAAGAGAAAGGCAAGGGCTGGCAGCTCCCTCCGGGAGCCAGGAGATTTTGAGGGGTTTGCCAGTTCAGCCATGGAGTCCTGCCCAAGAGACGCCTTCCAACGAGACCTGCCCCAGCCACCACCCCACTGAGCCGCTGCTCCATTTAGGGGTTCTGTAGCAGCTTTGAGGAGACACTGTATGACCATCCTAACCTTGTGGAACTTTGGATTTGGAAGTTCTCTGGCCATCCCATCAAGTTCCCTGACACTCAAGACAAAGCTGAGGCTTAGGTGGAGTTGAGAAGCCAGGTCACTCAGGGTTAAGAGGCCCTCTGTGGACTCTACTGCTGGCAGAGTTGAGGTCTCCAAAGCTGCAGCTGAAAGAACAACATGAGAATCTACACCAGAAGCCATACACCAGATTGTAGCAGTATTTTTATTTCTACATCAAAACTCCCTGGGTCCTCACAACAGCCCTGTGAGGTAGGTCGGGCAGGAAATTTTCAGAGATCCCCATTTACAAATGAGGATGCTGAGGCACAGAGAGGTGATGTGACCTGCCCGGGCCATACAACCCCCAGTGTAGATGGTACAAAGCAGCAGTCCTCTGGCCCTCTGGCAGTTCCCACATTCTCTCCTCCGTTTCTTCTGTGGTTTCCATCCTCAGAATACTCCTGGGGTCCACAGGGACCCTCAAGGAAAACCAGAAGCTCATACTTTTCCATAGTGGCCACTGAACAGGACCTGGTCACTCTTAGGGCCTATCCTGAAGGCTGTGAGTCCCACACCGTACTCTTCACAGAAGGCCTAGTAACTTCTAGGGCATGGGTGGAGCTAGCTATGGTTCGTGAGTAGAATGCTGATAAAAATAGGTGTGAGCATGTGTGTCCTGTGCCAAAAACAAAGGCTCCCCCAACCCAAGTCCCTAAGGTAGTGACTCAGGTGCCCTCCCCCGTGCCTCCCTCACCCTGCAAAGCCATGGGGAGGTCCCCAGCAGCAAAAAGGAGCCCAGTCTGCGTCTCAACTGAGCTGCTCTAGTAGACAGGTCTCACTAGGCCTTCAGACTCCATCACGCAGACACAGTGCCTCCACAGCTTGGCTGGGGCCCTGGGCCACGCCCCCAATCACAAACAGCCTGGGCCCAGCCTGTAAGCTGGAACAGGAGCATCGGGCTGTAGGCATGGCAGGCAGTACCTCCCAGCGTCGGCGTGCAAGACTGAAGCTCTCCACAGAGGCCAAAGGGCATGGCTGGTTCCCTGGAGAAAGGAGATAGATAATGGTAAGGGGCTGAAGACCCCTTTGCTCCCTTTCCCCAACAATGACCCAGTAAGCACTACCCCAGCACGAGCTAGCAGTGCTTCTCTGCTAGCTCATTTGCTCATTCACCCATGCTTTGTTTGTTTGGTCACATTCAATCATCTATTCTGCTTCTTTCTCTTAGAGCCCCCTGTCAGGCATGCAGGACACCCTGAGGCCAGGCCAGGCAAATCCCAAGCTCCCTGATTTATAGATAGGCAAAGAGCTCACAAAGCTCTGACCTGAGTCTAGAGAAGGTGGTCCTGCTAGGAGATAATCTTTCCTGCTGTATGCCGTCTTTTCCTTAGCCTCACGGAGACTTACCAAGGCCCCCAATGGCCACAATGTTGCCCCCAAGGGAGCCAACCACAAAGTCAGCCCTCTTGTCCCTCATTCGCAGGCTACGAGGCAGTTTAGTCCAGGATCCTAAAGGAGAGAAGATGTAAGATGAATGCACACAGACATAAAGATGCAAGGGTGACACACACACACACACACACACATGCCTTCTGTTCCATGGAGAGCAGAACAGACTAGGACAGGCATTGCTCACCATGCTCCAGGTCAAACATCTCCACAGTGTTGACAAAGTGCGGGCGGGAGTAGAAATTGTGAGGCCCAGGCTGCTGCAGGCCACCCAGGCTAAAGACACTGCCTTCAGCCATAGCACAGCCAGCAAAGGCCCTGCGGCTGGGCAGGCTTGGGTGCCGGGTCCAGGTACGGGTCTCCAGATCGAAAGCTTCAAAAGCAGTCACTGGCAGTTTGCCCTGGCGGCCTCCTGTCAAAGGAATTGAAGTACCTAGGACAGAGCCTAGAGGGCTTGGTGGAATCGGCATCAGGTTGCTGAACTATGCACCAGGCTCCTATACACACACACACACACACACACACACACACACACACCTGCCATGGATCAGCCATGAGACCACATAAACCCTCAGGCACTGAATTTGATTTTTCACCCCCAGTTGGCTCACCAAGGAGGCTTTAGAATAGGTCTGGACAAAAGTTCCCTAATCAGACAACCCACGGGCATGGAGACATCTGGACTCCTTCTTCCCCCTCTCCCATATCCTTCAGCCCTTACCCAGGACATAGATCTTATTTCCGTGCAGGAAGGTGGAGGCCCCATAGCAGGGTGTGGGCATGGAAGGTAGCGAAAGCCAGCAGTCCCGGCGGGGCTCGTATGACAGGACTTGGGCCTGGGGGGCTGTGTCAGGGCCCATTCCCCCCAGAGCATACACTACACCATCTGCACAGAAAAAAAAGAGGTTCAGGCCACACAACCGTGTCTGGCTGGTGAACCCCACCCTGACAGCTCCCTTAGTCAGGCCCAGGGGTGGATAGAGATCTGTGTGTGTCAAAAACTTTGTTGCCCACCTGAAGTGGGAGCTAGGAGAGCTGGGATTCCCAGCTTTGGCCTAGGCCCCTCCAAGTGAAGAGCAGGAGGCAGCTGATCTAATTATAATCCAGCACAGTCTCCCTGGAGACGCTATGGCAACCAAATCTGGCATCTAAGCAGGCTAGCCTGGACTGGTGGTCAGACCTAGAGGCCACAAGGTGTGTGTGTGTGTGTGTGTGTGTGTGTGTGTTGGGAAGGCCCTTTGAGGGGAAGGGGAAGCTCAAAACAGTGATAGAGGGTTTAGGGGATTTGCTCGGTGTGAAGCGCAGTCTGGGAAGGGAACTCAGGGGATCAACTAGGGAAAGGCCTGGGGCTCAGAGATGAGTTGGGGCGGTGGGACAGAGGCCACAGCCTTAGCCCGGCCATCTTGCCAGCACCACTCCACCCTGCTGTTTCACTAGAGTGGGTTCTTGCCCCCTGTTAGGTGCTCAGAGTAAGCTAGGGGCATATCCACAGGCTTTTGGGTGATGTGCCAGGCGGCTGGGGCTTCCATGGCAACCATCTCCAGGTCAGGCTTGGCCTTTGTCCACATCAGGATCCCTGGTGTGTGTGTTGTGGGGGGAGGGCTAAGCACTTAAGCATTTGCTGGGCTCTGAGCCAAGGCCTTGCTCCCCTCCCCCCTCTGGACTATTTATAACTCTGAGAGTCATTAGGCCACACCCCCCACTGTCTCTTAGTAACAAAGAACAGGACAGGGTAGTGGCTGGGGTTACCCATCTTTCTTGGGTCCTTCTGGGCTCTGACCTCCACCTCACAGCCCCAAAAAGGCAATTAACAGTAAGCTGCCTCAAGCCTAGGTAAAAGCCATGCCCAGGGTGGTACCTATCCAGTCTCTGAGACAATGAACCCAGTCAGGAGAAATGCAAATGAAGGCTATGGGGCACCTGAGGGACACTCGAAGCCACTCACCTCTCTCCACAGTCGCAACCCCCATGGCTGCTTGAGGGAGGGTAGCCCGACGCTCCCAGCGGCCTTCATCAGCCAAGAAGGCCTCCACAACAGCTACTGGGCTCTGGACTTCATCCACGCCACCCACCACTAGCACCTGCTTACCCAGAACCACAGCAGCTGCACCAGCCCGGGCAGTAGGCAGAGGTGCTAATGCTAGCCATGTGTGTGAGGCCATGTCCAGTGTCTCAGCAGTGTCCAGAGGTAACCCAGCCCGGCCACAGCCCCCCAACACCAGCAAGTGTCCATCCTGGTGTGCCACTGTGCCATATACCCGGCATGTGGGCATGGGGGGGAACACCTGCCAAGCAAAGGCCCGGCTACCTCCTGCGGCCATGTTGCTCACTGCCAGTGGCAGGCCATGCTACTTGCTCAGGCTGTGGGACCTCACTGGGGGGACACGATAGGGCCCCATCTTGAGTCTGCCAGGGCTGTAAGGGTATCTGTATCTGACCAGTCCAAGGGACCTTGCCTTCACCTGGAGGAGAGATGGAAAACAAAGAGTCAGGGACACTGTCAAGAAACAGATGAACAGCTGGGTGCACACCTGTAATCTCAGCACTTGGGGAGGCAGAGGGAGGCGGATATCTGTGAGTTCAAGGCCAGCCTGGTCTACAAAACGAGTCCAGGATAGTCCAGGCTACTCAGAGAAACCCTGTCTCAAAAAGAAAGAAAGAAAAAGAAAGAAGGAAACATGCAGCTGAAGGAAGGCCAGTCCGTAGTGAATAAGGATCCACCCCTCTGGCTGGGAAGGAAAACAGACTCGTTTACCTAGACAGCTTTCTGAATTCTCACAGGGGCATGAGGGACTCTTCCCCAGCCCCAGCCCTAAAAATTAGCAACTTGATCAATTAGAGTGGAAGGAGAGGTAAAGTGATTCGAACCCAACCCTCCATCCATCCTACCGCCCTTCCTTTCCCAACAAGTCTTATCTTGGTGCTTTAGAGGAGTTCTGTATCCTCTGAACACTAGCATCTAGTGTGCCTTGGACAACCTAGGTCCAGCAACCAGGGTCCCTCATCTGCAGTCCTTACAACAAGGACCGTCCCGTTCTCCAAGGTACAACCGTTTTATCAGCAAAAGGCCAGCCTCCTGTAAAGGATTCCAAGGGGACAGACCCCAGGATTCCACGATGCCTTTGAAGTCCATCCTAGGGGTGTGGCAATGCCAATAGATTCCCTGCTGGGGAGGGATTGGGGGCTGGTGTGGAGAATCTGTTGAGTATGGGATTTGAAGGTCCCCAGGGTCCAGGGATGTTCCTCTAGGAATAAACAGCTGGATTCCTGAACCCCTTAAAATCATATTCCTTAGCCTCTCCTTTTGTTGTGTGTGTGTCTGTGTGTCAATTATTGGGGGTCACCACTCTCAATTCCGGGATTTGACAGGACGGCCTCCTAGCCCCAAACTTCCAACTCAAAGGAGAGTGGGGGGCGGGTCTGGCTAGTGGGCTTAATTAAGGCTCTATGCTTCATGCCCCAAACTTCCCCTGAGCGAAGCTCCCGCGGGACTCACCCGCTGAATCTCTGATGTCGCCAGGGGGTCCGCTGTTCCGCCTCCGCCTCCGCTGGCTCTGGCTAGGGCTGAGGCTGGGCTCTGGTGGGGCTCCCGCACCGCTCCGGCGTGGGGCGGGGCTGGACCAGGTCCGCCTCTCGCTCCCCCCTCCCCAGATTCGGGGAAACCTCCTCCCGCCTTAACTCTGCACATGCCACGGCAGGAGTGGGGCACACCGACCCACGGTCACCCAAAATGAACAGACAGGCATATGGACATCCGGCCGGCCAGGATTTAGGATTCTACCTGGGGCGATGATAGAAATGAGGCAGCGGCGAGCAACACAACACCGGTATGGTGGGGTCTGAGGAGGGTGTCGTTCCGAGTCAGATCCACTCTGGATGCATTCAGCCAGGAGCTAGCCAGGAGCTAACCTGGGGGCCTTTCGGGGTCGGAGCCCTCCCATTACAACTGAGCTTGGAGGTGCCCAATCACCAGCTTCGCAGCGGTGCCCCCTAGAGGCCGCTAGGGCTGTAGCCTGGGCCTCTGGTTGCGGAGCCCAGCTGCCCAGTCCTAACCAGGACACAAAGCCTGGCACAGAACAGATCCTGTATTGTAGTGTACGCGGGGACGAGTAGCAGGCGGGGTGGTGGAGCAGACTGTACTAGCCTTCGGGCCTGCCCAGCCTTTCTTTACTGAAAGGAAGCTTATTCTTGTTTAGATCTGAGCAGAGGATGAGCTAAGAGAGGCAGCCAAGGATCTCTGCCTAATGTCAGTCCTGAGGCCTGGGTGACTACCCATCTTTAGGGTACAGGGCTTGTCTCTAGCCATCTCTGTGGTCATGTGATAGCAAACTGATGTGGCAAAGACCCACCTATCCCTGATTCAAACCTGTCTTATGAGCATTCAGAGTCAGCTAAAGCTGCCAGTTGGAGCTCCTGGGTGTGTCTTCTCACTGCTTCAGTCCCCTTGGTACAGAATTTACCTTAAATTCCCCAAAGCGGATCCTGAGACAATGACACAAGTGCACGTAGTTAATGTGGGAGGTGAAGCCAGGAAGCATGGGCAAAGGAGTAGCAAGAAGACCAAGGAAAGCAGCCAATAAGAGAGGTGTTAGCAAACAAGTTACCAGAATGGGTAGCTGGGGCCAAATCCTTCTGGGGGATCCTGCGAGCTGGCTAGAAACAGGGGCCTTACATTGTCGCTGCTCCCAAGAGCAAAGAGACCTAAGGAACTCATCTTCACATCCCCGAGGGTCGTATGTTGAGAGCTGTTTGGGGGGACATTATTGCCTTTGCCTGCCCAAAATGTGGGTGAATCCTTCCTCATGGCTAAATAGAGCCTATTGCTCTTTCAGTGGTTGGTAGTTTGACGTGGTGGAGGGCATGTAGAGAAATGATGGTGTAAAGACTGGTCTCAACTGCACAGTCTATAAACGGCCTCTACTATCCCGTGAGAATTCTTCCTCTCCCCAGATTGCTCCTCACTTGGGGCATTGGTGTGCACCCCCACAGGGTCCTCACAATGCCCACATATGTCCTCACCCTCACCACTGCCCCTTTCTAGGCCCCCTCTGCTTTCTTTCCAGATGTTAACCGCTTACAAGCTGTCTGCTTTCAGCTGTCTCCCAGCTCTAGGTTGAGGCCATCTCTTCTGTTCCCTCTGAATTTTGAAGCCATCGGTCCCTGCAGACTCCTCTGCTTGCTGTCTGCCATCTCAGTCTCTTGCCATTTCTTCCCTCAAATTGCTCTTGAAACAGTTAGGTTTTTGTTGGTTTCTCTGTGTAACAGTTCTGGCTGTTTTGGAACTTGCTTTGTAGGCCAGGTTAGCCTCTAACTTACAGAGATCTGCCTGTCTCTGTCCTTACCCCTCCTCCCCGCCCCCACTCCCAGTGCTGGGACTAAAGTCATGTGTGTGTACCACTGCTACCCGGTGAAACAGCTGGTTTTTTGCTTCTTTGAGACAGTCTTCTGTATTTCAGGCTGGTCGGAAACTTGCTACATAGCGAAGGATGACTTTGAATTTCTATTATCTTCCCTCCCAAACACCGGGATTACAAGCATACCACCTTACTGGTTTATGGATGCCGGGGAGTGGACTCAGAGCTTTGTGCATGCTAGACAAGTGCTCTACCACCTGAGCTACATCTCCAGCCACCAAAATTGCCTTTGAAAAGTCACTATGTGTATTAGTCAAGAGCCTCTAGGGAGGGCCTGGATAGATGGCTCAGAGGTTAAGAACACTGGCTGTTCTTCCAAAGGTTCTGAGTTCAATTCCCAGCAACCATATGGTGGCATGCAGGTAGAATCCTTTATAATAAATACATAAATAAATCTTTAAAAAAAACTCTCTAAGGGAACAAAAGCAATAAATTAACACATAATACAAGGGACTTAGACTACGGTTGGAGGTGAAGAGCATCTTCCAGAGAACCTGGGTTTGGTTTCTAGTACCCACATGGTAGCTTGACTATAGTTATCAGGGATCTGAAACCCTTTACGGACCTCTGCAGGCACCAACCATGCACAAGGCACACATGCATACATATAGGAGGAACATCCTACACATAAATCTTTTTTTTTAAGATTTATCATATATACAGTGTCCTGCCTTCATGTACACCTGCATACCAGAAGGGTGTACCAGATCTCATTATAGATGGTTGTGAGCCACCATGTGGTTGCTGGGAATTGAACTCAGGACCTCTGGAAGAGCAGTCAATACTCTTAACCTCTGAGCCATCTCTCCAGCCTCCACATAAATCTTAAAAAATGCTTTTTAAAGGGAAAGGGTGGATTTCTTATATTATTATTAGACTGGCTTTCGTCATACAGTCTGGGCAGTGCAAGAATAGGTCCCTTCACACTGAGCAGGCTAAGAACCCAGCAGTGGCTTGGTCCTAAAGATTAGGTACCTCAGCAGTCCCGAGCTGGCACTGAGGGCCTGGACAATTCCTGGAGAAATCACTAGTCCTCAGCCCACACTGGAATCCCAAAGCAGCTCGGGTCTCTTAGTGAAGGGATGAAGTGGGGGTGGGGGTGATGGAGGCATTAGTGGTAATGTTGGCAGCGGTGCCAGCAGAAGCAGAAGCAGCAGCGTGAGGAACCTGCTAGTGCGACACATGAAGGCGAGAACCAAAATCTTTTCTGTCAGACCTCGTTTTGTCTGAGCTGCCACTAGAAAGTGCTGACCACGATCAGAATGTGTGTCCAGCAGTTTATCTTAGACCATTCAACTTCCAGTGAAGGGCTACCCATAGTGGCCCACTCCTTTAATTCCAACACTCTCTAGACAGAGGCAGTCATATCTCTGTGAGTTTGAGGACAGCCTGGCTTACAGTGAATTCCGGGTCAGCAGGGGCTACACAGTGAGACCCTGTCTCAACAAAAACTGGGCTGGAGAGGTGGCTCAGTTTAAGAGCACTCACTGCTCTTGCAGAGAACCTGAGTTTGGTTCCCATTGCTGTGGTTGGTCTGCTCACAGCCATCTGTAACTCCAGGTCCAGGAAAGCAGTGCCCCCTTTTGGACTCGATGCATGCGTGTATCTGCACATAAACACGTGATTGCTCCCACACCACACACATAATTAAAATTATCGATGACAACAACAAAGTCAGATCCAGACAAACTGACAGCCAAGATTAACTATCATGTGCACAACATAAAACCAGGATCACCCTGCAGTCTCTAGCTCAAGATTTTGCAGGATCTTCAAAGTTTCACCCTTTGTGACCTTGAATCTTGCTGGAAGTTCTCTTGCCTCTTAGAATGTTTCTCACATTTCTCACGGAGAAGCTCAAGAATTGGCCCTAAAACTTAGATTCCATCCCAAAGCGAGGGCCTTAGGGCTACAGAGCTAGCTCAGTTGGTGATGCGCTCGATGTAGAAGTGTGAGGATCTAAGTTTGGTCCCTAGAACCTACGCTTTTAAAAAGGTGTGGAGCTGCGGAGTGGTGGCAGGCTTCACCGTTACCCCAGGACTTGGGAGGCAGAAGCAGACAGAGGTCTCCTGGTCCACAGAGCGAGTCCCAGGACAGCCAGGGCTACACAGAGAAACTCTGTCCTGAAACAGACAAGCCCAGGCATGCAGCTGTAGAAAGATTCGGCAGGCAAAGTACAAGTCCTATAAGCACGGGAACTGGAGAAAGCAGTTCTCAGAGCAGCCACATGGCTCTGGCTTCCCAAAGGAGCAAACTTAGAACCTACAAGAAAATCTTTCCCAAGCTGTATCCCCCACTCAATCACTAATTGTCTGTGCTAAGAAGGATGTGGGTTGACCTCGCTAGTGACCATGTAAGACGCCAAATGGAGAGCAAGAGATGGATCATGAAAACACCTTGTGTGTCTCCCCATCTCACCTTCATCTGGGTTGGTTATATCTATATGGAGTCGGCAGCTCTCAAGGACCAGGTCAAGTGTTGACTGTGCTCTGATGAGTGTTCCCTGAGAGTTCCACCTCAGGCTTAATCCCAGGATGCCCCGTGATAGCTGGATACCCCTAAACTTTATTTTTCCTTCAGTAACCATGGATAGAAGAGGCAGAGATAGAATGGACCTAGCCTTTTTGTCCTCCATTTTGCTCTGACTTCTGGGCTGGACAATGCCAAAGAGGAATCTCCTTCTCGGACACACCTGGGCCACTGCCATCCCTGGAGGAAACAAAGCTCCACCTCTCCGGGGAAGTGGCTTCTGTCTGGCCAGTCATGGCTCATCTTGGTGGAGGCCCATAAGGCCTTTTCTTTTTCTCCACCAAGACAAACAGTTGAAAGCACTGACCCCAGGCTATCAGCAGATTGTGAGCTTCCTCTTGGGCATCTGGGCTACCTTTGAAAACATTCAGGACTTCACCGTCAGTGCCAAGGACCTGAGAAGTTAACAGGCACCAAGTGAAGCCTTGGGTATTGCTGAGTGGAATAGATAACTATCTTTAAGCCCAGATCTGACTATATAGGCTGGGAAACAGAACAGCTGAAAGTTCTTGGGCTCATATGAAGAAGGAAGTTAGTATACAGCCCCGACATGAAACATTCCAGACACCCTCTTCTACCTATCCCAAACTGAGGCAGGTCCAGATGCCTTAATACCTCATCCTTGAAACCAAAACTCTCCTGATGGCTCCCAGCCTAGACTAGAAGAACATCTGACAAGTGAGCCCTTAAGAGCTGTGGAGCCAGGCATGGTAGCAAATACCTTTGATCCCAGCAATCCAAGGGCTATGTATCGAGACACTGTCTCAAATAGAAAAAAAAAAGTTTGGAAACTATTTTGACTCTTCATCTGAAGTCTTAGATTCCTAGGGTTAGTTTTGACCGGTGTTTTCAAACTGACAAGGGAACTCTGTAACCACCCTCTGCTGCCAACAGGACACAGGTAGAAAGACTGAGTTTGCGATCTCCCTGGCCAAAGGATGAGGATTCTGGGCACTGTGAAGTCTGAAAGTGGAGTGTTTGTGCCATTGAGATGCTTTGGCTGAGCCAGATCTTGGCACTTCATCTGTGCACACATACGTGGGCAAGTATATTCAGGCCCACACTGATGTCCAATGACTTACAGACTAGACATCTAGAGCCTCGTGCTTCTGTGTATTACTTGTGCCACATGTATATACCAGCTTTTCATTAAATATGCCAGGGGTAGGCCCTCTCCTTGGGAAGAGAGGAGGGCCTACTGTCCTACAGGAGGTACTTTTGTGGTGAAACAAGGGGACTATCCTGAGATACTTCCTGTCAGGCACACTCCGTTTCGACCTTTGATCAGGTGCCAGAGAAGGAAGCAGACCCTGAGGTGTATAATGGACTAGACCTTGCCAGGAGTTACTCTGATGTCCTACACTATATTACCAGGTCATTTTAGAAAAATGTCAAATGGCCCCTAGTCCTATCCTAACTGGGCTCCCGTGACTCTTAACATCTGTGTGCCTCAGGTCAACATACTGGATCAGATAGGTTTGGACTTGTCTTTGTGGCCACCACCTCCAGGAAGCCCTCCCTGGTACTCAACCTGCTCCGCCCCCAAGAAGTGCTAGAGGTCAAGGGTCACCAGGCGGGCCAGGTCCCGGAAGCGGAAGCGCAGTGCACTTCCGGCGCGCAGCAGGCGGCCATGTTGGAGCGGCGGAGGCGGCGCAGAGGTGCGTCCTGGGTCCCCGCGGCGGCGCCGGTAGGTTGGAGCCGCGGGCCTAACGGTGCTGCGGAGTGGCGGCCGGTGAGGCCGCAGGGCGGCAGGGCGAAGGGGCTGGGTGGCCAACCGTTCCCGGATCCTTGTTCTCCCCGGGCTTGGCCAAGACACCCCACCCCCACGCAGGACCCCACCCTGGGGCTGTGAGGATCCTGTCGGGCTACCACTGTCCACCTTACACGTTTCGCCGCCGCCGCCGTGACCCCGACTCCCTGTCGTCGCTCGGGCCCTGGGGATGGGGCCTCCCAGCCTGAGGGCCCCGATCTGCCCCCGCCCCCAGTCTTGGGTCAACTTCCTGTGCTGGCCCCAAAGGAATGTGTGAAGGCAAGTGAGCCTGGCTCCAGCCTCTGTTTACAAAGCTTCTTGAAAGCCAAGAAGCACCTCCCCAAGGGCTCAGAATGACCTAGGCGAAAAACTCCTTGGTCCTCGCCGGAGGGGGGTGGGAAGTAGATCCCTCTCTGTCCTACGGTTCACAGCCCGCCCCTTCAAACAAATAAAAGAACTAACGTCGTGTACAAGGATTGTACTTGGAGAGCATCCTCTGGGGAGGGGAAGTGCCTGAGACACCTGAGGATCCAAGAATGTTTCCAAACAAAGAGCCCCAGGGCACTTTCTCTGGGGAATCTGAAGACTGTATCTGCTCCATTAGAGCCGTGCAAAGCGGCAGCACAGACGGGCCTCAAGGCTCCGGGGACCTGTCTCGTCCCAGCTGATCTTTTAATGTTCCAGTGCAGCTGGGGGGGTTACCTCTTGCCTCTAGAAGCCCCCAAATGCCGCGCAGGGTGCTGGATGTAACTCATGATTGGTGGTCACGGCTTCTTTAAAGGAAACTTAGGGCGGTTTCAGTGGTCTCAGACAACCGCACCTGTGCTATACTGAAGCCTGCTAGCCTTTGAGCCCTGGTTAGGACAGTGCAGACCTTTAATGGCCGCTTGGCCTACCTTCCTAATTGGAAAGAACCTTTACCTTCAAGCCTTGGACTCTTTGGTTAGCTGCCTGGTCCCCTGTTTGCCTTAGAGGTGTTCGCAACTGTTATTCAGCAGCTTTTTGGAAGGTCTGCCTCTTATACTGGGGTTGAACTCCAAGACCAGAACTAGGAATCAGGGCTTTGAAGTAGCCTGTCTACAGATCCTGAAAGCGGTTTCTGGTAAGCAAGGGTTCAGTAACTCCCTGTACTGGAACACTAGCAGCTGGCTGAGCAGAGGTGGGGTGGACATCAGGAATAAGGTAGAGTCTTTGGGCCTATGTTCAAAGTTCTTAGTCTCTTTACAGCTAGATCCCAGCCATCACCCCTGTACCTAACTCTTACTTCACAGCCACTGCAGAAGCTGTTACCCATTTTGCGCCATTTGTACCT
The DNA here is from genome assembly GCA_028658305.1 of Pachyuromys duprasi. Classification (NCBI taxonomy): domain Eukaryota; kingdom Metazoa; phylum Chordata; class Mammalia; order Rodentia; family Muridae; genus Pachyuromys; species Pachyuromys duprasi. The sequence continues at coordinate 13,003,343 of CM053749.1, read as the reverse complement.
ACTCCATTTCTTTTGGTCACTCAACCAGATAGGTAGATGTTACTGCTCCGAGGGGCCCCTCCCTAACCTATTAGCAAGCTAACTTGGGTAACACCATATACTGCCAGGAACCTTAATGGTGGCGTGTCTTGATTTCAGGGCTAGGCTCTTTGAGGATTAAGGTATTTGCCTATATTCCTGAGACGGAGTCTAGATATTTGCCATCAGAATAGGAAAAAAAAAAACAAACAAACAACAAACAAAGCAGGCATGGTAGGCGAAGCCTGTAGTCTTAGCTTCGTGGGAGGATCACTTGCTTGATAGACTAGTTCAAAACTGGCCTGGCAACTTAGCAAGCTCCATTTTATTTTATTTTTTTCTTTTTTAAACTGTGTAGCCCAGGCTGGCCTCGAACTCGTGATCCTCCGGCCTCTGTCTCCTTCAGCAAATCCTACTGGTGTGCACCACCACAACTGGCTCCATTTTATTTATCTTTTTTTTTTTATTAGTATATATGCAATGTTTTGTCTGCATGTACACCTGCATGCCAGAAGAGGGCACCAGATCGCATTACAGATAGTTGTGAGCTACCATGTGGTTGCTGGGAAATGAACTCAGGACCTCTAGAAGAACAACCAGTGCTCTTAACCTCTGAGCCACCTATCCAGCCCTGCAAGCTCCATTTTAAAGAATAGAAAAGGACTGGGTGGTTGGTGGCACATGCCTTTAATCCCAGCACATGGGAGGCAGAGGCAGATGGATCTCTGAGTTCGCGGCCAGCCTGGTCTATAGAGTGAGTTTCAGGACTGCCAAGTTACACAAAGAAACCCTATCAGGGAGTCGGGGGGGGGGGTGGAGGAGGGGTGATGAGAGCGGGAAGGAGAATAGAAAAGAATTAGAAGAATCAGAATTTAGCTGAGCTTTTGACATACACTTATAATCCTAGCAGTTGGGAGGCTTGCACTAGGAGGATTAAGAATTTGAGACCTGTTTGGACTGCATAGCAAGCTCCAGAACAGCCAGAGCTATGTAGTGAGTCCCAAACAACCAAGTATGGTCGTGTTTGCCTGTAATCCCAGCACTTGGGCTTTGATTACAGAGCGGTCAGTGTTCAAGGCCAGCCTCAGCTATATAAGTGTTAGCCTTAGACTTAGCCTATTTGGAACCTTGTCTTTTTGAGGGGGAGGGGAGGTTTCTGGACAAGGTTTCTCTGTAGCGTTGGCTGTCCTAGACTCGCTTGGTAGACCAGGCTGGCCTCGGACTCACAGCGATCCGTCTGCCTCTGCCTCCCGGAGTGCTGGGATTATATGTGAGGGCCACGGTGCCCAGCAGGATCTTGACTTAAAGGAAGAAAAGAAAAATGCCATTGAATTTAAAAAATGAACTTGATTTAAATCTTCCCCAGAAGCCTAGAAGTAGGGTAAGCGGCGCTGAGGTGCTTCTGAGCGTGTGTTCCTGAGAAACACAGCCACATGGCAGAGAGCAGGAGACCCTGGAGAGTGATTTTTCAGGCCAGGCCCTTCTGTCATGGAGAGTGGGAGCCTTGCTTGAGCTGCCAACCTGTTCTAGCTCTTTGTCTTGGTACCATTCTCATCAACTCTTTTCTTCTTGCTTTGGAGGTGCCAAGTGCTGGTTTGTGGATCCCCAGGCAGCTCTGCAGTGCCTAATGCCATGAGCATGGTAGTGCAGCATGTTGAGGAGAAAGCTGTGCACTCATGGTCACGCATCTCCTCAGCAGGGAAGAAAGCCCTGGAAGAGGCCCTCCTTGTGTTCAATCCCATGAGCCAGGATCTCAGTGCCACAGAGGCCCAGCTTGTGGCCTTCCTCCAGGGCCTTCGAGACGATGGCTTCCAACCGACCATCCTGCGAAGTGGTGATGTCTATGGCTATAGTTCATGCACAGCCAACCCCCCCAGCCAGACAAAGCTACAAGCTCGCGTCACCAACCCATCTGCCACATCACTTACAGCCAGGGCTCCCAAAACTGCCGTGTCGCTACCTGCGGGCCCGGCCACGCTGCTCCCTGTGCCGATGTCTGGCAGGCTGGCTAAAGGGCCCACACCAGCCCTTGCCAAGCATGCTACCACCAACCTGCTGCTAAGCTCCCTGAAGCAATCAAATGCCAGCAACACCAGTGGTACAACAGTAGGCTTCCCTGCCCATCTCTATCCAGGCGTCTATCCTGCCATGCGGCTCTCTGTGGTCCTGGAAGCACTAGTCCCCCTCAAGACTGCTTGCTGGGGTGCTAAGCACAGAGCACAGCCACTGCAGCTGCCACTTGCAAACTGTCCCCTGAAACCAAGAAAAGGTTCAGGCAACCCACAGTCCAAAGCACCCAGAAAAATCACAAGCAAGGGCCTCAAATGCCTGGCTGGCAAAGGCCCTGGGGCTAGTCTCCGACGAGGCGCTGGGACCCTGAGCAGTGGCCCGCGAATGAAAGGGTCATCCGCCTTGGACATCAAAATGGTCAAGGCCAAGGCATCTCGAACACTGACCAAAGCTGCTCGTGCCCATGCCAGTATAGCTCGAACCCAGACCAAGACAGTAAGGGTGAGGGCCAAGGCAACAAAGGCCAAGCCCAGGGCAGCCGGAACCAAAGCCAAGGCCACTGTAGTGAGGGCCAAGGCTAAAGCTAAGGTAGTCCAGGCCAAGGACAAAGCAGCTCAGGACAAGCATAAGGGAAGGCCAAAGGGATCTGTTCAGTCCAGAGCTAGAAGGGCAAGCCTGAAAAACTGCTCTGAGACTGTGGGGCAGAAGAGGAAGAAAGCTGAGGAGGCCAAGGCTCCTCCTGAGAAGAGAGCACGCCTTGTGCTCCGGTCTTCCGAGGCCTGTCTGGGGCCTGGAGCAAGAAAGCTTCAAAAGTCCCGTACCATTAAGGTAGACAGGAAGTCCTCAGATGATGAGGTTCGGCAGTGGGCCCAACAGATCCTCCATGTAAACCTGTCTCCAGTGGTCTGGCTCCAGCCTTTGCTGCCATCTTGATTCCATGTGTGACACCCTGAGTCCTTGCAGCAGCGCTCAGAAAGACAGTTGTGGCCAGCAGCGCAGTGTGCCATGCTCATGAACTCTGCAGCTTCCCGGACTCGGGTACCTCCAGGACCCTTGTGGTCACCAGCCTCCTTTCAGAAACTGAGGATTTGGGGTGGGGTGGGTTCTGGGAGGGGTGTTCTCATGGCTCAAAGCACTGTGACTTGTTCTTCAGATTGTATGTTCACTGTTCCATCTATCATGTTTTATACCTTTCCACCTTGCGGTCTCTCTGCTCACCCTCCATGGTCTTGATTAGTTTTGGTGTGTGGGGGCTGATGGCTGAAGCATACCAGAAGTAGCCCTAAGGAGCAGGCTTGCAGAGACTGCCCTGGTTGCTTAAAGCAGGTCATCAATTTGAATGAGAGGGTGATGCTCCCAGGCTCCTGGAGAGATGGGGTGGAGATTTCAGATGCTGGTTTCTGTGAGTGTGTGAGTGAGAGCCTGAGGGGAGGGGCAGGGGCCCTATGAGGTAAGACACCTCTCCTTGAGCGTCCTAGTTTTGAACCAGATGGGCACCGTTCAAAATTGTTTGCAGCTCAGTGGGAAATCCTGCACTAAGCAGGTTTTTAGGTCAGAAAAGAAGCCTTTGTGGTACTGCTCTCCAGGGGCCAACTTTTAAGGCTTTGCCTGGGCTTGTCTTGGGGGAGGGAACATGCTTTAATGGCTTGAAGTACGACTTCTCTAGTCTCAATTTTCCCAGTTGGTGACCAGAGGCTGGGCTTTGAATCTGGACAACAAACCCTGCCCTTACTACCCAAAGAATTTTCTCTGAGGTAACTGGTGGCGCATCCAGAAAGGCTTCTACCTGTACCTCAGCAGAACTTTCTGACTGGATTCCACATGCTCCATCTTACTCGAGGGTCTAACCTCACCATGTCCCCTAACATGGCCTGTGTGCTTTGGACACTGTTGGTGCCTTCTGCTTTGGAGAAGAGGCTGGGCCCTGAGTGGAAGCAGCTGCTGTGCCCACCTATAGTGCAAGTTCAGACTAGAAAGTAGTGCCTAGGAGGTAGAGAACCCATAATCCTTGCACTAGGGAATTTGAGTGTGGGTTTGAGGTCAACATCAGATACAGAGTGAGACTCTCTGGGTGTTTTTTGAGACAGGGTTTGTCTGTGTAGACCGGGCTGGCCTCAAACCGCCACTGCCTCCCAAGTGCTGGGATTAAAGGTGTGTTCCACCAGACCAAGGCATGGGTAATGGAGAGATGGCTTAATGGTTAAGAGGACTTAGCCACTTTTCCAGAGGACCCAAGTTTGGTTCCCACAAATGGCAGTTCATAAATGCCTGTATCCAGCCACAGGGATCCCATACACTCTTCTGGTTTCATGGTCGCAGGCACGCGCACACACAAACACACACATGAGCAAGCCGACAGCACAACTGGATTAAGCACCAGTTCTTTGAGAAAAGACTATGTTGAGAATCATAAACTTCAGTGATCTTGCTAAGCAACGGAATTGTGTGAAATCCCTTAAACAACTTACTGGCCAGGCTGGAGAGGTGGCAACCAGTATTCTTAAATAAGACCTGGGTTTAATTCCCTGAGCCAGCTGCCTGTAACTCCAGTCCTAGAGGATCTGACACCCCATGTGGCTTCACTAGGCAGGTTGGTGGTACAGAGATGTGCAGGTAAAACACCTATACACACATAAATAAGATAAACTTACTGGCTTTACAACAGCAAGCACAATATTAGTAATAGACTGGGCTGGAAGATGGCTTAGGTAAGGTGCTTTTTGTGCAAGCATGAGAACCTAAGGTCACATTCCCAAAACTCAAGTAAAGGCTAATCATGTGCCCGTAATAGCACTAAGACAGGTCCTAGGTGTCACTGACTAGCCAGCTGGCCAACATGATAAAGTTAAGGTCCAGTGAAAGACTGAATATCCAGGAATTAGATGGAGGCTAAAGATGGCTCAGTGGTTAAGACTGGGTACTGTTCTCACACACAAATAGAGGCCTGACTTTGGTTCTCAGTGCTCACTTCAGGTGTCTCACAACCACCTGTAACTCCAGCTCCAGGGGATCTGATTCCCTCTGCCCTCTGTGGTCATCTACATTAAATAATTTATCTCAATATCTCTTGCTGGGTGTGGCACCACAGACCTTTAATCCTAGCACTGGTAGAGACTGGTAGATCTGAGTTCAAGGCCAACGTGGTCTGCTTGGTAGAATTCCAGAATAGCCGGAGCTATAAAGAGACTGTTAGAAAAGAACAAACAGAAACAAAACGTTGCTTCTCTCACAGTGGGTCTCACTGTGTAGCCTTGAACTCCTAGAGATGACCTGGCTTGACCTCCCAAATTGTGGGATTAGAGGCATGCACCACCATGTCCAAAATAAATAACTTAAAAACATAAGATTGGGAACTAGAGAGATGGCTCAGTTGTTAAGAGCGTTTGCTGCAGTTTCGAAGGACCAGAGTTAGATTCCCAGTATCCACAGGGTAATCACAACCCCATGTGATTTCTGGCCTCCAAGGGCACTGCATGCATATGGTATATACCATACATACAAACAAAACACTCATGAACAAATATAAATCTTTTTTTAAATAAAATGGGGAAAAATAAGGGGTCAGTTGAGGAAGACGTCCTGTCATCAGCTCCTGGCCTTCACGTGCACCTGCATGGACAAGAATGCCTGTATGTCATGCGCGTGCATGCATGAATACACAAGTCAGAAAACAGGGGAGAAAGGCATCCCAAGCCACATGTTGCTGCATGCATGCAATCCCAGAACTAGGGCAGCTCAAGCAAGAGAATCTCAAGTTTGAGACCACCCTGGGCTATACAAGATGTCTCAGAAAAAAACCAATCAGTAAAAGGGGCAGGGTGGAGGGGGTCATCCTTTCGACCTTGTGCCCTTCCCCACATCAAGTGGAGTGATGGTTCTGTCCAGACCCTTCTGCTTTGAACCAGGAACAATTCACTTAGGACACTTAGGGTTTGGAGAATAAAAGGGGTACCGCAGCCTTTGCAGATCGTCATCTTTCTGGATTCTATGGAGTGTTTGGTGCTTTGCCCTACCTCTTGTGGAGACAGGTTACTGCAGGACAGGGTTTATGCAGTGAAGCAGTAAGGAAGACAGGAGAGCACAGGTCCAGAATCGTACTGACACCTACCAGTGCAGAATGCAGGAAGCATAGTGTGTAGAAAGGATGAAAAGTGAGAATAGGGTAGGGCCCCGGGTTTACCCACAGAAGACATCAACCATGGAAAATATTCGAGCAGGGAAGTGATAACTAAATGGATTGTTTGGAAGGAAAGGCTAGTGGGTGTTGATTAAATGTTTCTGAGTGAGAGCTGGCATTGTCTGAAATAAACTTGGACCTTTGGAGAGATAGGAGATACAGATTCGGATAGTATTAGGAAACAGAAAAGGGACGTGAAGGAGCCGAGAGGGCCCATTGCAGGAGAGGCGCAGGTGCTGGCGATTGAGGCTGGGCATACTGCTCCCACCAGCTGCTCGGTACCCTCCTGCTAAATTATGCTCCCATTGTTAAAAAAGTTGCCATCCTGAGCTGAAGTCTCGGATGCTGGGGCCGCACATTCGCTGGAGTTCTAGGCAGGCTGCACAGAGACGCTGGAGAAAGGCTCACGGACACCATGGCTTACAGTTGGTCCTGGGCTGGGGTGGGGGCATACGGCTTACTGGCCGCTAGGTGTGTCTTATGTCGCCAATGACCCAGATACCCCCTGAATCATCATCAATGCCTGTGCCACCATGCGTAGATGTGTGCTTCTTGAACAATCATCTGTAGTGGTAGGTTCAAGGTCAGCAGGTTTGTGGTTGGGGGCCACTCATCTCCTTTATCTGAATGTCACTCCGCCCAGGATGCCACAGTATTGTGTAGCAATTTTTTTCTAAGATAAAATCATTCATTTCAGAGAGAAGCTCGTTAAGACACTGGCTGATCTAAACTTTAGAAGCTAAAGGGAGGTGAAACATTCCATTCTTCAGGGAGGCTCCTTCAGACACCGGATGTTCTAAGGGGAAGTGAAACATTTCTTCCTTCTGGGAGGCTCCTTAAGATACAAGATGTTCTAAGAGGAGGTGAAACATGCCATTCTACAGGGAGGCTCATTAAGCTCAGGAATTCAGGGAGTCCTTGAAACTGATGGGGTTCAGCAGCTCCCTCCCTCCGTAAGTATATATAGACCCTCGGACCAGCTCGGCTGCCTGAAAGAAACAGACCTGTCCGGCCACCTCGAAGCAGCAGAACCAATACACACTGCCTGGCAGAGGCTCCCACCAACTGCTTCTCCAGCCCACTGTGCTGCCTGCAGGCTGTGCAGCGCGCTCCACCTTTCCAGCTTTCATGACCTGTCTCCCATGCTGGAACAGGGTCACTTCTGCACCTGTAAGTAACCCCAATAAAGCTCATTTGTTCACCAAGTTGGATTTTGGTATCTGTACTTTGTTCTGTCCCTGGCTTCCTGCTTGGAGTGAGTAGATGTTTGTTAGCATCTCCCCAGAATAGTGTCACACAGAAAGAACGCAGATTATTTAAAGGCATTGGGAGAGAGTGTATGCGGGCTAATGTTTGAGGTTTAAAATTGCTGTGCTTAAGAGATCTATAAAACAGTAACGGCCCATGCCTTTAATTCCAGCACTTGGGAGGCAGAGGAGGGTGGATCTTTGTGAATTAAAGGTCAGCCTCCTCTACTGGGTGAGTTCTAGGGCAGTCAGGACTACACAGAGAAACCCTGCTGAGAGAGACAGACACAGAGAGACAGACAGTCACACACACAGAGAGACAGAGAGAGAGCAGAGAGACAGACAGAGAGACAGACAGAGAGAGAGAAAGAGAGAGAGAGAGAGAGATCTATATAAAAAAAATACTGTTAACCTTAATTCCCACTTGCCCCGGGACAGGAAAAAGTAATTTTGTGGAATGCTGGCTGTTCATGTAAGATAACAAGACACTTCTATAAACAAGGTTGGTTGCCCCAACTGCACAGATTTGCTTGATCACATGTAGGCAGGAAGTATGTCAGGATGTATGTTTGCTGCCAATTGGAGGAAGGCAGGAAGACTTCTTGTAGACTTTGTAGATGACTTGTACACTTTGCCTTTATAAACACCCGACTAAGCCAAATCATGGCCATTTTCTGGGTATGGACCTGGCCAGTGTCCATCATCCGGGCCAGTATTTAATAATACTTCAAGCTTGGCAAATTGTGGTAGTGGTCTTATTCTCTGCCAAGGGAATTAATAACAAATGAAAAGAGAGGCTTGGTTTGACCTTTGGGCGACCATGGTTTTTATGGTGAGGGAGCATTTTATCACCCACATGTGCAGACAGACAAAATGCCTGCAGAGGAAGATGGGATGTAGTCCCTCATAGGGATGGAAATGACCTCTGTAGTCCATAAGTATTGCTGGACTGTCTTGACCTGCCAGCTCTAAAGACACTGAGACTTATTATGATCTATTATAGTTTAGGCCTTTGCTGGCCACCTCCCAGCTAGCTCGTCTAATTTTAACTCTAAGTTTAATAAACTTAACCTGTTTATCCTAGTCTACATTTGCCACATGGCCCTTGCTCAGTCCTGGCATGTCTGACTTCTTCCATTTCCCACTGGTGAATCTCTTGCTTCTCAATTCTTCCCACTATTCCTTCCTCTCCCGGAAGTCCCACCTTTCCTCTCCTGCCCAGCTATTGGCTGTCAGCTCTTTATTAAGCCAATCAGGTGATGGAGGTGTATGTTGAGCCATAAAAATAACAATACCAAGACAGTAGGGTGGGCACAACTGTAATCCCAGCACTCAGGGAGGCACTCAGGGAGTTCGAGGCCACTCTGGACTACAGAGTCCAGGACAGCCAAGGCTACACAGAGAAACCCTGTCTAGGAAAAAAAAAAAGCGGGGGGGGGGAGGGGGGAAGGCTGGAGGGATGACTCAGAGGTCAAGAACACTGTTCTGCTCTTCCAGAGGTCCTGAGTTCAATTCCCAGCAAACACATGGTGGCTCACAACCATCTATAATGTGATCTGATGCCCTCTTCTGGCATGCAAGTGTACATGCAGATAGAGCACTCATATACATAAAAATAAATATTTTTTTTAAATAACAACTATACCAAAGTCCAGCCTGTATTCAACTCTCTGCTGGTACAGAGATCAACATTTGAATAATACAAAGATGACCTTGACATACGCACAAAAAGATTCTCTCAACACATAAGTGTAGTGTTTCATCAGTAGACTGTCAAACGCTGTCTTGACGAGAGTGCTACCCACCTGTGTTCTGTGTAACTCTGTGAGGGGCCAGTGCATGTGTAGAGAGACTGGGTGGTTGTGCTGGGACAGTTGCTTCCCCAGCTAGTGGAGCCTCCTGTGCTGTGCCTCCTGATGACAAGCGTCTGTCAGTCATACTGGGGGAAGGTGGGGCACAATGGATCAGCACTGTGAAAGGGCTGAGCACTTCCAGACAATGGGTTGGAAATTTTAATATGCTCCTACCTCTACATGCTCATAGAGCCTCTATGGAGACTCCATTCTGGGCTTGGACCAGCAACGGCAGCCTTTCCTTTGACTGGGGTACCTTGACTCTGGCCCCTAGTATAGGAGTTCTTGTCAGGTAGAAAGCACAAATAGGCAGGACTTGTGCTTCTGGGCACCTGGATATTCAGGTGAGACATACTTTGCAATGGCAAACTCCCAGACCAAGTCCTCTTGTTGACAATTCCAGTTCCACCAAGGCTACATGACAAGCCTTTGCCCATCCCACCAGCATACTTGGACACATTTTTTTTATTTTAAAAAATATTTTGCTACACAGAGAAACCTTGTCTTCAAAAAACAAAAAGCCAGGCAGTGGTGGTGCATTCCCAGCACTGGGGAAGCAGAGGCAGGCAGCTTTATGAGTTTGAGGCCAGCATGGTCTACAGAGTGAGTTCCAGGACTTCATAGAGAAATCCTGTCTTGGAAAAAAAAGTATTCTCTTATGTGCATAAATGTCCTGATTGCATGTTTATATGTGCTCTGGAGTCCACTGAGGTTAGACTAGGGTGAACTGGAGTTAAAGACAGTTGGGAGCTACCATATGGGTCCTGGAACCAAACCTAAGACTTCTGCAAGAGCAACAAGTGCTCTTAACTGCTGAGCCAATTCTCCAGCCCTCTTTATTTTTTTAAGCTTTATTTACTATTATTTACACAATGTTCTGCCTGCATGTGTTCATGCACATAGAAGAGGGCATCAGATCTCACTGTAGATGGTTATGAGCCACCATGTGGTTGCTGGGAATTGAACTGAGGACCTTTGGAAGAACAGCCAGTGCTCTTAAAAGCCTCTGAGCCATTTCTCCAGCCCTCTTTATAATTCTGTTTTAAAAGACTGTCTCTCTGCATAGCTCCGACTGTCCCAGAGATTAAGATGTAGACCAGGCTGGCCATGAACTTGCAGAGAGCTTCTTGCCTCTTCCTCCAGGGTGCTGGGATTGTGTGAGTGTGCTGCAATGCCCAGCTGCTTTTTTAATTTTTTATTTAAAAATTCTTATTTTTGTGGGGAAGCATGCCACAGCATGTGTGTGGGGTCAGTGAGTTGCTTCTTTCCAAAAACTAACCTCAGATGACTAGGCTTTTGCCCAGCATGTGCCCTTATTCACTGAGCCATTTTCCCAGCCCTGGACATCTATGTTGCGAGATAGTTGATCACAGTGTGAACCCTGAGACTGTGTACTGGAAAAATCCTGTTTCTAATTGTGTTTGTGGCTCAGTCCTAGCACACACCTTTAATTCAAAAGCTGTCTATAAACAGAATTAAATAAAGTTAACCCTGGATCAAGAGGTGGGGCAAGCAACCAGTTGACAGGAAGTAAACATTGTGAGAGGGAACGTAGAGAGAGGAAGTCTAGAGGATGCAGATAGAGAGATGTGCAGGAAGTAGAAAGAAGTGACATTCAATTGAAGGGTATTTAAGACAGCGTGGAGAAGGAGCTAGAACAGGACTTCTGGAATGTGAGCTGAGTAGAAAGAGCTACTGGGACGTGAGCTGAACAGGAAAAGTTGTTTCTTTCTGGGATGTCTGCTGAGTAGGATGGCTTTTTCCTTCTGGGAAGTCAGCTGAATAGGAAGGTCAGTTGGGTGCTTTCTCTGCCTCTGTGAGCTGGTAGGCTTTCCCCACTGCATCTGGCTCCTGAGTCTGGAAGGATTGGGATTTTCTTTCTTTATAACAACACAGCTATTTTTATAGAGTAGCTGATATGGGAAAGGAGGGCCAGATAGAAGAGTTATACACATGGCCATATAAGCCAGGAAAATGAGTCATTTTAACGTAACTATTGTGTCCTTGCTCCTTCTAGCCAGACTTAAACTTTCTGGCTGTGTTGGATCCACAGGTCGTAAAGATACAAGATACATAGGACAATGTACATATACAATAGCAATCCTGTCCAGTCCTCTATTCCTCTCACTCCCTTGGTTACCCTTAATTATAAGACCTCAGAAAGAGTCCATGCTGGCCCTGCTAATGCAATAGTGGTCTCAAGACCCTGCAGGCCATGATCCCACCGAGCAGGTGCTGCCGGCAGTGTTTGCACCCTAGCCAGGGCCCTAGCTGTGACTCCTGCAGACCTGGCTTCATGGTAACACTGTGCGCTGGAGGTTCAGTGAGAATGGAGCGAAGGACACTCGGTACAGCTGGATATGGTCTCCCCTCTCTAGAGGCTGCAAATCTTTTCTCTGCGTGTGTGTGTGTGTGTGTGTGTGTGTGTGTTGAGCACTCCTGTCCCTTTCTACCTCAGGAGGGGAAGGATTCTCATCTCTCAGGATATAGGATGTGCCCTTGCTGGCCAGAACTTGGGACTTTCCTATGCTCCTCATGTCAGGATAGTAGGGTTATCCAGAGTAGGAATGAAGACAGGAATGGGGCACTTACACAGCCCCCCATGAAGATAGGGCTTCCCTCTGGGGTCATTGCATGTGGAACAAGTGAGCAACTGGTGGCTTCCTGAAGCCACTGCACATTTATTGCTTCACTAGCAATAAAGCAAAACACTTGAAGGAATGCTTGTGAAGAGATGTAGGGAAATTCTTAACAAACCCAAGCGGGGACACGTCGGGTGGCTCTTGCTTAGCTCTGTCTATAAGCCCTTGACCCTGGTTGAATACAACAGGGTTAATAGTACCTCTGAGAAGCTGGGCATGGTGGTGCACCCCTTTAATCCCAGCACTCAGGAGGCAGAGGCGGGCCGATCTCTGAGTTCCAGGACAGCCTGGGCTACACAGAGAAACCCTGTGGTAAAAACCAAAATAAACAAACAACAAAAGAACCTGTAAGCCCTGTGCATTCCTGACCAAAGGCCGTTTGTGCAATATGGCCTGTCTGTCAGGGTGGACTCCAGGCTCATGTCAGTTGTAAGCAGGTGAGGCTGCTGTGCACACTCACACTTAAACAGGACCGTGTGTGTGTGTGTGTGTGTGTGTGTGTGTGTTGTTTGAGATTGACACGGGGTTTCTCTTTGTAGCTTTGGCTATACTTGACTGGCTTTGTTGACCAGGCTAGCCTCACAGAGATCTGGGATTACAGGTGTGCACCACCTTGCCCAGCTCTGTGTGTTGTTTTGCTTTTCAGTTTGTCTTTTGATATTGGATCTGGCTATATAGCCTTGGCTGCCTTAGTCCTAGCTATTAGCCCAGGCTGGCCTTGAACTCACCGTGACCCTCCCTCAGAGTCTTCTAGAGTACTGAGACTATAGGCATATCTATACCTGTTTTTTTTTTTTTTTAAGGTTGTTTAGTTAGGGCTGGAGAGGTGGCTCAGAGGTTAAGAGCACTGTCTGCTCTTCCAGAGGTCCTGAGTTCAATTCCCAGCAACCACATGGTGGCTTATAACCATCTGTAATGAGATCTAGTGACCTCTTCTGGTGAGGGTGTACAGGCAGACAGAACATTGTACACATAATAAATCTAAAGTTGTTGTATTTTAGGGGAGATATATTTAGCTCAGGTGACCTTGAAGTTGCTATGAATCTGTTCTTGAACTAATCTTCCTAACTTCACCTCCTAAATCCTGGGATTACAGGCAGGCACCACCACACCTGGCTCACACAGGGCCATTCTTAAAGCTAGGGCTAGTACTGTCTGCTGCCCTGATTCTCTCCTACAGCCTATACCTGTGACCCACAAGACCCCCATCCATCCATCCATCCATCCATCTATCTATCTATCTATCTATCTATCTATCTATCTATCTATGTTCGTATGGTTGTTCTGCCTGCATGAATGTCCGTGTACACAGAGTGTGGGCACCCACTAGAACTGGAATTATAGACTGTTGGCTACGATGATAGTGCTGGGAACTGAAGCCAGGTCCCCTGGAAAAGTAGCCACTGCCCTTAGCCACTGAACCATCTCTCCAGTCCCAAGTCTCCATCTTCACCAGCTGTGCCCACCACATGGGTACCTACCAGAGCGGAAAGGACATCTCCAGCGCCAGATGTGTACCCCAGGCTCCAGCGGTTTCCTTCGCACTTCACGTCCTGCCCTGCCTGCTTTACTTCCTGCCGCCAATGCCGGATTTTCCTGCAGCTACACTCCGGACCTGGCCACCTGGCCAACGAGACCTAAGACTTTGATACCTGCAGGTCGTACAGCAGGTGCTGCATCAGGTGCAGGTATTAATGGACAGTCTCCTGTCTCTGTGGGGACTACATGGCAACTTAGAAAGTAAACAGTCAGGAATTCCGGCAAGGAATCTGGAATCAGGAGAGATGGAATCTCCAGTCACATTCCAGAGTCCAAATACCGAGGGTTACAAGATGGACTGCCTGAGTTTTGTGTCTAGGAGTCATGGAGCAGAGGGATCTCTGGCCAGGCTAATGCTGACTCTCTCTATAGAAGGGAACTGACTGGGTGGGCCTGGACACTGTGTGCCACAGAACAGAGTACCCCAAAGTGTTATGTTGGGAACTGGTACCTGCATGGGCAACAAACAGGTAAAGGAAGGCGCTAGACTGAACTTACACAGGACAAGGAACCCTAGTGCTCTTCTCTCCCCTACAAATATGGAGGCTGAGGCTCAGCTTTTGGAGGAGCCCATGCTTAAGAGTCCAGGATGTAGAATGCTCAGAAGACTGACATCCTAACGCAGGCCTCAGAGGCCTGTTGGTGGACAGAGCACCTGCTGTGGTAACTGGTGAGTCCACAGGTATAGGGGAAGTTTCAGTGCCTTTAAAAACTCACTTGTGGTATTGGAATCACAATTTTGTTTTAATCCCAGGCGTGGGCTGCTTCAGATGGTCCACAGCAGCAGAGTATTTGCCTCATGTGGGCTCCAAGAGGATGTCTTTGCCAGCTGCAGAGAGTTTAATTCTGAGGACTGTGAGATAAATGCCAGCTCCCAAGACAGTGTTGGGAGCACCAAGGAGGAAGGCTGTTGCGGCTCCCCACTGCTGCTCCTGGTTGCTGTTGATACAGTTTGGTGAGAAGCTGGAGATCTCCTGAAAGGAGGACTGGACCTGCCCCAAGGAACCCAACGACCCTAACCAGCAGGAAGTAGCTAAAGAGAACTCTGGCCCCTCTCCCCTCTGACCTTCTCTCTCTCCTACCTAGCGTTGGGGTGTTGGGAGGGATTGTGATGGAGTAGGGAGGTAGAGGCATAAGAAACCAAAATAAAATAAGAGTTTAAAAGACTCTACACGCCAGGTGCAGTGCTGCACGCCTGTAATCCCAGCACTCTGGGAGGCAGAGGGAGATGGATCTCTGTGAGTTCGAGGCCAGCCTAGTCTACAAAACAAGTCCAGGACAACCAAGGCTACACAGAGAAACCGTGTCTCGAAAACAAAACAAAACAAAACAAAACAAAAGTTTTTCTCCATGAGAGATTTACTTATTGGAAGGAAGTGTTTTGTGTTTATTTATTTTTGTTAAAGCCCTACACACAGTGTCAGCTCTGTAGGAACTGAAAAGAATGGTTCAGTAGGGTCCTGATGCTAGACCCACACCCTCTGGGGTCCTTAGTCAGAACTGGAATAGTGGATGGAAATATGGATTCCTGTGAGGGATATTAGCTTGTAAGGACTCTCCTCTTCTAGGGGTAGGCTGGGTACAGGTCAGCAGGAGAGCTGAGACATACCCTCTTCAGCATATAGCTCATCTTGTTTGCAGTACTATACACACCAGTGATCTGTGGGGTCCCCTCTTTACCCTTGAACCCTATCCACAGCGCAGAGGATTCTGATTGCCTCCCACAGTTTGTGTCCTATGCCCTGGATGTAGCAGTAGTAAATTTGGAGCATATCAGGAATGGGTACTGTGTTTTGAGCCATAAGGGGAGCCCCCAGGAGACGACAGGTTAGACACGGGGTTTCAGGAGATATAGTCCACATCTCACTCTGCCTTACCAACTACAGCAGATCTGGGACCCAGGGTTCCAGGTCTAGAAAATACAGTTTTATGCAATAATGCTCTGGGATATAGCTGCCCTGGTCTCTATGTGAGTAGCTGTTTAGATCATCCTGTGTCTTCATGTGTACACATTTACTTGTACATGCCTGCTCACAGTGGAAGGCAGGGGCACCTGGGTGGTACACAGAATCTTGCCATGATGCTATTGGTGTTATTCCTAGGGCTGTGCAGGCTTCACAGGGGAGTGCTGGTGAGCTGTGAGTGTTTAACAGCTGGCTGGGCTGTACCTCAGTTGACAGAGTGCTTGCCTGGCATTCGGGAAGTGCTGGGTTTTATCCACGGTACATTATCCAGATATGGAGGCACACACCTCTTACTAAAGAAGAAGCAGGAGGACGAGTTCAAGATTAGCCCCAGAAAGAGGAGATTCTGTCTCAAAATATCAAAAACAGAAAAAAGGGATTGTCTGGTGCTTAGGAGGACCGATTTGAAGCCTGCATCCATTTCCATGGTGTAATCTACCCATGGTTGCTTTCAGCAGGTGTACCATTTCACAACCAGTTTGCAAGGATTCTGCCATTTCCTCGTTGTTTTTTCTTTTAGACAGGGTCTTACTATGTATGTAGTCCAGGCTGGCCTTGAACTCATGGTTTTGGAATTGAAAAGCCTTGACACCAGGCCAAGGTCTAACAACCGGTTCTTGTAAACCTCTAGCCACTTCAGAACCATCAGAGGCAGGTGAAAGGTGTGAGAAAGGTTGGAGCGAGGGTCCATTAGGTGATTAGTCAAGGTTCTTGTGTAGGTCACCATCCCTACATCCTTCTTGACAGAGGAAGGCTCAGATATTGCAAGCATGGAGCCGGTGTTGTGGTGTATGCTGGCTTTGCCTCTTCCCCAGAAGGGGGTGCATACCCTGCTTCTCCACCTCAGTGCCCATTTATCTAGTCAAGGGCTACCATGTGCTGGAGAGAAGGCGCACAGGTCAAGGGTGCAAACGGGGGGTGGGAGAGGTTAAGAACACCACAGAAGTTGAGTTCCCGTTCCACACGATGGTTCAAAACCATCTCTAACGAGATCTGGTGTCCTCTTGTATTGTGTAGGCACACACACAGGTAGAACACATGCATGTATAAATAATAAATAAATCTTTTTTTTTTTTTTAAATAAAGTGTAATTGCTCTTGCAGAGGACCAGAGTTCAGTTTGCAGCACCAGTTCTGGGCAGCTCAAATGCCTGTAAGTCCAGCTCCAGAGGACCCAACACTATCATCTTAAGTCCAACAGGTGTCTGTGCAGATATTGTAGGCCTTCACACACATGGATGCACGCACACACACACACACACACACACACACACACTCTTAAAAAACTTTACTGTATCTGGGCAAGGTGGAGCACGCCTGTAATCCCAGCACTCGGAGGCAGAGGCAGGGGGACCTCTGTGAGCTTGAGGCCAGCCTGGACTACAAGTCCAGGACAGCCAAGGCTACACAGAGAACCCTGTCTCTGAACAACAGCAGCAAAAAACAAACAAACAAAAATAAAAGAAAACAAACCCTCTACTGTAATCCCCATGCTCTCCTGGGATCCTCCACATGTATTAATCACCCATATGAGATGAATGCTGAACCTAGCTGCTTAAGGTGACTTCCTATAACTCCAGTGTTTTGCCCCAGGTGACAAAGTCCTCAGCTACTAGTTGATGCAGCCCCAGTCTTGTGTCCAGTGTAGCTGAGGATCGCAGGAAATGTTTCTGAGTTAGCTCCAGGCCCAGGCTGCAGAGCAAGCAACATGGGTCACGGGCATATCTAGAAACCCAGGCTAAGTGAAACGGGGTATTCTGGAACAGTAGGAACCAGGGTTCAGGCTGCAGCTGTGCTAGCTGGGGTTAAAGTGGCCCGATTCTAAAATCCCTGCCTCCCAGCAATGATTTACTCTGGTCACTAGAGTCTGGGCAGCATATGATGATCAGTATTGCTCTAGAAGTTGCAGGTGGCCAAAGAAGTTCAGTGGATGTGTAGAAGGGCAAATGCAGCCTGCTAGCCATGTTGCAGAAGGGCTGGTACAGGCAGGAGCCAAGTGCCAGGAACTGCAATGAAAGGCACAGAGCGCTGGAGCCACCTAGAGAGATGTGACTGGGCTTTAGTTGGGCACGTGGTAGGATTAGACAGAAAGGAGGTGGAGGCTAGAACAAGGACGGATGGGCCAGGACTTGGGTCATTATCAGATTCAGACTTTTGTGGCTGTGGGCTGCAGCAAAGTTCAGGACCCCCAGCAAGTGTTGATCTGAGTCAGGGTTCACTGAAGGCTAGGGCTGGGGTCAGAGTTGTGTTGGAGGTTGGCCAGAGTCAGAAGTTATATCCCTGACCACTGCCTGGCACAGAATGACCAGGTCCTGGGAAAGAAGGTAAGCAGCCTGCTGTCCGTGAAGCAGCAAAACCTCAGAGCATATATGTCACAGTCATGCCAGGAGCTGGCCACATCTGGATGGATGCTGGCCAAAATGGAACCCGGCCCCTGACACCAAAAAGGCTAAGTGGACTGGCTTCCCTTCCAGGGGCTTTGCGTTTCCCAGCACCCACATGGCAGCCCACAGCCATCTATAACTTCAGCCCCAAGGGATCTGACGCCCTTTTCCGGCCTCTGCTGGCGCCAGACATGGAAGTGGTTCACAGGCATGCACTTAACATAAAAATAAAAATACAAACATTCATACACTTAACATACCAATAAAAAAGAAAAGAATCCTGAAACCGCCTGGATGACACTATAGTGACCAAGGAATCTCATCTTGATCCTTGAGAGAACAGAGATCTCCTGAGTACCCTCTGTCCTAAATGCGACTCTTTGATGTCCCTCATTGGCCCTTTAACCTTGAGAATAGAGCTATTATGTGACCCCCTTGACACTCTCTAATGCCCTTAACTCCCCCCCCCCACTCCCACCTTATCGCTGAGTGATCTAAAATGCTGACTCATCACCTCTAGTATCTCAGAACTTTCCTAGGCTACCCACAGGACTCTCCAGGTGACTGGAGACCCTAGTGACAGGGACAATCCAGCCGCTTGACTGCCCCGCCCCCATTCTCCTTGGTGAGGCTGGAAAGTTTCCTCTGAAGAGCTCTCAGCTTTCCCACGGGCGCCTGCAGCTTTCGGTAATCTTTGCTTGATCTCCAGCAGTCTGCTCAGAGTTGTGGCACTCAAAGCAAGCCTCATGTACCCTGGACCCACCCTCTTCCCGCCTGAAGTCCCAGGGGTCTGGGTGGGGCGCGCGCCTACTGGGTGCGCGCATTCCAACTCTCCGCTCCCGGGCTGCCAGAGGACTGGAAAGCCCGGAGTGGATAAACAGCCACAAGATTCGGATTCACCCGCTGCTGCTGTGGTCCAGGGTCTGTCACCCAGATCCCGTCATCTGGGTAACTGAATAACCATGGCCCATTTTAATCCGGAAACAGGCAGTGCTTCTCCCAACCCTTTTGCCGTACTGACTATGGGCTGTTCCTCCACGTTGTGCCTCAGGCAGTAGTGCGTGGTCTTCCCAGTACCTCGCAGAGCTCAGTCATAAAACCTTCCCACAGGTCCAATAGAATTCCAGCTTGCACCTTTTCCATCTCCCTGCTGATGCTGTAACACTGAGAGCCTGTAGCTGATTTGACAATGGTTTCCATAGTGATGCCAAGGACAGGAGCTCCTTATATCCACCTTGCCTTGCAGACCAAACCTCTCATTAACCTCTGCCATCCCCCCAACTCCACAAGCCCTCTCTTTTTCTGTCACCTAAAGAATCACCTCTGCATCTGCCACTGGTCTTTGTATAATCCTGGGCTTAAGGGATACAATGAAGATCTGAGGGAAAGTCTGTTGCCTGCCTCGGAGCAACCTACTCCAGTTTCTTTTTGGCGCGCTCCCTTTACTTAGTAACTCTTCTAACTAAACTGCTTCTTTGCTACATGACACCTCTTCCACTCTGCTAAATAAACCTCAGTTTAAAGAAATTGTGGGTGAAGTGGTCAGTGTCTGGTTCTTGGGGTCGGGAGGCCTGCAGAGGCCAGGGGTATGGTAAGGGTGGGGGCTTTGTCCTCAGTTGGGATCCTGTTTGAAATCCACTCCATGTTTTCCTTCCTTCCCTGCTTTCCAACTTTACCCAAAGTCGTCAGACTCTCAGATTGTGGAGGAGTGACTGCTGAGCGGACCCTGGGACCGATTGAGGGCCTGGAGGGAAACCAGCCCAGTACCCACAGGGTCAGGGTCAGCATCAACCAAGGGAGGTGGTGGGCTTTCGGCTTCGGACTCTTAATGTCCCTTTATCTCCACTTCTCTTCAGGATGGAGTGGGCCTCAGGAGAACCAGGGAGGGGCAGGCAGGGACAGCTTGTGCCATGGGAACTTCGCTTGGGCCTACTTCTAAGTGGTGAGGGGGCCTGGTGAGGCCTAAGGTTGTGGGATGGGATGGTAGGTCCAGGGGTGGTTGGCTGTCCCAGGGGCCCAACGGGATGGGGCTACCCAATAGAAGTACTGCTGAACTGGTTGACCTGCTGCCCCCAGTGCTGGCTGCCACATTGGCCCAGGTCCCGTCCTTGGATGTACCTGGCTGTTCCCGAGGAAGCTGCTATCCGGCCACTGGTGACTTGTTGGTGGGCCGTGCAGACAGACTGACCGCCTCATCCACCTGTGGCCTGCATAGCCCTCAACCCTACTGTATCGTCAGTCACCTGCAGGTGCTGCCGGGCACTGGATGAAAAGCTGGGTCGGGGTGGACTGGCAATGCCTAAGGTACAGATCTAACCTCCGCCCAATCCAGGACGAGAAGAAGTGCTTCCTGTGTGACTCCCGGCGCCCCTTCTCCGCTCGAGACAACCCTAACAGCCATCGGATCCAGAATGTGGTCACCAGCTTTGCACCGCAGCGCCGCACGGCCTGGTGGCAGTCGGAGAATGGTGAGCCTCTGAGCCGGTCGTTAGAGTGGCCCTGGCTTGTACGCCGGTGACCTCAAACCCTTGACCTCCCACTCCTGCTGCAGGTATTCCAATGGTCACCATCCAGCTGGACTTGGAAGCTGAATTCCATTTCACCCACCTCATCATGACTTTCAAGGTGCTTCACGTCAGCAAACCTGCCTGAATTGCTCCGCTCTGCTCCCCAGTGCCCCTGGGCAGAGCCCTAGCTCCACACCCAAGCTTCCCTGAGCTCATGGGCTATGTGAAACATGGCCATTTCCTGCATAGCTTCTGTTGCTGAACCCCTCTAAGCCTTTGCACATGCTCTCTTGCACCCCATTCCTAGGCTAGGTCAGATACAGCCTCCCTGAGTCGTTAGAGGCAGCTAGCCTCCCTGGTCTGATCATTGTCTGACTTCCGCTGTCACTCCCACCTGGCTGTGAGCTGCATGACGGTGGTCATGACTAAGCCCTCAGTAGCCTAGGTTGGACTGCAGGCCTGGTGCCTGCTGATCACACATGTCCTCCTTCCCCAACCAGACCTTTCGTCCTGCTGCCATGCTGGTGGAGCGCTCTGCAGACTTCGGCCGCACGTGGCGTGTGTACCGCTATTTTTCCTATGACTGCGGGGCTGACTTCCCAGGTGTTCCCCTGGCCCCCCCACGGCACTGGGATGATGTGGTCTGTGAGTCCCGCTACTCAGAAATCGAGCCATCCACTGAAGGCGAGGTAAGGGCTGGGCTCCGGGCTGAGGACAGGAAAGGGGTGAGTGGGGTTTGTGATGGACCCAAAGCCAGGTCCGTTTTCTCTGTGTGCCTCCTGCCATGCCAGGTTATCTATCGTGTGCTGGACCCTGCTATCCCAATTCCAGACCCCTACAGCTCACGGATTCAGAGTGAGTATCCCACTGAGAGACTGGCACAGTCCCAGCATCCGGATGGGGACTATTTGGGGCCTCAGTGACTATTTTAGGTGCTTCCTAAGGCAGATGCCAAGCCCAGTTTAGCTCTGGTAGCAATAGAAAAGAGGTTTCCCAAGGTGACCTTGGCAGCTGCAACCCCTGGGTGGGTATGAGGCAAGGAGGGCCTCCTTGTCTAGTTTGATGCAACCCTGTTTCCCTTCTTAGACCTGTTGAAGATCACCAACCTACGAGTGAACTTCACTCGGCTTCACACGTTGGGAGACAACTTGCTTGACCCACGGCGGGAAATCCGGGAAAAATACTATTATGCCCTCTATGAGCTTGTCATCCGTGGCAACTGCTTCTGCTACGGGCATGCCTCACAATGTGCCCCAGCACCGGGGGCACCAGCCCATGCTGAGGGCATGGTAAAGGCCTTTGGATGACTGGAACAGGGCTTGGGGGAGGGACAGGCATTTCGGGGGGGGGCCTTGTCAACCTTCCTGCGTCTCTGCGCAGGTGCATGGGGCCTGTATCTGCAAGCATAACACTCGCGGTCTCAACTGTGAGCAGTGTCAGGATTTCTATCATGACCTTCCCTGGCGTCCTGCTGAAGACGGCCATACTCATGCCTGTCAGAGTGAGTGCGCCACAGAACCCTAGCCTGGCTGTGCCCAGGCTGTGCCCAGGCTGGGCTCAAAAGCTCTAAGGTCAAAAGCCAAAAGGTTAAGCCCTAAATATCTAGGTTTTTGTCTAAAGGGTATCCAGGATTTGATATCCCCAATGACCCTCAACCCTGTATATTCTGCTCTGGCTTCCAGCCCCATACAGTTCTGAAGCCTCGAAGACCTTAAGCTGCCACCCACAGATTCTGGTCCCCTTAGGTGATGGTACTATCCCCCTCCCCGTGTCTCTTATTCTAAGGACCTGGTTTCTCACCTGGCCTTTGCTTTCTCCCCAGAGTGTGAGTGCAATGGGCATACACACAGCTGCCACTTTGACATGGCTGTGTACCTGGCATCTGGAAATGTGAGCGGAGGAGTATGTGATGGATGCCAGCACAACACAGTTGGGCGTCACTGTGAGCTCTGCCGGCCCTTCTTCTACCGTGACCCAACCAAGGATATTCGGGATCCTGCTGTGTGCCGTCGTAAGGCTGGGATTGGGTATGAGGGAGAGAGCTGAGCCTGAGTCAGGAACTGGGTGGCTAGACTGTGGTTCCGGTTACAGGGGATGTGTGCGGTAAGGACTTGGGGTGGCTCATGCTCGATGCCATTGGGATAAAATGACTTTATGGTCTCTTCGGTTCCCAGCCTGTGACTGTGACCCTATGGGTTCTCAAGATGGTGGTCGCTGTGATTCCCATGATGACCCTGTGCTAGGGCTGGTCTCGGGCCAGTGTCGCTGCAAAGAATATGTGGTCGGCGCTCGCTGTCAGAAGTGCCGTGATGGCTTCTTTGGACTTAGTGCCAGTGACCCTCGAGGGTGCCAGCGTATGTGCCTCCTACCCCAACTCCTGTGTTGGCCTTTAACCCTTGGCCTCTTGTTCCTCTTGACCTGAGCGCTGCTTTCACTCCCTGAAGTGCTAATGGCCTGCTTCTCTCACTGCAGGTTGTCAGTGTAATTCCCGGGGCACAGTGCCCGGGGGCACACCGTGTGACTCCAACAGTGGAAGCTGTTTCTGCAAGCGTCTGGTGACTGGACGAGGCTGTGACCGCTGCCTGGTGCGGCAGAGGGATCTGGGCTCCAGGGGTCCTGGGCTTGTCCTCGAAGCACATGGCTGAGGGCAAAGTCCGGTGGGTGGGTTCTGAGAACTTGAGCCTAGTCCTGGATGACAGGCTCTGGTCTGGGAGGCCAAGGGTATAGACCAGTGCCCCGGGGACTTTGTGCTCACCAGTCAGTGGCAGAGGCTGGGAGGGTGATTGGACTCCTGCTGGGTGGTGAGGAGATCTGGCCTCCAGCAGCCCCTTCTCCCTAGCCTGGACACTGGGGCCTGAGCCACGACCTGCTCGGTTGCCGCCCCTGTGACTGCGACGTGGGAGGTGCCTTGGACCCCCAGTGAGTGCTGTAACAGGGGCTGGGAGGTGGTAGGAAGGGCAAAGGGGTGGTCTTTAGGTAACCACAGCATTCCTCAGGTGTGATGAGGCCACGGGTCAGTGCCGCTGCCGCCCGCACATGATTGGGCGTCGCTGTGAGCAAGTACAGCCCGGCTACTTCCGGCCTTTTCTGGACCATTTAACGTGGGAGGCTGAGGAGGCCCGAGGACAGGTGGGAGCACTCCCAGGGTAAAGGTGGGGTGGCTAGAGAGAGGGGGTGTGGGTGATGCCTTGGAGGGGCTGGGGTGCTGTCCAGTTTTGAGGGAGGTGTTTGGGGTCAGCTGTGGCAGAAGGGGCAGTCCTTCACCCGAGTCCTCATCCCTGCTTTGACTCTCAGATGCTCGAGGTGGTAGAGCGTCTGGCGACCAACCGAGAGCCTCCATCCTGGACTGGCCAGGGCTTCGTGCGGCTTCGGGAAGGTCAGGGAGTGGAGTTCCTGGTGGCCTCTTTGCCAAGGGCCATGGACTACGACCTGCTACTGCGCTTGGAGCCCCAGGTTAGACCCTGTGGCGGCTGACCTGTGCTGACCTTCTGGGTGTGGACATATCTTCTCCACTGTCCTCTTCCCCCAGGTTCCTGAGCAATGGGCAGAGCTGGAACTGACGGTGCAGCGTCCAGGGCCTGTGTCTGCTCACAGTCCATGTGGGCATGTGCTGCCTAAGGATGACCGCATTCAGGGCATGCTCCAACCAAACACCAGGTGAGGGCGGGCACAGTGGGGAGGACTGAGGGACCAGGCCTAATTCCCTGCAGATCACCTTCCCTGCAGAAAACCCCATTGCCTTTGCAAGGCAGTGTTTTTAGAGCAGGGAATGTGACTGCTCTGCTTAAGATTTTGTTACATTTTACAAGTGTTTGTTTCCTATATCTTTTTCATTAACTCTGTTGGCCACACTGTAGCCCCCCAATCCTTTTTTTTTTTTTTTGAGACAGGATCTCATATATCCCAGGCTAGCCTTGAACTCACTATGTAGCTGAGAGAGACCTTGAACTTCTGCTGTCTCCACCTTCCAAATGCGGAGATTGTAGGAGTGTGCTATAAATGCCTGACTTATATTTTTTCTTTTATCTTTTTGGGTTTTTTTTTTTTTTTTTTTTTTTTTTGCTGTTTTTGAGAAAGGTTTTCTCTGTGTAGCCCTGGCTGTCCTAGTCTCTCTGTGGACCAGGCTGGCCTTGAACTTACAGAGATCCACCTGTCTCAGTCTCCCCAGTGCTGAGATTAAAGGTGTGCATCACCACCACTTGGCTTCAGTCAGGATCTTATAACATGTCACAGGCTAGCCTAAGACTTGTGATTTTCTTGCCTTAGCATCTCAGGTTCAGGGGGTTCTGGGGCTAAGGGGGTTCAGCACCAAGAGTGGCTGAGATGGAACAGTTCCGAGGTTCTTTGATTTGAGAGATAGGGCCAGTGACTGGCTAGAGCTCTGTGTCTGGACTTAGTGGGAGGAGTCATTTGGAATAAAAATTTGGTTTGCACAAGCTAGTTGTGGTACCTCATGCCTGTAATTCTAGCACTTGGGCCAGGTGGAGGCAGAAGGGTTAGAAGTTCAATGTATTCTTGACTACCCAGCAAATTCAACTCTACCTGGAGCATATGAGATCTTATCTAAAAAGAGGAGAAATGAGTGGGCAAAAGGAAAAACTAGGGATTGGACAAGGCACAGAAGCTGAGAGAAAAGAATGACAAGGAAAATACAGTATATCTGTGACATGCTGTGCTGAAGCCCTATAATAGTAGAAAAGTAGCTACTGAGTTTAGCTACATGGATGTCATTGGTGACCTTGACACAAAGTGGCCTAGAAGTCACACTGGATTAGAAGGCTATCTGTCAGTGACTACAGGGGTCTCTGTGGATTTACTGGGTGAGAGAGCGAAGATGAAGGAGGAGCTAGGGGAAGAAGATTCATGGCTTGAAGCAGGATTAAGGAGTGGAATGAAAGAACTCATGTATGGTTTATAAGGTGCTGCAAATCACTAAGGAGCTGGAGAGAGAGATAGCATTACTGTCTCAAGGGGAAAGGACAAAGGTCCTGGGATGTATTCAGTGACACCTCCTCAGCTGGCAGCTACAAAGCTGTAGGATCAACCCCTGGGACTACAAAATAAACACTCAGCCAATAATATTTTAGTTGAGTATCTGTCTGGAAAACAAAACAAACAAACAAACAAACAAGAAAGATAGAAAGAAAGAAAACCCCAAAATTCAGGGCTGGAGAGCTGGCTCAGCAGTTAGGAGCACTGGCTGCTCTTCCAGAGGACCCAGGTTTAATTCCCAGCACCCACATGGCAGCTCACAACTGTCTGTAACTCCAGTTCCAGGGGATCTGATAGCCTTACACAGACATATGTGCAGGCAAAACATCAGTGCACATGAAAATAAAATAAATCATTTTAAAAAGAGAGAAAAGGAATGTGGAATTACATACAGGAACAACAACAACAACAACAAAACAAGCAAAACAAAAAACCAGGGCTGGAGAGAAGAACACTGGCGCTTTCAGAAAACCTTAAGTTTGGTTCCCAGCATTCACGTTGGGAGACTGCAACTACATGAAACTTTAGTTACAAAGGATCCAACACCCTCTTCTGGCCTCTTTGGGCACCTGTACATGTGAGGTATACACACACACACGTATATAAAAATGAAAACAAATGAAAGAAAACCTGACAAATTCTAATACCAGGAGATGTGTGGTTGCCAGGCTCTGTGTTTCCAGTGATATTAGTCTGTTTGGGTTTATGATTCCTGAAAGCCACATTTATGGGACTCTTCTATTCAGGTGTCCTGTCAAGGCTTCAAACAGGTATATGTTGGCTTGGTCTGGCCCACCCAGCTATAGTCTCTGGCTTGGACAATAGGTTTGACTGCTGTGAGGGGCAGTGTGAAAGGTCCAGGATGATGGGTACATGGACTCTTGAGTGGCATCTGTCTCCCTCTTCCCCATGTCTAGGTTTTTGGTGTTTCCCAGACCTGTCTGCCTCGAGCCTGGGCTCTCCTACAAGTTGAATCTGAAACTGATTCGAACAGGTGGACGTGCCCATCCGGAAACCCCCTACTCTGGATCTGGGCTACTCATTGATTCGGTGAACAAGTCCCTCTTGCTCATATAAGCCAAGGTGGCAGGGCCTGTAGGGTGGAGATTGTGGTGGTGGTGATGATGTGGAAGGCTCTGTGATGGAAGAGGCAGGCCCTCCGCCAGTGCTGATGTGGTTCTATAGGAGCTGCTCTCTGTACGTGTCTCCAGTTGGTGCTACAGCCCCACGTCTTGGTGCTAGAGATGTTCAGTGGCGGGGATGCCGCCTCCCTGGAGCGCCGGACCACCTTTGAGCGCTACCGCTGCCACGAGGAAGGTCTGATGCCCAGCAAGACCCCTCTATCCGAGGCCTGTGCTCCCCTCCTCATCAGCCTGTCCTCCTTGATCTACAATGGTGCCTTGCGTAAGTACTCTTGATGTGGCTTGGCAGGCAGCAGTGGGGGACCTGGCCTAACCCGTGGTCTGCTCTTCCTCGTCTCCTCATAGCATGTCAGTGTGACCCCCAAGGCTCGCTGAGTTCTGAGTGCAATCCTCATGGTGGTCAGTGCCTGTGCAAACCTGGAGTGGTTGGACGCCGCTGTGATGCCTGTGCCACTGGCTACTATGGCTTTGGCCCTGCAGGCTGTCAAGGTATTCATCTGTCTCTGTATTCGTCCCCTGTTCTCTTTCCATTCCCACTGTGAATCTCCCTCTTCCCTCTGGCTTTGCTTCTTCCTTCATCAACTCTGCCTTGGATCCCTTGGAACTCTTTAGATTGGGGTCCTTTGCACCTTTGTATCATTCTCCAGCCTTCCCATCCCAACTGCCTCCTGTCAACTCAGTCTCTACCTTGTCCCCAGCCTGCCAGTGTAGTCCTGATGGAGCACTCAGTGCCCTGTGTGAAGGGACTAGTGGACAGTGTCCCTGCCGAACTGGTGCCTTTGGTCTTCGCTGTGACCACTGCCAACGTGGCCAGTGGGGATTCCCTAACTGCCGGCCCTGTGTCTGCAATGGGCATGCGGACGAATGTGATACCCACACAGGCGCTTGCCTGAGCTGCCGTGATTACACAGGTGGTGAGCACTGCGAAAGGTGAGCCTAGAGCAGCTGTGAGTGGTTGGTGGCTGGGTGGGCTGCTTGCAGATAGCACTCAGTTATTTCCCTGCAGGTGCATCGCTGGCTTTCATGGGGACCCACGGCTGCCGTATGGGGGCCAGTGCCGGCCTTGTCCCTGTCCCGAAGGCCCTGGGAGCCAGCGGCACTTTGCTACGTCTTGCCACCGGGATGGATATTCCCAGCAAATTGTGTGCCACTGCCGAGCAGGCTACACAGGTGAGTGGGTGGGGCCAAAGTATGGGATCAGGGAGGTGGCTAAGTACTCATGGTTTCCTCTGGACAGGGCTTCGGTGTGAGGCTTGCGCCCCTGGACACTTTGGGGACCCATCAAAGCCAGGTGGCAGATGCCAACAATGCGAGTGCAGTGGAAACATTGACCCCACTGACCCTGATGCCTGTGACCCCCACACTGGGCAATGCTTGCGCTGTTTACACCATACGGAGGGTCCCCGCTGTGGCCATTGCAAGCCTGGCTTTCATGGACAAGCTTCCCGACAGAGCTGCCACCGTGAGTATGGATGTGGATAGAGACGGCTGTGTGGGTTCTGCTGGAGATTGAGGCCCTTGATGTGTCTCTCTTGGCTTGCCCAGGCTGTACCTGCAACCTTCTGGGCACAGATCCCCGGCAGTGCCCATCTTCTGATCAGTGTCACTGTGACCCACGCAGTGGGCAGTGCCCATGCCTCCCCCACGTCCAAGGCCTTACTTGTGACCGCTGTGCCCCCAACTTTTGGAACTTCACCAGTGGCCGTGGCTGCCAGCCTTGTGCTTGCCACCCGAGCCGGGCCAGAGGCCCTACCTGCAATGAGGTATGGAGTCCTGGAGCCATCTGGGTAGACGGAGCCAGCTGTCTGCCACAAGGCTCTGAGCCTTGCTCTGTTTGTACCCCAGTTCACAGGGCAGTGCCACTGTCATCCTGGCTTTGGTGGGAGGACTTGTTCCGAATGCCAAGAGTTCCACTGGGGAGACCCGGGCCTGCAGTGTCGTGGTGAGGAGTCTGGAGAAGCCGGTGGACAGAGACTGTCTTGTATGCATCACAAGGACCCTAATACCGTGGTTTTTCTTTTCCGTCAGCCTGTGACTGCGATCCTAGAGGGATAGACAAACCTCAGTGTCACCGGTCCACTGGCCACTGCAGCTGCCGCCCAGGCGTGTCTGGGGTGCGCTGTGACCAGTGTGCTCGTGGCTTCTCGGGCGTCTTTCCTGCTTGTCATCCCTGCCATGCGTGCTTTGGAGACTGGGACCGTGTGGTTCAGGACTTGGCTGCCCGTACTCGGCGCCTGGAGCAGTGGGCTCAGGAGCTGCAGCAGACGGGTGTGCTGGGTGCCTTTGAGAGCAGCTTTTTGGACATGCAGAAGATGCTGGGCATGGTGCAGGCCATCGTGGGTGCCCGCAACACCTCAGCTGCTTCCACTGCAAAGCTTGTCGAGGCCACAGAGGGACTGCGGTATGGATGAGACTAAACAAATACGGTGGGATGGGGCAAAGACCCAAGAGATCTGGAGTGAAGGCTCTCTAAACATATCCCCCATTGACACAGCCATGAAATTGGGAAGACCACTGAGCGCCTGACTCAGCTAGAAGCAGAACTAACAGATGTACAAGATGAAAACTTCAATGCCAACCATGCCCTCAGTGGTCTGGAGAGAGATGGGCTCGCGCTCAATCTCACGCTGAGGCAGCTTGACCAGCATCTGGATATCCTCAAGCACTCAAATTTCTTAGGTGAGTTGTTGGTTACTTAGGTTGGTGGGCCAGGCCAATGTTCAGCTGTCTTACCCCTTTGATCCAACTTAGGTGCCTATGACAGCATCCGACATGCCCACAGCCAGTCTACGGAAGCAGAGCGCCGCGCCAATGCCTCCACCCTTGCGGTACCCAGCCCCGTGAGCAACTCAGCAGATACCCGGCATCGGACAGAAATGCTGATGGGTGCCCAAAAAGAAAACTTCAACCGCCAACACTTGGCCAACCAGCAGGCCCTGGGACAGCTCTCTGCACACACCCGTGCCTTGAGCCTGACCGGCGTCAATGAGCTGGTGAGGGGCAAAGACAGAGTGGGGCAGGTGGGTGTGGACGGTCTTCCCGCAGAACCTTGATTTGTTTTGTGCCTGGCAGGTGTGTGGGGCCCCAGGGGACGCACCCTGTGCTACCAGCCCTTGTGGGGGTGCCGGATGTCGGGATGAGGATGGGCAGCCCCGTTGCGGTGGCCTCGGTTGCGGTGGAGCAGCGGCCACTGCGGATCTAGCGCTGGGCCGGGCTCGGCACACACAGGCAGAGCTGCAGCGGGCACTGGTAGAAGGTGGTGGCATCCTCAGCCGAGTGTCTGAGACTCGTCGGCAGGCAGAGGAGGCACAGCAGCGGGCACAGGCAGCCCTGGACAAGGCTAATGCTTCTAGGGGCCAAGTGGAACAGGCCAATCAGGAGCTTCGAGAACTTATCCAGAGTGTGAAGGACTTCCTCAGCCGTGAGCCTCCCATGTGTCCCATGTGATTCTTTCCCTTGTGTCCGTGTGTATCTGAGTCTCAGGGTCTGCAATGGATATGTCTGTACAACCCTATGTCTGGCCCCTGAGCCTTTGTCCAGTCAGTGTCCCTAAGTCTGTACCCCTTACACGGTCCCTGTTCTCTGGGTACGCCCTTATGCCTGTTAGCAAACTCCTGTCACATGTACAATCTGAGAACCCAAAAACCAAGATTATGTTCCCAAGATCACGCTAGAGAATCTGTTAAGCCCTTGTCTGTGTCTCCATAGAGGAGGGAGCTGATCCTGACAGTATTGAAATGGTAGCGACACGGGTACTGGAACTCTCCATCCCAGCCTCACCGGAGCAGATCCAGCGCCTAGCAAGTGAGATTGCAGAACGTGTCCGAAGCCTGGCAGATGTGGACACAATCCTGGCACATACTATGGGGGATGTGCGTCGGGCCGAGCAGCTACTACAAGATGCGCAGCGGGCACGGTCTGACCCCCAACCCTGGTGCCCTTCCTGAAACCTGGTCCTGATACCTGCAGACCCTGATCTCCCTCTTTCCTCAGGAGCCGGGCAGAGGGTGAGAGACAGAAGGCAGAGACAGTACAAGCAGCCCTGGAGGAGGCTCAAAGGGCACAGGGTGCTGCTCAGGGTGCCATCCGGGGAGCTGTGGCTGACACACAGAACACAGAGCAGACCCTGCACCAGGTGCGCTTTCCCTAGGCCATCAGTGGGACAAGGGTATGGAGATATATTATGGATCTGTTTTGTTTGGGACAGGGTCTTAGTAGGTAGCCTTGGCTAGCCTGGACCTTACAGAAATCAACTTGCTTCTCTTAACCAATTGCTGGGAAGAAAGGTGGAGTTGTTAAACCTGGGCCTATTTGTGGCAGGTTCAGGAGAGGATGGCAGGTGCAGAGCAGTCCCTCAAGTCTGCTAGCGAGCGGGCTCGGCAATTGGATGCCCTCCTAGAGGCCCTGAAACTGAAACGGGCAGGAAATAGCCTGGCAGCATCTACAGCTGAGGAAACAGCAGGCATTGCCCAGAGCCGTGCCAGAGAGGCTGAGAAGGTGAGTTGGGCAAAGCCATCCGGATGGGGTGGGGCTAGTGTAGGTAGGATTCCATTGGGTTAGCATACTGACCCTGCCTTTTACACCTGCAGCAACTGCGCGAACAAGTGGGTGACCAGTACCAAACTGTGAGGGCACTGGCTGAACGGAAGGCTGAAGGCGTGCTGGCTGCACAAGCCAGGGCCGAACAACTGCGGGATGAGGCTCAGGGCCTGTTGCAGGCTGCTCAGGACAAGCTGCAGCGGCTACAGGGTGAGGACCGCGGTGGGCAGGAGCTAGCGAGGTGGGCTTAGGGGAGAAAGACCTAAACTATTTCTTGGCCCTTCTAGAACTGGAGGGCACTTATGAAGAGAATGAACGTGAACTGGAGGGCAAGGCGGCCCAGCTGGATGGGCTGGAAGCCAGGATGCGCAGTGTGCTTCAGGCCATCAACCTGCAGGTCCAGATCTACAACACCTGCCAGTGACCACTCCCTCGGGCTTAACCTTGTCCCCAAGCACTGTTCCACACGTGTGTTTCTCCACACATTAAAGAGCTCTTGGCTAGCAAGTGTTTTCAATAAACCAGTGTGAACCTCCACTGTGCTGTCTGGACCTTAATGGGAGGGGCCAAAGGGTGTCTATATATTGTCATCAGTAGGATTCTAGCAAAGGGCAACGCACCGGAATCCCTCCTCTTCTTTTCCGGCCCTCCCCAGAGCTGATCGTCACTACAGCTCCCACTCTCGCCGGAAGTGCGTCATCAGCTCGGCGCTCCGCCCCTCAGAGCCCTATCTAGAAGTCGAAACAAAACAAGCGGCTGAAGCGGCGGCGGCGGAGCCGGGACGGGGGAGGGGCGCGCCGGAACCGGAACCGACCCGACGCCGGAACCGGAATCGAGAGCGGGTTGCCAGGGCCCGAAGAGGGCTGGTGGCGGCGGTCTCGCTCGGTGAGTGGTGCGGGCCGCAAGTCGCCGGTTTGGCAGCAGCAGGAAGGCCGCAACGTTGGCCCGGGGCGGCCTGTTCAAGGTCACGGGCCGTGCTAGCCCCGACATCTCGAGCCCCTCGGCGTGCTGGGCCCACCGATGCCGACTGAGCCGTTATGCTACACCTAGGCCGGCCTCTTTTTTAAGAGGACTAGTGGCGAGCGAGGGTGGCTTCTTGGAGGAGGTGGCAGGCCTGGCTTTCAGAGGTTGGAGTCGGGTAGCAGCCTAGCTGGGGCGTTGGTCTGTGGTCAGTACCTCTGCGCAGCCTTTCCGACCAGCTGGGATCTCTGGATAGTTCCCCTGCGGGCTCGACGTCCTCGGACCATGGGGGAGGGACGCAACCCGTGAATTGGGCCTAGGTGTAAGGAGGAAACGGCGGGTGCTCTGCCCCCAGGCCTGGACAGGCTGTCACTAAAGATTCAGCTTTATCACTCTTAACCGAACAAGGGTATTTTTATCACCTCCTCTCCCCTAAGGGAACATAGGCCAGTCATATCTCTTCTGGCTCGCAAGCCAGACTTGGGGTTACCTGGGGTCCTAGGTCTGCCTTCCATCTCCACCCTCACTTCAGTGTCTGGTTTTGAGAACTGCATTTTGGATGGAGAGTTCCAGAATCCACACACAGGTGGGAAACTGATGAGGCCTCTGTGGCTTAGAGCTGATGAATGAAGGAACCTGGAAATAGGGGTGATGTCTGTTGCAGTGTTAAAGCGGATGCCTGCCACTGTGTCTCAACACTGGACTCCACAGCTCTTTAAAGCTGGGGAGAGAAGCCTGGCATTGTGGTGCACACTTGTAAACCCAGCACTCTGAGAGGCAGTTGGATCTCTTGAGTTCAAGGCCAGCCTGGTCTACAAAGCGAGTCCAGGACAGCCAAGGCTACACAGAGAAACCCCCTCCAGAATAAAAAGAAAAAAAAGTGGGGAAGAGAAATCCCTCTTTAGGTGGAGACAAAAGACCAGTTTCAGAAGCAGGTTTATGATAAAAATGGGAGCTGGCAGGAAGCAGATTAGGTACCTTAGTACCAGGACCTTTTCTGGAGAGTGGCCACACCTGGTTAGGGTCCATTTTCAGCATCAGAGTCTGGCCTTTCTACCACTGCTTGATCGTCTGCTCATCTCCTGCCTAACTCTTTCACCTTCTACTTGTCTGGCAGTGACTAAGCACCCAGTGAGAGTGAAGGAAATGGAGCACTGCTCAGAGTGCCAGTTCTGTGGGTTGAAGCCATGGCTCCTGTCCAAAGGATGATCCTGGTCCCAGGCCATGGCTGCCTCGACTTAGCAGCTCTTTAGTGCAGCTTCCAGCATTGTGGGTCTTTTGTGGATACCCAGGAGGTGTGGCCTGAAGCAGTTGCTACTATTTGAATTATTTATTTCCTCATTGGGTAGCCTCACAGTATGTTTGGCTGTTTCAGATGGTGAAGAGATACTGCCCTTTAGGGTTAAGAATGTCCTGGGTTGCTGAGCCGTGGTTGTGGGCAGGAAGCAAATTGTTTGGCCTCGGCAGTGATTTGTGGTCTGTTTTCATTAGGCTCTGGGTTCCTTGCTGAAGAATTTGGCCACACAGAGTTGCCAAGATAGCTGGGCCAGGAAGAAAGCGCCGCAGCCCTGACCCAGACGCTGTTGCCGACCCTGGGGCACTCTGGCTGTCTACCAAGCGGCTCAAGATGTCTGGTGGGGCCAGTGCTACAGGCCCAAGGAGAGGGCCCCCAGGGTTGGAAGAGGCCACTAGTAAGAAGAAGCAGAAGGATCGAGCAAACCAGGAAAGCAAAGATGGAGATCCTAGAAGAGGTAGGAGGGGCAGTTCCACAGTGCTTATGGCTTCCTCTTCATTGTCACTGGGCTTTTAAATAGGGGGTCTATTTCTTCCCTCTTTTATCCTGGTTTGATGCTGAGAAAGAAAGACCCATGGCAAGCTGGATAGAACCTCAGCTTTAAACCTGAGCTACTTGGCTAAGATCCAGAAGATGGTGGGGTCTTGAAATATGGCTCCTCATTCTTGTCTGTTCTTCCTTTTGTTGCCAGCGTCCACTCCTCGAAAGGAGCAGACGAAAGAGGGTGAGTAGTGAATGGAGCTTTTGAGTGCTCCTTGAGGAAAAGGAGAGTTTAGCTCCCATGTAGAGCAGTGGGTTTGGCTCTTGTACCTGTCAACGTTAGCAGCTCATAGAGGCTCTTCTGCCCCCTTTGCCATTCTCCCTGTAGACTTGTTGCTTGATTGGAGACAGAGTGCAGACGAGGTGATTGTGAAGCTTCGAGTAGGAACAGGTGCCCTTCGTCTGGAGGAGGTAGATGCGGCTTTCACCGACACCGACTGTGTGGTGAGGCTGCCAGGTGTGTCCATCCGCCCAGAGCACAGTGCGATCTCTACGTTCCCTGCAAGCTGCCACCCCAGCTTACTTTTGCCGCTCTTTTTCCAGATGGTCGGCAGTGGGGTGGTGTCTTCTTTGCTGAAATCCAAAGTTCCTGCACCAAAGTCCAGGCTCGTAAGGGTGGTCTTCTACAGTTAGCACTGCCCAAGAAGGTGCCCCTGCTCACGTGGCCCTCTCTCCTGGT
Source organism: Pachyuromys duprasi (assembly GCA_028658305.1). Taxonomy (NCBI): domain Eukaryota; kingdom Metazoa; phylum Chordata; class Mammalia; order Rodentia; family Muridae; genus Pachyuromys; species Pachyuromys duprasi. Next base: position 12,968,857 of record CM053749.1, on the reverse strand, counting down.
AAGTTGCAGTAAGTGGATGGGAGTTGGGGATACCCAGTGTATCCAACAGGACCTAACTAGTGTATCTTTGGCAGAAGAAACCTCAAGGGACCCAAGAGCTGGTGCCAGGGTTGCGGTGCCAGGAGAATGGGCAGGAGCTGCCTCCCATTTCCCTGGAGCCATGTTCTGAGCCCCGCAGAGCTAAACAGGAAGCCCGAAACCAGAAGCGGGCCCAGGGCCGTGGTGAGGTAGGCTCAGGAGCTGGCCCTGGGGCACAGGCAGGGCCCAGCGCAAAGAGGGCTGTGCATCTCCGCAGAGGAACAGAAGGGGAGGGGTCCAGGGATGGCCCTGGCCCCCAGGGTGATGCTCCACCCTTCCTGTCTGACTCGGCCACCCAGGTGAGCGTGAGGTGCCTGCTTGGGATATTGGGGAAGGAATGTGAATTGGAGTGGGTGCCACCTGTCAGACCCAGGGCTAATCATGCCATTTTCTTTTGTTGGGGGTGTGTGATTAGGTTGAGGTTGAGGAGCAGCTCCATGTACCATCACTGAACCCTCAAACCAGTCTCCTGGGCTCAGAGAAGAATTTAGCCCTTTTGACAGGAGAGAAGACACTGTCCCCCAGGAATGACCCAGTTTCTGCAGTCATGGTCCGGAACAGAGACCCCGAGAAAGATGACCATGGCAAAGAGGAGATGGCAGTTGGAGCAGATTCTGCAAACTTGGTGGATGGTAACATGGGGATTGGCCAGGCAGGCCCCCAGGGTGGATTGCAGGGTTGATGGGTGGTTAGGGAGGAGTATAGGAACAGGCTGGAATTTGTCATTGGATTGGGCGCACTGAGCCATGGTCTCAACGTAGAACCAGAGTCCATGGTGAACCTGGCATTTGTCAAGAATGACTCATACGAGAAGGGGCCGGATTCAGTGGTGGTGCACGTGTATGTGAAGGAGATCTGCAGGGACACCTCTCGAGTACTTTTCCGAGAGCAGGACTTCACGCTCATCTTCCAGACCAGGTGTGTGGCTGTGGCTGACCAGGTGTGTGGCTGTGGCTGGGGCAGACAGTGGGCCTCAGGTGGGGATGTGTTGCAAGCCCTTTTTTTGTCCTTTCCCTTCCCTGTTCTGCCTCTGCAGGGATGGGAATTTCCTGAGGCTGCACCCGGGCTGCGGGCCCCGCACCATCTTCCGCTGGCAGGTGAAGCTCAGGTGGGTGGGGCCCAGCCCCGTTACTGCTCGTCTCTCTTGTTTTTCTGTCTCTCCGGCTTGTTTCGTCTCACCTGTTTGACCTGAAATCTCTCAACTTGACTTTTCCTTGACAGGAATCTGATTGAGCCAGAGCAGTGTACGTTCTGTTTCACGGCCTCTCGCATCGATATCTGCCTCCGGAAGCGGCAGAGTCAGCGCTGGGGGGGCCTGGAGGCCCCAGCTACACGAGGTCTGCACACGAGCTCCCTTCGATGCCTAAGCCTGCGTGATCAGGACCCCATCACACATGCTGCTAACCACCAGCCCTCTCATTCCCCCTTTTTAAGGTGCAGTGGGTGGTGCAAAGGTTGCCGTGCCGACAGGTCCAACCCCTTTGGATTCAACCCCTCCAGGAGGTGCCCCCCACCCCCTGACAGGCCAGGAAGAAGCTAGGGCTGTGGAGAAGGAAAAACCCAAGGCTCGGTCAGAGGACTCAGGGCTGGACGGTGTGGTGGCCCGCACCCCCTTGGAGCATGTAGCTCCAAAGCCAGAACCACACTTGGCCTCGGTGAGGACTCTGGTTTGGGAGGGCCAAGAATGTGGCTGGAAAGTGTGAGGGCTGCTCTGTGATGTTTCCTTTGCTTCCACAGCCCAAACCCACATGTATGGTGCCTCCAATGCCTCATAGTCCGGTGAGTGGAGATAGTGTAGAGGAGGAAGAAGAGGAAGAGAAGAAGGTGTGTCTGCCAGGCTTTACTGGCCTTGTCAATTTAGGAAACACCTGCTTCATGAATAGTGTCATTCAGTCTCTGTCCAACACTCGGGAGCTTCGTGACTTCTTCCATGGTAAGGTCAGGGCCAAGAGATGGGAACATAGGCAGAAGGGGTACCTCTCTCTCTCACACCTCTGCTTGACTGTTTTAGACCGATCGTTTGAAGCTGAGATTAACTACAACAACCCTCTGGGCACTGGTGGACGTCTGGCCATTGGCTTTGCTGTGCTGCTCCGAGCCCTGTGGAAAGGGACTCACCAAGCCTTTCAGCCCTCCAAGCTAAAGGTGATTTGTGGTCACTCCCATCCTTGTTTAGAGAGGGCTGGGAGGCCCAGCTAGTGAGGTGCCCAGGGACCAGGTATGACGATTCCTCACTAACACTTCGGCCTCTTCATCCAGGCCATTGTAGCCAGCAAAGCCAGCCAGTTCACGGGCTATGCACAGCACGATGCCCAAGAGTTCATGGCTTTCTTGTTGGATGGGCTACATGAGGACCTGAATCGGATCCAAAACAAGCCCTACACAGAGACTGTGGACTCAGATGGACGGCCTGATGAGGTCAGCTGGTAGGATTGTGGAACAGAGTTTCTGTGTCCCAGCCCTTAGTTCTCCTTAGTTCTCAGTTTTTTGTTTTTTTTTTCAGGTGGTAGCTGAGGAAGCATGGCAGCGGCACAAGATGAGGAACGACTCGTTCATTGTGGACCTGTTTCAGGGCCAGTACAAGTCGAAACTGGTGTGCCCTGTGTGTGCCAAGGTGTGGTGGACTCCCCTAGAGAGGCCCCCCTAGTTGGTTGGGCTGGTTTGGTCAGATTAAGTTGAAGCACATGCATTTTCAGGGAATGCTGGGCAATATTAGGGAAAGGAAGGTAGCAGAGAGGCCTTTAGTTCTCTGTGGTCTGAAGAAATCGGGCAGCATAGACCTGAGGTCAGGGTGTTTGGATGCACAGGGGTGGTGTTGCAAAGATAAGTAAGGTGTGCCAAAGTTATGGTAAGGTTGGAAAGGCATAGGAGATGAAGGTGAAGGGAAACGTGGGAAAATGGCTAAGCTGCCAGAAAAGGGGCATCACTTTTTCCTGATGATCCCCTTAGTCTAGTGCGTCAGGACTGCGTTTGTGACTGGCTGTGAGCACCCTGAGAGCTGTCCGGGAGGGAGCGTCTTGAGCCCTGTGACAGGCTAGTGTCATCTTGCATCCACAGGTCTCCATCACTTTTGACCCGTTCCTTTATCTGCCGGTGCCCTTGCCACAAAAGCAAAAGGTTCTCCCCATCTTTTATTTTGCCAGGGAGCCCCACAGCAAACCCATCAAGGTACGTAAAGAGCCCCGCCCTCTGGGCTGTCCTGGAAAAACAGGACTTTCCTTGCTCCCCCACACTGACTTTACCTTTGTTGCAAAGTTCCTGGTGAGTGTTAGCAAGGAGAACTCCAGCGCAAGTGAAGTTTTGGATTCCCTCTCTCAGAGTGTCCATGTGAAGCCTGAGAACCTGCGCCTGGCTGAGGTACATCTTTCCCAGGTTTCTGTATGAGTGTTGTGCTTGCTTGTCTGCATGTATGTATGTGTACCATGTTGTGCGCCTGGTGCCCATAGAGGCCAGGAGATAGTTTGTCAAACCCCCTGGAAATTGAATTACAGGCGGTTGTAAGCTGCCATGTATGTGCTGGGAGTGGAACCAAGATCTGGAAGAGCAGCCAGTACTCTTAATGCTGAGCCGTCCCTGCTGCCCTGCATAGTACTCTCCTCGGTGGATAAGGAGCTTGCTAGTTATCATAGGAGTAGAGGCCCTCAGTATGGAGGGCCAGTGTGGGTGACTCCTGCTCGGGTACTCTATGTACTCTTTGCCGCAGGGCAAGCACATTCTTTTAGTCCACAGATCCTGTCCTGCTCTGTTCCTGTGGACTCCAGTGCAGGACCAAGCCCTTCTTGGTGCTGTGAAACAGGCCCAGGGAAAGGTTTTCTCATACGGCATCTGTGTTCTTTATCTCCAGGTAATTAAGAATCGCTTCCACCGTGTTTTCCTGCCCTCCCACTCGCTGGACGCCGTGTCCCCGACTGACACGCTCCTGTGCTTCGAGCTGCTGCCCCCGGAGCTGGCGAAGGAGCGGGTTGTGGTGCTGGAAGTGCAGCAGGTGAGTGGGGGGCCCGAGGCCGCGGCTGGCGGGGCTGCCCACCCGCGCCCGGCCTCGCTGAGCCAGACGACCTGCCCCAGCGCCCCCAGGTGCCCAGCATCCCTGTCTCCAAGTGTGCAGCCTGCCAGCGGAAGCAGCAGTCAGAGGACGAAAAACTGAAGCGCTGTACCCGTTGCTACCGTGTGGGCTACTGCAACCAGTGAGGAACCCCATGGTCTCTCCCCTCCCATTTTCCCCACCTGCCACTTGCTATTCTGTCCTCCTCCCTGCACATAGACATATAGTTTAAGCCCTCCACCCACTTTTCCATTTTATTAGGCCTTGGGGGAAGCAGGGCTGGCATGCCTAGTCCCCAGGGCTTCAGACAAGTCCCTAATATGTAGTCACAGGACTTAGGTAAGGCCCTAGTCTTACCTTCTCCTTCCCTCCAGGTTCTGCCAGAAAACCCATTGGCCTGACCACAAAGGCCTCTGCCGCCCTGAGAACATTGGCTACCCCTTCTTGGTCAGTGTACCTGCTTCACGCCTCACTTATGCCCGTCTTGCTCAACTACTAGAAGGTTATGCCCGGTAAGAGCCCGGAGGCTGGGCAAGTATGGGTGGGAGTAGAGGTGTTCAGGTGGTAGACCAGTGGGGCAGAAGCCTTACTTGCCTTGTTATCTGCTGCCAGGTACTCTGTGAGTGTATTCCAACCACCCTTCCAACCTGGCCGGATGGCTTTGGAATCGCAGAGCCCTGGCTGTACCACATTGCTTTCGAGCAGCTCCCTGGAGGCTGGGGACAGTGAACGAGAGCCCAGTCAGCCTTCTGAGCCCCAGGTGGCGACTCCTGTGGCGGATGGGGATACCGGGGCTTCCCGCATGTGGCCGCCTCCTGATCGGGGTCCTGTACCTAGCGCCAGTGCAATTTCTTCTGAGATGCTGGCCACTGGGCCTGTTGAAGGTTGTTCCTTGCTTGCGAGTGAGAGGGCGTCCCGGCCGGAAGGTAAGAGCTGCTGAAATGCTTTGGATGCTGCAGTGATAACTTGGGGAGGTTGTTTATGTCATGGGTAGCTGAGCACTGATTGTCATGCTTTGGTTTAGCTGCTGTGCCTGGATACCAACACTCAAGTGAAGCCACGAATACCCACACACCCCAGTTTTTCATCTATAAAATTGATGCATCAAACCGAGAACAGCGGCTTGAGGACAAAGGTGCCTGATGCTGTGGGTGGAAGTCCTAAGGGTAGGTTGGCCTGGCTGCTCTGCACAGCCTTGTGACCACTGTCCTGCTCATCTGCAGGGGAGACACCATTGGAGCTGGGTGATGACTGCAGCCTGGCTCTGGTGTGGCGGAACAATGAACGCCTGCAGGAGTTTGTGTTGGTGGCTTCCAAGGAGCTGGAGTGTGCTGAAGATCCAGGCTCTGCTGGTGAGGCTGCCCGTGCTGGCCACTTCACCCTGGACCAGTGCCTGAACCTCTTCACACGGCCTGAAGTGCTGGCACCTGAGGAAGCCTGGTGAGGATGGGGCAGCATGCAGGTATTGAGGCAGGGTGGAGGGAAACCTGCTGGTTCTGACTCCTGTTCTGCGCCTCCCAGGTACTGCCCACAGTGCAAACAGCATCGCGAGGCCTCCAAGCAGCTGCTGTTATGGCGCCTACCAAATGTGCTCATTGTGCAGCTCAAGCGCTTCTCCTTCCGCAGTTTCATTTGGCGTGACAAAATCAATGACTTGGTGGAGTTTCCTGTTCGGTGAGCACTGAGTGAGCCTGGTGACTGTGGACAGGGCATAGGTGTGGGGCCACCCTGGGCTCCTGCCAGCTAACTGCTTCACCCTTCTCTGCCTGGGACTACAGGAACCTGGACTTGAGCAAGTTCTGTATTGGTCAGAAAGAGGAGCAGCTGCCCAGCTATGACCTGTATGCTGTCATCAACCACTATGGAGGCATGATCGGTGGCCACTACACTGCCTGTGCACGTCTGCCCAATGATCGCAGTAGCCAGCGCAGTGACGTGGGTGAGAGCACACACCGCCAGCAGGATATGCGCTGGGGTGGTGGGTACGGGCTGTGTTGACACGCTTCCCGTCCTACAGGCTGGCGCTTGTTTGACGACAGCACGGTGACAACAGTAGAGGAGAGCCAGGCCGTGACGCGCTATGCCTACGTGCTCTTCTATCGTCGGCGGGACTCCCCTGTGGAGAGGCCCCCCAGGGCAGGCCGCTCTGAGCACCATGCAGACCTTGGCCCTGCAGCTGAGGCAGCTGCCAGCCAGGTGAGGTGTAGGGAAGGTCTTACAGGCTAGCTGGGGATACAGCTTGCTTTCTTCCAGTCATAGGCCCTTCAAGCCTACAGAATTTAGGGACTGGGCTCCTTGACATTTGGGCCTCACCCAGGGGCATCCTGGAAGATAGCCTAGGGACACAGTTAAAGTGTACATTTATAGACATGCTGCCACCAGTGTGCACAAAAGTTCAGGTCAAAGAGTTGCCCTGAATCTCACTGGGCATGGTGCTGTAAGCAGACTAAACCTGACTTCTCCCAGCCCTCCCCGACATTCTCCATGAGAGCATAGACTCTCATTTGGGATCACTCTCGTGTTCTGGTGTGTACTCAAGTTAATCCCTGTCAGAGATGGCTGTCGCCTCGAGTGCCTGTTACACTTTCTGTGGTGAGCAACTGTCCCTACCGAACGTTCATGCTCTTCTGTCTCACTTGCTGATGCAGTGTTCCATAGGTCCATTCACCAGTAATTAGACCAGTAGTCTCCTTTCTCCTACCCACACCCTTGAGCCCTCTCTGTCAGACTCAGAGGCACAGCACAGTGGTCAGGATCTGGACATGGGTAATTCCAAGATTGCCGTGGGATTGGCTACTTTTCCTCTGTGAGCTGGTCCCTTCTGTGGGAGGTCTGGACTAAAGTCTGACCAGGTAACTGCACCCTTGGCCAGGAAAAGCTACATGGGGATTAAAAAGCTGCCTGGAGGAAGCCAAAGGCTGTCGGGGTTGTTCCATCCTACTGCTCTCAGTTTAGAAGCCTTGGTCCTGGCTACCCACCTACTTCCCTGCTGCTTGATCTGGAATGCGGGGGCTTAGGCCCAGTCACCTTGATGTGGCGGTCTTGGCTAGGGGTCTCAGGGAAACTGGGGCCTCCCCATCCTCTGGGTGCTGATGGCCCTTTCCACATACCATAGGCTTCCCGGATTTGGCAGGAGCTCGAGGCCGAGGAGGAGATGGTGCCCGAGGGTCCTGGGCCTCTGGGCCCTTGGGGGCCCCAAGACTGGGTGGGCCCCCCGCCACGTGGCCCTACCACACCAGACGAGGGCTGCCTCCGATACTTTGTCCTGGGCACCGTGGCGGCTTTGGTGGCCCTTGTGCTCAACGTATTCTATCCTCTGGTATCTCAGAGTCGCTGGAGATGAGCTCACCCGCAGGCACTTGCTGTGAGCTGGCCTACCTGCCTGCTCACCAGGCCAGGCCTGCCTTTGTGGTGGGAAACAGCTCTGGGCTCTGGCCTCAGTGTCTGGATCTGGTGGGAGACTTGTGTGGACTGCAGCCTCTGCAGGGGCAGAGTACCCTAGGGTGTGTGTCCATCCAGTTGTCTGTTCGTCCTGTTTCTCTGGCCCTTGTCCTAGGGCTTGGCCCTACTGGAACTATTTCCTGTATTTAAAGTGTTAATAAAGTGAGTATTCAGGCCCGATCTCGTCTCTCTGTCTAAACGCCGCTGCTGTCTGCGCCTGCCTAGGGCCCCTCCCTTGGGTGCCGGGGCTCTGAGCCAGCACCCCCGGGATGCCAGGCAGTATGCTGGGCAACCCCCAACCCCTGTCCTCGTATTCTGTTGCAGGGACTAGGCCCTGGCCAGGCCCCCGAGGTGGCCCCCACGCGGACAGCCCCTGAACGCTTCGTCCCCCCTGTGGACCGCCCAGCCCCCACGTACAGCAACATGGAGGAGGTCGATTAGCAGGTCCCTGGCTGATGGAGGGACTGGGTTTGGGGGATCCCCTACAGAGGGCCATCTCTTTGCCACTTTTTCTTCTGTCAGAGGACACTGGCTCCACCAGTGGGAAGTTGGGGTCATGATTTGGGGGTGGGAACCTCATAAATTGTGACCTCATGTCAACTTGGTCCCCAGGTTAGTGGGCCTTGGCTTTTTCAGCTGCCTTCAGTGCTGCGTGTTTGACTCTCAGTTGTACCTTCAATTCTTTCTGACCTGCATTATAAACATAATTTTATTCTAAGAATTGTAATTTTTTTGCATTTTGGAAGTGATTGCTGCTGTTTAAATATATTTTAAAAATAAATAATAAATAAGCCAACTTAGTGACTGATCCACAGCATGTTGTGGCCCCTCCCCTCCCGCCGTCCTCATCTGGTATTTGTGTGTTCGCAGTCAAGGTCCTGGAGTTTGCTGGTCTCGGGATATGGGATCATAGCTCATTTTCTCTGGGTCACTGTAGAACTTTGTCGCTGTGATGAACTGCCTGCTAAAAGCAACCTAAGGAGGAGAGAATTTGTTCATGCTCGTAGTTTGAGGGTCCAGTCAGCATGGCAGAAAGGGCACTTGGAGTTGGTCACATCTGAAGTGAGGAAGCAGGGGGTGAGGAATGCTGGCAGCTCAGCTTGCTTGCTTTTCATTCAGAGCCAAGCCTGTGGAATAAATGGTGCTGTCGCTGTCCACACTTAGGGTGGCAAGTAGATAATTCTTTTTCTTTCTTCCTTTCCTTTTTCCTTCTTCCTTTCCTTTTTCCTTTCCGTTTTTCTTTCCTTTAACAGGGTTTCTCTGTGTAGTCCTGACTGCCCTTGAACTCACTCTGTAGACCAGGCTAGCCTAGAACTCAAGAAATATGCCTGCCTTTGCCCCTGAGTGCTGGAATTAAAGGCATGCACATCTACCACATGGCCAAGTTGACAGTATTAACCATCACAGTCATGGAGCCCTGTGGTATCATCCTCCTGGAGGTTGCCTGCTACCTGGCATCCCATTGGTTCTGGCTCCCCTCTTGTGTTGGAAGTATCTATAATTGGCATTAGTTAAGACTGTAGTACATCCGAGGTTAGAGTAGTACCCATGAAACTGTGGAGCTGATAACACGGGTTAAAAAGTGCAAACCCTGTAACAGCCCGGGGATAACCAAGCAGCGGGCTAGAGGGTACGTGGAGGGGCGGAGAGTCCTTGGCAAGACCCTCTCCTTCCTTCTGAAGCTTCTGCAGCAGTTTAAAAATACCTGCTTCCCTTGAGAGAATGAGGAAGAACTGCTCTGAAAAGAGGAAAGCAGAGCACCAGAGACAATCTTCCTCAGCTTCCTACTGGTGGAGGGGTTCTGGGCCTTCAGATCACGCTCTTGCCAATTGCCCAAGGGTATTCACCTACATGTCCACAGGCATACCTATCGTTGTACATTTTCTTCCGTACCAGGGATTTGTGTAGTCAAGTGATCTACCACTGAGCTAAGTCCCCAACTGCTGTACAAACATAAGAAACTTTGCTTCTATCTGTACTGTCTCTCTGTATTCTCCAATTACTTGAGAATAGCGTGGGCATCTGTAGAGAGATGGGCAGCAAAGGTAATTAGGGAGCTGGCCTGGAGAGATGACTGGTGATTGCTCCCTGGGCTTTTAGAGTTCGATTCCCAACACCCACACATTAAGCAGCCCCCAACTTCCTAAAACCCCAACCTCAGGGAATTTGACCCCATCTCTGCCTTTTCTTGGGTACCCACAGCACCCCTAACCCCCACACAATTGGATCTAGAGAAGCCAGAAGCAGAAAGAGGAGAGGTCAAGTTGTGAATGGGGCCAGCAGCATCCTCAGGTCCACAGAGCCAATGAACATGAAGTTCAGCTTGCAGCTCTCACTACGCCCCTTCAGAGCTGGGAGTTAGGGGTAGCAGTGGGCTACTGGAAAATTGTCACTACATGATCACAACTGGCTTTTTTCCAGGGGGCTCCACTATAAAAAGGCCACGTGGTGGTGGTGGCTGTGACTGCGGCGGCCCTGTAGGTATGGGCTGTGTAACAGGATTGTGTGCTGCACTGTCTTTGCTGAGCCCGTGCCACCACTGTGTAGCCTCTAGATGCTGTTGGTCTATGCCACTGACACTTGGTTATGCACCTGGCTGACCCCATGCCATGATGGGTTTCACTGGCTACTACCCAGCTTTTCTAGTGGGTTATTCTTGGATGTGGTACTCCTGCAGGAAAGCTAACCTAGAGGCTAGGGCCATTCATTTCTGCTCTGTGTAAGTCATGTTTCCTAAGGTCTGATTAAACATCCTGTTGTCACTTGTTCCTTGTGACATGGAGCCACTGGTATCTGAGGAGACTAGGTAAAGGGGTGCCGCTCCTGTTCCCACTCAGGAGGCTATTGCCAGACCTGCAAGGCTTAGTGTGGTGGTGACAGAGTTGGAATGAATCCTTGGGCAGCACCAGGTACTGAAGAAACATTGGCAGCGACATTGGATATTTTTGTTTTGAGACAGGGTCTTGCTAGACAGTTGAGGCTAGCCTCAGTCTAATTGTAATCCTGCCTCAGCCTCTTAACTGCTAGGATAACAGGCATGTGCCACTATTGCCTAGATCTAGAACACAGTCAGGCTTGTGCACAAATGCCTCTACCCGCTGAGCCACCCACTAATCCTTTGTGTTTTGAGACAGGTCTCTCTATGTTGCCTGTTTCCAGGGGAAGCTTGGATTACAGGTTCAGGCCACTGCACTGGACTTTGCACAAAATTTCTTTCTTCTTCTTCTTTTTTAAAATAACAACATAGTATCTTTTATTTTTAATGTTATTTTTCATTTTAAAATTTATTTTCTAGCCAGGTGGTGGTGGCACATGCCTTTAATCTCAGCACTTGGGAGGCAGAGGCAGGCAAATATCTGAATTTGAGGCCAGCCTGGTCTTCAGGGTGAGTCCAGGTCAGCCAGGGCTACACAGAGAAACCCTGTCTCGAAAAACAAAAACAAAAAATGTTATGTGTATGAGTGTTTTGCTTGTATGTCTGTCTGTGCACCACGTGTGTGTCTAGCGCCTGTGGAGGCCAGAAGAGGGCTTTAGATCCCCTGCCACTGGCGATGCACACAGTTGAACTGCTTTGTGGGTGCTGGGAATTGAACACAGGTTCTTTGGAAGAGTAACCAGTGCTCTTCTTAATTGCTGAGACAGCTCTCTCAGAATATCTTTTTTTTCCCCTTGACATTTCATATATGTAAACAATGTATCTTTTTGTTTTCTTATTTTTTGAGACAGAGTCTCACTATGTTGCCCTAGTCAGCCCGGAACTCTCAGGAATCCACTTGCTTCTGCCTCCCGAATTTAAAGGCAAATGCAGTCTCTCCCAGCAACAATGTATCCCGCTCCTCAACTACCTGCTCTTACTAACCCTCAAGAGGTTTGCTTTCTTCTGGTAATCCACTGGATCCAAGCAGTGCTGCGTGTGGCATGTTGATGGATCGTGTTCGCCTGAGATTTTAAGGAAATCCCAGAACGCTCTATGAAGTCGCTCTTGGCCTTTCTTTCCCTTCCGTCTCCGTGTTGTGTCCCAGTTCTCACCTAAAAAGTGCCAGGTTTATGTGGTCCCTAGATAGACCGTTTTATACACATTTTCTACAGTGATTTGGACCGAGAATTCAGGGAATTCATTTTATCAGCTGTTTCCATGACAACGCAAAAGCTGTGACGTTGAAAAACGCGACCGGAACTCATTTTTCTGCTCTCCGAGAACAGGATGGGGGCGGATTCCTAGCGCTGAGGGAGAAAGCCTGAGTCTTCCTACAGTTTTGTTGCTAAACACTTTCACTCTCCACGCCCGAGGCGGATTTTCTAAAGTCGCGTGGACCCCACCCAGCCAGCGGCCTAGAACCAGAGAGCCGGAAGCCAGCTGCCCGGAAAAGCCGGTCGGGCCGCTCGGCGCGGAGGCGGCATGGACTGGCTGGCGGCCCCGCCCCCTCCCGCTGCGGAAGGCCGCCATTGGTTCTCGTCCAGGCTCCGCGCTCTTATTGGTCAGTGAGCGAAGGTCGCTGTGCCGATGCGGCCCAAAGTTTCTCTTGGTTTCCGGTGTCCCTGCTATGGCGACTCCGGATTCGCTGGCCCTGTTCACTGGCCTCGGCCTGAGCGAAAACAAGGCGCGCGAGACGCTCAGGAACGCGGCTCTGAGCGCTCAGCTGCGGGAGGCGGCGACCCAGGTGCGAGTCCCTTTCCCCGTGGCCGCAGCTGCCTCCTGTGCGTCGGAGCAAATGTCCGGCTCTTGCCTTGTGGGAAGAGGAATGCTGATCTTCACAGTAAAGTGACTCATCCTAATTCACTGGCCATGGGCCTTTTCCCCCGACCCCTCTGACTCCAGGCTCAGCGAACTCTGGGCTCTACCATCGACAAGGCTACCGGGACCTTGCTGTATGGCTTGGCCTCCAGACTCAGGGATACCCGGCGTCTTTCTTTCCTTGTGACCTACATAGCTAATAAGAAGATCCACACTGAGCTCCAGCTGAGTGGTGAGACCCCCTACCAGATCCACCCTCAAACTCTCCCTCAGCCAAGACTCCTGTTTGCTTTTTTTGTCGAGTTCGCAGTTGCTTTCTGGGTATGAGGTTGTGGCCAGGCATTAGGGCATGGAGGGAGAGACCCTCCATGGATATGATATGGTATGGATAGAATGATCACGAGGAGAGGCCTGCTTCACAACACATGCTTCTCTTTCTGTGGCCTTGGGGCTTCTTTCCAAAGGTGCCAGGGCCTAACCTCCTAGGCATCTAGGTTACCAAAACAGTTGAGGCTTCATGGCATCAAGGCCCTATCAGTCCACTTCTTGGAGCTGAGTTGCCCGGGTAACTTTCTTTCCTTTTTCAGCTGCTCTTGAATATGTGCGGAGTCATCCCCTGGATCCCATTGATACCAAGGACTTCGAGCAGGAATGTGGTGTGGGTGTGGTGGTGACACCGGAACAGATTGAGGAAGCTGTAAGTCCTTTCCCCAAGGCATCAGAGCTTCAAGCTCTGGCTCTGCGAGTGGTGTGGCACACCTAGAGTGTGCGTGTCAGTTGCTAGAATGTTTCTGAAGAGGCATCCCTGAGCTGTACGGTTTGGCTTTCTGCAGGTGGAAGCCACCATAAATAGGCACCGTCCCCAGCTCCTGGTGGATCGGTACCGTTTTAACATGGGGTTGCTGATGGGTGAGTAGGATCTGAGACAGGGATTTGCTTTTAGGCTGACCATTCTGGTTGTTCCTTTTACTGGGGCATATATGAAAGGGAGGTGGGAGGATGAGCAAGGAACACCTTAGTAGTGTTCTGACTGGGCCAAGGTTCTGATTCCTGTATTGGCCAGGACTTCGTTGAGGAGGGGAAGAAGTACCTCCTATTGCCTCCTTGCAGCTTCTTGTGCCCATACTCTTAGGAGAGGCTCGGGCTGCACTCAAATGGGCAGATGGCAAAATGATCAAGCATGAAGTGGATATGCAGGTGGGTGCCTCCCTGAGATGAAGTTAGACTCTACTGAGGGATAAAGGGGAAGGAGACCCTGAAAGAGACAGTGGAGCCCAGTGTGTGTGTGTGTGGGGGGGGGTAGCATGTGACTTGGGCCTTTTAGTTAGCATGAATCACGTCACTGTGAAGCTCAGTTTCCTCTTCCCACAAACGGGCCGTGTGACCTTTCTCTTGATATGCTGGCAAAGAATCACAAGAGCATAATGCCTGAGGTGGACTGTTTATCTTGATTCTGGGCTCACATTATTTCTCTGTAAATGGCAGCATTTATTTCCTTGGGCCCAGGATAAACCCTCAAAAAGGGGGAAAAAAACCATTCAAGGTCAGTAGAAACATGTGAGGAACCTGGCTGGGTAGAGGGAAGGGCTATCTTTGAGTTCTTACCTGGTTGGCATAGTGAGTTTCAGGCCAGCCAGGGCTACATAGTGAGATCCCATCTCAAACAACAGCAACAACAATAAAACATTGAGGAGCTAGGGTGGGATGGGCTGGATAGGCTCGTGTGGTGGATGCTGGCAGAAAGGCCAGAAAGCCCTTGGTTGTGTGGGAAGGACTCCATCAGGAGATTCTTGTGAGAGGCCATCACTATGTTTGACTTTGGTATCTGCTCAGGTTCTCCACCTTCTGGGGCCCAAGATGGAAGCTGATCTGGAGAAGAAGCCTAAGGTGAGGCTAGGCATTGCCCAGGTCACCTGGGGGTGAAGTAGAAATAGAGGGAGAAATAGCTGGAGAAGGAAGTGTCTGAACCCATTCCATCAGATCTTGCCCAGAGAGAGTGATGTAATTGCTATGCTTCTCTTAGGTGGCAAAGGCTCGGCTGGAAGAGACAGACCGGAAGACTGCCAAAGACGTGGTGGAGAATGGTGAGAAGCCTGAGGCGCCTGTTATATTCAGCTCCTGACTTCTGGGCATTCTGTGTGAAGGACCTTACAGCACAGGTTTCTCAGGCCCTCGCCTTATCGATCCTTCTGTTTACTCAATTGGGATTCCTGGAGTTTCCTTTATTCCTTTTGCCTAGCGATTGGCATTTGAGACCTGAGAAGTTTAGTTCTGTAGCTCTTCTCTCTGGGAATTGGTGAAGAGGGGCCAGCTCAGGTCTGGTTTTAGAATATTGATAGCTGTCATGGATATTTTCCTGAGTGGGTATGGTAGTTTTATTTATAAGACAAGAACTGGGCAGTGATGGTGCATGCTTTTAATCCCAGCACTTGGGAGGCAGAGGCAGGTGATCCCTGGGTTCAAAGCCAGTCTGGTCTACAAAGTGAATTTTGGGATAGCCAACACTATACAGAGAAACCCTGTCTCAAAAAATTAAAAAAACCAAAAAACAAAACCCCAAAACAGAAGGCAACGTTCTTGATTTTTTCCTATCAGGTGAGGTTGCTGGCCAGACCCTGTCCCTAATGGAACAGCTTCGGGGGGAGGCCCTTAAATTTCATAAACCAGGTAAGCGGGCACCTTGAAATTCTGGAGTGTGCTGGTGATGAGCTTTATAGCTAGGCTTGTAGAGCCAGGATACTTGGCTGACAGCCTGGACATCAGATTTGTTCTGCCCCTGACAGGTGAGAACTACAAGACTCCAGGCTATGTGACCACGCCGCACACTATGGATCTGCTGAAGCAGCACCTAGAGATCACTGGGGGACAGGTGCGTAGGGATGTGGTCAGGCAGATACTGCTTGAGTGGCTAAGCTGCCTCCATCCTGCTTCATCTCACCTGTTACCATGTCCTCCCTAGGAAGAAGCGTCTGTTTTTATAGGGTGATCTGAACTCTCAGCTCATTTTTCCTGTCTCATTCCTTTACTCAGGTACGTACCCGGTTCCCCCCAGAGCCCAATGGAATCTTGCATATTGGACATGCCAAAGCCATCAATTTCAACTTTGGTTATGCCAAGGTAAGCGTGTGTCTAGGTCCCTGGCAAGTAATATGATCACTGGCTACTCCTATTACTGTACTCCAGAAAGGTGTATTTCTGTCTTGCCTTTTGAAGCTGCTAACAGAGACCGTAGAGGGAAACCACAGGAAAGAGGTCTCCTCAGGGACTACTGGGTTCACCGGAAGAGAACTAAAATGATTCTTTAGCTATATAGCCACTGGATTTGTGATTTCACTGTATAGCCCTGATGGCCTTGAAGTTAGAGAGTTCACTTTCCAAGTGCTAGGATTAAAGGCATGTACCACTATGCCCCATGGATGGTGCATTCTTGAATTCCTTTTATTTAACTTTTCAGTTTTTTGATGCTGGTCATCAAAAGAAGACATTGATTAAAAGAATATTTTTAGGGGGCTGGAGAGATGGCTCCGTGGTTAAGAGCAATTGTCAGTCTTGCAGAGGACCTGTTTCAGTTGCTAGCACCCACATGGTGGCTTATAACTGTGTAGAACTACAGTTTTAGGGAATAGCATCTTCTAACCTGTGAGAGCACTAGTCACACACATGGTGTGAGCACATGCATGCAGGCAAAACACTCAAGTCTAAAAAAAATGTGTGTGTGCGTGCGTATGTGTTGCTATTGCACATACGTACATGTCGAAAATATTTTGGGCATCTGTTCTTTCCATCGTAGATTTTGAGAATCAAACTCAGATCATTAGGCTTGTATAGCAAGCCTATACAAGTTGTATGCTCAACTTTCAGTGGCTGCACTCTGCATTGTGACAATGTCGGAGTGTGACAGCTCGGCCTGGAGGGCCTGGTGGGTGTGCGGGATCTAACAGATGCTCCCACTCCTATAGGCCAACAATGGTATCTGTTTTCTGCGCTTCGATGACACCAACCCTGAGAAGGAAGAAGCAAAATTCTTCACTGCTATTTATGACATGGTGACCTGGCTGGGTATGGATTGGGTGAGGCCTGGGCAGGCCTCTTGGTGCGTGGACCTCCTTGTGGGCCATGGCTTTGGCCAGTTAGTGACTCTTGCTGGCTGTTCAGACAATGTCTCTACTGCCTTAGGTTACACACCTTACAAAGTGACATATGCCTCCGACTATTTTGACCAGCTGTATGCCTGGGCTGTGGAACTCATCCATAGGTGAGGCTAGGCCCAAAATGTTGAACCAGGTCAGCTGACCAGGTCACGGGCCACCTGCACATTCATATCCTGCTTTCACAGGGGCCAAGCTTATGTGTGTCATCAGAGAGTGGAAGAGCTCAAAGGCCACAACCCTTTACCTTCACCTTGGAGGGACCGGCCTATTGAGGAATCACTGCTGCTTTTTGAGGTGGAGTCCCAAAAGGGAGGCTTGGTTTGGGTAGGCGAGTGTCCTGAGGATGAGAGGCACCTGTGTTTAGAGTTAGCCTGATCTCTTGTTCTCAGGCAATGCGCAAGGGCAAATTTGCTGAGGGTGAGGCCACACTTCGAATGAGGTTGGTAATGGAAGATGGCAAGATGGACCCTGTGGCCTATCGAGTCAAGTATACACCACACCATCGCACAGGGGACAAATGGTACATACTGGCATGGGGATGGGTGATAAGGCAGCATGGCTGTGGATTGGGGCAATAGCCAATGAAATATGGCAGAGGGGCTGGTTGGGGTTTACTGCCTGTGTTCTACAGGTGCATCTACCCCACCTACGACTACACACACTGTCTCTGTGACTCCATTGAGCACATCACCCACTCACTGTGTACCAAGGAATTCCAGGCTCGGTGAGGAGGCTGAGGTTATGGGGTGGGTAGGGCTAGGGGATTCTTTACTTGTTTAGAGTGTTTATATGCATGAGTTGGGGTGTGGGTACTGCAGCATGTGTGCTGAGATTAGAGTAGCTCTCTCCTTCCACTATGTAGGTTCCAGGGCTCCAGTTTGGTTCTCTAGACGTGGCATTAAGTATCTGCCCGCTGAACATCCTCGCTGGCCTCTAGTGCTTTTTCTGTGGTGTCTTCCTGTCTCTAAACCTATGCTTTCATCCTAGACGGTCTTCCTACTTTTGGTTATGTAACGCGCTGGATGTCTATTGCCCTGTTCAGTGGGAATATGGCCGCCTCAATTTGCACTATGCAGTTGTCTCAAAGCGGAAGATTCTCCAGCTTGTAGCAGCTGGTGCTGTCCGGTAGGTGTGGCCACTGAGTTCACCAGAGGATGCAGTACTAGCAGCATGTGCTGTTTAAGGTTTTCTGACCACCCTCTTATCCATAGGGACTGGGACGATCCACGGCTCTTTACGCTCACTGCCCTACGACGAAGGGGTTTTCCACCTGAGGCCATCAACAACTTCTGTGCTCGGGTATAATCCAGGGGACTGAGTGGGTAGAAACAGGCTAAGTGTGGCAATATGTGGTTGTGGCTATGACTGATGAGCTTTCCTGACAGGTGGGGGTGACAGTGGCACAGACCACAATGGAACCTCATCTTCTGGAAGCCTGTGTGCGGGACGTGCTGAATGACACAGCCCCACGTGCCATGGCTGTGCTAGAGCCATTAAAAGTTGTCATCACTAACTTTCCTGCACCCAAGGTGGGCCTGCCTCTGTGTGTGTGTGTGTGTAAATGCCTAGTATCTGGGATGACTCATACCTATCTCCTGCTATAGCCCTTGGACATCCAAGTGCCAAATTTCCCAGCTGATGAGACCAAGGGCTTCCACCAGGTTCCTTTTGCTTCCACTGTCTTCATTGAGAGAACCGACTTTAAGGAGGTAAACAGGGGTTTAGTGCTATGACTGTTTTGGGGGTCTTTTAATATCCATCTCCTTCCCGCTCCTTTACCATGAACCAATCCCTGACAAATGTGGGGATGGAAGAAGCCTTGTTCTTGTTTGCAGCTTCTGTATCTTCCATGCTTTTTTCTAGGAGTCCGAAGCAGGCTATAAGCGCCTAGCTTGGGGCCAGCCTGTGGGCCTGAGACATACTGGTTATGTCATCGAGCTGCAGCATGTTGTCAAGGTCAGAGACAGCCGCCATCTTTCTATACAGTGCCTGCTAGAGCCAAGGTTTGTATGTAGCCAGCAGCCTTAGTAGAGATCCCTGCTCTGACTGCATCCTCCTCACTTCAAGGGCTCCAGTGGCTCTGTGGAATCCTTGGAGGTGACATGTAGACGAGCTGATGCTGGAGAGAAGCCGAAGGCCTTTATTCACTGGGTGTCACAGCCTCTGCTGTGTGAGATTCGCCTCTATGAGCGACTGTGAGTGAACATACCTGGGACTGGGCGGTCACAAGATGGGAATTGCATGCTGTGGCTCTCCAGCTGGGCCTCTGACTTCCCTCTGGCCACAGATTCCAGCACAAGAACCCTGAAGACCTTGTTGAAGTGCCTGGTGGATTCCTAAGTGACCTGAACCCGGTAGGCTCATGGAGTGTGAGGTGAGGCTGGCGGCCTCTGAGCTGGATTGGTACGTGAATTCTCTCTTTGCAGGCATCGCTTCAAGTAGTGGAAGGAGCATTAGTGGACTGCTCTGTGGCTTTGGCAAAGCCCTTTGACAAGTTTCAGTTTGAGCGACTTGGGTACTTCTCTGTGGATCCAGATAGCCAACAAGGACAGGTACTTTACCTCCATTTTTCCGCAGTCCTGATGGTGGCTGCTGTAGACTTCCTACGGTCCCTTAGCTTTCACCAATTACCTCAGAAGAAATTGGCTCAGAGGTTAAGGCCAAGCAAACATTTTATAGGGCCCTAACTTTTTTACTCATCAAAATAGCAGGCCTGCTTAGTTTGTCATAATCCTCATTAAACTAAAGGACAGCACAGTCATCTAGTTTCTTATATAATATTAGAGTTATTGAGAACCATGATCCTTTCTCCCTTGATACATCACCTCCTTGGTGATGAGGTAAGGGGCCTAGTTCTGGGTTGTTGGTCATTTTTCTTCCTTTGCCTTTTAGCTTGTCTTCAACCGAACTGTCACACTAAAAGAAGATCCAGGAAAGGTGTAACCTGAAAACATGTGGCCCTACCTCATCCTGGAGGTTTGGGGTGATCTCACCACCCCATACTCCATTTCAATAAAGAATAAAGAAATCTTCCCGAAGTCTGTGTGTTGTTGCCTTTCTAGTATTTGAGGACCCTAGACATGCTGTGTGAGTTGGCAGTGGTGGCACTTACCCTTGTCGCCTGAAGGAATGGGCTTCCCAGAACAGAGAGATGGCGACAAACTGCCACCATACTTCTTGGTTCTAAAGGCAGATACATGGCTGCAGTCAGAATCACACTTCCTGTGATACACTGGGCCGCTGCAGTTATCAGCCTTATGAACGGATCCCTTTTGTGTGTCCGTGGCCAGGCAGATCAAGAGACACATGATGCCCTATGTGATCATTGAGAACAACCTGTCTACTGCTTAAGCATAGCGAGATAAGGTGTAAGTGCTGTGGGGGCCCCTCAAGTTTAGAGACCCAAGAAGGCTCCCTGGATGGCTATACAGTGCTGAGATCCGGTTGCTGGCCATGCTGGCCCTTAGGTGGGACCCCGATCTCAGAAGATGACTTTTCAGAGTTTGCCAGGACAGAAACAAATGCAGGAGGCAGAAAACATCTACCACAAGCTGATGGCTCTCTGGGTTGATGTGAGCTGACGGTGAGGCTGTAGGTGAGTGCCTGCAGCTTTAAAGCCTTCCACATTTTCCCTGTATACAAACACTAGGCTACCCAAGGCCCGCTTTAAGGTGGACCTGACTGTGGCAAGCTCATCTCAGATGCTAGCTGATGGTGAGGGTTCCAGAACTCGTTTTCTCCAGTGTATCAGTCCCCAAGCATTTCCCAGGTGCGGTACAGCTGGTGAAGCCGGCCTCAGTTTAAGAGCTTGGGGGGACCACCTTAACCACGAGGCCGGGCTAGGCCGGGCTCCGCCTCGCCAGGAGCTGTGCGACTAAAAGAGGCGCTAGCCAGACGCCTGCAGATGCGCTTAAGAAGCACACTCCCAGACCCAGGGCAGGGGCAGAACACCCCCCGGAGCGCGAACCTCGCGCTTAGGCTCCGCCCTGCTCGGAGGGGCGTCCATGGGCGTGGCGGCCCTTCCCACAACCAAGGAACCGCTCTCCGCTCCACAAGCCTCCCTTTCAGTCCGAAGCGTTCCCTTTAAGTCTGACCGGCAGCTCTCGCGGGATCCGACGCTCCGATTCTCGCGAGAGGGCCATTCGGCTCCCATTGGTTGCGAGGGTTGAATGTAAGATGGCGCCCAGGGAGCTGTGAGGAGAAAATCCTGTCGGTCTTGGAGCAGCGACGGCAGAACCGGGGCCCCGGGCGGTGAAGCGGGGCCGGCGGGTCGAGCGGAGGCAGCGGCGGCGGTGACGTCGCCGGGTGAGGGCTCTGGTGCGGGCCGGAATGCGGCGCGGCTGCGGGACTGGGACAGCAGGCCCACCCCACACAACGGCGGGCGGGGGCGGGCGGGCCGCTGCCGCTGGGCCCAGGCGACCTCGGGCGGCTTCGGAACGGAGAACGTCCCTCGGCTCGCGTGCCTCCGCCCCGCGGGTGGGGGAGGGGCGGACCTGGGCTCGGGGTGGGCGCGGCGCGCGAGGGCGCGCAGGGGCGGGCGCGCGCACGGGCCTGTTTTTTTTTTTTCTTTTGCGCGCGGTGGCGCGCGCGCTGTGCGGTCCTCTCGTTGCGCGTAGCCGCCCGACGTGCGCGTCCCCGTTGGCTCTCAGCTGTGGCCCGTGGGCTAGAGCGGCTTCCGGGGCGCGCGCCTCCCCGCGACCCCCGTTTCGCGGCGCGCGCCGTGCTGTTGGTTGGTCGTGCTGTCGCCCCGAGGGCGCGCAGGACACCCCTTCCGCGCCGAGGGCCGGCGGCCTGGCGGACGACCGACTTGCTGCGTGGGGAAGGTTGAGGCTTGGGCCGCTCCTGCCCTGCTGACGTCCGGCGGCTTAGGTCTGCGGAGAAACGTAGCGGCTCTGCTGTCCGCCTTGCGGCTCCGCTCCTCTGTGAGGCGGACGAGATTGCTCGCACTAACTGAAGAATGCTGTTATTTAAGCGAGGCCCATGTATTGGGTGGGTGCTTGGGGAGGGCGCTACCCTGCTTTGGAAACCGAGTCCTATTGGCCAGAGAGGGCATTGGGTCCCCCTGGGTTTCCTCACCTTGTGCTGGTGCTTTGTGCCGAGGAGAAGGTTAACATTACAAGGCCCTGCTTTTCTTCCGTTAGAAACCAATTCTTCCATAAGCGCAATTGATACACGTCACCTCTGTGCGCTCCGGAAAGAGATCCTCTTATGCGTGTGGTACGAAACTCCGAGCTTTAAAATTCCCCTTTAAATCCTTAAACGCAGCCGTTTCCCCCTCCCCGCGTGAGTGGGAGGGGCTTGCTTTTCTGATCTTATTAAGGGCTTGGTTCTTAACCTTTATAAACTTGATCAGTGCTTTACCTTTTTTCTTTGTGATTTCTAAAGTGTCCAGCGACATTTCTAAAATCTGCCCATGTTACTATGAAAACTAAGTGACTTAAGTCCTCAGCTTTTGTGTGTGTGTGTTGTGTGTCCCAGCGCTGTGATCTGGGGTCAAGAAAATACTAGGTTTTTTGGTGGATGGAGAACTATACAGCTCTTTTTTTTCTAAGACAAAACATCTGCTAGTTTGTTTTGCAGTTTTGTTGCATTAAGGTTGAAAAAAAGCAAGCTAAAAGGAGTAATAGTAGCAATCGAATTTGATAGTAATGATTTTTAATATACTGTATTTTTTTAAGAACAAAGTTAAAACTTAAAAAGAGGCTGAGGATGGAAGGAACTTCTTTGTTCTATCTTCTTCAGAATGTTAGAAGTCTTAAGAACTCAGGACAAGCAGCAGACATACATGCAACATGGTGACTGGTGAGTTTAAATCATTCATATGCTGGAAGTATGTGTGCAGTCCGTTATCCCCTATCCCCTTGGTAATTCTGAAACTTTATAAATTCTGTCATTCATTCTTCGTGTTGTCTGCCAGAAACCTAGCTACTAGAAAACTGCAGATGAGGGTAACTGTTGCTTGGACTGTGGTCCCTTAAAATCCTAAGTCAGTGGAACATGCAGAATTAACATTGCAAAGCACCAATTAAGAACCTAAATGATTTTCCAAAAAACAAACAAACAAAAAGAAAAAAATCTCCCAAACTATTAGGTCGAGTTTATTGAGGATGTGTTTATAAACTTTTTATACCTTTTAAGCTTGCTTATTCTGGATTATCTTTTTTTTTTTTTCTTTTAAACAAACAGCCAGTGCTTCTATCAGCTAGTATTAGCCTGGTAGATAAAGTCTGTCTAGTCCTTTAAGATAAGCTTTTATATTCTCCAAGAACTTACACTGTTCCATATCTCCTTACATAAGCTTACATTTTTAACCAAAGTTCAAGAAATGGTTGAATATTGTTGTGAATTTGCATTAACTTGAAAAAAAAAACAGGAATATCACAAGTCAAAACAAAGTTAGGGACTTTGGGTGTGGCTGTGCTTTTTTATAACACCTTCAAAATCAAGGATATTTTCCTGTAAGTTTGCATGATTTTAAGCAGTAGTGGTTTGTACTTGATGTGCCATGCTTAATTCTGTTCTTTTTAAGTGGCCATGCTGTCAGGCCTGAGAATGAGGTGGTACGTGAACCTTTTCTTTACTTTCCCGAATTTAGTTCCAGGTGTAAGTCCTCTCAGAGCCTCAGTATTTTCCACTATAATATTTTGTTGTGATTTCAGTTTTTAGTGGGTTTTTTGTTCATTTGTTTTTGTTGTTTTGTATAGGGGATTGGACGTAGAGTCTTGCACGTGCTAAGCATGCACTTTACCACTAAACTACTTCTTTGGCTCTGGGTTGTTGTGATTTGTCTTATTAAATTGACTTGGTTGCATGACAAAAAGATGTACATTTTTGCTTTCTTCAAGGGGGAAAAGGAATGGTTCTTTGGACTCACTTTAGGCTAAGGCAGAACTGTAGTTTGATGAAATGTGTTTGAAAGGTGTTTTTTTCTCTTTGAAACAGCCCTTTGGAATGCTGGGCTGGCCTGCTGCAATGGAACTTGTGGTCCTCTTGCCTCTACTTCCCACATGCTGAGATTATAGGTATGCTGCCACCAAGCCCATTCTCTGTGGGTTGGAGATCAAACCCTGGGCTTTGTGCATGCTAGACAAGCACACTACAAAATCCTCCCTTACAGTTGTGAAATATTTATGCACAGTGCTCACAGATCAGATTAGTGTAGCTACCTCTAAGAAATAGAATGCCGTCATCCCTGTACCCATTCCTTCTCATAGCATCTCAGTTCCTGGAGATAGCTAAACTACTCTTTTGATTTGAATAATAATCTTTCTTTCTTTTCTTATTTTGAATGTGTATGGGTGTTTTATCTGCATATATGTCTCTGCATATATGTGTGCAGTGTCCTCAGAACCAGAAGTTAGAGCCAGTTGTAAGTTGCTTTTGGGTTCCAGGAATCAAACTTTAGGGCCTCTAGAAAGAACAGCCAATGCACTTAACTACTGCTGAACCATCTCTTCAGCTTGAAAATACTGTCTTGTGTCTTTATGCTTAACCACCTTTGTAACCCTAAACACAGTTTTTGTTTTGTTTTGAATTCTGTGTATACACATGGGATTTTGCTTTACGATGATTATTGTTTTCAAGACAGGATCTTACTTTGTACATCTGGCTGTTACGAAATTTACTATGTAGCCCTTGACCCCACGTAGCTCCACCTGCCCCTGCCTTTGGAGCTTACTTTATTAATGTCCTCTGCTTTTGTCATTTTTTTATGTGTGCAGGTTGTGGTAGTTGATATCCATTTCTGTGTTATACTGTTTGGTTGATACTCCATGCTTTTTCATGTTGGTAAACATCTAAATTGCTTCTAGTTTGTAAATATTAGTGCTACTATGAACATTTGCACATACTTGGATCTCAAACATTTAAGGTTAGGGTTGCAAGGTTTTTATTGAAGGGAGATATATATACGTGTATATATATGTACGTATATATATACACATATGTATTTATGTGATCTATCTGCATGTCCACCTGCACACCAGATCTCACTGTAGATGGTTGTGAGTCACCATGTGGTTGCTGGGAGTAGAACTTAGGACCTCTGGAAGAACAGACAGTGTGCTCTTAACCTCTGAACCATCTCTCCAGCCAGGAAGGGATATTTTCAGCTTCACTAGCCAGTGTAAGTGGCTGTACCAACTTACAGCCCATCTGTGTTTGATAAGAATGTGTATTTTAAATTCTTGGTAGAAAATGTGTGTTGTTTAAAAATAGAACCATGATGAAAAGCCCTTAAAGTTGGGACTTCCCAGTAAAGGCATGGATGAGTGACCCTGGGCTAAAGTTTCTTTGACAAACTTCGTAGTGAGTTAGTATAGGTAAGAATAGAACTAGGGGTGCTGTAGAGATGGCTTAGAGCACTGGGTGCTCTTCCAGAGGTCCTGAGTTCAATTCCCAGCAACCACATGGTGGCTCACAACCATCTACAATGAGATCTGGTGTCCTTTTCTGGCCTGCAGGCCTACATGTAGACAGAACACTGTATACATAATAAGTAAATTAAAAAAAATAGAACTAGGTTTTCCACTCTGCTTCTTTGGCAATAACTTCTTACCTTCGTTGAAACAAACATGACTAGCTTCCTGAAATTAGTTTTTTTAAATGTGAAAATGCGATTTTTAAATCAGATTAAGCTGTGAAGAACCATTCTAAGAGAAGTTTGAGTCTCAAATAGGCAAGACTGAGGCAACTCAGGCTGTGTATATTCTTAGAAATTTAAAACCTCAAAAAAAAAAAACTTGGCTACACCAAAGGTAGAGAGTTATATTGTTTGCAGTCAGCCACAGTTTGAATTCCTTGTTACACACTTTCCCCTTTCTACTGCTATACTTGACTAGTCAAACAAACAAAAACAAATCCAAGGAGGCGGAAATAAATGACTCAAGAAGGTGAGTACTAGAATCATCTCTTACTACTTAAATAGAAAAAGAAAGAAATTAACCGAAGTACCCTTGGAAATGTTTTTTTGAGTGATCTTTCCATGAGTACTATTGTGTTGTAGTGGTAAGAGTAGCTTGAATATTAAACTTGTGTCAGGCATTGTGTTAATTATAACTCTAGTAAACCAAGTAGCTTGAGGCAGATAATTAGCATATAGAAAGTGGTTTGGATCTGTTGATTGGAGCTGGTTTGTCTTTATTGTCCTGCAAAGCAGCTGTACTTGAGGTGTTTAGAAGCAAATGCTTTTTTACTGACTACGTACTATGAGTTCTACTGTGTTTTTTTCAATGATTAATCTCATCTGACCGCCAGATAATGGGGGTACTATTCCCACAGCTTTGTGTTTTTAGAAGTCTTATAATTAATTTCTTTCTGCTTTTCACCTGGTTCTTTGGCTTAATTAGTCTTTTGTCTCTTGAGTGTTGGTGGAAGGTAGTTTATCTATTATGGAACCTCAGGAGTGTCTTTCTGTTTTGTGGGCTACCTCTGGAAGAATTTAACACCCTTCATTATTGTGCAAATTTTTGGTGCTTGATGATTTTGTTAAGAGTTGAGTTTTAGGGAAATGCCTGCTACTCAAAAAGAATTGTCTCACTGTTGCAGTATAACCGCTGCAGAAAAAGGATGACTTATTACATGTCTTTCCGTTAAGGAAACTTGTGGGAAATACTTTTACACAGAAAGAAACAAATTTGTCAGCTAATTGTTGGTGTCTGATTTTTTTTTTTACTTTTTTTCACCTAATAAGTAAAATTGTATGAGTTACATTTTTTTTGTTACGTACATCTAATGTATGTTCTGTGTTATGAAATATTTTCAAGATTGTATGTAGCATTGGGACAAGACATACCCCCTCATTCCATTTTTGTCATGCTTTTCTTAATTTAAAAAAAAAAATGTTTTTTTTTTTGAGCCGGGCTGGTCTGTCCCAGGCTCTCTGTATTGTCTAGGTTAACGTATTTTTCAAAAACAGCTGTGGTTCCATAGATGACACTGGAATTTCACCGAAAAAAATCAACATGTTTTTTGTTTTGTTTTGTTTTTTTGAGACAGGTTTTCTATGTAGCCTTGGCTCTCCTGGAACTTACTGTGTAGATCAGATTGGCCTTGAACTCAGAATCAGAAAGATTCAACTGCCTCTGCCTCAGGAGTGCTAGGACCACAGCCTGGCTTTGTTTTGTTTTTTTAGGCATCTCTGTATAGTCTTGGTTGTTCCAGAGCTCCATGTGTAAGCCAGGCTTGCCTTGAACTCCTGTTTCTGCCTCCTGAGTGCTGAGATCAAAGATCGGCACCACTAAGCCTGGCTCACAGTATTGTTTTAAAATAACACCTAGGAACTAAGACTATATCAGTTGTAGAATACCTGCTTGGTATGAGCAGGGCCTTGGGTTTGATTCCCAGCCCCGCTAAAAAAAATACACAGAGAAACACAACATTACAGGTAAACCTGAACGTTGGAGAAAGCTTTTAAGTATATAAGCAGGCTGGGCATGATGGTACATGCCTTTAATTCCAGCACTCCCAGCATTTAGGAAACAGAGGCAGGCAGATCTCTGAGTTTTCATGGCCAGACTGTTTTACATAGTGAGTTTCAGGGTTTCAGGCAGGCCAGAACTCCAGTGAGTGACAGCTTTTCTCAAAAACCAAACGTGTGTGTGTGTGTGTGTGTGTGTGTGTGTGTGTGTGTGTGAGAGAGAGAGAGTGAGAGAGAGAGAGTGAGAGAGAGAGAGACAGATACAGAGAGAAATGAACTCTTGGAAAAGTTTGCTATATTGTTTTTTGTTTTCCAAATCACCATTTGTATGTCAGGTTGAAGCTAGCTTGATGAACTTTCATTCATTGGGATACTGGAGCGTAATGGGTAGCGTAATGGGTAGTTTCAGGTTTGCACTGGCCTAGAAATACTGAGCTTCTATAGGATAAAGGTATATCTATTGTGTTGTTGCTGCCATTGCTCTTCCTCCTTGTCTCATTGTCCTCTTTAAATTATGAGCCAGATGTGGTGTTTGCCTTTATTCTCAACACATGGAAGACAGAGACAGGTGGATCTCCAGCTTGCTCTTCATAGAGTTCCATGCTAGCCAAGGCTACATAGGGAGACCCTGTCTCAACTGCAGGTACCCACAGAAAGCAAAAGAGGGTATTGGGTCCCCTGGAACTAGAGTTAAGTTGATTGTAAGTCACCTGACACAGGTGCTGGAAATAGAGCACAGATCCTTGGTTAATTGCTGTGCCATCTCTCTAGTTCCATTGTTGTTGTGTATTTGTGGAGAAAAGTATTCACAGTATGTTATTAGAAAGAGTTGTCATTGGATTCTTCTGTTTGAAAGCACCCAAATATAATTTGTGTATTATATAGTACCCTACAGAAATGTTAATAATGTCAATAAAGTAATAGCCAGAAGACCGTCTGTTTTTCTTTGGCCGTCTGTTTCACTGTTGGCCCTGGATATGTAGAGTTTTTATTCCTCTCAAGATGTATACTAACGGGCTGGAGAAATGGCTCAGAGGTTAAGAGCACTGGCTCTTCTAAAGGTCCTGACTTCAATTCCCAGTAACCACATAGTAGCTCATGAACCATCTAGTTCTGTTGCCCTCTTCTGGCATGCAGGCACAATACTGTATAAATAATAAATAAATAAATCCTTTTTTTTAAGAGATGTGTACTAACAATTTATTTGAGAAAAGTAGTACACTTTTTTTCTTGAGTTAGAGATGTGAATAGGAAGAATTTTTTTAATTAAATTTTTTTTTTTTATTCTTAAGCTAGCCAGTTGTGGCTGAACATGCCGTTAATCCCAGCACTTGGGAGGCAGAGGCAGGTAGATCTCTGAGATTGAGGACAGCTAGTATTATATAGAGAGACCCTGTCTTAGAAAAAAAAAATTATTTGCATGTGTATGTGTCTGCTAATGTCATATGGGGGACATAAGAAGGCATTGAATCCCCTGAAGTTGGAGTTATAAGCTGCCTAACGTGGGTGTTGGGATTTGAACCTCCATCCTTTGGAAGAATGGCAAATGCTCTTAACCACTTAGCTATCTTCAGTCCTGCAAGAAAGAGTCCTAATTATTTTTTTAATGATTTATTTATTTCTATTTTATGTACATTGGTGTTTTGGCTGCATGTAGGTGTCTATGAGGGTATCAGATCCCCTGAAACAGGAGTTACAGGCAGTTGTGAGCTGCCATGTGGGTGCTGGGAATTGAACCCCAGTCTTCTGAAAGAGCAGTCAGTGTTCGTAACTGCTCAGCCATCTCTCCAGCCCCCTAATTAATTCTTAATTCTTGTTAAAAGTATTTGAGAAGCACCTTTCCTATGAGAACTATGTAGAGAGGAGTGGGACACAGGTTTAGACAGTTTTGTCTACTAGGAGTTTTGAGTCAGATGGAAGAAAGTAGACAGTTACCCACAAACCTGAAATCTGTAGCATAAAGTAGAAAGTCTCAGCAGTAAAAGAGAAACTTAAGAGTTTCTTTCTTGATGCTCAGAGGAAGAAATCACTTTACAGACATTTGAGATGACTTGAGCCCTTTTTGGCAAGATGCTTCACTTGGTTTGTATTACTCTGTCAGCTGTGACTGCTTTTTGCTGCCTAAAAGAGGGTATTGCAAAGGCGGTCTTGTCAGGCACCGCAGTGTCTATAGGTGATTGTGCTTTTTGTTACTGTTGGCTTATTTTTAAACTTTTTTACATGTATTTTTTATTGTGTGCGAATGTGCCAGGACGTGTGTGGAGGTCAGAGGTCAGGAGACAACTTGTGGGAGTTGGTTCCATCATATAACTAAGTCACTACTAGAATTCAGAAATCAGTTTTGTATATTTTTTTCATCAAGTATCTATGACAAAAATGACCTGGGCCTAGTAATTCCTCAGGAGGTCAAATCAGGAAGCTTACCACTGCCCAGCTTAAGAATAAAATTTATTTTAAATTAAAAAAAAAAAAGATTCTTTCTATTACATGTTTAACTCAAGAAAAAGAAATGTACTACTTTTCTCAAATGAATTGTCAGTATACACCTTGGAAAGAGTTTTTATTTTATGTATATATCTTTTTTTCCATCACATATGTCATGGGGACTGAATTCAGGTCACAGGTCCTGACCACAGACATCTTTACCCTTGAGCCATCTTGTTGGCCCTTTTGTCTTGAAAGTCTATCAATTGCTTTTGTTGCAGATGACCTCGAACTTTTGGTTCTCTGGACTCCCTCTCCTAAGTGCTAAAGTTACAGACCTGCCACATCTTGCTATTTTGTGTAGTGTTGGGGACAAAATCCAGGGCTTTGTACATGGTAGGCAAGCAAGGGCTCTGCCATCTGAGGTATATCCCCAACATCAAATGATGTAACTCTACCTGGTCTTAAACTCGTGATCTTCCTGATTTGGCCTCCTGAGGAATTACTAGGCCCAGGTCATTTTTGTCATAGATACTTGATGAAAAAAATGTGCAAAATCAATTTCTGATTTTTAGTAGTGACTTAGTTATTTAAGGTACTACTCAATTCCTTACAATTTATTTTCTGTGGATATGAATGTTTGTACCCATGTACCATGCCTACATGTATCACATGCAAGCCTGGTGCCACAAAGGTCAGAAGAGGTTGTCAGATCCCCTAGAATTGTAGATAAAGGTGCTTGTGAGAATTGAACCCTGGTCCTCTGCAAGACCAGCTGGAGCTCTGAGTATCAGAGCACTGAGCCATCTCTCTAGCCCCATTTCCAGTTATTTTAATAAAATTAGCATTTCATGGTGGTGCCTGTTTCCAAGCACTGTACATACACATATTCTTGTTCATGTTAACACTGGGGTAAGTGCTGTTTTATTTCTGTTTAATAGGAGAAAAATTGAAGTTAACTAGTTTGCCTAAAGTTGACATAGTTGATGTCAGAATGCAATTTTAAATCAAGCAGTATGGCTCTAGAGGCTGCAAAAGAATGTGAGCAATGTACGGTAAAATGAAATTGTTGGTCTTTTCCTTTTTTCTGTTTCCTTTTCCTTTCCTCTTAATGGTGTCTTAGTATATATAGTATGTAGTTCTCATTGCTTCTGACTTGGGATGTGTCTCAGCCTGCCAAGTCCTGGGATTACATGAGTTTAGGAGAACAAGGAGTGCACCACTAAGTCCAGCAGGGTTTTGGTGTTTCTGAGTGGAGATTAAGAACATGTTCCCTGTATGTTGCTAGATGGCATACATAAATAATTCAGTACTAGGACATACCTAGTAATGGGAATAAAATATGTCAGTAGGGGCAGGTGGCCAGCCAAAGTTACATGGTGAGATCCTGTCTGAAAACAAACAAACAAACAAACAAAAACATGTCAGTAAGGAAGAATCTGCTCCTAGCTCCCTCCCCTTGTTTGGTAGCCTTTTCTGTGACAGGTGAGAGATCAGTTTTTATTTATTTTGAGACAGGCTCTTACTCTGTAGCTCCGACTAGCCTGTAATTTGCTATGTAGACCGGGTTGGTCTCAAACTTTTAGATATGCACCTGCATCTGCTTCCCAGGTCCTGAGAAGAAAGGTGTGTGCTACCAGGTACGGGAGTGGTTTTTTTCATGCAATGTTACTATCTAATGCTTGACTCTATGGAGAAGCTGAGACTGGCCTGGTGCTGGAGAATGTGATTTCAGCCTATTCTACCCAGTACTTGAATATGTTTAAATTGTGTTTTAGTGTAATAGTTTGGTTTAAGAAATGCTGAAGGTAGCTGGGCATGGTGGCACACACCTGTAATCCCAGCACTTGGTGAGTCAGAGGCAAGCAGATCTCTCTGAGAGTTTGAGGCCAGCCTGATCTACAAAGCAAGACCAGGACAGCCAAGGATAAACAGAGAAACCCTGTCTCGAAAAAAAAACAAAAAACAAAACAAAAAATACACCTGCTATCTTTAGAAAAAAATGTTGAAGGCTCGAGAAGTGGTGGCACATGCCTTTAATGTCAGCACTCAGGAGACAAAGACAGGCGGATCTCTGAGTGTGAGGATAGCCAGCTACAGACAGAAACCCTGTAATCCTAGCACTCAGGAGGCTGGAGAAGGAAGATTACTTTAAATCCTAAGCCAGCCTGGGCTACATGGAATTCTAGTACAGACTGGGCAAAAGGGCTGGTGAGGTCTTATAGCAGGTGAGAGTACTTGTATAAGCCTATGATTTTCATCCCCAGAACCCGTGTAAGGTGGAGAGAACAAACTATACAGCTTTGTCTTCTGCCTCTATACACTTGTCATGGCGTGTGTACCCATGTGTTATCTTATACACACACTAAACATTAAAAAAAATACCTCACAGAGGCTGGTCACAGCACTTTAAGGCAGATAGATGCAGGTGAATCTGTGTGGATTTGAGGCCAGCCAAGGGTTCATAGTGATAGCATATTAAAAAACAAACAAAAAAACCTGTGGGGGAGAAGAAAGGTATAATAAAACTTTATTTTGAAAGTTATATGTATGTGTGTATATATATATATATATATAATATGTATATAATATACCAATATATTCCATTCTCTTTGCCATTGTATTTATGTATTTCAAGATATACAAACAATAGGGTTGGTAAGGTGGCTTAGTAGGTAAAGCCACCTATTGCCAAGCCTGATGATCTGAGACCCACCTGGTGGAAAGAGAACCAACTCAAGTGTGTTGTCCTCTGACCTCCACACGCATGCCTTGGCATGTGCATGCCCCCACCCCAATGAATTAACATAAAAATACAAAAACAATATGCTAACAGTAGTAAAATACTGATTATACATTTTAATTTTAGGAACCCTAAGGACTCTGCAATATGAATAATTCTCTGGAGAACACCATCTCATTTGAAGAGTACATCCGAGTGAAGGCGAGGTCTGTCCCGCAACACAGGATGAAGGAATTTCTGGACTCACTAGCTTCTAAGGGACCAGAAGCTCTTCAGGAGTTCCAGCAGACCGCTACCACCACCATGGTGTACCAACAGGGTGGGAACTGCATTTACACAGACAGTACTGAAGTGGCTGGGTCTTTGCTTGAACTTGCTTGTCCAGTTACAACCAGTGTTCAACCACAAACTCAGCAAGAACAGCAGATCCAGGTTCAGCAGCCACAGCAGGTTCAGGTAAGAGGAAACCTTTTTTATTTTATTTTTGTTTGTTTGTTCTTTTGGTTTTTTGAGACAGGTTTCTCTGTGTAGTCTTGGCTATTCTGGACTTGCTTTGTAGACCAAGCTGTCCTTGAACTCACAGGGGCCTGCCTGCCTCTGTCTCCCGGGTCCCGGGATCAAAGGCATTTGCCACCATGCCTGTCAAGAAGAAACATTTAGTTGGAGCCTGTTAATAACCTTTTATTTTCTCTCACTGTTTAGGTTAGTTACAACACACATAGAGCATAGAAATATTGGAGGTTATTTTACCAAGGTGGGGAATTTTTCATATTTAATGTGGACTGATATAGTGGGACTTTTTTAGGTCCACCAGCCAACAGTATAAATAAAAACACAGTCTTATTAATATTTTAAAGCTTAGGTGTTTTAGCTGGGCAGACTCAGCTAGCTCATCTAACTTAACTATTCTAGTCCGGAACCTGCCACTTGGCTAGTTCTTTACCTTCTACTCAGCCCCGTACATCTGTTCCTTCCCGGTATCCCTGGGGAATCTACCACCTCTCCCATCATCCCTTTCTCTGCCAAGAACATCCACTTTCCATTTTTTACTCAGCTATTTACTAAAGCCAATCAGATACAATTTTTAATTGCCTCAGGCAGGTGATGAAGGAACAGATATTTATAAAATATGGGACCAGTGGTAGGACATAGCTCTTCTCTGTTGGTACAGAATTAACAGTTGAATGTACAGAGACACGCCTTCACAGTGCGCCCGGAAGACCAAAAAATATCTTTAGCCACTGTAAACTACGAAGGTACTTGCTCTTTGCTTTAGAGAGCCTGAACAGTACAGAAAAGTAGAGGTTAGCAGTGCCTTTGAATGTGACTGAGTCTTTCCTTCTTTCTCTGACAGACTGAGAAGGAAACATAGTTTTGTCTCATTATATGGAAAGCAGAATTTAGAACTTGCTTTAAAATTAAAATCTGATGTATTGGTGATCTTCATTTAGTTTATATGTTTCAAATCTCTCTGATCATTTATGGAATTCTAGATTGGTGTTTTCTACCTATTAGCTTCAGATAATTCTAACTGACATCAAGCTTATTCAAAATGGAGGAGTGACTATATTGGCTGATGAGGTTTTTCTTTTTTAAGGATCTATAGGTGAAACAGTAGTTTCCAAGTAGTTTTCTTGGCTTTGTATTATGGTTGAGTGTCATTTTACTTTGGATACTTTTTACATCAGATGATAGGAAAGGTGAAAAACAGAATGGAAGAGCAGAAATGTGTCTGAGGTAGAAGGTTTGACTATGTGTGGTCAGAAGGAAAATACTATGAGAAATTAAGCTCTGAAACTAGAGGTTGGCTATAAATAACCTTAGTTATTGACATGATTTTAATATTTTTAGTCTTCATTTTTTTCATCTGTCAGAAATGGAAAAATACCAATTATGTAAGACTAAATGGACAAGAAAATTATTCTCTTAAGTTTCTTATAACTTCCTACTTATTTAAGAGCTTGAGATTTTGGGCGTGACAGACTTTTCTTTGAAACTGTGTGATATTCAAGATTAAGTCATTAGTATCACATCATTTTAGTATTAACATCATTTTTCCTAAAGCTCATGTTTATAAAAGAAGCGGTAGTGGTGGGTGATGGTGCACACGCCTTTAACCCCAGCACTGGGGAAGCAGAGGCAAGAGGATCTCTGAGTTCGAGGCTGGTCTAGTTTACAGGACAAATTCTCAGGCTACACAGAGAAACCCTTTCTTGGGGGGTGGGGTGGGGGGGAAGTAGAAATATAATAATTCATAAGATAGGATTCTGAGAACTTTTTCTGTTCTTTATTTTATTTTATTCTTGTATTTATTTTACTTATTTTATATTTTGAGACAGGATTTCATACTATATTCCATGTTGGCCTGCCTATCTTCAAACTCAAAACATCTCTTGCTGCAGCTTTCTTAGTGCTTGGCCCAGGAATATTTTCCTCATTAGTGATTGCAAAAACTAAGACAGTTGCTTACAATGCAAGGTGATAAAGATGAGCATCAAAAGAAGAGAATTGATTCCCCAAAGTTGTCCTTTGACTTCTCTGCATATGTATGGTGGTACATGTGCACTCATATATTACATAAAACACACATGTTAACATGTTTTAAAACCTCACTAATTTTAACCACAAGCAACTCAAGTATAATTTATGCATTCTGAAGCATGAGGAAGGCTCAGGCTACAAAGTAAGATCTTGTCCAAAAGGAAACCCCATGATGGCTCACATAGCTGTAATTTTAGCTTTTGGAAGGAGGAAGCAGGATTGTGAATTCTGGGTCTATCTTGGCTAAAACCTGTTACATTAGAGGAAGATAGAACATGTCTCTGGATTTAGTAAGAAGAGATCTAGGGGCTGCTCGAGGATCCACTGCCAGAGACATAAAGATTGGGAGTTGACTGAGCATTTTAAAGCATACATATAACAATCATTCCCAAAAGCGGTGAGGGATTAGTTCTAGGATCCCTTGCAAGTTCATGTAAAATGGGCATATTATTTGCATGTAAACCTACATATATATTCCTGTATTCTTTAAATCTTGTCAAGGTTAAATATATTATCCAAAACAGTATTTATGTGTATGAGATATGTTTGTGCACACACATACCCTCGGGAGGCCAGAGGTTGATATTTATCACCTAACACCTCTTTTTTTTCCTCCCTATGACTCTCTCATTGCATCTGGAGCTTACTGATCGGCTACTGATCACTACAGTACTAGCTGGTCAGTGAGACCCTGGGATCTCACTACTGTTTAGAATTACACGTCATGTCATACTTTTCACACAGCTGCTGGAATTCTGCACTCAGGTCTTCATGCATGCACGTGAAAAATTTACCCACTTATTCATCTCACCTGTCCTCTAATACAGTCTGAATATTGCATTGAGGCACTAATAACCAAAAGGAAATTATCTGTTGAATATAGGTACAGGATTTTTTTTTAGAGAGACCCTGTCTCAAAAAACAAACTAAACAAAAAGATAAAATATTAACAGCTGAGGCTACAGCTATATTTTATATATTATTTTCTGCTATACAGTGAATGTATGACTTGTGCATGCTAGGAATGCACTATATTACAAAAACTATATCCCTAACCTTTTGTTGTTGTTGTTGTTGTTGTTTTGTTTTGTTTTTGAGACAGAATTTCTCTGTGTATAACTTTGGCTGTCCTGGAACTCATTCTGTAGACCAAGCTGGCCTTCAACTCACAGAGATATGCCAGTTGCAATCACAGCATGTGCCACCATGCTGGCTTGTTTTTACTTTTTAATTTGAGAGAAATTGTCACTAAGTTGCCTGAGTTGCCCTTGAATTCCTTCTGTATGCCAAGCTGCATGGATCTGCTATTCAGGTTCCTGAGTAGCTAGGATTACAGATCTGTGCCAAAATACAACTTTAGGGACTGGTGACCTACTACTTCCAGATGTGTGCAGTGGCATTCATGCATCTCCCCTTTCCCACATATATACTTAGGATGATATGGTAATTTAATCTTTTAAGAATTAAAATAAAACTGTGTAAATACTTGAAAACATCTTATTTAGTTTTATTTCTGAATGACATCAGAGTCTAACATTGGCTAGTAGTATAATTATTATGTACATGCTAGTTTCTACTCTTGGGGGTGATGATGTTTATTGAAATAAAAATTCACTATATATCTCACCTAGGCTGACTTAAATTTTATAGTTCTCATCCTGCCTCAGGCTCTCAAGTAGTGATACTGCAGTTACATGCTGCTGCACCTGGCTGCTGCACTAGTTTCTTTTTTTTTTTTTTCATAGCAGTTTTTTTGTATTATTATTAATTTATTTATTTTTATATCAATCACAGGTTAGGTACTTTGCATCCCAGGCATAGCCTCCTCCCTCATTCCCTCCCACCCTC
>CM053749.1:12873839-12931937 GCA_028658305.1 Pachyuromys duprasi | reverse complement strand
CCTGTATATCCTCTCTAGGTGTATAGATTTCAGCTTGACCTTCATATCCTATAGGTCTATATAAGTGAGTATATCCCATATGTTTCTTTCTGCTTTTGGGATACCTCACTCAGGATGATAGTTTCAAGGTCCCACCATTTGCCTGCGATGCACTAGTTTCTTGATCTGTATCTATTTAGGTGTTCAGAGCCTTATGTGTCCTGTGTATATGACCTATTACTTTGTCCCTATATGCTATAAAAATGGAGGAGGAGAATGTTTTGAGAATGAACGATCATCAAACAGGGATGCTATTGAATGGATAAATAACTTTTATTTTTGTGTTTTTGAGACAGGGTTTCTCTGTGTAACCTTGGCTGTTCTGGAACTTTCTCTGTAGACCAGGCTGGTCTCTGTCTCTCGTTAAAGGCATGGGACACCACACTCAACCTGACAAATAATTTTTAATGATGCATAGCACAGTAAGGTGTTAACTGCAGTTGAACATTTTATAATTTAAAATAACTGTTAGTGAATTGGAGAGAGGGTATTGATTAAGGGGACCAAGTTCAATTCCCAGCATCCACATGGCAGTTCACACGATTTGTAACTCCAGTTCTAGGAGAATTCAACAATCTATATGTAGACAAAACACCTATACATACAAAAAATAAAACAAAACAGGATTTTATTTTACTTATTGTGTGTGTGTACATGCGTGCGTGCACACGTTGACATGCGTGATGTATGGGCACACAACGCCATGGAGTGCATGTGGAGGTCAGAGGACAACTTTGTGGAGCCCTTTTTTGCCTTCCACCTTGTTCCAGACTTATACAGCAAATTTGAAGTGATTATTAAAAAGAAATTGGGGCTGGTGTGGTAGTACATTTCTTTGATCCAAACATTCAGGAGGCAGAGGCAGGCAGATCTCTGAGTTCAAGGCCAAGCCTGGTTGATAGAGTGAGTTACAGAACAGCCAGGGTATGTAGTAAGACCCTGTGTCCAAAAAAACATAATATCTTTTATATTATTTGTATACATTGCCTTTCAATTTAAAAACCTGTGGCCTATTGGAAAGGGTAGACTAGAAGGTAGGACATGTGACAGGTAGAAAGGATTCTGGGATAGAGCCAGGTACAGGAGAAGAGGACAGACATGGTGCTTGAGCAGAAGTAATCTGCCACATGGCAGAATATAGATTACTGTAAATGGGTTATTTTAAGTTAGGAGCTTAAAATAATCAAGGAAGAGCCTGGCTATTTAGCCTAGGTATCTGTAAATAAATTTTGAGTTTCATGAGTCATTATTCTGGGAGTTTGGGGCCAGAATTAACTTCCTCCCCCCCAACTCTTTGGGGGGGAGGGTGTACTTGGTGGATATAACCAATGTTAAAGGTAGAGTCAATGTTGAGGGTTTGCCCTGGATTCTTTCTACTGCTAACAACTGCACCAGGAAACAAGAAGAGGAAACATATTACAGAGAAGCAAAAGGAAACCTTTGAAACTGAAGCTAAAATAGCAAATGGATCATAGTCTGAAAATATTTGCACTTACATGCTGTTCTGACTCAAGCCCCATCTCCTTTTTTCTTTTGTAAAGGTGTTAGAATTGAACCTAATTGTATTGTGCTGAGCAAATACTTTGTAGCTACATCTATCTCTGGAACTCCTGGCCTGTTCTACCATGCCTGGCTAATACCAACCCTTAATACAGCTCGTTAGTGTAGGTAAAGGAAATTTTTTCCAAGTAGTCCTTAAACCATGCCCAAGTTTACCATACAGAATTCTTTTTTGTTTGTTTGTTTGTTTTTTGAGACAAGGTTTCTCTATGTTGGTCTCATTTTCCTGCAACTCACTCTGTAGACCAGGCTGGCCTCAAACTCAGAAATCCACCTGCCTCTGCCTCCCGAGTACTCAGACTAAAGGTGCATAGCACACCCCTACCACCTAGCTCAGAATGCTATTTTTTATTAAATTTTAAGATTTATTTTTTGTGTGTGCATACAAATGTGTATCTGTTCTCCTTCAACCATGTAGATACCAAGAATCAAACTTGAAGATATTTAGGCTTGGCAGCAAGGACTTTTTTGCCCAATGAGCCATCTTGCCAGCTGTTTGTTTATTTGCTTTTGGAAACTTTATGAGTTATAGATGTTTCACCTGCATGTATATTTGTGTACCATATTTGTGCCTGATGCCTATGGAAGTCCAAAGAGGCATTGGAATCTTGGAACTAGAGTTAGAGACAATTGTTAGTTATCGTGTAGGTGCTGGGAATAGAACCTGGGTCATTAGTAAGGAAAGCCAGTGTTCTTAACCATTGAGCCATCTCCAGGCCATACATAAAATTTTAATTTATATGATTTAACACTTTTATTTCACATGTATAGGTGTTTTGCCTGCATGTGTGTCCATGTACCGTGCAAAAACACTTAATTACATGCGTAAACCACTTTGCTAATGTGCAAAAAACCAAAGAGGCACATTCCAAATTAAAAGTGAACAAAGTTGTACTATTTTGTTCTTAGACCCCTGTTAATCATTCTGTCTGGGATGGATGTATCTCACAGTAAATTCAATGTGATGCTGAAGAATTCTTCTTTCGGTTTGAGGAGTTTTGACTGCAGTCCCCTTTGCTCACATTTACAGAGGGTCCTGCCTAATAGTTTTCTTTTGGGAGCTGGGTTTTCATGCTGCCTGCTTTTACTCACTGGTGAATCTTGTTCCTGCAGGTACAGGTGCAGGTACAACAGTCTCCACAACAGGTCTCAGCTCAGCAACTTTCCCCGCAGTTCACCGTTCACCAGCCTGCTGAGCAACCCATCCAGGTCCAGGTGCAGATCCAGGGCCAAGCACCACAGTCAGCCGCCCCCTCCATCCAGACCCCATCTCTGCAGAGCCCCAGCCCCTCGCAGCTGCAAGCAGCCCAGATCCAGGTGCAGCACGTGCAGGCGGCCCAGCAGATCCAGGCTGCAGAAATCCCAGAGGAGCACATCCCTCATCAGCAAATCCAGGCTCAGCTGGTGGCTGGCCAGTCTCTTGCTGGGGGTCAGCAGATTCAAATCCAGACCGTGGGTGCCCTTTCCCCACCACCATCCCAGCAGGGCTCACCCCGGGAAGGGGAACGGCGGGTTGGCACAGCCAGTGTCCTTCAGCCAGTGAAGAAACGCAAAGTGGACATGCCCATCACCGTATCCTACGCCATCTCAGGGCAGCCAGTGGCCACCGTGCTGGCCATTCCACAGGGCCAGCAACAGAGTTACGTGTCTTTGAGGCCAGACTTACTGACAGTAGACAGTGCTCACCTGTACAGTGCCACTGGGACCATAACTAGCCCTACAGGAGAAACTTGGACCATCCCTGTTTATTCTGCCCAGCCCCGGGGGGACCCTCAGCAGCAGAGCATTACCCACATTGCCATTCCCCAGGAAGCCTACAATGCAGTTCATGTCAGTGGCTCACCCACAGCCCTGGCAGCTGTGAAGCTGGAGGATGACAAAGAGAAGATGGTGGGCACCACATCTGTAGTGAAAAACTCCCATGAAGAGGTAGTGCAGACCCTTGCAAACTCTCTCTTTCCAGCACAGTTCATGAATGGCAACATCCACATTCCAGTGGCTGTGCAGGCCGTAGCAGGCACGTACCAGAATACGGCTCAGACTGTACATATATGGGACCCACAGCAGCAGCCACAACAGCAAACTACACAAGAACAGACGCCACCACCACCACAGCAGCAGCAGCAGCAGCTCCAGGTTACTTGTTCAGTAAGTTAGACTTAATCTGTAGGGCATTTTGCTTTCTTGGGTTCCAGTATAACAGAACTCGCCTCTATAATGTCTGAATTATTTAATTCCATCATGATTGTCTTAATGGTGTTGTGTTGGCCAGCCTGATCTACAAAGTGAGTCCAAGATAGCCAAGGCTACACAGAGAGACCCTGTCTCTCTGGAAGGAAAAAAAAAAAAAAGATAGTGTATGGGACAAGGAAGAAGAATTAAACAAAATGACCAGTGATTCCTCTGTAGTTTTTAGAGAGTTTGGGTAGGATGCCTATAATATTTCTTTATAATGTCTTTTTTTTACAATTTATTTTTATTATATGAGCATTGATGGGTGTTTTGCTTGCATGTATGTCTGGAACTGGAGTTACAGACAGTTGTGAGCCCCATGTGGGTGCTGGGATTTGAACTCAGGTCCTCTGAAAGAGCAGCCAGTGTGCTTCATCACTGGAACCATCCCTTCAGCCCAGTAATATCTTCTTTGATGAATAGAGTCAATGCTGTGAGGAATGGAAGGACCCTAGACTGTCACATGTGATTCCTGGGCCACTCACATTAACAGCTGTAGCTGCACTATTAGTTTAGCACACGAGTAGTAAATTCTTGGAGGAGAGCTTGTGAGGTAGTCTGTTGTTGTTTTTTTTCTTTAGCTACCTTTGATTATAGTATAAATAAACTAAAAGACCTGAAATACCTCTTAGTAGGTCTATTGAAAGGTGCTGGTGTGGGAGTACACCCTTAATGCTGGCACTTGGGAGGCAGTGGCAGGCAGATCACTGAGTTCCAGGTCATCCAGAACTACATAATGATACCTTGTCTCAGAAAACAAAGGAAGGGAAAAAATGGCAACCTAAAAAAAAAAAAAAGGAAAAGGAAAAGAAAACCAGCAACTGGCCTGTTGTACATGTCTGTATAATACCAGAACTTGAGAAACTGATGCAGTAGGATCACAAGTTCAGAGTTGGCCTTGGCCACATAGCAAGACTGTCTAAATCAAAACAAGACAGTTTCTTCTATCTTTACACCATTTACTACCTCATGGAGAGACGATTGTGTTGTAAATCGAGATGGTGAGGACTGAAGGTCTGGAGGGTTCAGTGGCAAAGAAAACTCTGCTTTTCTAGAGGTCCTGAGTTCAATTCCTAGCAACCGCATGACTGGGATCTGATGCCATCTTCTGGCATGGAGATGTACATGCACAAAGAGCACTCAAATACATAAAAAATAAATCTTAAAAAAAAAAAGGCTGTTGAGAAACTGTTGAATTCTACAATTACAGTGAGTTGGGGAGAGCTGTGCCTTTTCTGGAAGCCTTCATATTTCCTGTCTTTAAAGCTATATTAATGCCAGCTGTGGTGGTGTACATCTTTGATCCTGGTGCTTAGGAGGGAGAGACAGGCAGATCTGTCGTGTTTTGAGGCCAGCCTGGTTTATAGATTGAGTTTGGGTACAGCCAGGACTCTGTTACACGGAGAAACCCTGGCTTGAAAAACAAACAAACAAAAAAAGAATAAAAACCTGTATTTAGAGTGAAAGCTTCCTCCTTGAGCTCACTTTCACTTCCGTCTGTTTCTGAGTCTTTCCACTCTATTTTATTCTTGCACTTTTCAGGCATTGTCTGTGGAAACTAGCTCTACTCTTACCCATTTTTCTTTTGGGTTAGGTATATTATGGTTTTCTAGGCTGGGTCTGATCTGGGTTTAATGGTTCTCTTGACTCAGCCTCTCAGATGTTGAGACAAGATGTGTACACCAATGCATCTGGCTTAGTTATGGGGCTTTGTTAAGTCATATCTGATTTTTTCTTTTTCTTTTTGTGTGTATGTGTGTGTGTGTGTGTTTCGTTTTGTTTTTATAAGGCAGAGTTTTTATGCAGCCCTGGCTGTCCTGGAACTCGCTCTTAGATCAGGTTGGCCTGAAACTCAGAGACCTGCCTCTCTCTGCCCTCTGTGCCACCACACCTGGTTGACTGGCTGATTGACTTATTTTAATTTTATGTGTATGGGTGTTTTGCCTGTATAATGAATCTCCTAGAACTGGAATTACAGATGGTAGTTAGCTGCCATATGGTACTGGGAATTGGATGTATTTCAAGACAGGGTTTCTCTGTGTAGCCCTGGATGTCCTGGGACTCACTCTGTAGACCAGGCTGGCCTCAAACTCAGATCTGCCTACACTGCCTCCCAAGTGTTGGGATTAAATTGGTGAACCACCACTGTCCTGTGTAGGTAGTATTTTTAACTGCTGAGTCATGTCTCCAGCTCCCTTACCACAGTTCTTAAGTGGGGAAAAGGAACATTTGTGAAGTATTCTTTCATTACAAAAATGTTAGGAAACACAGAAACAATGCTGGATGTGGTAGAGCACACCTGAAATCCTAGCACCTAGAAATCAAGGCAGAAGGCTAAATTCAAGGTCAGTTTTGACTACATATGAGTTCTAGGCCACTGTACGTTACATGAGACCCTGTCTTTAAAGAAATTAAAAGAGAGAGAGAGAGATAGGGATAGAGAGATGGCTCAGCAAGTTAAGTGCACTTGCTGCTCTTCCACAGGGCCTAGATTCAGTTTCCAGCATCCTCATTGTCTAGGATCACAACTTGAAGGGTACCTGCACACATGTGCACATATAAGTAAATACACAGACATAAACACACAAATAATAAATTGATATATTGTTAATAATTATAATAAAATATAACAATTATATTTAACAATATATTAATATATTATTATTTTGTTTTTTTGAGACAGGATTTCTCTGTGTAGCCTTGGCTGTCCTCAAACTTACATAATATAGACAGGCTGACCTTGAACTCACAAAGATCTGCCTGCCTCTGCTTCCTAAGTGCCAGGCTTAAGGGCATGCACCACCACCCGGCTATTATCTTTTTCAATAAAGAAAAAGAGTGATTGCTCAGCAGTTAAGAGCCATGGCTGCTTTTCTGGAGGACCTGAGTTTGGTCCTCTAGAAAAGTGCCCATATGGTAGTTCACAACACTATAATTTGAGTACCATGGCATCCATTGCCTCTGTCACCCCTGCTTTGTTTTGGTTTGGTTTTGGCTTTTCAAAACAGATTTGTGTGTGTGTGTGTAGCCACGACTTTCCTGGAACTGTAGACTAGCCTGGCCCAAACTCATAGAGATCTGCCTGCATTTGAGTGTTGGAATTAATGGCCTGTACCACTATGCCCAAATGTTTGGTGTTTGTTTATATTTTGAGACAGGGTCTCTAAGTATAGTCCTGGCTGCCCCTTAACTCAATATGTAGATCAGGCTGGCCTTGCCTCACAGAGGTCCTCCTAACTCTGCCTTCTGCCTGCTGGCATTCAAAGTGTTCATCACCATTTCTTGTCTCTCTTTAGGCCTCTCAAAGATACCAGGCATGCACATAGTTAGGTGAGCAGATAGGCATGCAGGCAAGGCACTCATACACATAAAATTTAAGTTAAAAAGAAAGAAAAGAGAGCCTGGAGAGATGACCCAGCACCCATATAAAAATGCCAGGCATAGCCAAGAATGTCTGCAGCTTCAACACTAGGGTCAGAGACCCTAGGAATTCAGTGGTGAACAGCCTAGCCCCAAATAATGAACTTCAGGTTCAGTGAGAAAACTTGTCTCAGGGGAATAAAACTTAAGAGTGAGTGGAACCTCGTGCTTCCCTAGCCTCCTAAGATATGCACGTGGTTGTATGTATAC
The DNA here is from genome assembly GCA_028658305.1 of Pachyuromys duprasi. Taxonomy (NCBI): domain Eukaryota; kingdom Metazoa; phylum Chordata; class Mammalia; order Rodentia; family Muridae; genus Pachyuromys; species Pachyuromys duprasi. The sequence continues at coordinate 12,924,476 of CM053749.1, read as the reverse complement.
ATGTGCAGACACATACGCACACACACTATCTTTTGATCCAGACATACTGTCCCAGCACTCAGGAGGCCAGCTTGATCTACAGAGTAAGTTCCAAGATAGCCAAGGTTACAGAGAGAAACCCTGTCTCGAGGAAAAAAAAATTTTTTTTGAAAAATATTCAGAAAGAAAACACAGGACAGAACACCTTTTATCAGTTAGTCATACATTAATTACTAACTATATTTAAAAAAATTTTTTGGTGACTTGTATGTGCTGTACCACTGCTGCATACTCAGCTTTGTTACAGTTTGGACAGAAATAAAACACTTCCATGGCTGTCTTACACACTTGACCCTTTCTATATTCTATTTTTCTCTTGCTCGCTCTCTAGCTCTCTCACTCTCGCCCTTGGTGTGTGTGTCTGTGTTGTATAAAAATTACATAAAATATCAGATGTTACTTCTAGTTTTAGTAAATGTGTTTGTGGGTTTGTGTCTACTTGGACAAATGTAGTATAACTTGTCTAAACTAATTAACCCTTCTCAACCCTTTTTTTTTTTTTTTTTTAAGGTGGGGTTTTTCTGTGTAACCTGGCTTTCCTGGTATGTACTCTATAGGCTAGGCTGCCCTCAAACCCAGAGATCCACCACTCGCCTTTCTCCCTAGTGCAGGGATTAAATCTCTGATCCACCTCTGATCCGTTTGAGCTTCAGTTCTTGTCAGATGTAATAGGACCTCTCAGATGTTACAAATTCAGCATTTGTGAATCTTTATGTGCACATCTGGCTGGAGGTGTGAATTCCCCTAAGGATTAGTCCTCCCTTAAACCTGAATGAAGGTCCTCCTCAGAGTGCCTCCCTTCCCTTTGAAGGAGCTGAGCTCGTGGCTAAAGGTGTAGGTCAGTAGAGGGCTTTTGTAGCAGATGAAAGCAGTGGGCTTAAGCCCTTCTTCACCACATGAGCCAGACATACAAGTGTAGTTTTATGTTTTTGCTTTTTCAAGACGGGGTTTCTCTGTGTAGCTCTCACTGTCTTGGAACTCACTTTGTAGATCAGGGTGGTCTCAAACTCACAGGGATCCACCACCTTTGCCTTTAGTGCCGGGATTAAAGGTGTGCACCACCACACCTAGCTAATCCCCCCTTTTTGGGTATTCATTATAAATTTTCTATGATACTAAACAGCTCTCAACATTTTGTTTGTTTGTTTAGAGACAGATCCCAGGGATATATGCATGCTAGACAAGTATTCTCTCATAGCCTTTGTGCACAGTTCTTTAGGATAGAGTCCTACATCCAAACAGAACATTTTCTTTTTGTCTTAGCACAATACCACAAACACTATTGTTTTATCTCCCTTTTAAAAGTATGTTATCAAAGCTATGATATGATTCTTTATTTTTTTAAATTTATTCTTTGTGATTAAATACTCGAGTATGTAGAAACAATTTTGCCTTCAGTTCAAATTACTTGATATTCTGGGCTGGGCAGATGGTTCAGCGGTTAAGAGCACTGGCTGCTGCTCTTCCAGAGGACCTGGGTTCCATTCCTAGCATCTACATGGCAATTTACAACTGTTTGTTACTTCAGTTCCTGGGATCTGGCACTTTGACACAGAAATACATGTAGGTAAAGCACCAGTGCACATAAAATAAGTCTGGGGCGAGGGTGTTAGAGACAGGGTTTCTCTGTCTTGGAACTTACTTTGTAGACCAGGCTAGCCTTGAATTGACAGAGGTCTGTCTGTCTGCCTCTGTCTCCCAAACGCTGTGGTTAATGGTGTGCGCCACCAACTTCTGGCTTTGTAGGCCTTTTCTTTCTTCCTTTCTTTCTTTCTTCCTTCCTTCCTTCCTTCCTTCCTTCCTTCCTTCCTTCCTTCCTTCCTTCCTTCCTTTCTTTCTTTCTTTCCAGAAATTGCTTTATATTCTTCATACTTTAGGGGTGTTTAGGGTAAGGCTTTAATAAGGCTGTTTAAGGAGCATTGTTCAGACTGTATATGTGTTGTAACAACCAAGAGTCTATATTAGGGATCTGTTTTGAGGTTGATTATTCTTTGGGAATTGTAACTAAGGTTCAGGATGTCGTCAGTTGAGACCATTGAAGATGGACCCATTCTTTCATAATAGAGCCTCCTGTCTTTAGTGGTGGCACATGCACTCAAGGCAGAGGTAGCTGGATCTTTGGGTTTGTGGCCAGCTTGGACTACAGAGTGAGTTCCAGGAAAGCCAGGGCTACATAGAAAAACTGGTCTCAAAAAACTGAGAGACCAAGAGACAGAAAGAAGATAGATTATGTTCTTTGGGGTAAGGGTATTACTTAAGAGAAAGCACAAAACGTGGAACTTTAAGCTGGCATCGTTTTGCATGCCTGTAGTACCAGAACCTCTAGAAGGCCAAAGCAGGAGAGTCAAGAGTTTAAGGCCATCCTGAAACCATTCTGTTTGAAAAAAATACAAGAATCTTATAAGCTGGAAAATTGATGATGATTCTTTAACTTTGGTTTTACAGTGGCAACAGTCCTCAACGTTTGTTTTTCTCTGTGTGTAAATGATTATATGGTTGTTCTAGACTAAAATCATCAGGGGACCATTGCCTTCCCCCCTCAGTTGCTGGTATTATAGGCATGTATCATCATTCCCACCTCAACAGGGAAACTTCTTTTTCGGATGGGCTTTTTTCTGGAACTTGCTACTAGTTCAGGGTGACCTTGACTTCTACTTCTGTAGCTTCTACTTCTGTAGCCTCTACTTTTGCACTTCAGAGATTGTAGGTGTGAGGAGCTGCCATATCCAGTCTCCTGAGGTGCTGGAGACTGACTCTTAGGACTTCCTAACTGGTGAACCAAGCACTCACGTACTGTTCTAACCTCACCAGTGTGGATTCCAGTCCCTCCACACAGAGAACCACTTATATCACAGTCTGTTGGCATAGGTCCCAGATATGGGGGATTTTCTTCCAGTTTAGTTGATTTTTAAGGTATTACTAAATTTTTGTTAGTTTTATTTTGGATTGATACAGGGTCTTATATAAACTTACATGGCCTTAAACTCAATATATAGCTTTGATCTCTTTATCCCTTTTTCCAACTGCTGGAATTACATATTTGTGCCACTGGATTTGCTCCTAAATTTTAAGAATCACTACTATGTACTTTTGGAACTGGATATATTTTGTTTTTGTTTTTTTCCAAGACAGATTTTTTGAGACAGGGCTTCTCTGTGTAACAGAGTCCTGCCTGTCCCTGATTCAGTTTGGAAACCAGGCTGGTCTTGAACTCACAGAGACTTGCCTGTCTCTGCCTCCCATGGGATTAAAGCTGTATGTGCCTGCAGGGCTTTGGAACTTGATATGTAATCTACAGTATAGCAGCCTTGTTTCTGCTTGTGAGTTTGTTGGGAATGTGGCCTCCCAACCCAGGTGTTTTCAGTTACTTTATAAACATTTTAGAAAAGTTTTATTGGCATTGTGAAGCTTAGAAGCAGTGTTTGAAAATAAACCTCTTTTTACTTAGGGGGTTTTTAAAAGATATACTTGGCCTCTGCCCTTTCTGGAGAATCTAGGACAATTTGGGGTATTGGTGTTGTTTTTTTGTTTTGTTTTGTTTTGTTTTATGTGTTGTATTTCTTTTTCTTCTGGTTTTTTTTTTTTTTTTTTTTTGTACTTTATTCACTTTGTATCCCCCCTGTAGCTTCCTCCTCTTCTGGGTTTTTTGTTTTTGGTAAGAATAGGGGTTGGTTGAAGACAGGGTTTTTCTGTGTATCCTTGGCTGTCCTGGAACTCATTCTGTAGACCACGTTGGCCTTGAACTTACATCCTGCCTCTGCCTGCTGAGTGCTGAGATTAGAGGTATGCACCACAACTGCCGAGATCTTGAGACAGGTCACAGTCTTGGGGGAACTCACTCTGTGTACCAGGCTGGCCTTGAAATTAGAGATACCAACTGCCTCTATCTCCCTGGGGATTAAAGGCCCATGCCACCATGCCCAGCCTTTTTGTTTTGTTTTGTTTTGTTTTGTTTTGTTTTGTTTTGTTTTGTGTTTTTGAGACCAAGTCCTACTTATAGCCCTGGCTGGCCTTGCATTTACTATAAAGGTTGGGTTGGTCTCAAACTTGAGGCAACCCTACAACCCTTACTTAGCCTCTAAAGTACTGGTAGTACAGTCATGTATTGTCATGCTTGGTTTATTTGGTGTTTTTAATTGAGACTCAAGGGCTGAGAAGATGGCTTAGTGGCTAACAGCATTTGCTCTAATCCTGACATCCTTAATTCAGTCCCTCAGAACCATATAGTGGAAGGAGAACTGACTCCCATAAGTCCTTTTCTGACATCCATAGGCACACCAATGGCATATAACCGCATATATACATATACATGCTCATATAGTTTACTTATCTTTGTTTTATGTACGTTGGTGTTTTGATTGCATGTATATTTGTTTGAGGGTGTCAGAGTCCCTGGAACAGGAGTTGCAGACAGTTGTGAGCTGCCATGCAGGTGGTGGTACTTGAACTCCAATCCTCTGGAAGAGCAGCCAGTGCTCTTAACCACTGGGTCATCTCTCCAGCCCAGTTCATATAGTTTAAGAAATGTAATAAAAATACTAAATGAGAACTGGTGTAATCAGACCTAAGACCCACTGCATTGGTGTAGTTATAGTGCTGCCTTTGCTGTCCTTGCAGCCAGATAAACTCTCCGAAGCATGAAACTAGACAGCAAGAAGAGTTGTTTTTTGTTATTGCTGTTGTTTTTGTGGTTCCAGTTGAATGAGTAGTTATGTTTAATTTTCTGTTATTTCTTCTAATGAAAATCAATACTGACATTCTGATGGGTTCTCTCTCCTAGGCACAAACTGTTCAGGTTGCTGAAGTTGAGCCACAGTCACAACCACAGCCTTCACCAGAACTTTTGCTTCCAAATTCTTTGAAGCCAGAAGAAGGGCTTGAAGTATGGAAAAACTGGGCCCAGACCAAGAATGCTGAACTAGAGAAGGATGCTCAAAACAGATTGGCCCCCATTGGGAGTGAGTGTTTGGGAGGGGGCATGGGATATGTCTAAAATAGAAGCAAGAAAAAAACAGGCAAGTAGCATTCCTGGTTCTTAGGACTAGAGAATATACTTAGAAGTATACTTTGTGTCATGATGAGTAGTGTGCAGTCTTCCCCCTGTGAAATGAGCAGGATTTATGGGATTTGTCCACAGATATTTAAGATCTGTGGGTTTCTAGAATCAACAAGACACCAAAGAAGAATGGCTTCTTGGAAATGCCAGTTCATTATGTGTAAAACCTGTCTTGCGGAGCTGGAGAGATAGCTCAGTGGTTAAGAGCACTGTCTGCTCTTCCAATGGACCCGGGTTCAATCCCCAGTACCCACATGGCAGCTGACAAATGTTTATAACTCCTGTTCCAGGGCACCCGACCCCCTTACACATGCAGACAAAACACCAGTATATCTTCAAACAAACAAAAACCTTTCTTGGTTTGGGCTTATATTACAGTGTGGCTTCTGTATTTTTCTGCTTTAGTTCTTGGCTCTCAAGGAAAGGAAAAATATCAGTGTGATAGCATAAAAGCATATGTTACTGCATTAATAGAGCAGTTCTGATCACAGATGTAAGTGGCCTTTCTAGTCAGAACCCTGATGGATAGTATCCTCTCTAAGCTCTTTTTTTCAACAAAGTGAGCAACCGTTTAAGACCTCACTATTGCCAGGACTCCCATTCACCCTTAGGACTTGTGTTGCAGGGCGCCAGTTGCTACGATTCCAAGAAGATCTGATATCCTCTGCTGTGGCCGAATTGAATTATGGCCTCTGTTTAATGACACGGGAAGCTCGGAATGGAGAAGGTGAACCATATGACCCAGATGTACTCTACTACATTTTCTTGTGTATACAAAAGGTAGGAAACAGGTTTTCACATGAACGTGTCTGAACTTTGTTGGCACTGAATAATTTCACATTAGTCAAATTTTAAAAAATGATAAATGAAAAAAGAACTGGTAGAATGCCTTTAATTCCAACACTTGGGAGGCAGAGATGAGCTGATCTTTATGAGTTCCTGCTGGCCAGGCTACATAGATCCTGCCTTTTTTTTGTTGTTTGTTTTGACACGGTTTCTCTGTGTAGCCCTGTCTGTCTTGGAACTCCCTCTGTAGACCAGGCTGGCCTCCAACGCAGAAGTCTGCTTTCCTCTGCCTCCCACGTGCTGAGATTGCAGTCGAGCGCCACCACTGCCCAGCTTTTTTATTTTGTTTTGTTCTTTGTTTTTTTAGACAAAGGCCTATATATTCACTTTAGAAATGAATGTGTAATTCTACCACCTAAAAACCCATGAGTTAAAATATTTAATGAAGGCCAGTGAAGTGCCTCAGCCCATGAAAGTGCTTGCTGTCCAAGCCTGGTGACTTGAATTTGATCCACTAAACTGATAGTTAAAGTATTTAATAATTAGTTTTTTGTTAATTACAAAGCCTTTATATAATATATTTTGTTAAAGTAGGTATATAGTTGTCATTAAGTTAGTCAAAATCTAGTGCTCTAGTATAGCTTTTATTGTAGCTTACATTAATGCAAAATATATGTTTAAAGGAATATGGGTAAAGTTGTTTACAAATCTCCTTAGTTTTTCAGTTTTAAAAGATAAAAGGTAACGGATGTTTAGAGGATCACAGGTAGATTTCTTCACATTTCAAGGCTGTGGAGTAGAGTTCCACAGTGTGATGGTTAGAAGGCTTGCTTATTGAAACTTACTCTGTTGCCTGGTTCTGAGAAGTCAGTCTCCTAGTTTATTTTTCCTTCTGAGCCTAACCCAGAATTACCTGAATTATTCATAGAAGGCAGTTGTAGTATAGTAATCTCCATTTACAAAATATTTTAGTCAAGACATGCTTGTGCTAAGGCTGGAAAGATGGTTCAGCAGCTAAGAGTACTTACTGCTCTTACAGAGGATCTGTATTCAGTTCCTAGCACCCACATGGTGGCTCACAACCATCCCTAACTTCTGTTCAAGGAGATCTAATGCTTTCTTCTGACATCCAAGGGCACTAGGCATGAATGTGGAAACCCTCATACATGAATCTAAACAAAATTAAAGCTGAACATGGTAGTACCTGCCTTTAGTCCCAGCATAAGGGGGTAAGGGGAAAGCAGAGACAGATCTCTGAATTGAAGCCCAGCATGTTCTACTTTGTGAGTTTCAGACCATCCAAGTTACATAGTGAGACCCTATCTCAAAAAACTGAACAAAATTTAAAGAAAAAAATGCATGTGTTACATAATACTCTTAATGAGTACATGATCCCAACCTATTTGTTATTTTTTTTCCCCAGACAGGGTTTTTCTTTGTAGCCCTGGCTATCCTGGAACTCTGTAAACCAGGCCAGCCTTGTACTCACAGAGATCCGTTTGCTTCTGCCTCCCAAGTCCTCGGATTAAAGGCATGGGCCACCATTGCCTGGCTCCTTCTATTCATGATTAAGAATCATTTTATTTCACGTGTATGTTTGAGTACCTCTGTACTTTATGAGTGTTACATGCATTTAGTAGTGACTGTGTGCATGCTGGGAAATGAACCTGGATCTTCTCTAAGAGCAGTGTGTGCTCTTGCCTGCAGCACCATGTCTCCAACACCCCCACTGCCAGCCCCCATGATTTTTGCTACAATAACTGGATTATGTGTAATAGTATTCACAAAAGATCCCTCATTGGCTCTGCTCTCAGTAGTCTCATGTGATATGAGGTGTGCTGTGGAAATGACACAAGCTGGACAGATCTGACCTAATACCTTTTTTTTTTTCTATGAAAGTGGTTTATTAGGTGGAGGTGGAGAGAGAAAGTAGGGGAGAGCAGGACATGATGGGGGAAAGAGAGGGGAGCCCGGCAGGGAAAGGGATTGTAAGAGGGGGAGCAAGAGGGAAGAGGCCAGGATCAAGACCAAGAGAGGGACCACATGGCTGGCTGGTCCCTTTAAGGGGGAAGGTAACCACACCTTCCAGGGATGGCCACCTGGCCAGCAACATGATGACATCATAAGTTGCTAAGCAATCCAGGAGCAGGTTTAGTTCCAAAATCCTAACATTCCTCCCTTTTTCTATAATTAAAAAATGAAGAACTTGGGCTGCTTCTCATGTAAGGTAAGTTAGAGTATATGAATTTAGGTTCATTAGAAGTGGCTCTTGGTTGTCATGCAAGGGGTTAGGAGAGAGAGAAAAATTATAGCAACAGTGTCCAGATTACATGGTCAAGGGGAGGAAGGGAAGTCTCTGCCCTGGAAAATTTAGGGCAGAGGGTTGTCAGTACAAAATTGCCAGCCATGCAAGACAGCAGGTAGGGACTAAGGAATGCTGGGAGAACCTGGAGTGCTTGTCCTGGTCCTGAAGCACACCATTCCAGCCTTTTGTTAATAATAAGTGAATAACGGGCATAGATTCTCTTCTGGCTACTTCCTGCTGACACTGGGGGAGCTGTAGGTCAAAAGGCTGAAATGCTAGCCAAGTCCAGGAAGAACAGGCTGTTTTGATGCTGTTCAGGGTCTGCAAGAACATCCATGGCTGGGAGGGAAAGTGCAGGTCCAGCTTGATTGAAGTCTGTGAGGTCAGAGTTGAAAACTTGTGGTGGTTGCTTTGGTGCTGTTGTGGATGTAGGAAACATCTGTGTCTGGCAGGATACTGAAGTGGTGCGCGATTTTCCCAAGGTGATTTCCTAACACCTTTTTTTTTTTGATAGAATGGGAAGAGTAAGTCAATGGTAGTATTGAAAAAGTGTTTTGGTTTTCTAAAGGTTTTACTCCTGAGACTACCAATAACATTTATTAATGACTTTCTTTCAGTATCTTTTTGAAAATGGAAGAGTTGATGACATCTTTTCTGATCTTTACTATGTTCGCTTCACTGAGTGGTTACATGAAGTTCTGAAGGATGTACAGCCCCGGGTCACTCCACTTGGTAAGAGCGTCCCTAATCTTCCAATTGTTTTCTTTTCCACTTGGGCTTTTGGGGGGGGGGCAGTACATTTTTTATTTTGCCTGTGTGTATATCTGTTTTTGGGAGGGTGTCGGAACCCTTGAAACTGGAGTTATAGAGACAGTGAGCTGCCATGTGGCTTCTGGGAATTGAACACTGGTCCTCTGGAAGAACAGCCAGTGCTCATAATCACTGAGCCCTTTCTCCAGCCCTCCACTTGGGCTTTAAGAAGATGGGTAGCTAAGCAGGGTGTGGTGGTACACACCAGCACTCAGGAGGCAGAGTCAGGTGGATCTCAGCAGTTACAGATCAGCTAAGGCTACGTGGAAAGATCTTGTAACAAAAACAACTACCAAAAAAACGACAGAAACAAAAAGACGGGCATCTTTGGTTGACTGTAATTACAGTGGGAGGAGTGTGATATAGGCAGCAGCGTGAGTCTTTGCTCCTTTGTCTGATAAGAGGAACACTGTTCACCAGAGACCCTTGCTGGCCTCAGTGTGGCAAGTGACAGGCACTTGAGGCATGACAAACTGGTGGTGATGCATTTTCTAACTTTTCCTCTGGTCCAAATTTATTAATTAAAATAAGAATTGTGGCCAGGAATAATAGAATGTACCTGTCTTCAGAACTAGTAGGGAGCCTAAAATAAAATACAAAGATTGCTTGAGTCAAAAGTTTAAGCTCTTTGTGGGCAAAATTTTAATACCATATCATAGTAAAAATTAAGTGAATGAAACCTGGACTCATCATTCCCTACTATCAAAACATTTCAAAACATTATTACCTACTCTCAAAACCACTGAGAGATGACTCAGTGGTTAAGAGTACTTATTCTTGAAGAAGAACCAGGTTCTATTCCTGGTACCCACATAGTAGCTCACAACCATCAATTTCTAGGGGATCCAATGTCTTCTGTCCTTGGAACTGAAATTACAAGTTGTTGTCAACCGTGTGGGGGCTGTAAACCACTGAGCCATATCTTTAGCCCTAATATTTTTATTTTTATTTTTCCAGATAGGCATGTTAGGCCATGCCTTTACTAGTGTTGGGAGGCAGAGGCAGGCTGATTTCATCGAGTTACAAGCCAGCTGTGCCTCCATCATGATACCCTGTCTATTTATTTGTTTGTTTGTTTGTTTGTTTATTATTTATACAGTTTTCTGTCTGCATGTCAGAAGAGTGCACCAGATCTCATTATAGATGACTATGAACCAGTATGTGGTTGCCAGGAATTGAACTCAGGACCTTTGGAAGAACAGTCAGTGCTCTTAAACCTCTGAGCCATCTCTCCAGCCCTGTCTTTATTTTTAAAAATTCAATGCCAAGACATCAGATCCTGTTCATCTTCCTACATCAGTCCTTCCCTACCCCTCTGAATGGTTTAATTCCAGCACTTGGAGGTCACAGGGTGAGAAGAGTTTGAGGCTAGCCTGGTCTACAGAGTGAGGTCCCGTATTGCCAGAACTACGGAGAAACTGTCTCACAAAACTAGCAAGCCTTGTTTTTTAAACTGGCATAATGATTCTCAACATTCAGGAAGCTGAGATAGGATGCTTTTGAATTCAAAGCCAGCTTAAGCTATGTATTAAGACCCTGATTCAAAAGAAAAAAAAATTTACAGCATTGTATCTGTAGAATATAGTTATGGGTTTATCCAAAACCAGTATCCTGGATAATATTTATGTCAAAAGAATATAAGTTCTCAGGCTAGAAATGGCTCAGCAGTCAAGAACACTGTCTGTTCTTCCAGGGGTCTTGAATTCAGTTCCCAGCAATCACATGGTGGCTCACAACCATCTCTAATATAATCTGATGTCCTCTTCTGACATGCAGCTGTACATGCATATAGAACATTCATACACATAAAATAAGTATATCTGTAACAAGGGGAAATATATATATATATATATATATATATATATATAAGTTCTCTCAGAGGTTAAGAGCACTGTATGCTCTTCCAAAGGTCAATTCCCAATAGCAACGTGGTGGCTCATAACCATCTATAATGAGATCCAGTGCCCTCTTCTGGTATGCAGATGTACATGCAGGCAGAATACTATATAAATAAATAATAAATACATTTTTTTTTTTAAAGGATACAAATAGCTAATTATTGTTTTAAGTAGACTTTTTCTCTTGGTAGTTTTAGTGGTTCAGGAAAACGAGGAGGAATTACAGAGAATTCCTGTATGTAAAGCTGGATATGCTGATGCATGCCTGTAATCTCATCTCTTGGGAGATAAAGACAAGGATGATTTGGAGTTTTAAGTGCAATTTTTAGTACTGAAACCCTGTGTACAAGGAGAGAGAAGTTCCCATTGTCTAATGTTTATGTTTTACATCAGCTCTCATTTATTTCTTAGTATCCATAATAATGTATCCATCCACAATGATGGTATCAGTACAGAATGCTTATGTGTATGTGACATGTGTATGCAGGTACCTGCAGAGGCCAGAAGAGTACGTAAGTACTTGTTAGAGATGCTGCCTGACTTAGCTGCTAGAAACCAAACTTGAGTCTTCTGAAAGTGCAAATTGTATTCTAACCACTGAGTTATCTCTCTATCCCTCCAAATGTTTGTTCTAAAAATCTGTTTCCCATTTATTCATCCCTCTTTTTCCCAAAGCCTTTGATAACCATAGATAGTTTTCTAATTTCCGTAGATTTGAAATAGTTGCTGCTGCTTCTTTGGTTGGTTGGTTGGTTGGTTGGTTGGTTGATTGATTGATTGAATGAATGAATGAATGAATGATTGGTGGTGTCTCACTGTGTAGTGAGTCCTGGCTAGCCTGGAACTTACAGTGATCTGCCCATCTTTGCTTCCACAGTGCTAGGATTAAGGGCATATGTCCCCATGAAACACACATATCCACTTGTCTTTGACTCCAACGTGTGTCATCATGCCCCAATTGGAATTGCTTTATTATTCTTCTGTGATTGATTTTTCATTTAGCAATATGCATTTAAAACTTTTGTCTGTTTTATAGTCTTTTTGTTTGTTTGAGGCAGGGTTTTATATATCCCAGATTGGCCTGAAAATTCATAGCTCAGGGTGACTGAGTTACTGATCCTTCATCTTCCAAGTTGTGGGTTTACAGGTGTGTTACCATCTCAAATGTAGGTGGTGCTGGAAATCAAACCCTCTGTGCATGCCAGACAAGCACTCTACCAACTAGAGCTACCACCCTGGTCGGTTTGTTTTTGCTTTTTAATTTCTTACTATTTTTTTATGTGTGTAGGTGTTTGGCCTTCGTGTATGTCTTATGCACCGTGTGTGCATGTTTAGTGACCACAGAGACCAGAAGAGGACATCATCCCTTAGAACTGGAGTTACAGCTATTGTGAGCCACCATATTGCTTCTGGAAATAGAATCTAGGGTCTCTGGAAGAGCAGCCATTTCTCTTAACTTCTGAGCCATCTTTCCAACCTCTTTAAGACAAGGTCTCATGTGGTCCACACTGGTCTCAAATTTATTATGTAGCCTAACTTTTTGGTTGTTGTTGTTTTGGATTTTGGTGTGTGTGTGTGTGTGTGTGTGTTTTGTTTTGTTTGACATTGGGTCTCACTGTATATCCCTGGCTGGCCTGTAGCTCACTATGTAGCCAGGCTATCCAGAAACTCACAGAATTGCCTTCCTCTGTCTCCCGAGTGTTGTGGGGATTAAGGACATGTTCCACCACCATTAGCTAAAATTTTCCCTTTTGATATCTCCCAAGTGCTGGTTTCACAAGTGTTCATCACTGTACCAGATTCCTTTTTTCTTTAAGATTTATATTTATTTTATTTTTAATTTTTTTAGATTTGTTTATTTTATGTAGATGAGTGCTCTATCTCCATGTATGCCTGCTTACCAGAAACCAGAAGAGGACATCAGATCCCACTATAGATGGTTGTGAGCCACCATGTGGTTGCTGGGAGTTGAACTCAGGACCTCTGGAAGAACAGACAGTGCTCTTAACCACTGAGCCATCTCTCCAGCCTGGAAATTTATATTTATTTTAAATTATGTGTATAGGCATATTCATCTGAGTACAGGGAACCACCAGCATGTGCAGGAGCTGAAATGTGCAGGAGCTGAAGTTACACGCAACTGTAAACTGCTCCATGTGAGTGCTAGGCATTGAACTCGGGTCCTCTGGAAGAGCAGCATGTGCTTTTTAACTACTGAGCTATCTCTCCAACACCTTCTCATTCTGTTTTAGTACTGAATAACTCACCATTTATGGAGATTACATTTTGTTTACCCAAATGTGTTTGAAAGGCACTAACTAGTAAGTGCTCTTAAACACTGAGGCATCTCTCCAGCCTGGAAATTTATATTTATTTTAAATTATGTGTATAGGTATATACACAAGGGTTTTTGTTTGTTTTATTGTTGGTTGATTAGTTTTTTTGAGGCATGGTTTCACTGTGCAGCTGTGGTTGTCTTGGAACTTTCTCTGTAGACCAGGCTGGCCAGAAACTCAAAGATTCATTTGCCTCTGCCGAGTGCTGGGACTAATGGTGTGCGCTGCCACTGCTGGCTCCCGTCGGGTTTTATGTGTGTGTACAAATAACTTCAGTGGAACATACGAGATTCCAGAAATAAGAGCTATCCAAATATGGTAAATTTAACTTTGACAGAGGAGAAAAGATAGCCATTTCAATAACTGGGGCTAGAACTAGGCTCTCACGTTCAGAAAAGTTATTTTAAACTCAGTTCTTAAATTTCCACAAAATTAACTGAAAGTGAATCACATACTTAAATATAAAAAAGGTCTATAAACTGATACACTCTGCTGGACTTCTGTTTTTCTTTTTTTTAATAATTTGTTTATTTTATGTACATTGTCAGTTTGGGGGTTTGTTTGTTTTTCTGCACATATGTCTGTGTTAGGGTGTCAGATCCCCTTGAACTGGAGTTACAGAGAGTTGTAAGCTGTCATGTGGGTGCTGGGAATTGAACCAGTGTCCTGTGAAAGAGCTGCCAGTGTTCTTAACTGCTGAGTAATCTCTCCAGCCCCTCTACTGGACTACTTAAGCACAAGATACTCACGTAGTACACACACATACATGCAGGCAAAATAGCCTTACACTTTTAATAATTAAGTATTTGGAAAAGAAAAGAAAAGTGGAGAGATGGCTCAGTGGGTGGACTACTTGGGCACAAATATATAGACGTGAGTTCACATTTCCAGCACCTATGGGAAAAGCTGAGTGTGGGCTGTACTCCCATCACTGGGAAACATGCAAGCTTACCCATCATCAGTAGAACTGAATTGCTGTGCTCCCGGGGTCAGAAAGAGACGCTGTTTCAAAATATAATGTAGAAAGCAGTGAAGACACTGATTTCAACTTGAGCCTCTACACATGAGTGTACAGGCACGCATACACATTAACAAGAGAAAATCAGGTTAACCTTTGATTTGTTGATGACTTACTAAGATATAGTGCCAGAAACTCAGTCTCAGGGAGAAAAGCTAGTAACAAGAACTTAATCAAAATTTACAAGTTGTGGGGCCTAGAGGGATGTTTCAGCACTGAAGAGCACTGGCTGCTCTTTCAAAGGATCTGGGTTCAATTCCCAGCACACACATGGCAGCTCACAACTCTAACTCTTAACTATCTGACACCCTCACACAGACATACTTGCAGGTAAAACACCAATGCATATAAAAGAAAAATAAATTTTAAAATGTATATTAAAATTTCAAGTTAGCCAGCTGCAGTAGCACACACCTATAATCACAGCACCCAGGGAGGCAGAGGCAGTCAGATCTTGGTGAGTTAGTTCCAAGCCAGCCTACAATGCAAGTCCAGGACAGCCAAGGCTACACAGAAACCCTGTCGCAAAAAAAAAAAAAACAACCCCAAAAACAAATTACAGCTTGTGTCTTGAGAGGTAGCTCAGTTGTTGAGAGCACTTGCTGTTCATTTTGTTTTTCTTTTTCTTTTTTTTTGGGTGTTTTTTGTTTGTTTGTTTTTAGATTTTTTGAAACAAAGTTTCTCTGTGCATCTCTGGCTGTCTTAGAACTTGCTCTGTAGACTAACCTGGGCTTGAACTCACAGAGAGTCTCCTGCCTCTGCCTCCTGGGATTAACGGCGTGTGCTGCCAATAGCTGCATTTGCTATTCTTACAGAGGACCTAGGATCATTTGCCAGCACCCACATGGTGGCTCACAGCTGGCTAGCTGTGAGTTCACTTTTAGGAGACTCAATGAATGCCTAGGTTCTGTAGCTATCAAGCATGCATGTGATAAACATGCAGACATAGTTTAAAGGGAAAAATGGTTATAGATAATCTGTGTATGTTGTTAAAAATGAACAAAACCCCTATTGTTTTATTTTATCGATAAAGACTCAAGCTAGATGCTGGGTTGAAAACTTAGTAGTTCAGAGAGGCAAAGAAAATACCCAGCTGACCTTCCTACTCAGCTCACATGCAAAAGGGAAAAGCCCAAAACCCTTTCTTCTTCATGCTGTCTTAAATACCCTTCATTCAAAGTCCCTTCTTTCTGTTTAATCCGTATCAGCTGATTACTTGCTCCGCCTCTTGACCTAGGGTTAACTATTTTAATTCTGTTTTCGGAAAGCTTTTGGGTTGAAGGTAGTGTTTGTTAGGGCTGAATCACACCATAATCACCTGTTTACAATAAACAGAAAGGTTTTAGCTTAAAGGTGTGTGTTAGGGGTTCTGCGCAGGGGCCATGGTGAAGTGCGAGGGTTGGGAAGGAGGGGATGGGCATGCATGGTCTTTCTTGTCCATTGTCTGCTGTCCTGTCTGTAGTGTATCCATGGAAAACTCGTAGGAAAGGAAATGTTAGGAAATTCTACGTGTGTACTGGAAATACTCAGAAGACAAGCAGCTGTCCTCATATAGCTCACCCTCCCTCAGGTTAGCGCGGTGCAGCCTGACAAGCATCTCCAGTAGCCAGTCACCCCAATCACAGGCAGGCCTCTCCTGTTTCCTTACTTGCCTCTTCATCCATTGGTCAGTTGTGTGAGCACTGGGTAAGGCAGCCACCGTTTTTCGTTGTGTTTTTAAAGGAGTGAACTTACTGAAAATGATCTGTTGGCGAAGTCTTCAGCGGGGCAAATTCTCACAGCCCAGCAGAATTCCTGAGTGTGTTTAGCCTGGGCTATGGCTCACATGTGGTGGGAGGAGGCAGCAGGGCCAGTAGGGAAGTGTAAGACGAGAGTTCTGCCGAGGACTGAGCTGAAGGAGCGCTGCCGCCAGCCCTGCCCGTTTGGAGTGAGCACTCCCAGTGCACTCACCACCTCATGGCTACACAAAGGATGGGCGCCTTGACCTCCTCCACTTTGAGAAAACATGCCGAAGAGAAAAAGCCTTCTAGAATAGCACCTGTCTCTGGTGAGCTGCTGGTCAACTGTCCATAGATCATGGCACTACATTTGGCCCTAATTAGCCCAGACAGCTGTGGACCCAGTAGCTCTGCCGTAGCGCTCGCCTCCCGCTCCAGGCCGTCTCTTATCTGCAGAGCAGCTCTGATACATAACAGTCCTTCAGAAAGATGTCCCACCTCCTGCTTTCCCAAAGCTAAGGTCTGTCATGTGTCCAGTGTGATTTCCAAGCCTTGTCTTGTCTTCCTGGCTTGACTTGAAGCAAGCTAATGCAAATATCTACTCTTGTTCTTTAGAGTCTAGTCTTTCCTTCTCTGATGTGGCATGCTTTATCATTTGTACTCTGATTTAACAAAAAAAAAAAGGTGTGTGTTGGGGCTGAGCCACATCAAACAAGAAACAGGTTTTTACAGTTCCCAATTTAGGGGTTCATGATGGGATCAAATACTCTGCAACAGCTGTATGTCTTGCCTGTAGATTAGGCACTACTGTGGAGTTTTAAGACAGGAGAAACACTTGAACCCAAGAGTTTTGGACCAGGATGGGCAATGTATAAATAAAGCTTGCTAAATAAAAAAGAATTTAATTTATTTTTGCAAAAGATAATCTTAACAGGATGAAACAAGACATGATGGTGCCTATAATACTGAGTACTTTGCAGGTAGAGACAGGGATCACAACTTTAAGACGAGCCTGGACAGTGTAACTCAGTAGGGGAGTATTTGCCTACATGTACTTGGCCTTACATTCAATGCCTCTCCCCCCACAAATAAAGTATTTTAATGCAGACACCAGAGAAATGGTTTAACAGTTAAACAAGTGCCTACTGCTCATGCAGGGCATTTGAAACCCCACCTATATGTACATGCAGACAAACACCCATACACATAAAATAAATCGTGTGTGTGTGTGAGGGAAGGAATGTATATGTCAAAGACTGTAAGGGTGATCTTTTTCAGGTTGTGGAGATGACACAGTTAGTAAATCACTCACCTTGGAAGTACAAGGACGGGACTTCTATACTCCAGAACCCACTTTAAAGTGCCAGGGCATGGTAATGTGTGCTTGAAACTTGCTGGGAAGACAAAGATAAGAGGATTCCTGGGGTTTTCCACCTAATCTTTATAACCTAATTGGTGGTGTCTAGGCCATTGAGAGATCCTGTTATAAAGGAGATAAACAGCATTCCCAAGGATGACACCAGAGATTATCTTCTACATGCCACAAACACTTGAACATATGTATCCAAACACACATGAACATGGACACATACATGTATGTTTTTTTTTTGTAAGAGCTGTCTGTTAACACACTCAGGAAAAAGGCAAATGGATCTCTTGAGTTCAAGGACACCTGTTTCAATTGTTATTGTAATGGAGGACTATTGCCTTCATCAGCTAACTCTAGGTCTAGTCCTGGAAGCTTCTAGCCTCCATACACTCTAACCAAGTCTAGAACATTTTCAGCCCCTGAGACTTAACTGTTTAATAAGTTTACCCTTTTCTTTTTTTCTGAGCTCTGGGTGGGCTGGTCCAACTCAGCTGTCTGGCTGAAACTCCTCTCCCAGCTGATTTATTCAATCTGGCTTTTCTCTTGCCCTCGGAATTGCTCTGCTTGGGCTCAGACTAACTCCAGTAATCATTCTCATTCTCTTGCTCATTCTATCTTCACTTGTATCTAGTTTTTCTTTCATTCAACCTCTCTTTGTAAAATTCTCCTGGTCTGAGTCAGTCATGGTGGCACCTGTAATCCCAGTGCTTGACAGGTGAACCTCTGTGAATTCGAGGCCAGCTTGGTCTACAAAGTGAGTCCAGGACTGTCACGGCTTGTTAACAGAGAGAAACCCTGTATGTGTGTGTGTTGGGGTGAGGGTGGGGCTCTCCTGGTCAGACTGCCTCCTCTCTCATTCTCTTGTGTTGTTCCATTAAGTAGCTTCCCTTTCCTCTCTGTTTTGGTGTGAGATTAGTCATATCCAATCCTGTCAACTCTTTCTCTGATTAATCACTTTTTCTGCCACTCAATTAAACATCACTCTTCAGGCATGGCTGCTTTCTTCCACAAACTAACTTTACCGTCATTGTTTGAGATTAAATGTGCATCACCACACCTGGACCTAAGCTTTTCTTTACCTGAAACTTGCTGTATACCAGGCTGACCTTGAACTCAGATCTGCTTGCCTCCTTCTCCTGGATTAAAGGCATGTTTGTCTTCCATCCAAATCACAGACCTAGAAGGTCTTTGGATGTGAGCTCTTACCAGAGCAGCCATGTTTTGAACTAAATTCTTCTACAGCCAGCCTGGACTCTGTAGCCAGGAGCCAATTCCAGGACAGCCAAGGCTACAGAGTGAGGCCCTGTCTCAGAAACATTGAGAGATAGATATTCTAAACACGTGTTTATAAGGGAATTAATTGACTGGTTTTCTTGTGTGTGGGGGTGCTGGGGATCTGACTCGGTCTTCATGCATACTAAGTAAATGATTTCCTGTGGAGCTAGCCCAGTCCCTACAAAGTTTTTGTTGTTTTATTTGCTGGGGTTTTTTTGTTTGTTTTTGCTTTTGTTTTGTTTTTGAGACAGGATTTTTCTGTACAGCCCTGGCTGTCCTGAAACTCTCTCTATAAACTAGGCTGGAATTAAAGGTTTGTGCCACCAACCACCAGCCAAGACATTTGGTAGGAAAGATTTTTAAAAGTCTTAGCAATAGGAGTGCTTTGTTATGTAAGCCTGGTGACCTTTGATCCTTGGAACTCTTATAATGATGGAAAGAAGAGCTGATCAAGGGTTACTTTCTGACCTCCATACATATGACATGGTATGTTAGCACATGCTTGCACATACACATGCACACAGTAATAAATAAAGGATTGAAGAGATGGCTCAGTAGTTTTAAGAGCACTTTAAGTTCTTCTGAAGGACTGGAATTTGGTTTCCCAGACCTACACAGCAGAGCTCACAACCAGCTACAGGGTATTTCTGCCTCTTTGGGGACCTCTTTGTGCAAACACACATACATAATATTTTCAGTGATTTATTTGATTGGTTTTGTTTGTTTTGTGTTTTTGTTTTTTGTTTTTGAGACAAGGTAACAGCCCTGAGTATCCTGGACCAGCTTTGTAGACCTGGCTGGCCTAGAACTCACAGAGATCTTCCTTTGTCTGCCTGGGATTAGAGGTCTGCACCACAATAGGCGACCCTTGTTTGTTTATTGAGGCAGGGTTTCATTGTGTATCTTTTGCTGTCCTGGAACTTGTTATATGTAGTTAAAACTGTCCTTGAACTCAGAGATTTTTATACTTCTGCCTCCTGAGTTCTAGGACTCTTACTAATTTTTAAGTTGTGTGTATTTCTGTGTGGGTATATGCCTGCAAAAGCAAGTGATCAGAGAGGCCAGTAGAGGGTGTGGTCAGATGCCTGGAGTCATAGGCTCCTGTGAGGCAGTCAGCATGAATGTTGAGAATCAAGTTCAGGTTATCTGGAAGAGCAATAATTACAGTATGTGCTTTTAACCACTGAGTGATCTCTCTAGACCAAATAAATGAATCTTTTTTTTTAAACAAAGTGCAAAAGATTACAAGTGTAATATGTGCCACTAGAATGTTTCTAGAATGAATAAAATTCAAAACAACAGCACCAAGTGCTTTTCAAATGAGGAGCAGCAAGAACTACCATTTATCATTGGTAGAAATGGGACATTAAGGTTGTGAGCTTTACCTTTAAAGGCTGAGCCATCCCTTCAACCCAGCACAATCATTTGGAAGACAACAGAAATAATATATTCTTAATTCTTTTGGGGGGGGGTAGTTGAAACTGTCTTTCTCTGTTTAGGCTTAGCTGTCCTGGAATTTGTTCTGTGGGCCAGGAGATGGCCCTGTCTCCACTAGGCACGCACTGCCCCCACTGGCTTTATTTTTAAACTCTTGTGCCACTTGTTTATATTTACTGAAACGACTTGGAAATTTCAGCCCATGTAAATTACCTGAATTTTAATCCTGGAGTTACCATTTGTTAAAATGTGTGTTGTTTCAAGTTATTTTATTTATTATTAGTGTGTTTTGTTTGTATATATACACACACACACACACACACGACCTAGTGTAGGAGTAGAAGGCAGGACAAGCTGCAGGAGTGGTTCTCCTTCCACTGTGCATCTTAGAGATGGAACTTGGCAGGCCAGAGAGGCAAGTAGTTTTACCTGCTGAGTCATTGTTTTGGTCCTTCTTAAACTTGTAAAAAACAAACAAACAAAACTCTACTGTCTGGGATCAGTGGACTGGCTCAATGGGTAAAGGCACTTGCGTCTAAACCTGAAGACCTGGGTTTGATTTCTGGGATCCTGGTAGAAGGACATGGATGTGTCCTTAACATGCTTACATGTGTGTATTTTTGGTTTTTTAGGCAAGGTCTTTGACAGACTTGTAACTCACAGAGGTCTGCCTCTTAACCCGTTCCCCCACTCCAGACTCCTCCCAAGACAGGGTTTCTCTGTGTAGCCTTGGCTGTCCTGGACTGACTTTGTAGACCAGGCTGTCCTCAACTCACAGAGATCCGCCTGCCTCTGCCTCCCAGAGCGATGGGGTTACAGGCCTGTGCCGCCACTCCTGACTTAGATTTGGCTCTTCAGTCCTGGGATTCTCCTGGCACAGGATGCACTTTTGCATTCATACACCAGGAACAAAGAAATGTTTTTTAAAATTACCTGAGTTAGGCCTGGTGATGACTCAGCACTTACGAGTTCTGGCTGCTCTTACAAAGGATCTGAGTTTGTTTCTCTAATGCCCACAAGGAGGCTCACAACTATTTTTAATTCCAGTTCTTCGGGACCTAACTCACTTTGTGGGCACCAGGCACATGTGTACATACATATGTACATGCATGCATATACACAACAACAACATATCTGCAGGCCAAAACAAACATAAAAGAAGTAAATAATGAAAATGAAAGTATTAGGGTTCAGTTTTATTTTATTTTTTTAATATATCAAAGTATTTCAGGTACTTAGGTACAATATACTAGTTTTTAAAAATGGAGCTTTGGAGATTAAGAAAAGACAAATAAGTAAGTTCAGTGCTATTAAAAAGTACAGACCAGGGCTGGAGAGATGGCTCAGCCGTTAAGAGCATTGCTTGTTCTTCCAGAGGTCCTAAGTTCAATTTCCCCAGCTACCACATGGTGGCTCACAACTGTCTATAATGAAATTTGGTGCCCTCTTCTGGCGTTGAGGTGTACATTTTATACATAATAAAAAACAAAAACAGCACAGACCAGATCTGGGCACTAGATTGCAGGCATGAGTCACTGCATCCAGCTCACACATTTCTTCTCTTTTCCTCTGGTTTGTGTGTGTGAGTGAATTTTTTGAAAGCACATTTTGTAGCACATATGTGCAGGCCAAATAACAACTTTTGAAAATCTTTTCCTTATACCATTCCACCATATCAGCATTATTTTGGTTCATAGTGAACATAAAGTTTACTCACTGAAGTTTATTGTGTTCTTTAGCCCATAGTTTTAATTTTTCTCTGCTTGTGTGTTTTAATAATTTGTGAAAGGAATTAGTCATTAAAAATGGGTGTGCAGTTCTACCAATTACATCCCTTAAGCTTAGTTTATTACATTTGTCCATCCTTGATTTTTTTCTAGTCGATATGGCACTTGAATTAAAAGAATAAGTCAGGTTTGTTTTTGTGTTTATTTCCATCTTTAAAGGATTTGAGTACATGAAGGTGCCATAGTAGTCAAATCAAATCATAGTGTGTGTTCCTAGTTTTGCAGGTTCAGACTCTTGGCCTTGTGAATCTTGTGGCTATAGGTTTGCTTTGGTTCATGAAATTGCTTTGCTTTCCAGAGGTAGTTGATGTATAAGGTGTATATATGTTCCAGGTCTCTATGCCCTAGATACCCTGAAAATATGGTCTAAGGGCTGGATATTTGATTCAAGGCTTAAAAGCACTTGACGCCCTCCCCTATCTGTGGACTGGGGAAGGGGCATGGGAGGAGAGGATGGGGTACTTGTTGCTATTGCAGAGGACCTACGTTCAGTTTCCAACACCCACATGGTGACTCACAACCACCTGTAACTCCAGTTCCAGGGGATCAGAAGCCCTCGCCTGACCTTCATATTCACCAGGCATTCACATGATGCACATACATACATGCAAGCAGAACACTCACCTCCATAACAAAAAAGTATAAGCAGAATTTGGGTTGTATATTTATCTTACTTTTAAAAAATTATTTATTATACATATAATATTATGTTTTCATGTAAGCTCTCACACCAGAAGAGGGCACCAGATCTCATTATAAATGGTTGTGAGCCACCATGTGATTGCTGGGAATTGAAGTCAGGACTTTCAGGAGAGACAGTGCTCTGAACCTCTGAGCCATCTCCCCAGCCCTACTTTACTTTTCTTAAGCACAGTCTTTTCCCCCTAATCATCGTTGACCACTGGCGAGGAGCGATATTTTAAGTAGAAACATTATAGAAGCCCATGCTTCCCCAGAGCAGCAACAACAGTGGTATCACCTTGAAACTTAGTTAGGAACAAGTGGTCTTTATTAGGTCCTAATCAAGAAATTTGATTGCCAGCCAGGGGTCTGTGTTTTAACACAGATTATTTAGCCACACCTTAGGGATATTTGCACTGTTTGGACTGTATGCCTATGTAGTCCTTGTCACTTCTGGTCCTAATGTTTGTGGACCTTTATTATCCAGTTGTTGCAGTGGTGTTTTATTCCACCTAGGCTATGTTCTGCCCAGCCACGTGACTGAAGAGATGCTGTGGGAGTGCAAGCAGCTTGGGGCACATTCCCCTTCCACACTGCTGACCACCCTCATGTTCTTTAACACCAAGTAAGTGATCTAGAAGCTTCATACATAGCTACCACTTTCACCTACCCAGTGAAGAGTGAAACACCAGGAGCACTTCTGTGTTCCTCCAGCACATTTGAGAAATTCTGAGCTAGTTTGAGATGTGTTGCACTGCATTCTTGTGTAGTGAATGGTAATGGGTAAATACCTTGCCAGCCTCCCTTCAGTCCATTTTGATATGGTTTTTTTCTCTGGACAATGTGCTTGAACATGGCCCTGCCCAGATCCTGGTAGTGGGGATTGGTTTATGTGAGTCACTGATGGGCAGAAGGTAAGTCATCGTGTCCTCCTGGCACACCTTTTTTGCCCTGCTTGTACTTGTGGTCCAGGTACTTCCTGCTGAAGACAGTAGATCAGCACATGAAACTAGCTTTCTCCAAGGTCCTTCGACAGACAAAGAAGAGCCCCTCAAATCCTAAGGATAAAAGTACGAGTATCCGATACCTAAAGGCCCTCGGGATACATCAGACTGGCCAGAAAGGTAAGGGCAGGAGACAGGAGAGACAACAGAAACTGTCTGTCCTGCCCTGTCTCTGTCCTGTAGGAGTGAGTGTGCAAATTGGGGTTGTCTGGGAAGGAATTGTCCACTTCCTTCTCCTCGGCCAAAAACCGCAAAAATTTCCCATAGAATTAGGGGTGCCCAGAGAACACAGCCTTCTCCCTCCTGCTCACTGCCCCTGCCTATCCTGTCTCTCTTTACCCACTACTACTTCGTGGGGTTGACTGAGTACCTGAAGGTAGTATCTAGGTCTGCACTGTCATGCCCATCCTTTGTGTGTGTTTAACTGTTTTTGTGTCTGCACACCCGAGCATGTGGCTGTCCTTGCACAGGTGCCACCGTGTAAGTGATCAGAAGAAACTGGAAGGAATTAGTTTCCCTCTTTCTTCCTGCTGCATCCTGGGGATTGAACTAATTCCTTTTGTTGGTTTGGTTTGTTTTAATAGTTACAGATGACATGTATGCAGAACAGACAGAAAATCCAGAGAATCCATTGAGGTGTCCCATCAAGCTGTACGATTTCTACCTCTTTAAATGGTGAGGAGGCTTTCTACCCTGTGTGCTCATGTGTGTGTGTTTGTGTCTGCTTGTGTGTGTCTTTTTATGGGAGGATGCCCTTACATTCCTGATTCCAGACTGAAACTACAAAATGCCCCCCTGAGACAAGATACACTTAAAAAGGAAAGGTGCCTCCGGTTGGTGGTTCCGCATGCCTTTAATTCCAGTATTTGGGAGGCAGAGCAGGCAGGTGGATCTCTGAATTGGAAGATGGCCAGGGCTACATAGAGAAACTTGGTCTTGAAAATAACAGCAACAGCCACATGGCCAGGGCTACACAGAGAAACTTGGTCTTGAAAATAACAGCAACAGCCAAATGTGGTAGCGTACCGTTTTAATCGCAGCACTCTAGAGCGGCAGAGGCAAGATGGAACTCTGAGTTTGAGGCCACCCTGGTCTGTAGAGAGAGTCCAGTAAACACCAGGCTGGACTCACACAAGAGATCTGTCTGCCTTTGACCTAGAGTGTTGGGATTAAATGTGTTCTACCATGACAGGCTCTGACAGTGCATTTCCAAAGAGGAGGTATAAAGATACAAAGGCTTTTTAAAAAAATCATACAACAAACATAGTCCTGTAGCATTCTGGCTCAGGTGTTGTTACTGCTACCATCATCATAGGTGAAGGGATGTTTCTTTCAGGTTGTTTTTCTCTTGTTGTAGGAGGTTGGTGTATCCTCTTCATGTCATTGTCAGAGGGAGCTTTCGTGGTTATGGGTCTTTCTGTTTATACTAGAATAAAAACTTCAGTGATTTCTCACTGCAAATAATTTTTACATGATGAGCAAACCTCGTGCACGGGCATAGCTGGCTCATGTTTGCTGCCTTTGTCCCATAACCATGCTTTGCCTCCAAGGGAATTAAGTTTTCTCTTTGCCGGGCACAGCAGTTCCAATTAAGGATTTCTAGATTGTCTACCTTTGCCCTCAACTATTTCCTCTGTAGCACTTAACCAGTATCAATTCTTACATATTTGTTTAACTTTATCAGGAACTATCTACTTACCGATCCTGCTCGCTACTTTAACATCTGTATCTAATAGAAAGCTGACACACATAGTCCTTTATTAAATTTTGAATGGATGGAGGAATGACTATAATATGGTAGAGTGTGCTAATTACTGAAGAGGTATACACTACAGGAGAAGTAAGCCCCGATAAGATGTGTATTGGAACCTCTGATAGTGAATAAAAAACAATGTGATTAAATAGATCTGGAGCTAGAGCTTCTAGATGCTGAAGTCTGCTTCAAGTGGGATATAGATAGATTTAAATAGTTCAACCTGAGTTGTACAGGCAAGTACAGTGATTGATTCAGCATGTTTTATAAAGGACAAAAGAGGCAGCTTCTCTTTGGCACTTAACAGTGGCCCAGTTGAGTTCCTGGAATGGTGTGTGGATACATGAACTCCATAGCTGTTACGTCTCCAGATCTGCTGCCTCAAGAACTTTTCATATAAGTTTTGTTTGGGGGCTCAATATGGAAGGGTTAAAATTACACTATTACCCATCTTTTACTGAAATATTCTTTAGTCCCCAGAGTGTGAAAGGCCGAAATGACACCTTTTACCTGACACCTGAGCCAGTCGTGGCTCCCAACAGCCCAATCTGGTACTCAGTCCAGCCAATCAGCAGAGAACAGATGGGACAAATGCTTACCCGGATCCTGGTTATACGAGAAATTCAAGAAGCCATCGCCGTGGCCAGCGCAACCACCATGCACTGATGTGCCTCAGCCACAGCAGAAAAACATCCAGGAAAAAACCCGACAGACTTTTACACTAAAGAAGAGGCCTCCATTCCCCGCACCCCCCTTTTTAATTTGTAGTTATGCTTTTCAGGCTACTTCTGTTAAAAATGTAAAAGACAATGTTGTCCCCTTTGCATCTTCATAAGCCTGGGCAGACCCCTCGGTTGATGGACTCCGGGTTTATGAGAGCCAGGTGTCCTAGGAAGTGGCTGGCTTTTTCTTTCTCTTTTTTTCTTTTGTCTGGGGCATGGAGAGAGGGACTTGGACTGTTTGGAAAGATATGGGTCTTTCCATTCCTCAAGGAAAATGGAGCTGCTGATGAATCAACCCTCCTGGGAATCTCCAGCTGACTTTCGCTCTGGACCGGCAGACTTTACTGACCACTCAGAGACACTTTTTTTTTTTTCATGCTCAGACATAAACTTAGCATCTTAATGGAAGAAAAATGAGGGGAACTTCAATTATGATTTTATTAAAGACAATTTCTATTACACCCTTCTTTATGACAAGTGACATAGATGTTAAAGTAAAAACTTTACCATGCCTTTTTTTTTTTTTTTTTTGGCCTATCATTGAGGCCTTAAACCTGAGGCTTCTGTGCCTGATGGAATTCTTGTAACATACACTTGTGTATCATATAAAGATACCACTCTTTCTCTTATGTATTCTTATTCTAGTTGTTTATTAAGAATGACAAGCACGTCTTTTCAACAAGCTAGTGGATAACGTGTCTTTATTTGGGGGAGGAGCTTTGTTTAAAAATGGAAACAAGACTTAATTGGGCCGGGATCCTGCGGGGAGGAACGCGGGGAGGGCCCGGCAGGAGACTGCCCTCCTGCGTGCGGGCCTGTGAGTGCGAGGAGCGCGCCTTCGTGCCTGCCGGCTAGCTCCGCCTCCGGGCGGGGCGGGGCACCCAATACGCATGCCCTATGGCCTCGCGTCAGCCACGCACGTCGCGTAGTGACGAAATCACCTAGTTTATATTGGCGCGGTCCGGACGGTGGAGGCCTCTGCGGCGCGGTCCTCGGAGGCGCGCGTCCGTCTTCCTCGTTGGTCATGGCGGACTACCTGATTAGCGGAGGCACGTCCTACGTGCCAGACGATGGACTCACCGCGCAGCAGCTCTTCAACTGCGGGGACGGCCTCACCTACAAGTGCGGGTCTAGGCACCCATGTGGGCGAGGCAAGGGGGCCGCACGCTGGGCGAGGAGGACGGATGAGGCTTCATTGAAGCTCTCCTGGGAGTGGACATGGGGAACAGGTTCCGAAAATCATCTGTCTCCGTAGAATAACTTTGATAGATGTGGGGCTGGGTTGGAGAGGGTCGTTTCAATAGTGGTTAGGACTTGAAACGTGTGGAATTGTTGAGTGTGCAAGAGCACTAATGACAGCTAACTCGGTGGCAGGAGACTCCCCAGGCCCTAATCCACCCAATGCCATTTTGCCTGAGGCACACCGGCTCAGTACAGCTCCCCGCTCAGAGCTTACTGGGATGGTCTGTGGAGGTGGGATTTTCGGTGTTAGGAGCCTGAGAGGCCTGCCTGATTCCCTCCTACAGCGATTTTCTCATTCTTCCTGGGTACATCGACTTCACTGCTGACCAGGTGGTGAGTATAAGGGATTAAGTCTTCCTTTTTTGTGTTTTGTTTGGTTGTTTTTGTTTTGTTGGTTTTTCAAAAGAGGGTTTCTCCGAATAACAGCCCTGACTCTCCTGGACTCACTTTGTAGACAAGGCTGGCCTTGAACTCACAGAGATCCACCTGCCCCTGCCTCCCAGTGCCCGGCCTATTTTGTTTTTGAGACCCTGGCTTCTCTGAAGCTGGTCGTGTTGACTAGGCTGACCCTGAAATAGTGTCAGACCTCCTGCATCTGGTTTCTGAGTGAGTGCTGAGATTACCGTAGGCATATCCCAGCATGCCCAAGTTTTAGAAATTGGATTGTGAACATCAGAGAGAGGTAAAATGCTGCTGTTTGTTAATTTGAGACTGGGCTTCTGGGGGTTAGGGTAGAGTAAGTGGAATGGTCTTCCTGGTGAACATGCAGATCACCCAGGCCCCTGTTATCGACCCTGAGGAATAAGCTGTATTTTCCTTTAGTGATCCTTTATCTCCTCAGGACTTGACCTCTGCTCTGACTAAGAAGATCACACTGAAGACTCCATTGGTTTCCTCACCTATGGACACTGTCACAGAGGCTGGAATGGCCATTGCAATGGCGGTGAGCCGTGAGGGTCGTGGGTGCGGTCTCAGCTAAAGGTTGTGCCTCTTCTTCATCACTCACTTGTGTGTTCATCTTGTAGCTCACAGGAGGTATTGGTTTCATCCACCACAACTGTACACCTGAGTTTCAGGCCAATGAAGTTCGCAAAGTGAAGGTCAGAAGGGCAAGAATCTTGGCCAGAAGTTCCTGGAATTACATTGGGATGGGATGGGGTAGTAGTAGAGGGTTTGTTCTGCAAACTAGGCTTCCTTTCTTCCCTGTGAACGTTCAGTGGCTGAGGAGAAAGTCCATTTCTTAGGCTAGTACACAGTGCTTCTAGCACATTTGTGTCTTTATTAGAGGGGTTGATTTGGTTGGCGCGCTGCCGTACAGGACAGTTAGGCATGGAACAGGAGCCGGATGAGAGTGATTCCAAAGATGCATTGATCTTCTGACCATCTCTTCCAGAAATACGAGCAAGGGTTCATCACTGACCCTGTGGTCCTTAGCCCCAAGGATCGGGTGCGTGATGTTTTTGAGGCCAAAGCCAGGCATGGGTTCTGTGGTATCCCCATCACAGATACAGGCCGGATGGGGAGTCGACTGGTGGGCATCATCTCCTCAAGGGACATTGATTTCCTTAAGGAGGAAGAGCATGACCGTTTCTTGGAAGAGGTAGGTGCCACTGGCTGAGGAAAACCAAGGTCTTAGAACGCAGGCTGCCTGGCAGGGTCGCCTGCGCCTGTGATCCCATCTGTGAGTTCCAGGCCAGCCTGGTCTATAAAGCAAGTACAGGATGGCCAGGACTGTACAAAGAAACCCTGTCCCAAAAAAAAACCCATCCACCTCAGGCTGATGGGGCTGCAGAGATGGCTCAGAGGCTAAGAACACTGGCTATTCATCCAAAGGTCCTGGGTTCAATTCCCAGCAACCACATGGTGGCTCACAACCATCTATAATGAGGTCTGGCATGCAGGCAGAATACTGTACAATAAATATTCTTTTTGATACAAAAAAGTATATTAAAAAACTTGAAAAGGCAAAAAAAATAAAACCCTCAGGTTGAAGAAAACAGGCAGTTTCTTTTACCTATTTGACAATACTGATGACTTCATTTTTCTGTCCAAGAAAAATGCCAGCCATGTTTCTTATTACTTCATGAGGTTTCTGCATCCCTTCTCCCTGTAGGGACTCCAGTGACAAAGTGTCTTCTAGTATTCATGCTCCATTTTCCCCAATGCTAAAAGTGGAGGCTACTTCTTGTGGCCTTTCTGATTCTCTTTGCTTTGTGTGAACCTTCTTTTTCTATGAGAGGCTGCTCCTTATACCTTGTTTTTATTCAAGATTCACTTCAGTGATATGATTACTGAGTGCCTCTTAGGATAGTGGTTCTGGTCTCTTTGTATGTGAGCATGGGGTCTTTTGATAGTGTGGTATGTCCTGTGGGCAAGGGAGGGTCCTGGTTACTGGTCTTTCCTCATGATTCCTAGATCATGACGAAGAGGGAAGATTTGGTGGTGGCTCCTGCAGGCATCACTCTAAAGGAGGCAAATGAAATTCTACAGCGCAGTAAAAAGGGTGAGTCCTAAAGGTGGACAAGGGGCCCAGGAATGCTGTTCAGGGTTCTGATTCATGTCCTGCTCTGTCTTAAGGAAAGTTGCCCATCGTGAATGAAAATGATGAGCTGGTAGCTATCATTGCCCGGACAGACCTGAAGAAGAATCGTGATTACCCACTGGCTTCCAAAGATGCCAAAAAGCAGCTGCTGTGTGGGGCAGCCATTGGTACTCATGAGGATGACAAGTACAGGCTGGACTTACTGGCCCTTTCGGGTGTGGATGTCGTTGTGTTGGTAAGCTACAACGTAAGCAGGGTGAGATGTAGGGGTGACGGCCATGTCATGGTATAGCTACAACTTCTTTCCTATCCTAGGACTCTTCCCAGGGAAACTCCATTTTCCAAATCAACATGATCAAGTACATCAAGGAGAAATACCCCAATCTCCAGGTCATTGGAGGCAATGGTAAGAAAAGGCCGCCCTGGTGGGTGAGGGAGAGGCCTGTGTGCCCTGCCCCCCCGCACCCTCACAGCCCTTTCCGTTTCCCTGTAGTAGTCACTGCTGCTCAGGCCAAGAACCTCATCGACGCCGGTGTGGACGCTCTACGAGTCGGCATGGGAAGTGGCTCCATCTGCATCACCCAGGAAGGTAACGAGATGGCTGTGATTAGGGCCGTCGGCTCTTAAGGGAACTACACTTGAGTCCTCCAACATGGGCAACTCTAGGGCCAAACAGGCCTCTTGGACGGGTTACATGACTGGAAGCAAGACAAGTTCTTGTCATCCCTCACCTGCCACTCCCTGCCTAGCCTGGCCTCCTTGCTCCTGCTCTGTGCCCTCTCTAAACTCTGGTCTGTTTGTTTTATTTAGCGGCTCCCAAGATCCCACCAGACATAAAGTCCCACAGCCCCAAATGCCCTTCTACTGTCACGGGCTGCTATAGTAAGTCCGGCCCGGCCCACTGGCCCGGCCCAGCTGCCCACTGCCCGGCTGCTTGGTTGACTGTAGCTGTAGTTCCCAGGGTTTGTGGTGCTGTTGGGTGGGCAGGTCAAACATGTACAGACCATGGTTTGGGGGCTGCTTGTGATCACAGCTCCTTCCTAGGGTGCTCATAGAGCAGGACCTCCTTCCTAAGGCAGGCCCTGCTCTGCCCACATACTCTGCAGTAGGCATGGCTCAAAGACCAGTTTTTGAGCCTGCTGTCTCTTCACCTTACCATTGCCCTGATGTTGCCTGAGCTGCTCACTGTTCAGGAAGGGCTAGGCTTGACTTTGGTGCCTCTGGATACTAACTGCACGGTGCCTCTTGCCCCATCTGATACCAGCTGGGCGGGGCTTCCGGCTGCTATAAACTGCATGTGCCTGAGGCTGCTCTGGGCCCTGCACACAAGCATTTGCACACGCAGAGGCGAAGCCAGCACAGCTGTTTGTACTATTCAAGGAAGATGGGTAGCAGCCATCCCAGACACATTTCTTCATCAGCTACTGTCTTGGTAGAGGTGTCTTTCAGAGCTCCTGGGTCCTGTGAGTGCCCCTTGCATCCCCCTACCCCAGTAATCACACCCATCTGTTTCTTCATCTCTCAACAGTGCTGGCCTGTGGACGGCCCCAAGCAACAGCAGTGTACAAGGTTTCTGAGTATGCACGGCGCTTTGGTGTTCCTGTTATTGCTGATGGAGGAATCCAAAATGTGGGTCATATTGCCAAAGCTTTGGCTCTTGGGGCTTCTACAGGTAAGGCCTAGTAACCTTAGGGCCTGGTGGGGTCCCCTTTCCCTGCACTTCTCAGATTCTGCCCCAGCTCCCTTATCTGCCCGCAGTCATGATGGGCTCCCTCTTGGCTGCCACCACCGAGGCCCCTGGTGAGTACTTCTTCTCGGACGGTATCCGGCTAAAGAAGTATCGTGGTATGGGTTCTCTTGACGCCATGGATAAGCATCTCAGCAGCCAGAACCGCTATTTCAGGTAGGAAAGGCAGGCAGGTCACCCCACTAAATCCTGCATTTGGTCTCATCCCTGTGGCAACTTTGCCCATTTCTTTGCCTCTTCCAACAGTGAAGCTGATAAAATCAAAGTGGCTCAAGGAGTTTCAGGGGCTGTGCAGGACAAAGGGTCTATCCACAAGTTTGTCCCTTACTTGATTGCTGGCATCCAGCATTCCTGTCAGGACATTGGTGCCAAGAGTCTAACCCAAGTCCGGTGAGCGTGGGTAGCTGGGACATGGATAGAGGGATGGGACAAAGGCAGCTACTGTCTGGGTCTAATATCTGCTTCTCGCCAGAGCCATGATGTATTCGGGGGAGCTTAAGTTTGAGAAGAGAACATCCTCTGCTCAGGTGGAAGGCGGTGTCCACAGCCTGCATTCGTAAGTGGCCTATGTTTGGGTAGGGCTTCTGCCAGCCTCACAACACCTTCCTGCCCTCAACTCACAGGTGTGGTCTCTGCCCACAGGTACGAGAAGCGGCTTTTCTGAAAACAGATCCAGTATATGCCTTGAATTTTTCAATAAAAGTTTGGGGAAAAAATGACAACTGGTTTGAGTTCAATAGACACGTGTAACTTTGCAGTCACCACCATCACAGATGTTCATATCGTCCCCTCATTTCCAGCGGAGCCTTGGAACATGCAATAAACATACTTCAATCAGGAACAGAGTAGACAGTGAACACTGAGGGACCAGGGTCTCTCCACTGAATTCCCATCCCCACCCTGTCAGCAGCCACACAATGGGTGTTTGTATATAGGAATATAAATTATTATCCTGGATAAGTGTTCAAAGTAACAAAAGGCAGACGGTAGGAAGGCAATGGGGACCCCCACATTCTGCACTGTGCCCTTGACGGTTCCTGACGGTTCATTTTGCAGCTTGAGATAAAGAGGTGAGTATAGTCTTTCCAGGAGGGGGAATGAGGGCAGCTCCTGTCACTCGGCCTTCATGACACAGGAAGTTGAAAGTGGCACAAGCATTGGGCTGCAATAGAAACGTTAGAATTAGCATGCCAGGGCTAAAGCCTGAACTGGGTTGAATTTCCATGTCCAAAGACCTACCGTGTCCTGCACCTCCACCGCGATGCCCCGCTGTCTCATGGCCTGTAGTATTTGGGAGTGCAGCCTCTCGGTCTTGTTTCCAGTGCCCACCACAACAATCTCTAGGGAAGGTGGAGACAGGCAAGTGTTGAGGGTCTGAGGTGGGTGGCCACTCCAGGGCCCGGCGCTACCCACTCCCCCATACCTATCCTGGGTTCCAGCATCCAGAAAAGGGAGAAGCTCTCTTCAGTGATGTCCTGATGAGATCCCACCTGTATGGGAACAGGCCGTTCAACAAGTCAAATCTACACAGCCTTTACCCACAGCGACACTAATAGGCAACAAAATAAGGCTAATTTTGCTATGAGGGAGTGGCTTTGGGCTCCAGGCCTCAATTTCACTGCAGGGCAGGGCAAGGCTCACGTTCCACTGGACCACCGTCTGTGGGAGCAGCGCACATGGGCCAAACACACGGTTTCCGTTGACTGTGAACCCTCTGCTACTGTAGCTGTCGATGTATACGGGCAAGGGGTTCTCGTTTTGCAGCAGAGAGATGCGTGTCCGCTGGTACAACTCATCATCCGCCGGGGAGAGACGGTGCCCCCGACGTGAGGTCATCCTGCGGAGGGCTAGAGTCAGGGGCTCATAGCCAGGCCGCACCGCTCTGCGGGACTTAAGGGGTCTGGTGCCATGTGGTCAGAGGCGGGGTAGAGGGTGGGGGCTCACCACAGCCGATCCACGTGCCGACAGAGCGGCGCTGGTCGTGCCCAGTACACGCAGCGAAATCCAAGAGCGCTGGCCATGGCTGCAACAGCGCGCAGTGACCGGGTCGCAAGGGCGATGGGCTCGCAGAGCTGTCTGTCTCGAGGCGGCGACAGCGCCGCCGTGCGTCCCGGAGGGCACCGCGCAACCTGAGCGGCGCAGTGGGCACAGACATCTGTCTCCGTAGACTCTGTCCCTCCGTGCGGTTCTTGTGTCAGCACCTTGTGCCCACCCCGCCCCAGGCCTCCACCGACTGTCCCTAAGGAGTTGGGGCGCGAAACACCTGCTAGCAGGGGCGCCCTCAGGGTATTGTTTAGGCCCCGGCCGCGGCCTGCTCTCCCGGTTCCCAGCCATTATCCAGGGCTCCCGGGGACCGGGGCGGGGCAGCTGCGCACCTGGTCCTGTTAGGAGCACCTGGCCAGGGTGTGGTCAGCCGCCAGGCCCCTAATCCCAGGCTTTGGGGAGTCGAGCTCCGTGGGCGGGGCGGACGGCTAAGGTTTCCCTAGCTGGCCTGGAAATCGCTGCCCTCCCTAACCGTCAGCAGCACGACCGTTGGCGGCAGCGCGGCGCCCCGGGAGAGGCGTGGCCGAGCGTGGATTGGCTTCCCGGGAGCGCGAGGGGGTGTGGCCAGATGGTTTCTCCTTAAAATGGCTCCAAGTCTGCGGACAGCTAGAGCCAGCGGAAGGGCACGCCGTGGCGGTGCTGGAGTAGCTGTTCGGCGGGGACTGACTGGGCCGAACCGGACGAGACGTGAAGTAGACAGCGCCTGGAGCACCACCCTGTCCTCGCGCGCTCCGCATCCCCCTGTCTCCGTCCCCCTGTCTTGAGCGCTGTCTAGGGCCTACTGGCCCAAGAGTCGCTGGTGCCGCGCGGCTTGGGCATCTCTGCGCACCGGTTCTGTCCTGGCCTCAGGGGAACTTTGTCGCGGTCTCTGTCTGCTGGACTGGACGGGTGGGATGCTGGACACCGTTGGGGCTTGGCTGTGGGGTTCTTGCAGGGCCGGGTTGCAATGGGTTTGGGGGAGGCTGTCCTGCCGCTGCTACGTGGGCCAGTTTGGCCCTTGTCACTTCTTGAGCTGGCAACGTCACCGGACAAAGGGCCCCGAGCTTTGGGGTGTCCCAGAAGTGGACGCATGGTTTTACTTCCTCTCGGGTCCCACGGGATCACTTCCCTCTTGGCGGATTCCGAAGCCCGCCCCGTCACCGTACCTACCAGTGGCTCCTGCTGCTTGGGACTCACAGGACTAATCCTGCCCTTCTGATCTAATCCGGATCGGGACCTGGTCCCCGGGGAGGCCCCCACCTTCTATTGTTCTGGGGCCCAGGTGAGCGCCTCCTTCTCACTAGACTGGTTTACAACACCTACTCCTTGTCAGCCCACTGGGGAAAAAAGGGCGGGTTCCGGTTCGGCCCCAGGGCGAGTGACCTGGGGGGGCAGGAGCCCTCCTCCAACGGCTGGACAGCGGGCAACGGAATCCCAAAAGCAGCTGTTGTCTCCAGTGCATTCCAGCTGCGCTTGGATTTCGTTCCCTGCTCTCCTGCCTGAGCAGCGCCCTGGCCCAGATGAGGTGGTCCCTACCCTCAGAAACACTGCTGGGCCATTCTGATCTCCATCTCTCAGGTGCACCCTCAGGCTGATGATGGCAGGCAGCGACGGCGAAAAGAGCAGAGAGCTCGGGCTGATGGCCCTCTCTGGAATCCTGAAGAACTCTGAAGAGGGAGGTCCCGGATCCTCTCTGTAGGGCCACAATGGCGGTGAGTCCCACAGGGCCTCCCAGCCCGCAGCTCGCTAAAGATAGCTCGTCACTTCCTGGGGAAAAACCACCCCAACCGTCTTCATGGAGGGAGAGTAGCTGAAATCACCAACCCGCCGGTGGGTCCCAGCCCTGCCAACAGCTGTACCCACAGCATGGAAAGTGCTTTGGAATGACACGATCACTCCCGTTGAGTGGGCACCCAAGAAGCCATCGGGAATGTCGTGTCCGTCCAGTGCTCTTTCGGCACCTCCCAAGCAGGGCCTCATAGCCCTGGCCCAGAGATAGGAGCCTCGCCAAACACTTTTCCTTAGCCCTAGAGTTCACTCCTCTCCAGAGCAAAGTTCGCCGGTTGGATTCATTCTTTACTGGGGGAAGTGGAGACTTGTTACATTGAAATGAAAGCTTTCCTGTTCTATGCTCCAACCTGAGAGCCCTGCTTATTTGGGTCTTCTCATGAATGTCTCAAGCTGGCCAGAGTTGCCTAAAGAAGAATCAAAGGTGCGGGAAACATCAGTTTAAAGGAAAAACATCAAAAGCTAGTCGTGATTCTAGAAATTATGGTGACCCCACAATTCCTCAGGTATCAGGATGGCCAATTCTATCAGACTGGGCTGTTACTGAGAATAAAGACATCCCATACAGCAAACGAGGAGAGGCATGCAAATAATCTGAAAGAACTCAAGTTTTGTTTGTTTAGTTTTTAAGTATGTGGTAAAACATCTTTAATGAAGAAAGGCTTGGTCGTGCACGACTTTAATTCCAGCATACGGGCGGATCTCTGATTAAGCTCAGCCTGATCTACAAAGTGAGTTCCAGGACAACCAGGGCTACACGGAGAAACCCTGTCTCAAAAAGCAAAACAACAAAGTGTCTTTAATGGTACAGCCTTATTCCATTAACAGTGCGTCTGGAGCGTCTGACATTTTGTTTAAATGAGGCAAAAAACAAAAACAAGAAACATAAGCACAAAGATGTAAAACTCTGATGACAAATTGTCTTGCCTGGTGACAAAGATCTGTTACCAAAGTAATAATTCAGGGTGACGATGAAAATACCCTAGGCACAAAAAGGGCCCTCATATTTTGGGTCTAGAGCTCACGAATACAGGAAAGGTCGTCGGGAGGGAACGGGAGGCGTGGGTTGAATGTAGGCTCGCTCTGCACGCTGGTGCGCCCTGGTCTAGTCAGAAGGTCCACAATCTGATCTCCGCCCCTGCCAGACGGACCTCCCGGAAGCTCTACGGATAATTTACTTCCTGTTCCGCTTACTCTTCCGGTCACCATGGCGACAGAGCGCCTTGGGGTTGGGGAGACGCTGGAGGCCCTGAACGCAGCTGTAGGGCCTGGTAACCCGGTGTGGTTCAAGGAAACGCATGCCCGGCACCTGCGTGTCCGAGACTTCTTGGCGCCGCGCAGAGCGCTACAGGCGCGCTTCGGGGATGGTCAGGTGGGTGCGCGCCGGACAGGGCCATCTCTAGCCGGCTACCCGAGACTCGGCTCACTTACACCCGCATCTGCCTGTAGGTGCCAGACTGCGTGTTCCGTGCGGTCGCCGGCCTGCAGGGGCCGGGAGTGGCCCCTGTACTGCGCTGCACGTCGACACCCGCGGGTCTATCGCTCCAGCTCCAGCGGCCCGCGGTCTTCGAGCGTGTGCTCGGTGCTCTGGCCTCCTATGCTACTCCGGCCAAGCCCGCCTCGCCAGGCCCGAGAGTTGTCCTACACTGCCCAGCACTGCGCTGCAGCCCGGACACACTCCGCCTGAGCCAGCTGCGTGCTGTGCTCGTGGCCGATCACCTAGCGCGGACCCTGCGCGCTCACGGGTAAGCGCGTGTTCCAGTCTGTAGTGGCAAAAGGCTGCATCTTTGAGGACACACAAAAGGTGGGAACGTCATGGTGATCTGGGCCTGCTTCGAAGGCTGACACAGGCGCCCTTGCTTTGCAGGGTATGTGTGTGCCTAGTGCCCCCGGTGCAAGACTCGCACATGTCAACTTTCCTGCAGAAACTTCAGGTGGACTGGCCCACTGCCTCAAAGAGCACCTCAACCGAAACCCTGAGAACCTGTGTGCTTGCGGAACTTAACGCTAAGGAGGAAACACTGCCCCCTGGCGTCCTAGGCCGACTGTGTCTGAAGGGGCTGGCAGAGCAGAGACTTGCATGGGGCTATGACCCCAGCATAGACAACTGTTTGGGTAGGACAAAAGCCAGAACGGGGGTGCGGATCTCTGCCCTGCGGAACCCTTCCAGCTCCTCTCTGTTTTTCTGTAGTGACTGAGGACCTGCTCGCTGTGCTGTCTGAGCTGCAGGGGGCTGTGCGCCATTGGCCAGAGGGTGGCCACCCAGGCCTGGTTAGTGCCTCCAGTGCCTCCAGTCTGCCCGAACTGGGTTTCTTCATCTTTGACATAACTAACCTGTCTCTACTCAGGTTGGAGATCCAGATGCTGGTGTAGATGGCTGTTTGGTTGTACATGTGGTGAGCTGTGAGGAGGCATTTCAACAACAAAAGTTGGATCTGCTTTGGCAGAAGTTGGATGACCAGGCTCCTCATAAGCAGGTACGTTACCAAAGGTAAACCACCTCCAACTTCAGATGACCCTTGGAACCTGAAGTCCTGTTAGACCGTGGGTTGAGAAACCGACAGGATCTTAGGGGCCTGTGCAGAAGGTCAGAGGCCCCGTGATGGTGGAGTCTTAAGGAAAGGTTGGACCATGTCTGGAGGGCCTAGGCTTAAGGAAGTGCTAAGGCTGGTGGTTACAGATTGGGACAATCAAGATAGAAGCAACTGAGCTGGAGAGATGGCTCAATAGTTAAGAGCACTGTCTGCTCTTCCAGAGGTTCTGAGTTCAGTTCTCAGAACCACATGGTGGCTCACAACCGTCTAGAATGGGATTTGATTCCCTCTTCTGGCGTGCAGGTGTACATGCAGATAGAACGTTCATATACATAAAATAAATCTTTTAAAAAATAGAAGCAACTGGTGTAGGTTCCTTGGAGACTGGAAGGTAGTGTCAGCTGGGCTGAGCCCTTGCTGTCTTTCACAGAAGCACCTGGTCTGTGGTCCAGTGAAAGTGGCTGGCGTGCCTGCCACCCTGATGACCGCCCCTGACTACTACAAGTGAGTGAGGCCGGAAGACCAATCAAAACCAGGAATAGCAGAGGTGTGGGCTAGAGCTTTCACTGAGGTCATCTCATGGGCTTGTTTTTCCAGGCTCAGACATGCCCAGGTGTGCAAGGCCTCGGCACTGAAGCATGGTGGGGACCTGGCACAAGGTATACCTAGGGCACCCTGTTGGGCCCTCAAGTCGGAGCAGGTCATATACCTCTACCCCTGTTCCTTGTCTGCAGACACTGACCAACCTCCATCTTTCATCCCCCAGACCCAGCTTGGACCGAGACCTTTGATGTCCTCTCTGTGGCCACCATCAAATTTGAGATGCTAAGCACTGCTCCGCAGAGCCAGGTAAGCCTGGGTGCCTCGTGGTACTACAACCTTGGAGGCAAGGCATGGTGCTGATCCCCCTGCAGCTCTGTTCCCGTTCTCCAGCTCCTCCTGGCTGACAGCAGCATCTCCACAAAGGGCACAAAGAGTGGCGCCTTTGTCATGTATAACTGTGCCCGCCTTGCCACACTCTTCGAGGGTTACAAACACGGAATGGAACAAGGTCTGTATCCGGCCTTTCCGCCTGTAAGCAGTCTGGATTTCTCACTGCTGCATGATGAGGTGAGTGTTTGCTCCTGAGCAACGGCCACAGGCAGAGGCTCAGACTTGTCTTCCCAGCACCCTTGTCTCCTACAGGGCGAGTGGCTGCTGCTTTTCAACAGTGTCCTTCCCTTCCTGGACCTGCTGAGCCAGACTGTGAGCCTGGACAGCACCCCAGGGCTCCACATCCCTGTTCGCACGGAGATGGTGAGGCACAGAAGACACTACACACACTCTTTTTTATTTTGGGTCTTAACACAAGAACAAAGACAGCAGCTCAATGATTCCATCTCTGTCTCCAGGTGTGCAAGTTCCTGGTGCAGCTTAGCATGGACTTTAGCTCATACTATAACCGAGTACACATTCTCGGGGTGAGCATACAGCAAAAGGGTGGGAAATGTTGGGTGTACAGGGTAAAGATGAGGGAAATGAGGATGAGCCTGGTTCCTTTTCTTTCAGGAACCTCGGCCACACCTCTTTGGTCAGATGTTTGCCCGCCTACAGCTTCTGAGGGCGGTACGTGAGGTACTCCACACAGGCTTGGCTATGCTGGGCCTCCCTCCACTGAGCCACATCTAAGGGCCCAATAGTTAGGAATGTTTACAAAATCAACTGGGAAAAAACAAAACCTCATAGATGTTGGGCACTTAAAGCCAAAATAAATACAATTTCATCTTGTTGTAGAGAGTGAGACATATTCTTGGTCTGCCTATGTGGCACCCCATTGGAGGAGTACTTCAAGTCAGGAAGCTTTGGTACAGCCTCATCTCAAAGCACATTGAGCATGGTCATAGAGCTGATGCCCACTCCACTGTCCACAAGCAGGCTCCACGCTCAGTCCTCCGACGACTGTGAGATAACTCAGTCATACCAGTTGTAAACCTCAAGTCCCTGACCCCCAAGAGCACAGCGGTGGCCAAACTCAGGGCTCACAGGCCAGCAGTCCATGTCAGCCACATCTGGCACATGGTACACAGTGCTGTTCATGAAGGTGGGTTCACCATGCCCCAGACGCCAGAAGGTCAGCCGCTGGTCTATGGAGGCTGAGACCATGAGGGTGGGACTAAGGATCTTGAGGCCTGTCACGTGGGCAGCGTGTGCACAGGGGACAGAGTACTCCTCTAGGACACGCAGCTGGGGCACCAGCTCAGCCTCCCCAGCAGCTGCGTCCAGCTCTGGCATCTTCACAGAAAGCGTGAAGATGTGCAGGGACCCATCCTCGCTGCCACTGGCCACGAGATGGTGGCCCTCGGGTGTAGGCAAGGTGTGCAGGCTGTTAACACCACAGCTGTGGGCCTGGACGGTCAAGCAGGGAGAACCCAGCTCTGAAGGAAGAGGGTGGCCGTTAGGGTCCTGCTTTCACCTTGTGAGGGGTGGCAAGGGATGTCACGGCACTTACGGTAGGGGAGTCCTGGGTGCGCCGGCAGCTCCAGGGTCGTGGAGCCACAGTCCATGGCGGTGGTGAGGTCCCAGAAGGCCAAGCTGCCGTCGGTGGCTGCACTGCACAGGATCAGCCTCCTGGAAGCCAGGAGAGGGCAGAGCAGCCAGATCAGTGAAAGATGTAGCAAGACAACAGGAGCCCTTCCCCAACCCACACAGGACTGCCTGCCTCACCCACGCTGGTTAGGCGCCTCATGCGTGAAGGAATGGACTTTGAGGACACACCGCTTATGGTGGAAAGTCTCTGCAAGGAGATGCAGAATTCGCCCAGAGTCCTGCAAGAGAAAGAGCCTGGGGGCGGGGAGGCATCTCAGAACCCGTCCTGGAGACCTCACACCCTTTGTCTCCACAATCCACTGGCCCTGTGTGCTCACCTCACTGCTCCATCACTACAGGCTGCAGCCACAAGGGGGCCTGAGTCAAACTCACAAATAGCAAGAGACATGTACCTGGCGGGAGAACACAGCTGTAAGTGGAGCCAGCAGCCAGGAGCCACCTGACTGACTCCACACCCATGACGTTGAGTGCACGTTACCTGGTCTCAGGGTCCACCTTGACCATGCGATGGCGGTTGCGCTGCCGATCCCAGTACTCATCTAGCCGATGGGATGACAGGTGCATGACGTGACAGGCAAGGCGGCTTGGAGTGTTGGGGTCAGGAATGACCATGATGCTGAAGCAGTGCATCTCAGCGCGACCCCCTGCAGACACCACCTGAGCAGTGAGGCCCGGCTGAGGGTCCTGTGGGCCACCCGGGGTGCCGACAGCCCACACTGCCAGAGCACGCACCGAAGAGATGTGGTTACAAACAGATGTAAGTGCATGGGCCGAGCCCGTGGTTGTGGGAAGTGCTAGGACACAGACAGTAGTGTCCTCACTGCATGTCATCACGATGTCTATTAGAGCAGGGCCCTCACTGCCAGGCTCCGGGTAGTCAGGATACTCTAAGCTGGGTACCTCAAACTCAGGACCCAGGGTCACAGTGCCTACATGCTTTACACATGTGATCTCTCGGCCATGCAGACCCTCTCGGAGAATCACGTTTGGCCGAGTGCAGCCACCTAGAGCCCGATAGAGCATGACATCACCATCCTTGAGGTAGGCAAAGGCCATGGCTGCCTCAGTATCAGAAAAGGCCCAGGAGCGGTGCCCTCCTCCACAGTGGACGATATGCAGCTTCTCATGGGACCGGGGGCTCCATACTACGAATTCGTTGGCATGGAAACCCAAGATGACCATACTTCCATCAGGCACCATGCGAAGCCCGGCTACCCAGTTCATGCCTCGGCAGGACTTCTGCCTTAGGACTGGCTGGAGCTGGCCATCCTGTACAAAGAGCTGGTAGTAGGTGCCATCACGCCCTGTGCTGTACACATAGCCACTGTGGCAGGTGACTGAGGTCACACCCTGCTTCCCATGAAGAGAGTAGAGGGTGGATACTGGGCCTAACCCTGCTGCGACACTCTCAGCCCCATCGCCGCCACCACCAGCTCCAGTGATAGCCTTGACTCCAACCCCAGGATCTTTGAACAGGCTTGGTCTGGCAGGGAACAGCAGCACAGAACCACGGCGGTCCCCACAGACCAGGAAGTCACCTGGGGGCAGGAAGGCGCTACATGTGTGCCATCTCTGCTTGCTTGGGGGAAGCAGGTACCGGCAACGTTCCTTGACAAAGATAGCCTTGCCAGTAGGTGCAGCTGAGATCTCCAAGCAAGCTACTACACCACCAGGGCCTGACGCCAACAACAGAAGCTCCTCATACCCACGAAGGGCCCAGCTCAGGCTATGCACCTTCCCACTGAACAGGTTCTGGTCCACAGCAGCAGTGGGAGTGTTGATGGGAACAACCTTGACAAGACCCTCCCCATTAGCCAAGGCACAGAGTCCAAAGCCCTCTGGCCCAGGGGCCGCCTCCAGCAGGCAGTAAGACTGAAAGCGCTTGTCCTCCAGCAGCTGCTCCCAGCACTTGACCTCAAGGTCGTAGAGGTACAGGCCTCCTGCGTCAGTCACTGCCAGCACTCTCCAAGAACCAGCCAGAGTCACAGCCTTGAGGGCACCTGGCCGGCTAGGGGACTTGAAGCCCAGAGCTGAGATGCCCAAGCCTGGGTACCCACGGCCTACCAGGTGCCAGAGCCGAATGCCTGAGTCATCACCGCCAGTGATGACCCAGGCATGCCTCTCATGAGTAGTGATGGCCCGGATCCCTCGGCCCTGGTGGCCCCGAAAGGCTTGAAGGATCTCACCCTCGTGGCTCCATACCAAGCAGACACAGTCCTCTCCTGCGCTGATCAGATAATTCTCTAAGAGCTTCACCTGCCACACACGGGCACTGTGTCCAAAGCAGTGACCAATATTCTGCACCCGCCCCCCGGGCACCCGGAGGTCGCCCACCTTCCAGATACGGACACTTCGATCTTCTGAAGCAGTTGCAAGCAGGCCCTTGCTTTCCAGGTATGACATGCTGAAGATGACGCCCACATGTCCACTAACCCGCCGGTCAGGTGCCACAGGTTTGTTGTCTGTTAGAGCGGTCGCTGGATACCAGACCAGGAGCTGGTTGGAAACCGCACCCGCCACTATGGCCAGTTCCTTCCAGGTGTCTCCAATCAGGCAGGCTGAGGAGAGGGTGCACCTGTCTGTGCAGGGTACGTCCTGTAGCATGCACCCTATCACAGGGTCATACAGCACCACTGAGTTGTGGCCCAAGGCCAAGGCTACATTGCCCTCAAGCCAGCGCACATCCCAGATCCAGTCGGACATGTTCCACAGGCCAGAGCGCCAGAGCTCTCGAAGATGGCTTTGATCCCAGCTAACTTTCACAATTCTGAGTCCCTTGCTCCCAAACACAGCTACCATGGCCTCAGAGGCCAGGTCTCCTTTGGGCTCTGGCCGCACTCGGAAGCCATGGATAAGGTAATGACCAAGCAGGCTCTGTACTCGCTTCATCATCCGCAGATGCCCACCAAAGTCCAAGTTGTACACCAGCAAATCAGGCCCCTCACCTAGACAGAAGTGAAGTGAAGAGCCACGTCAGAAGCAGTCACCTAACTATGATACGAAGCAATGGGAGCAGACTAGATCTTAGCGTACAGGTTAAGGGTATGCCGGGACACAAAATCCTACTAGACCCTTGCCTCGGCTTCAGCTAGACTTCTGTTACCAGTGCACGCTCTCCTCAGTCACTTGTTTCTGTGGCAGGTTCTCCCACACAGCCCAGGTCGCCCTTGAATTCAAAATCCTCTTGCCTCAGCCTTAATGCATATTCCACTAGGATTCCCCGGTCCACATCATTCTTACACGTCAGATGGGAAGCCTTCCTCCGCTCTAGTCTCCAAATCCTCAGCTCCACAGCCTCTCCCCACCCCCGCCCCTGGGAAAAGCCTGGCAACCTTTCTACCCTTTTGCCCATAATCAGAATCCCTCCCTCAGTCTAATCCCTGTGCATACTCAGAGGCAACTGGGAGGGGGAGGAAGCAGCCCAGCCTTTGCAGGCGGGGGGCTAGGCTTGAGTCCCAGCCCCACCATTGGATAGCCATGAACCCCATCCCTTATATGAGAACCCTTGGAAGGTAGAGGTGAGGTACAGGTATCAGGACCCTAGACAGGGTTTAACACAGAAACAAAACGAAGTCTTCTGTATTACCAACTCCCAGCTTGTGCTCAGAATGGCTTGTCCAACGCCTGGGCAATCTCTTTATACTCCAGACAGGTCAACCCAGGCATTTCTAGAACTGGACTCCCGGCTTCCCCAACATTTCGGTGTTTCTCATCCCAGTAAACATTATCAGCTTCTGCCCATCCCCCAGCGCAAACCCAGAGGCCTCAAAATTACTCCTCACTTAATCTTCCGTGTCTTCTCTTTCTTCAGCTGGTCCAACCTCCAGAGAGTTTAGCTTGCTGGAGCAACCCAAT
Organism: Pachyuromys duprasi; assembly: GCA_028658305.1. NCBI lineage: Eukaryota > Metazoa > Chordata > Mammalia > Rodentia > Muridae > Pachyuromys > Pachyuromys duprasi. Next base: position 12,880,166 of record CM053749.1, on the reverse strand, counting down.
ATCTGCACCACTACCCCTTATCAACTTTAGATAATACACAGACACACACACAATCCTGCTGGGACTGCTGCTGACTGACCCAAGGCATAACTCTCACTGCCAGGACTTATAAAACCTAAGCCCATCATCACCAATGGCCAGTGGCTTCGCATCAGGCCTTGCTGCTCCCAGGACACTTGGCACCTCAGACCCATCTCAGGCCTTCACAAGCAGACACTGGGGCATGTGAATACTGCCCCTGTTGGCTCAGAGCCCCAGCCACCTCAGGAGGGACCTCAGCCCCAGCCTCTCCCGACAACTGCTCTACTCAGAGAAGTCTCGGGTGCAATATTTTGGCGATCGGACCCTTCTCCAGGCCCCTCATCTTTGGGAGCGGGGCTTCACCCTCCCCCGGGGCCACACCCGGGCCACGCCCCCTGGGGCTGTCCGTTCTCTGCTACCTCCCCAGGGGTCTTGGTCACCTGAGTCCGTCTAGGGGCGCACACGCCCCTCCCCCCACATAGAACGACTGCGTCCCCTACACCTTCCCGCGTGTCTGCCCACGGTCTCCACGCTGGCCGCAATTAGTGAAGAGCCGCCACCACGACTACTGCAGTTTTGACTCTCGAGCCCCGCCCTCCTCGGGCTAGCCTGTGCTCCCGCCAGCTCCGAACCTGCCTTCTCCCACGGCCGGTCCCCAGGCCACTGCCCATCCTCTTCCCTGGGACATCCCTTTGTCCCGTGCGACCACCCCAGGGGAGCGGCTAGCTCTTCGCCCGCTAGCACGACCGGAGCCCACCAAGCCTCACCCGCCAGCAGCCTGTCCCCAACGCACTCCAGACCCGTGACCGGGAGGAGTATGAGCTCGGAGGCCGCCCGCGGCCAGACATAGTCCCCGAGAGCGTCCATGGCGCTCCTCAAGCTGCCGCGTCCGCCAGCGGCCAGGAGAGAGCTGCGTTCTCGCGAGAAGCAGCCGTCCCGAGAGCCGCGCCGCGGAGCTCCGGCGCCCCCGGCTACAGGTAGCAGAGCCGGGCGGGGCGCTCGGCCGCGGACGGCCAATGACGACCCTCTGCCCCAGGCGACGCTGCCCGCGATTGGCCCGGCCAGGGAGCCGCCCCTCCCCTCCCACGCGAGGCCGGCGGGGAGGGCGGGGCCTCCCCTCCCCGGGGCGGGCGCTGGGCGGGCGCTCGGCTGGCGGCTGGTGGCCCCGGGCTCGAAGCCCTGCGCTTTTATTTGACCGAGCAGCATGGAGGCTGTACACCAATAAATAACGCCAGGGCACGAACTGCGCCTTTCATCGCGCCTGCAGGCGGGGACGGGGAGGGCAGGAGGTCGGCCGGAGCACGGAGGAGCTGCAGGGTCCTTGACGTTGGGCCGCGGGTGACTCGCATCTGGGCCTCGCGTCAGAGCTCCACGCGGGCGTCACTGTAGGCCCGGTCCAAGGCCCACTCGGGCTGTGAGTCGGCGCCACCTTCCCGAGCCAGACGAGCCATCTCCCGCTGGAACAAAGCTTGCCGGGCCCGGCTGGGGTCCACATTGATCCAGTTGTTGGCGATCCACTTGGTGCCTCTGGTGACCAGGCAGCCCCCGTGCAACGAGTAGTCGTCCACTTCACCCACCCAACCTACGGGAGGAAGGAGCAATGAGCAGAGGACAAGTTGGGGGCGGGGGGGGCTAGGTTGGCCCAGCCTGAGGTGTGCAAAGCCCTGATCCCCACGGAAGGACTTGACGTCACACCCACTAGGGCATGGTCAGCACACTGAAACCTTAGTGGAGCCTGTCCACTGCTCTCCCCAGCCTGGGCTGTTGAGAGAAGTTTCCCGGCCCCTGAGAGCAGGAAGGCTGATGGGTGAGGAAGATGGTGGACTAGTGCCGCCGTGTTTTGAGATCATTGGCTGTAAGTATTTGGAGGGCAGCCAGAAACAGCCCTCCAAGGCGGAGATGAGTTCCCTCAGAGAAGCGCGTGACCTGGCCAGAAGCCCTCACCTTGCCCATCTGGCAGGTAGTTGTACCAAAAGACTGCAGTTCCTTGCTGCGGCTTGACCCGAAGGTTCCCCTTGTCACAGTGCCTTCGAGTGTCGCGGAGGTCCACATCATCCTGAATCAGGCTCTGTGGGCAACAGGTGATGGTGGTCTCAGGGCGCCTGCCGCTGCGTGGCCAGGCAGCCGAGCTGGCCAGCGGGGAGACAGACAGGTGCGCCCACATCCCAGGTCTGGAAGGCTGTGCACACGCTCGCCCAGGGCGCTCCCATCCCGCAAGAGTAATAGCCTATTGGCCCTCACCATTTCATCGTACGTCCTGTTGTCTGCGACAGGGAAGACGGTCTCGCCCCCACCGGTGACATTGTTCAAATAAAACAGCACTGTCATGTAGCTGTAAGGCAGGGGGGAACTGCTGGGCGGATCCCACAAGGTCGGACTACGGTGGCCAAGGCGTCCCTAGCCCCTTTCCCCACAGACCCACTCTTCTTGTATGGCCACCATCACAGGTGCACTTAGGTAAGGCATGCGACCTTAACCAAAGCCCTGGCTTCTAGAAGCAGGAATATCGTGCCCAGGCTCTTTGCAACTGCAAAGCCTGAGCCAGAACAGCCACTTGAAAACCTAACTTTGCAGGCAGGAGGGCAGAACGGTAGAAACTGTTGACCTCCAGCAGTGGAGTCAAGATCAGGGCTTACGAAAGTTTCGGTGGGGGCATGGCTGACCAGGATGGCCCCAGTGTATTCTTGGCCCCATACCAGGCTACCCCGTAATCGGCAAGGTGCCCAGTCTGGGAGTCGAAGCCAAGCCCTGGGTGGGAGGTACTTGCCGGCAGGAGGTCTCGAAGGGCACAGACTCATTGGCTACAAGCTTGGTATGGGAGCAGATGGTCTCTGGGTACACAGGTCCGCTGTCCACGTGGGCGTGATAGTGGCCTCCCTCACCATATCTCACAACCTGCAGTGGCTCGCTGAGTTCCACAATCTCCGGAGAGACTCGAGTGAGACGCAGCACCCTGGCGGGCAGCAGGCAGTCAGCAAGATGGCTGCCTAAAGGAACTGGCCAGGGTGGATCCTGGCCAGCCACAAGCTTTACGCCCCCCAGCTGCTCACCTCCCCATATGCTGTTCTGGATTTGGCCTCTAAGAGCAGGGAGGCTGAGCTAGGAATGTAACTTATTGCGTGTGCCTAACATGTCCAAGCCTCTGGGTTCAGTCCAAGGCCCAAAAACCTGGATGTGCTGTGACCCATAACCCCAGTATTCAGAAGTTGGAAGCTGATAGCGAGTTCAGGGTGAGTCTGGGATATATGAGATCACACAGGCATGTGTGCATATATGTTCACATACATGCTCACACACAGCGAAGGGTCTGTGGTGGTGAGGAACTCTTTCCATTCCAGGCTGCCAGACATAGAGATGTCCAATTAACAGGGAAACCAGCTGGCCGCTTAGTTAGGAGGAGGAGAGTTGACTCCCCTCCCTGGAATAAAGCTGTTCATTTAAAACCTCTGCTTTCAGTCTTTAGTTTTCTTTCTGTTATTTGTTTAGATAGGGTCTGATGTCAGGGTTGGCCTGGAACTCTGTAGCCTAGGACAATCTTAAGCTCTTGATAATTCTGGCACCACCTCCTCAGTTCTGGGGCTGGAGATGTGCACAGCAGTGCCTGGCTCTATGCGGTGCTGTAATCAGACCTCACTTCCTGCATGCTAGGCAAGCACTTGGCCGGCCACGCTAAATCCGTAGCCTCATCTTTCCAGGCTTTATGTAAGTTTCATTCTCAGTCCCAGGCCTTGGCTGCAGGCCGACAGGCATGAGGCACCAGCCTGCTTATGAAGTCTATCCTTTCAAGGTCCAGGGCTTCTCTGAACAGAAAAAAGTCCTTATATTCCTAATTAACAGAAAACAAATATCTGGCTTATTTCTCATACCAGTTGTTTGCTCACAACGAGGCTAATGTACTCTCATTGCTTGCCTGTTTTCCAGGGTGGGTCTCATTCCTGTTCTAACAACTGAAATGTAATCCCAAATTAGCTCATCGGTTCCATCCCTTTGGCTCTGCCAAAGGCCTTAAGTGGAGACCCTGCCCCAGGAAGAATGGCCCCAGGAGCTCACCTCTGGCGGATGGCCCGCATCACGTGATGAGCGCCCTCACCCTGGTGAAGCCACGTGTGGTGGCTGTTCCTCACCAGCTCACTGGATTCTGCCTTATGGCTCCTCATGTACTTGTGGAAGTCACGAAGGTCCATGTTGGAAAACTCCTGCAGGCTCAGCACTCCTGCGCAGGGCACCCTCATCAGCGCCCGCCAGGCCCACATGGAGCCAGCGCAGCGCAGGCAGCACCTCCCTACCTACCCCAAAGGTAGCGGCAGCCCCTGGCCTCAGGCACTGGGGGCCATGTGCACTTGTCCCCACCTGGACTCGGGTCAGATGAACCTGGTCTCTGTCACATCGGGCCCTGAGGGAAGACCCAGAGAAGTTTGTTTTCTGTTTAAGCCTTGATCTGGTCCCGAGAAGGAAAAAGCCCAACCCAGAGAGCCAGAGCAGGGGCTCCAAAGGACACTTGAGCCGTATGACCTAGAGGGCCCTCGGCTCTGCAGCCTGCCCTGGAGCAGTGTGCGTCACGCTCCAACCTATAGAAGATGAGGAGAGAGGAGACAGCCTGTGCTGAGTCTCCTCCAGGGCCTGCCACACTGTAGAGGGAAAGCAGGACGAGGCCCCAGAGCTTCCCTTAAGCCCCACCCTGGGAGGGACCCTGTTGGCCAGTCCTTCCCTACAATAGCAGTCATGCTAGAAAAAAAAAAAATCCTGGCCACCCCCCAGAGGAGAATAGCTTCCTCCGTTCCTGCTCAAACCACTAAGCAGGGGTACCCATCCAGAGCTCTGGCAGAGTGGGTGGCATTGGTGTCTTCCTTTCATCTTTTGGCCCAGATCCCAGTAAAGAGGAGGGTTGTGAGCCCTGGCATCATATTAAAGGACGATAGCAGCCCCCGCCAGCCAGCCACGGGCTGTCACTCTAGGTTCACAAGACTCTGCCTGATACAGCCAAGAGCATCCGAAGGACCTGTCATGTAGACTGTCGCCAAGGAGAATGAGGGCGTCTGGCTGCCCACCGGCCTCCTCACCTCCCTATCTCTGTCCACTTTCAAAGCTGGGCATGAAAGCTGTCTGTGGCAGGGGAAGGGGCCAAGCTCTCCAGGGCAAGCTCCTGTGGAGACAGGCCCCAAGCACGGGGCTGTGGAGGGGGAGCGCTCACCGTCACCGTCGGGGTCTGCCTTGATTGCAGAGTACATCTCCTGGATGCTCTCTGGCGTCATCCACCGTCCATTTCCCAGGCGCGTCTGGGCCAGCACCTAGAACATCAGAAGGTCCTTCAGTGCGGCATTGCCCTTAGGAGCGGAGAGTCACCAAGACAGACAAGGCACAAGTCTCGCTGTAGAGCTGAAGGCCTCAGTGATAGGGTGAGGACACAGAGGAAGGCCCGAGGTCCCTGTGCAGAAGTCCAGTGACATCGTGAAGGCACACATGTCTGAGGCCTGCGTCCACCCACAGACCTGCTGGCACTGTGGCCTTCGGGAAAGTACCATTGACAGCTTGGAGGCTGAATGAGAACAGGCCTGGGTCACCCTCAGATACTCCAGGTGACGTCAGGGGATGGCAAAGGCCTGGTTCTGAAGAGAAGGACAAGAACCAAGAGGACATATGCCACGACCCTCAGGAAAAGCAGGCTCAGGGTGAGAAGTGACCCACACCCTGCCAGACTCTTCTGTCAGGAGCCCTATGTGAAGGGTGTGGGAGAGGGAGATGCAGGCTGCGGGGCCCCTCAGAACTTCTAGGCTGCTGTCACCCTCAGACATGGTAGTAAGCAGCTCAGCCCGCAGAAGGTACACCGCTAAAAACCTAGTAATAAGGGCCTTCCTCACAAAGTGATTTTCTTGCCATCCTTGGAGTCTCTAGTGCAGAAAGGAGAATGGACCCTGCATCCGGGCATGCCCAGGCAAGCCTGGGGTAGCATTTGACTGCAGGGGATAAGCTAGACCAGTGGCATGGCAACCAGAAAGATTATTTTACGTGTTCCCTCCTGCACCTCCTCAAACTCCGGGAGCCTAACCTCTCGAAGCTGCAGACGACCGTCACGGTTCTGGTCCAGTAGCTGGAAGAGGTCCAGCTGGCTGACTTGCATGGTGCTCATTGCCTCCTCGTACTCTTCGGTGGGCAGGATCTGGCTTCGCTGTAACCCTTTCATCTGTGCCAGGTGGATGATAAGTCGACACTCCTCATCGCTCAGGAAGCCGGGGATTTCTGCCACAAGAGGGGTGGCTGACTCCAGTGACTGAGCTGGAGTACCAGGCACCAAGAACTCCCCCTCTA
>CM053749.1:12764419-12873739 GCA_028658305.1 Pachyuromys duprasi | reverse complement strand
GGGTGTTTTCTGTCCCTTGGTGGCCACCAGATCTGGAGGGCTTTACATCCACTTACATCCACTCTGAGCTTTCCTTGTTTTTTGAGAACAGGGTCTGAGTGTATAAACCTGGTCATCCTGGAACTTGCTCTGTAGACCAGGCTGGCCTCAAACTCAGAGATCTTCCTGCCTCTGCCTCCTGAGTGCTGGGATGAAGGATGTGTGCACCTGGCAGGACTGTATGTTAAGGCTGAGTTGTCCTACATGATTTTGACCAGTGTTTGGAATGAGGGGTATTTTTACTGCCTCATGCGTAACAGCACACATTTTCAAGGAGGGTGAGCAGGGGTGGGGGATTTGTGGCGTGAGCTGGGCCTAAGCTAGAGACCCACTGATCTACTACCTCAGCACGAAACTGAAAACCACAGGGTAAACATGAATGGCAGAGAATTGGCCTCTCTCTCTCTCTCTCTCTTTTTTTCCCCTCTCTCTGCGACAGTGCTGGGGATTGAACCCAGGACCCTGCACATACTAGGCAAGTATTCTAGCACGGAGCTACAGAGCTATACCCCAGCTCCCAGACGGCCTTTTGTTGTCATTGCTATTGTTTGTTTGAGACAGTGCTTCACAGAGCCCAGGATGACCTTGAACCTGCTGTGTAGCCAAGGATATCTATCCTTGACCACCTAAGTGCTTAGGATTACAGATGTGTGTGTCCATTCTCAACCTGGCTTCCTCCTGGGTTTGTGTATATGGAGGTGGGAAAAGGTTAAGACATGGTCATACTATATAGCCCTAGCTACCTTGGAACTCGCTATGTAGACCAGGCTAGTCTCAAAACTCATAGATACCTGCCTGCCTCTGCCACATGAGTGCTGGCACTAAAGGCGTGTACCAACCACACCTATATTTTATTTTGATTTTTAGAGACAGAGTTTCTCTGTGTAGCCTTGGCTGTCCTAGACTTTACTTTGTAGACCAGGCTGGCCTCGAACTCACAGAAATTGGCCTGCCTCTGCCTCCCAGAGTGCTGGGATTACAGGTGTTTGCCACTGAGCCCATCTGTCCTCAACTGATCACACTCTGCCAAAGGTACTACCCTTTAACCTCTCAACTCAGATTTCAAGGCACGTCCTGTTACCTCTCCAGTACATGAAGAACCCAAGCACGGGAAGATCAGCACTTTACACAGGGCCACCCAGATGTTATACCCAGAACCAGATGGGAAAACAGTTAGCTTCCAGGGGTAGGTACCCCAGATATGATAGCATTGAAGACAGAGTAGGCCAAAGGCCCACCCTAATCTGCAGAATCCTAGAAAGAGCATGAGCAGACAGTGGGAGACAGCTGAACAGTAGGATAGGCCCGATTGCTTATCAGTCATCACCTCTTGGTTGCTAAATCAGAGAACTTTAATAAAAAAGAAAAAGGGGTCTGGGCGTAGACAACACTGGCCCTGGTTTCTTTATTAGGTACCAGGAATCTGCAAGTCCAGTGGAGATAATTCTAGCCTCTCCCCCTCGTCACTGAAGCCCTGGATTTGATCCCCAGCGCCACAGAAAACCGGTTGTGGTGGCACACAGCTGCAATCCCAGCACTTGGGGGGTGGAGAAGGATCAGAAGTTCAAGGTCACCTTCTGTCACACAGCAAGTTCAAGGCCGGCCTGAGCTACAGGAGACCCTGTCTCAGACAAAATAGAAAAAGCAAACAGCTAAGTCAATATGTTGGGACCTAATTAGGCAGGTGCAGGCACCTAGGAGTTTAGCAAATGCCCTCAAAACTTTCTGGTCCTGTTGCACAGTGACAAAGCACTTGGGGTCCAACACCATGCATGACCCTTCCCCAAGCCATGGCACTGTAATGACAATGAAACCCTGAGAGGAATCCAACTACTTGCTGGCCCGTTACTAAATGGCTGGCAGACAAGGCTATTCAGTCAGGTCACCTGCTCCAGAAGCCCAGCCCTTCACCAACCTGTCAGTCACCTATCAGTGTTGCTGCAGGTGTGGGGAAAGGAGGAAATGAAGGTTTGTTTTTGTTAGTGTTCCTGGCAAAGGGGAGCAAGTATCCTGGGACAGAGCTGGAAAAGACGGAGGCCCACTGTGCTGAACCTGTGCGGTTTGGGTTCTTGGTCTGTAAGCACAAACTGTCGAAGTTTCTTGAATGTCAAGTTAGGACAAGAGGCAGGCCACTTGAGACTGGGGACCAGGACTCCTTGCCTGCCCAAGGGATGCTGCCGGCAAGGGTCACAAGGCAGATTGTTCTATCCTGGCTTAACTTCTGCGAACAGAATTTGCTTAGTTCCCTCTGGGCAGGGCTAGCCTGTGTGGAGCCGCTGGATTCTCAGCAGCAGCAAGAATGGATTCTTTCAGAACTCAAAGGCCAGGACGCTGGACACTGGGCGCTCAGAGGCTGCGGTGTCAAAGGGCTTTCAGTATGGGAGGGTGGGGGTGAATAGGGGCTACATGTGCCATCTGGGTTGGAGGTGAAGATCCAGGGTGTAGGGCCCTCCCTCAGCCCTCTCTGGATGGGGATGACTCAGAAGCTGGTGGGGGAGGTGCACTGCAAGGCTGGAAAGAAGCCTGGGTTAGAGGGAGGAGGCGGGAGATAAGGGGGCCAGGCAGGGCTGAGGTGTGAGATGTGGCCCAAGCAGAAAGCCAGGCAGCAGAGTTGTTGCTAGGTGACCTCAGTGTTGTTGCCCAGCAACCACAGAGTATTCCTTGCTCCCAGGCAGCGCTAGGGGCACAGGAGACTCCGCTTGATCTCCCACACCGCAGGGCCATTACCAGTGACAGGCTCGTAAGGCAGCTGGGAGCCCTTCACAGCCTGCTGGGGCTTTTCCCGAACAGAGACGTCCCTGTGGGCCACAATCTGTGTCACAGTAGAGGTCAAGGGTTCCTACCCAGAGTACCCTATGTGAGTCTTGGCATAATGTCTCCACTCTATTCAATGCCATGGTCAAACCACAGCCCTTTCAAATCATTCCTGAGGGGATCCAGTAGACTAGACTCACTAGGTTGGGGGTGAGATCCTATAGCAGGCTGCTGTCAAGGGCACAAACATGAGGGTTGGGTGGCAGGGGCCTCCACCCTTAGCCCCACGCCACCCCCCTGCAGCATGGCAGCTGTAGTAGGACTGTGGCTTGCAGCCTCATCCAAGGGAACCTGGGTATGTTCTGTATCAGCGACTCTGGAGAGTTGTGTGTGTGTGTGTATGAGAGGGGGGGCAGTATATGCTTGTGTAAGCGCGGATGTTTATGAAGATGCAGGTCTGGGGACAAGGACAAACTCAGGCTTTGTCCTTGCCTTCTGATGCGTTTGACACAGGCCTCGTTTCCAATAGGCTAGGGGCCCTGCAAGCTTCCAGGATTTCCCTGCCTCCATCCCTCATTTGTCATAGGACAACAGAACCACAGGTGTGTCATACTGTGCCCAGCTTTTATGTGGGTTCTGTGGACTTCCACGGCAAGCACTTTCCCACTGAGCCATCCCCCCATTTACACATCAAACATATGTGTGTGACCCATGGCACATGTAAGAGGGATCCCTATATTCTATGCCTGAGCAGATAAAAAAAATACTGTAAAGAAATACACTAGTACTGCTAGAACATCAATAGAAACATACAATAATAACACAATAGGAGTGGTGATGGATGCCGGCCAAGCTAGCACTTGCAATATAGAGGTGGGAAGATCAGGAGTTCAAAGCCATCCTTGGCTACAGAGTTCCTGAGCTTCAAGAGAGCATCAACAAACAAAACTTCTGGAAGAACAACGGCAACCGCAGAGCTGGTTCAAAGGTCAGGGTGACAGACAGGAAGACCTAATTAGCTAAGTGGAGGGCATGGAATGGGGACACTCCAGAGAACCAATCTATCTTGTCACTCAGTTCCATGATCCATTCCACAGGGAGGGGTGGCCTGGCGTAACAGTACAAACTCTTGCTGTGGGCACGCGGATCTGGATTCAAGATTCAAGTTGTTGAATGTGGGATCCCTGCCCCCTCCCCAGGGTTGGTGTCTGTCATGTGACACACCACTGTTCCTGGATGTCATTCGTGGAAGTGAATGTACATGGTCCTTCTGCATACGGGAAGCGTTAGGAGGAAGGTGCAGGGGGCCACCTGTTGGCAATCACAGTTTATGCGTGTGAGTGGCTGAGGCCATCACACCCTGCAGCTAGCTGTCCACGGGTAGCACCATCATCAGGGGCAAGAACAGGGCTAGACATTCTGTAAAGTATGGTGGCACTAAGGAGAAGAGAATGCTATTTTATGTGCCTGGGCGTTTTGTCGGCATGGATCATGTGTGCATGGCTGGTAGCTGCAGAGACTAGAAGAAGCAGTCAGATCCCCATGGATAGCTTATGAGCTGCACTGAACCTGGGTCCTCTGGAAGAGCAGCAGGTGGTCTTAGCCATCTCCGCCTTCTCTCTAGCTCCAAAGGGTTATTAACCTGAGGGCAGAGTGGGTACAGAGTGAGAGCTGTCTCCAAAGAAAGACCAACCGGGCAGGGGAGACGGCTCAGTCCGTGGAGCACCTGCCAGCTCAGCAGGAGGAGCTAAGTTTATTTATTTGTTTTGAGGCAATATCTTACTATGCAGCTTGGACTGGCTTGGAACTCACAGAGATCCATCTGCCTCTGCATCCGAGGAGCTGGGATTAAAGGCAGGCAAGCACACACAGCTTGGAGTACCCAAGTCAAAGGCTACTACACAAGGAAGGCCCTAGGTGCCTGATGGCTGGCCAGTCTGGCTCAATCAGTGAGTTATAGGTCTAGTGAGAGACCCTGTCTAAAAAAACCGTGGTGGAGAAAGCCGGTGAGATGGATCAGTGGATAAAAGCACTTGCCACAAAAGCCTGAGTTCAGTCCCCGGAACCCATGATAGAAGGAGAGAACTGAGGAAGTTGTCAACTGACCTCCACAGGTGTGTTCTGGCATGTGTGCCTGGATTCATGCTCATACACACATACAATAATAATAAATAGGAATAGGCATGTAGTGTTGACCTCTGGCCCCTGTACACACACACACACACACACACACACACACACACACACACGTCAGATATGGTGGCTCATAGCTGAAATCCCAGCTTTTGGAAGGAAAAACCGAGAGGATTATCATGAGTTCATAGTGAGTTCTGGGGTAGGCTGAGATACAGTGTGAAAATATATGTTAAAAACAAAAAAATCCTGGGCTGGAGAGATGGCTCAGAAATTAAGAGCCCTGGCTGCTATTCCAGAAGGTCCTGAGTTCAATTCCCGGCAGCTACTTGGTGGCTCACAACCACCTATGATGAGATCTGGTGCCCTCTTCTGGAGTGCAGGCACACATGCAGGCAGAATACTAAATAACTAACTACATCAATATCCCACCCGACCCCCCAAAAGTCAGGTATGGTGTCATGCACCTGTGATTGTTGAGACTGTAGACAGGTGATTACCAGCTGCAGGCCAGCTAGGGCTCCACAGTAAGACCGTGAGTTAAAAAGGGGAGGGGTAGAGGGGCTTAAGATAGAACAGAGCCACTAGCCACTGTAGGAAAGCAGTATCCCCAAAGAGCTGACTCAGCAGGATGTAGTGCTACGTGGTTTTAAGCCCAGAACTCTGGAGACAGAGGCTGGAAGAGCTCTGTGAGTTCTAAACCAGGCCACACAGCAACCTCCAGGACTACCCTGTCTCAAAACAACAGCTGGGTGAGGTGGCGCATGCCTTTAATCCCAGCACTCAGAGAGACAGAGGCAAGTGGATTGCTGTAAGTTCAAGGCCAGTCTGTTCTACAAAGTGAGTCCAGAACAGCCAAAGCTACACAGAGAAACCCTGTCTTGAAAAACCAAAAATAAAAAGAAAGAGTTTAAACAACAACAGCAACAAAGATTCGGTTTCTGTACAGGCCTGTAACTCCTGAGTACCAGAGGAGGAGGCAGGAGGAGCCTGAGTTTGGGGCCAGCCTGGGCTACACAGCAAGTTCACATAGCAGCTCACAACCACTGGGCATGTGGTATGCCACAGGTTGGGTGCTAAGAGCAACAGTGGAGAGGGTGCAGGATTCAGAGGATTAGGGGTGTTGGAAAGGATTAGGAGGTGTGGCCTTCTTGGGGGTGTGTCACTACAGGTGGACTCCGAGACTTCTAAACCCTAAGCCAGTCCCCAGTCAGCTCTCTGAGCTGAGGGTCAGATGTAAGCCCAGCTCCTGTCCATTTGTTGCCTGCCTCCTGCCATGATCCCCACCACGACGGACACGGATTCGCCTCTGAAACTTTTAGGCCCCCCAAAATCTTTCTCCTATACGCTGCCTTGGTCATGGTGTCTCTTCACAGCTATGGAGAAGTAACTAAGACACCAGGCTGGTTTTGAACTCCTGAACCTCCCTCTTGCATCTACCTCCCAAGTGCCGGGACTAGCATTCTCAGCTATAAATGGATTTTCCAGTAACCCCTGAACCCTTCGTCCTTTATCCCTCTCCATTCAGCAACCAGCAGACCCCAGGGCTTTCGTGGTAAAAACCTGAGACATCTTCCCACGGGCTGGAGCTGGGGAATGAGGACTCAAACAGCAAGTTTGTACTACACCTGCCTGAGCTCCCAACCTCCAAGCCCTCACGACAGCCTGATGTAGCCCAGGCTGGCCTCAAGCTTGCTAAGCATGACCTTGAATTCCTGATCCTCCTTCCCCTTCCTGTGGAATGGGGGGGCTGGGATTCCAGGACTGCACCACCAACCCTAGCTGTGCTGTGTTTGGTGCTGATGATTAAACCCAGGATTTCACATAAGACGGATAGGCAAGCTCCCTTGCTACCAACTGAGCTACATTCTTACCCTCCACCCTTCTGTAAAGCTTGATTAAAAAAAGAAAAAAGACTTAAATATGTCTTTGGACTCACTTTGTAGAACAGACTGGCCTTGAACTCACAGCAATCCACTTGCCTCTGTCTCTCTGAGTGCTGGGATTACAGGCATGCGCCACCTCCCCCAGCTGTTGTTTTGAGACAGGGTAGTCCTGGGGTTTTGTTTTTGTTTTTCTGCCTGCAAATATGGATGGCACCACATGCGGTGTCTAGACCCTAGAAGTGCTAGGTTCGCTGGAACAGGAATTAAGGCCAGTTATGAGCTGCTGCATGGGTGCTGGGAACAGGTCCTCTGCAAGAGCAGCAAGTGCTCTTGACTACCGACAGTTTCTCTAGCCTCTTGGGCTTTTTGTTTTGTTTTTGTTGGATATAACAGGCTGGTGGCTAATGAAAGAAAACCCCAAACTCCAACATGGCTGTCCACAGGCCTGGGTCTCCTTCCATGAGAGTTGCCAGGCTAGATCTTAACTGCCCCATGTGTCCCTGCTCAGTTATTTCCCCAGGGAGGCACTGCTTGATACTCTGCTAAGAGTTTCAGCCCAGGGTAACGTTCTGCCTCCTCTGAGTCACGTCACATCCAGTTAACTGGTTATCCTATTTCTGCCTCATCAGAATGTCAGTTCCCAAAAAGAGCTGTCTCCAATACCTGAATTAGGACCTGCCATGGGCTTTCATGTTATTCACAGCTGATAATAATAGCTTGCAGCCTTGTGGGCCCTTCTCACAGCAGCACACATTGCTATTTATAGCTCTTCCCTGGAACATCAGCCAGAGCCTCTCTGCTCTACACAGAAGAAGCACTCAGCTCTGCCCCCGACCCTGTCTTTTTTGTCAAAATTTTAAAGATTTGTTATTAGTTTATGTGTACTTTGCCCACATGTGGTCTGTGCACCACTTGTGTGATTGGTGCCTGAGGAGTGGTGAGCAGCCATGTGGGTGCTGGGATTTGAGCCTGGTTTCGTTGCAACAACTACAAGTGCTCTTAACCACTGAGCCAACTCTCCAGGCCCGTCTTCCTTTTTTAAAAACAAGATTACATTTATTTGTGTGTGTGTGTGTGTGTGTGTGTATTTGTGGGTGTGGGTTCTTCCTTTCCACCATGTGGATCCCAGGGATTGAATTTAGATTGTCAGGCTTGGTAGCTATCTCCTCAGACCAGAGGCCTCTCTACAAACTCCCTCCCCCAGCAACCAAGGACAGTTCTGGGTCTGCTAAATCATATCACCAAGGCCATGTATCCCCAGATGTCTACAAAGATCCTGTTTTTGTTTTGCTTTTCGAGGCAGGGTTTCTCTGCTTAGCCCTGGCTGTCCTAGAACTTGCTCTGTAGACCAGGCTGGCCTCGAACTCAAGAGATCCGCCTGCCTCTGCCTCCCCAGTGATGGGATAAAAGGCGGTGGTGGCTTCAGTGCCAGGTTAGGGCTGCACAAATTTAACCTTGGCAAGGCCCGTGAGCATGGCGCCCTCACCGTGTGCAAACAGGTAGTCCGTGGAGAACTTTGGGGTCTACACAGAACCATAGTTTTGTGTTAGAATTAAATTAAATAACCGCTCAAAGTTAAAATAAGAACTCAGAAGACAGGAGCTGCATGTGATGTGGCTACACAGGGTCACCCTGAGAGGCCCTGCCCACAAAGGGTGAAAGACAAGAATCCCAAGAATCCCAAACACTGGAAGCAAGAAGCTGGGCCTCTGATTGGTGCCTCCCTCGAGCACGGGGGCGTGGCCGGCTTGAGGGTGTCAGTTTATTCCGACAGGGACAGTGATTCCCAGCAGACCACAAGATCAGTTTTGGGAATGTGATCTCCCAAAAGCCTCCAGGTTAGCGGGCACCTTGTTATCAGTCTCCCACCCTACCCCGATCCGGGAGGTGACAGATTAGTTGCACAGACTGTCCAAAGATAATGGCAATCAACTGTCTGGCACTTGTCCCGGGGTCCTGTCCCCCGGGCTGTGCCGAGGGGAGCATAGCGCTGGAAAGGGAGTGTGGAAAAGGCATCCCGCCCCCCCCTCCCCGACCTCCTGTTACTGAGAAGGGAGCTCTACCCTAGTAATCCTCTGGATTCAGAGAGCCCCTCTACGAAGTAGCCAGATTCAAAATAGAAAACGCGAGGTCTGGGGCTGGAGAGATGGCTCAGTGGTTAAGAGTGCTGTCTGCTCTTCCAAATAGACCCGGGTTCAATTCCCAGTACCCACATGGCAGCTCACAACTGTCTGTAACACTAAGGGATCTGACACCTTCATACTAATGCACATAAAATAAAAATTAAATAAATTATATTTTAAAAAAAGAAGAAGAAAAGAAAACGCGAGGTCAAAAGAAGCCTCGGGGTGGACCCCGCAGTCCCCGGTCCTTCCCAGAAGGGTCCTGCAAACTCACCAAAGAGTAATGGCTTGAGGCTGAGGGTTCGGATGAAGTGATCCCTGCCCGCGACCAGCTGGACTTTCCGCTCGTAGCCCACCTAAAGGAAAAAGTACGCAGCGGGCAGCTGATGTGCCAGGCCGCACTGCTCAAGAAAAGTCCCGTGTCAGGGCGCGACAGTGGGAAAGTAAGTGGGCGCGCGCGTGACCCGCACACAACAGTGCAGGGCGAGCGTGGGGTCCTGGAGCCTGGAGTGCGGAGCCGCGCGGGGGTGGGGTGGGGGGAGAGGGTGTCCTTACCTTGATGCCCTCCAGCCTGGTGAGGGGAGCCAAGGTTGGCGCTGACGGGGGGCTCCGCTCGCGGTGCTGGGGTCCGGGGTCTGTGCGCTCGTCTCCATTGCTGTAGTGTACGAAGAGCAGCAGCGCCAGCACGTTGCCCAGGTACAGGTGCACGAACACCATCAGCACCAAGAAGTAGGCTCGGGAACAGATGCCCCGCGGCTTGCACAGCGGCCGCACCGGGGCCTCCTCACCATCGCCCGGTCGGGTCAACGGCCCGGGAGGACGATGCTCCGGAGGCAGCGGCCACTGCGGAGCTGAGGCCTCCTCGGCCGTCTCGGCCTCAGGCCGCTGCACGGCCGCCGCCGCCGCCATGGCGCCCAGGTCGCGCGCGCGCCCAAGGGAGGGGCCGCGGGGGTGCTCGCGCTGCGCAGTCGCCCGGACCCGGACGGCGGAGTCGGCGCGCTCCGCGGTCGCTAGGAGACGGCGGGCTCCGGGATGCTGCGCCTGCACAGAGCCGCAGCCGTCCGTCGCTTACCGAGCCGGCTACACCCCATCGCAGGCGGCCACCCACAAATGTGGACACGCACCGCGGTCCACGGTTAGGACAGACTCCACCGCCAGTGGCGGCTTCCCTCCTCCCGGAGAAGTGCGGAGGGGAGTCGGGGAGAGCTGACTTAGTGCGCTGAGGCCAGTGGCTGCGCACCCGAGAAAGACTATTGTAGAGCAGCTCCCAGGAGTTTGTTTTTTTACGTGGCTGCACATGCATACCACGCGTGCCTGTGTGTGTGGAGGACAGAAGGAGCGGTGTGAGTTACCATGTTGGTGCTGGGCACGGAACCCGAGTCCTCTCCATGAACCGTAAGGGTTTTTAGTGCTCTTAGCCAAAGAGCCATCTCTCCAGCTGCCAGTTTGTTCGTTTCTTAATTCAGTTTACATCTTGGTCATAGGCCCCTGCGTCCTCTCCTCCCAGGGCTCACTCCCGCACCCCCTTTCCCATATTCCTCAGAATAGGGGCGCCCGGTTGTTTTTTTTTTTAAACCAAACCAAAACACAACACAGCAGACAGGGTCTCATATAGCTCAGGGTGGCTTATCAAACTCCCAAAGACCTGAGGTTGACCTGATTCTCCTGTCCCCCACCCCTGCCGAGTGCTGGAGCTACCAGGTCGGCACCACCAGATCACTGCACCTGCCCTCCCCTGCCGCCTCTCTTTTTCTTGGTTTTTCCAGACAGGGTTTCTCCGTGTAGCCTTAGCTGTCCTGGACTTGCTTTACAGACCAGGCTGGCCTCGATCCCCCTGCCTCTGCTTCCCAGAGTGCTGAGATTACAAGGCAGACGTGTGCCCCCGCACCGGGCTGAAGGTTTCCCACAACCTTCTTGTAGATGATCTTGAAGCCTTTCTGGGGGTCAGACTGGACCACTGGGGGAGTCCTGCAAGTCACACTTTGGGAAGAAGCTGCTCAGTGTGCATCACTGCACAGCCTTTGAGACCCAGACTGGGGCTACCAGAGGCTTCCTGGAGGAGTCCCGAAATCAGGAAGGTTGGGCTCCTCCGAGGGTCCCTCAGGTTGAAGCAGGTGCTCAGTTTACAGGAATATTCTTTCCTCAAAGCTATTGGATGGGAAGAGGGAGGGCGGAAGAAGGGCTTTTCCCTAACCAGGACACCCTGGCCTCAGAAGAAAATGAGTATGAGAAGAGCAGAGCAGAAGCCAAGGCCTTGTTGAACTCTGCCTTTCTTAGGCTGGCCTAGCCCTCAGGAAGTGAGCACACCCTCGGCCAGCTGGCCACGCCCCTCCCCAATGCGCTGAAGTACAATACCATGAACGCTGCACAGGTCACTTCCTTGCAGCATGCTACAATGGCAGCCTTCTTCCGAGTCCCTGAATGCCGGTTTATTAACTTATCTAGTTAACCTCGAGGCCTCCTTTGTTAATCTTCCTAGCCCACAAGAGGATAGGTTTTGAACGTTTCTGGGTCAGAAGGGTAGCAATGCGGATTTAGCCAAAGCAGGGATGCTATGGAAACAAGCAGCAGGTCTTCCTTCTATGGAGGAAGAGGTCTCTGGTGGTGTGCCTGTCTGACCCACACAGCACCAGAGGGAATCAGGACTTGGGCTCTTCCCTCTCCAGAATTTACATCACAGTACTAGAGCTCACCATACCCTGCAGATCCTCCGCACTGGCACTGCTTTGTGTGCCTGACAGCACAGATCAGAATTCACAGCCATTTCCAGTTTTTGTCCTGAGTTTTGTTTATAACTGTTAAGAGCCATAATGTCCTCTGACTTCTGTTCTGCATCTGCTTTGGAGGGCCCCAGAGGTGTTTCACAGCAGGGCTCAGGGCATTCCTACCTCAATCCCAAAATGTTTGTAGGGAATGGCTCAATCTGTCCCCATGGAGAGGAGAACTAACACTCCCAAATTACTTCTCCTTCTGCAGGGAGTACCCAGAGCTGCCTTCTCCCCACAGGAAGAAGCCTGAAGAAAAGCAGTACTAAGCCGGGTGTGGTGGTGCATGATTGTAATCCCAGTACTTGGGAGGCAGAGGCAGGTGGAGGTGGATTTTTGAGTTTGAAGCCAGCCTGGTCTACAGAGTGAGTTCTAGCACAGCCATAGCTACAGAGAAACTGTCTCAAAAAAACGAAACAAAACAACACAACACACACCACACACACACACACAACACAGCAATGTTAAGTATAGCTGAGCCCTCTCAGCCCCTAGAGATGGGGAAGGCAGCTCCCTGGACATCTTGAAAAAAAGACTCCACACATGTTTATAATCAGAAACTTAGTTTATTTTGAATAAACCACTCAGCTTTGAGCAGATGACATTGCCTCAACTTTTCTTTGAAGAAAAACAAGGATCTGGTCAGTTCATGAAAACACTGTCTTTCTCCCTGCCCTTTGCAGGGCAGAACACCAAACCAACCCCCGAATCACCTCTGCCTGACCTTCTAGATGTTCCTGACAATGTTAACAAAGGACAGCCACTGAGGTGCAGAACACAGGTCTCCACAAAGGAAGTGTGCCAGCCACAGTTGGCAGAGCCCCTGCAGTGCCTATGGTCAGGGTCACAGCTGATGAGTAGGAGCATGGCAGCTGTGCAGTTCAGAAAGTGCCTAAGGGGGAGTTAGGCTGCAGAGCTGCAACTCTGGCCAGGTGTCATGACAGTGCTACTGAACAGACTTCTTGGCCAGATCCACATGCCACACTGGGCCCTGCAGCAGACACACTCCTTGTTCACAATCAGCTCCCTTTGTTATTCTGGGTTCATTCATCATACACCAAATTGCTGCTCCCAATTTACCCCACAATCTCTTACTTGTCGGGGACAACACGAAGAGACAAAACCTGAGGAGGTGAAAGAGCGTGCAGCTGGCTATGTAACCCAAGAGTCACAGCTGTCACCTGTCTTCAAGAGTAACTCAATTTTACAGCTTTATATGGTACCTAGGAAATTGCTGACTGGAGGTGAAAATGTATGAATATCAAAGAATCTGCATCATAATATTCACAGATTTCTCTATAGGCTCTCCTAAGAGTTCAAGGAGGGCCTGTCAAGTATAGACAGCTCTGCCAGTCTCAGAGGGGAGGCACTGAACAAAGCCATGGAAACCCCAGAGATCACAGATCTAACTTTTCAAAGGCCCACAGGACCAGGTTCAAGATAGGAAGGACACCAGGCAAGTTGCCTGTTCCTTTGCACTTGACTGTGCAAGAACTAGTCCTTTCCTCTGACCAGCCCCTTCTAGTATAGGAACTGGGACCACAAACCAGGGATTCCTCCTGGCCTCAGACTCCCATGGAGATGGGGTCTCCTGGCAGCTGCAACTAGGCAAAGGGGAACACACCCAACCTTAGAGCAGCTTCTGGCCACACTCCAGGTTAACATAAAAATAACTTGTGCAAACCTAACTCTTGAGCCACAAGGCCCATCCTCCTGGAAGAGCCACGTTGAACTCTGACCTTGTGACCTCTGTTCACCATACACAGTAAGACAGTGTCAGACATGGCCACATGTGACCCTGGTCAAGAGTATGCCACTTGAATACTGGATCAAAAGGAACGACCAATGAAAAGGAAACGTATGTGGGGGAATTATTCCTTTCAAAGGTGGATCTCTTATCTTTATGAGACAAAAGGAAGCACCGTGCTGAACCAGTCTCCCAGTCTGGAGGTGCTAGTGGTAGCCCCCTCTGCGGTGGGTTCTGGCCTGGGTGGCCTGACTCAGGTAAACCTCATATTCAAGAATAAAAGCAAGCCCGTAGTAAGAGGTTGCTCTGCTCTGTGCCCTCACTGACCAGCTAAGGCAGGAGGGATGTAACTCCCAGTTGCTCCAGCTGGTTAAGCAGGCCTACTCAGCCCCCCACCCCCCACCTGCCACCCGTGCTCTTCTTTTGGGACAGCTATGGTGAAACATGCTGCCTGGAAAGCAGAGGCCACCCCAGGTCCCCTGGCAGTGCAAACATTCTGAGGCTCGGTGGGTGGCAGCATCAAGTTACATTCTAAGTAAAATAGCTAGAGGGTAAAACACTCCAATGCCAATTTATTTTCAAAAGGGCTCTGTGTTATCTATGGTTTGCCTTTTTTCTTTATAATCGTACAACCTTTGAAAATTACATAAGTTGTAATGATCTAATACTATTAATAGCCATTCAGAGAAAAAAAAAAGTTCCCTCCCACCCAACAACCATCCAGGGGAAATTGAAAAGTCCTTACTAGAGACCAGTTCAAGACAGCCTCTACCCTGGCAGAAACAAAAAGCAAAAAGATGAGGAGAAAACAAATTGACTAAGGTGTGTTGCCAGTGTCTCTCAGGAGTGGGGCCCTGGCTGTTGCCTGGGGTCGTGAAAGGCAGAGCCTGCAGCATGCAGTACGGTAGCCGGGAGGCCTCACAGCTACATCTTCCTCACCCCGGCACATCCACAGCCCAGCTTAGGTGTCGTGGAAATCCTTCAGCAGGGTTCTCCTCCGCTGCTCTGCTATGTGCATCTGATTTTCCAAGTCCTGTACAAAGGACACAGAAGAGGTGTCTAAAGTCCCAATGCCAGGAGAGGAACCAAAGCCACAGCCATCACATCAGGGGCTCAGAGGAGACTAAAAAAATTCACCTTCGTACCCTCTATTGCAGCAGCTTTAAGTCCCATCTCAATACAACTACCTATTAATACGATACCCTTCCCTTACCTGCAAGAAGGCAGCAGGTACTTACCCCTCTGTCATAGCTGTCTGCACGCTCAACTTTCCATGAAAGGTTTTCAATCTCAGCCTCCAGCTGAGCCTGCTGGTATTCAAACTGTATGGGCAGAGCAGGAAGGTCAAAAGGAGAGGGGGCTGTAGCCGGGCAGGGCCTGCAGATGGAGGGTACATGCAGCACCTCAGGCTCCAATTAGCAACTGACAAGCCTGACATTGTCCTCTGCGTACCTGCTACTCTTTATGCCCAGAGCTGGAAAGCAACATCTAAACAGCTTCCAGAAGAGAGAAGCAAATGGCAAAGGAACATTTGCCTTTCACCACCAAAGGAAGACGAAAAACTTAAAGCCACAGGAGAACATGCTCCCAAAACATTGGGACACAGATACTGCAAAAGTTAAAATGGATATTCTCAAGACATTGTATTTATTCGATGTTTTACTTTCCATCAGACATCTGGCCAGTCAAAAGCCTTAAAATCAGGGGATAGGGATGCTATCTTAGTTGGTGAAATACCTACCCAGAATGTACAAGGTCTTGGATTCAGCTGACAGTACTGCATAAACTAGGTATGGTGGTACATAACAGTAATCCTCAGTAATACTCAGGAGTATCAGAAGTTCAAGGTCCTCCTTGGTTAGTTAGCAAGTTTGAGGCCAGCCTGGGCTATATGAAACCCTACCTCTAAAATAACCAACCACCCAGCCAAAAGAAACCCTTTGAAAAACCAAACAATTTAACCTGTGTGGTGGTGCATGCCTGCAACCCCAGTACTGGAGGGAGATCTTAAGTTCAAGGGTACTTGGGCCATCTATCTACTTTTTTTTTGAGACCCAGAAAAAAGAAATCAAATTCTTTGACTTAGTAACTATATACCTGATAATAATAAAATGTTATACATGAAGACTTTCCTGTCTTATTTGTGACAGTGAAAGCAGAAACAATTGTCATCTCAAATAATGATACATTAAGGCAATACATATGGAGCATTTATGTGAATTATTATTATTATTATTCAGTCTGGTAAAAGGTGATGGTTCTAACAAAGGATAAACTTGAAACAATAAAATGTTATACGCATGTGTCTTTAGGTTTTATTTTTGAGATAAGGAATTGCTTTGTAGTCTAGGCTGGACAGAAAACCCACAATCCTCTGGATATGGATTACTGCGGTTATAGATGTGTACCACCATGCCCAACTCTGTTTTCTGGTACTGGGATGGAATCCAGGAACTCACATATGCTTTCCCACAAAGCTATACTTCCCATAACATTAATTTTAAAGGCTAGAAAATGCCTGGTGGGACAACGAATGATAAGGTGGTGCACACCTTTAGTCCCAGCACTTGGGAGGCAGAGACAGGTGAATCTTTATGCGATTGAGGCTAGCTTGGTCTACAGAGTGAGTTCCAGGAAGGCTACACAGAGAAACCCTGTCTCAAACAAACAAACAAACAAACAAACGATAAAATGAAAGAAAAAAAACTTTATCACCAGCAGAAACAGAAACAACCACATCAAAGAGGAAGAAGCAAAGAAATAAAAAGACAACTATAATGTAAGGATGTATCTTGCACAGCCACCGGCTATCCAAATGTTCAGACTTTTTGGGCCAACTGCTGTTTAAATAAATATTGCTGTTCGAGGAATCAGGTGCATCTAGCCATTACAGAAGAGAAACGGAATTTTAAAGTAAGGCAGTTTGATTATATTCTTCCAATGACCAGGTTAGGACCCTATTCACCTGCCAAGTGCTGGTAAGCATGGGCCCCTCTAAAAGGGCAGGAAGAGCAGAAAGGCAGCCTTGACTTACCAGCTTCTTCCTGGGACCGGACTCCATGTAGTATGCGTATGGATAGGTGTACTGCAGGGTGTATCGACACTGCAATAGGAAAGAACAACAAGCAGCTTTATCTGTGATTCTAACTGACCCACCCATTAGGTGGCTCCTACAATTCATACCTGACTATGCAAATGGTGACCCTAAACATGTAGACCTTAAAGCAACGAGGCCAAACAACAGAGAGGATGGACATGAGAACTGAAACAAGAATGGTCGCAGAAAAACCATGCTTCAAACTCATTTATTACCACTAGCTGCCTCATGATTTTTCTACCTCTCAACATTAAAATCTACATATCTCAGCCAGGCAAGGTGGCGCACACCTTTAATCCCAGAGCTTGGGAGCTAGAGGTAAGCGGATCTCTGAGAGTTCCAGGACAGCCAGGGCTACATAGAGAAAACCTGTCTCAAAAAAATCAAAACACAAAAAAAGCTACATATCTCAATACTTATCAATCATGTATTTTCCTTTCAGTTACTCAGAGATGGGACAAAGGAGAAAAAGGCTCTCATACTCTCTGTTGGCAGAGACAGTAAACTGATCAGAAATCCCTTGAACATCTAGCAAAGGGACTTCTGGCATATTCAGCACAGGGAGATGTGGCCCCTATGCAGGTACCAAATTCCCCCTCCTTTCAGAGGTGGCCTCTTACCCTAATGTTTACAGCAAGCAGGGACTACTGTTGAAAGACTGAGATGGTAGATACCTTGGCCAACAGCTTGGCAGCATTCTGTAGGTATTGCCAGTCAATCCAAGTTCCCAGATTGTTCATAACCCTCTCTTGAATCTTCTCATGAATCCGCTGGTATGTCTGTGCCTCTAGCTGCAAGCTTTTGTTGTGGTTTTCCCACTACAAAGCAGAGGAAGAAGGACAAACTTACAGAGGCCCAGGAAGGTACAGAGGCTAGTACAGGAGCATAGGACACACACAGTGGTTGTTAGGCCACGCCCACGGATGGCTGTATTTTATGGATCAGACTGACTATGATCCATCATTCAACTAACGGAATACCAGGTTCTTCCCCATCGTCCTACGCAATTGAAAAGCCACATTTGAAGAGATAATCCCCAAGCTCTAGTCACTGACTTCCCTGTACACACAGCATCCCCGTGATCTCACCTCAGCAGGCCAAGTGGAAGAAGCCTACTCTGAAGGGGCTGGGGTGTGCTGAGACACCTACCCTCTCAAAGTAGAACAAGTACTTCTTGAGGGCCTCCCTGGCCTGGGCTTGCTGGCTCTGGTTGACAATGTCAGGATTCTCCTTGTACCGACTGCACTCATAGTACTCACTGCCATGTGTCTTCCAATCTCCTAGACACATCCAGCAGAAGTCTGCACAGAACAGAAGGCAAGTAATTTACCTTCACAAGACAACCATATACTCCTCCAAGGCATAGGCAGAGGAGCAGGATGAAAGGCAACCCGAGGAGAAATTCCCAAGGGTGCCTCTTTGCAGATGGATGTGCAATTCTCACTCCTATCATAACTGACTGCCCACAGCTTGTTAGAATAGCCAACGGCCTAAGGATTCTCCGTATTCCATGAGCACACATGCTGTGTGCCTTACTGCTGACCACAAATTCACTGGTAAGCTTGGGCAACGCCATTGTGGAAAGCAAAAATGTGCCCCAAAGAGTCACATCTGGTCGTCTAGCACACATAGGCTGCCCATATAAATTGCTGTCCTGATCACTTCCCAACCATACAATTCTTGCTTGTCCTAGATTTTTATATACAAAACTGGAAATAAAAGCTTCTTCCTTTTCTGGTGTGTGTGCATCTATGTACATGTACACACATGGAGCACAGAGGTCAATTCTGAATGTAATTTCTCAGTTCCCAGCTATCACTTTATTTTATGCTTTTTATTTTCTTTAAAAGATGAGGTCTGGGGCTCACTCAAGTAGGCTAGGATGGCTAGTAAAAAGTCCTAGAAACACTTTGTCTCTGCCTTGCCAACATTAGAATTATAAGCATGTGCCATGATACCAGGCTTTGTCACCTGCGTTCTGGGGACTGATCTCAGATTGTCATGTTTGTGTTGCAGCAAGGATGTCACTCACTCAAGTGCCTTTCCTACCCTTTTCTTTTTGAAAGATTTATTTATTTATTATGTATACAATGTTCTGCCTACATGCCAGAACAGGGCACCAGATCTCACTATAGATGGTTGTAAGCCACTATGGGTGCTGGGAATTGAGCACCATGGGTGCTCAGGACCTCTAGAAGAGCAGCCACCTTTCCCACCCTTTGCAAAGGGTGTATTAGTATAAAATCTCTTATCTACTCAATAACTCATATGCAGAATTATGACTCTTTCCACAGTGAGAAAGGCAAGAAAAAAAATCCTAAAGTATGCAAGGTATTCAAATGACAATTGCCATCTAATGGAGAGAGGTTACCCCTGCTTTATTAGACGTCCAGTATCTACTCTATGTTCTGTTCCCACCTCTTGGTGGCAAATTGTTTCCCAAGACTCATACTTTAACCTGGTTGCTGACTTTGCAAAAGGGGTCATCAGGACATTTTGGAGAAGGAAAAATCAAATGCAGAGAGCCAAAGTCATTCAGCTTCTTTTCCTTAAAGACTCATCTGACAGTGGGCTACACTGTCCCTCAGCTAGACTTGTTTTAAAGGGTAATGTGTAGTCTATGGCTGCACTACTAATGTAATTATATAGCAAAGTAGGCATGACAGTTAACTCTGTTGAGAAATAAGGAAGTGAGGCTCTCTGGGCGCTAGAAAGTTTGGCAGGGTCTTTGTCACTTCCTTCCTTTTCTTTCTATGCACCATGGTGTTGCTATGAGACCTAAACTGGCCGTAAACATCAGCATTCAACTGACTCTCCTACCCAGCTTCCTATAGCTGAGACTACAGGGGCACACAACATACAATCCTTCTTTTTTAGGCAGGGAGTGTTTCAAGACAGGGTTTCTCTGTGCAGCCCTGGCTGTCCTGGACTCAATTTGTAGACCAGGCTGGCCTTGAACTCACAGAGATCCGCCTGCCTCTACCTCCCAGAATGCCAGGATTAAAGGTATGCAGCATTGGGCCCAGCTTACAATTCTTTTTTTTTTTTTATAAATTTATTTATTTTTATATCAATCACAGGTTAGGTTTTTTGCATCCCATGCGTAGCCCCCTCCCTCACTCCCTCCTACCCTTCCCAACCCTCCCTCATCTCCTCCCTGCCCCCTCCAAGTTACAATTCTTGTAAAAGAAAAGAGTTTTCAGTATTTTGCAAAAAGAGCAGCAAGCACAGCAGAAAGCTTGACTACCATTCCTCTTTAAACAGGACACATGCATACTGCACTACTCTAAGTGTGTCACAGACTCCCTCCATCATGCATGCACATAAAAGGAGTGTGTGGGCTTCACAAAGAAAGAGGTTGCTACCTTTGACTACGTTCATTCTGTATCATAGGGTCACTGTTTAACTGTCTATAACCTTACCACAGACACTTGATTATGGAGGGCTTATGGGAATAGCACCAGCATAGGTCCTAACAAACAGAAAACAACTGAGTGCGGATGTGCTCACCTTTAATCCAGCACTTGGGAGGCAGAAGGCAGATCTGAGTTTGAGGCCAGTCTGGTTACATAGTTAAAAATACAAGCCAGTCAAGGCTACATAGTAAAACTGGTTTCCAAATAAACAAACAACAATGAAACTCTAAGAAAACAAATAGAAATGATCAATTTCCTGGTCAGAAATGAGGAAATTGTGTGGGAGACTACCTGAAAGTAATTTCTTCGGGGTCTCTCTGTGTAGCTGTGTAGCGTTGGCTGTCCTGGACTCACTCTGTAGACCAGGCTGCCTCTGCCTCTCTGAGTGCTGGGATTATGGGTGTGCACCACTGTGCCTGGCTCCTGAACATACATATACATATTTTTTAAAGATTTATCTATTTAATCTGTATACTATGTTCTGCTTACATGTTTGCACACCAGAAGAGGGTGCTAGATCTCCTTACAGATGGTCATGAGCCACCATGTGGCTGCTGGGAATTGAGCTCAGGACATCTGGAAGAGTGGCCAGTGCTCTTAACCTCGCAAGCATCTCTGCAGCCCCTCCTGAACATATTTTTTTAAATGACTTATTTATTTTTATTTTATGTGCTTTGGTGTTTTGCCTGGATGAATGTCTGTGTTAGAGTGTCAGATCTTGGAGTTACAAACAGTTGTGAGCTGCCATGTGGGTATTGGGAATCGAACCCAGGTCCTCTGGAAGAGCAGTCGGTGCTCTTAACCACTGAGTCATCTCTCCAGTGCCTCCTGAACATAGTTTTGTT
Source organism: Pachyuromys duprasi (assembly GCA_028658305.1). Lineage (NCBI taxonomy): Eukaryota > Metazoa > Chordata > Mammalia > Rodentia > Muridae > Pachyuromys > Pachyuromys duprasi. Next base: position 12,852,934 of record CM053749.1, on the reverse strand, counting down.
TTTTGTTGTTTTTGTTTTTAAGATTTTTTTTGTTTTATTATTTACACAGCATTTTGTCTGCATGTATGCCTGCATGCCAGAAGAGGACACCAAATCTCATTATAGATGGTTATGAGCCACCATGTGGTTGCTGGGATTGAACTCAGGACCTTTGGAAGAACAGCCAGTGTTCTTAACCTCTGAGCTCTCTCTCCAGTCCCTGAACATAGTTTTAATTTGCAGAAGTTTGATCTGGCAGGAAGGAAAGGGAAATTAGCAATTTGTAGCTAGGTAAACTGGTCTCAATGGATGAAGGACACCCAATTAATCAGGTCCTTTTGGAAAGTGCTCTGGAACCACAGCAAAGCCATGTATAGCCTTCTCTAAAAGGCATCTCTTCAGGTATCTCAGGCAATCCCCCCTTGAACAACCTGTTTTGGCAAAGAGAATAAAAAGCACACTAAACCACTGAACTGAGTATGTTGGCACATGCCTGTAATGGACCCAGTTAATGGCTGCAAGCATGAGGCCAGCTAGGATTACATAGCCAAGACCCTGTCCATAAAAGAAAGATAAGGAGAAAAAGAAGTCTTGTTTGATGGCTAAGGATCATGAGTCACACCAAACTTGACTTTTAACTACATATAAAAGAACGTTCCCACCTCTTAAATCAAAAGTTTCTCTTAAGCCTGTTACAGTTATCGTAAGTGAAAGTGGCTCTTCTTTATTTTGCTGTTTTGTTGTTATAAAAGAACTCATTAATAAGTAATGGAGATCAAAGCACAAGACACATAGGCCATGGCCCTGGACCGGAACCAGGCGTGGGACTCACCGTGCTTACACTTGGAGCATTGCTGTCAGGGAGAAACAGAAGAGAACACATTAAGGAAGAATGCTTTGACCAAGGGCTCCATGTCACACTGCAAATTCCACATGCTTCTGCTCACCATATGATTGCAGCCTCCATTCTTCTCAATGCAGATGTTGCACTTGGGACACTAAGGAGACAGAAGGGTGCCATTAGGCTTACAGATCATCAGCCTGGTTCTAAGAAACATTACACAAAACTCCAGGCACCCGAGCCCAATAACTCATCGCAAGCACTTCAGGAAGGAGTGTCTCACTTAAACGTGACAGGTCGCTGAGGCTGGAACAGCAATTCAAGGAAATGAGGTCAGCATGCTTGATTCTGAAATAATGCGAGGTCAGCTGAGCCCCACTAAGTCCTTTCCATCTGTTCTTGCTATGATGCCACTCAGATTAAGCCCAGGCTGAGGCAGCAGAAGGCCTGCCTGCTGGGAGAATGGCCACTCTAGACTAAATCCTGGTCAGTTTGCTTGGACACTGGCTTCCAGAAGAGGTAGTAGAAACTACCTCAAAACTCTGCTCATTTGAAAAAGGCCAGCAACCATAAGCAGCAAGACAGGGACTAGATTGACATGGAGCCTACATTAGGGTCAAGCGGCCTATGCATAATTCCATGTGAGTTAGTGAGAGATTGCACAGGGAACAATGGATCCGTCTCCCAGGATAAGCTTTAATGAATATTGAGAACATCTGGGCTTGTATTACGGTCTCGATATTTATGAACTATGTCAATTAACTACTTCATTCCCAGTGCTATCAAAGGTTGGTACATGTTGAATAAAAATTAGGGTGTTTTTGTAATTAGTTCTGCTCTGGTTCAACTTTTCTAAGTATTTTGGAATTTTATTAAGATAAATGCATCTGGGGCTGGAGAGAGGGCTCAGCACTTGCTGTTTATGCCAGGGAGCAGGGTTCAATTCCTAGTACCACATGGTGGCTGAAAATCATCCATAACTCCAGTTCCAGAGTATCCAAAAGACATGCATGCGGTGAACATACATACATTCAGGCAAAACATTCATACATATAAAGTAAAAAATATAAAATTATGTTTTTATTTTGAGACAGGGTCTCTCTATTATGTAACTCTGGCTGTCCGAGAACTTGCTATGTACACCAGGCTGGCCTCAAACTTTCAGGGACCCACCTGCCTCTGCCTCTGCAGTGCTAGGATTACAGGTGTGAGCAACAATGCCCAGTTCTAAAAAGATTCTTTTAGAATAAATGTATCCAAGGATAAAAATTAATAAAACTAGCCGGGCACAGTGGTGCCCACCTGTAATCCCAGCACTTGGGGAAGCAGAGGCAGGGGGATCTGGTCTACTAAGCAAGTCCAGGACAACCAAGGATACACAGAGAACCCCATCTCAATCCCGCCCCCCAAACTGATAAAACTATACTAGGTATGGCTGAGTGTCCAAAGTCTCTAGTAAGAGCCCTAGCCTCTGTGCTCTGCTCAGACAGCCAATCTTCAGGGAGAGCTCTAGCCAGCACTACTTAGAAAAGATCCATTACAGGTAACACACAGTCCTTACGTCTTTAGTGTGAGCACTAATGTAGTTAGCCGTTTCAGAGTCGTCTGCACACTTGGTGAGCCATTTCCGGATTGTGGCGCAGTCTGTAGGGGCGTGATACATCTGTCGACACTTGAAACTTAAAATTGGAAAAGAAACACATTCAAATATTCAAGTCAGGGTTTGGTGTTTTAAAATTTCCTCTTGTTTAAGTTAACAAATCCTGAATTAGGGCTTTAGGCAAAATCACTTCTTGAAGTCTTTGGGACTTTACTCAGCTACAATTATTATGAACACACTACAAATGCTTCAACTTGAGCCTGAGACATGCTTTTAACAGGCCCACATGAAGTTTCTCCTTAAACATCTTGGATGGTATCAACCCTTCCTGAAAAGAGTCAAATGAAGCACAGCTTCCTTCCTTCCTTTTTTTTTTTCCCTTTCTTTTCCCTTTTAAGGTGCTGGGAAATAAAACTCAAGGCCTTGAATTTCACTATAGAATTACATTCCTACCCTAAGGCCAAGTTTTTTTGCTTTGTTTTTACTTCTAGAGTATTAGCATGAGCCAACATGTGTGGTTTATATGGTGAGGAGGTTAAACCCAGGGCAAAGCACTCTACTGATCAAGCCACCTCTTTAACCAAGAGCTCAGCTCTTTGAAAGGTACTCTGAGGAGCAACTTAATTCAGGTTTAAGGGAAGACTGAGACTTAGGGGGGGGCTTCTCTATACCTCTGGCCAGATATGCACACAGGATGTGCAAATGCTGAACTTTTAAAACCTGTGGTGCCCTATCACACCTGACAAGAATTGAAGCTTAAACCGGGTGGAGGTGGTACACACCTTTAATCCCAGCACTCTGGAGGCAGAGGTATATCTTGAGTTCAAGGCCAGCCTGGTCTACAGAGTGAGTTCCAGGATAGCCAGGGCTACACAGAGAAACCCTTTCTCAATAACCCAATCTTTAAAAAAAGAGCTAGATTTGTGCTTTCAACTTCCTTTAGTACAAGGCAACAGTAAAGGCTGGCAGGCAGCAACTATTCAGTTGTCACCTTTTGATGGGGCTGAAAGGCAGGAGACAGGCACACCCATTTATTGTGGAGTTCCTTTGAAGCCAGATCATCAATCTTCCAGGGAGGTGCAATTAGGACAGACCTAGATCTATGGGTCTGTATAAAAATGATCTCTTGCCAGAATATCCACATTCTGAATTAAAATTCCTCTCCAGCTCTGCTTTTTAACTTGTCCCTTTATTTCCTCACTAGAACACAAGGCAACAGTTGTGATAATGCGGGGGGAATGGCTGGTTAGAGGCTTGGCACTTGGAAAAGAATTTGGCTAAGTTTTGGCTATGCCTATGGAATTTACTAAAGAGTAGAACCTCAGATGTAGAATTCACTCATGAATCACAGTTTTATACAAGTTAACCAGTGCCAGCGGGGTGGCACATGAAATCAATCTTAGCACTAATATCAGCTCTTAGAGGGCAGATCTCTCTGAGTTTGAGGATAGCCTGGCCTACAAAATAAGTTCCAAGTTAGCCAAAGCTACATAGCAAGGCCTTATCTCAAAACAAAATGAGAGGCAAAACAAAAAAAGTGAGCCAAAGGGGTTTGGGAAATATAGCTCCATCAACAGCATGCTTGCCTAGCATACACACAGACGTGAGTTCAACCCCTAGCACCTCAGAAACTGGGCATGGTGGTGCAAGTCTGGAATCCCAGAATTGTACAGGCAGAGGGAAGATCATCAGATGTTCATGGCCACCCTTGGCTATACTTTGAATCTAAGGCTAGCCTGAGCTAAATGAGATCTTTCCTAAAAAGTAAAAATAAATTTAAATTTAAAAGTTACCTAAGAAAAGTTTAAAACAGAAAAAGATGAAGATGTTAAAGTCATGTGTAACTTATCAGCAAAGGCAGACATTTCTGGGTCATGAATGTAACATAAACCTAACACATTCTCCAGGAATTTGCCACTTCCTTGTCTTCAGAGTCTGTTCATTTAACAAAAATATCTGAGGAATATGAGATGCTGGGTATAAGCCTGGCCACCTGGAGCACAGCACTCGTCTACCACAGACCCTCCACCTCCCCAGCTCTCCTCACACATGCACACACAGCAGTGCTCTCTGGAGGAGGATGGGCCGTGAGCCCAGGTCTGCTCAGCACTCACTCCCTCTTACCAGAAGACCTCGTTGCACCGATTGCACTGCACTCGGCGAGCTCTAGGTTCCTGTACCCGAATAACCATGGGGCAGTCTGCACCAGGGCACAGCTGGAGCTGGTAATGACTCTGTGAATACACCAAAGGGAAACAACGAGGAGATGTTCTAATTGTTGTCTCTCAAGCAGACTGCTCAAGTGCCTCTGTACTTCCAGCTGCTGACTTCTACTAAGATCTAGGATGGATGTTGTGAAGACATTAACTAATTACTGTACAGAATTTCTGTTTAGCTTTCAAGAGAAAGCCACTAACTCAGTTGTTCTGCAAGAAGGTGGCTGGGTGCAGATGTGTGCCTAGACTCCAGCTACTGAACTACTTGGAAGAGTAAGGCAGAAGCACTGCCGGAGCCCAGGGAGTTGAGTAACAGGCAGCCTGGTCAACACAGGGAGAACAGGGCTCAGAAAAAAAATGTTCTCATCATGGGTTAGATGAGAACACAGCTCAGTGGTCTGGAGAGATGGCTCAGTGGTTAAGAACTGTTCTTCCAAAGGTCCTGAGTTCAATTTCCAGCAACCACATGGTGGCTCATAGCCATCTACAATGAGATCTGGTGCCCTCTTCGGGAGTGTCAGCACACATGCAGGCAGAATACTGTATAAATAATAAATAAATCTTTTTTTAAAAAACGGGGAGCAAGAGAAAACACAGCTCAGGTAAAACTGTTACCTGTGCATCTAACAGTTCAAGAGCTCAAAGATCCTCAATAATCTACTCAAGGCAACAAAAACTGCAATGAATAAAGCCTTGTGTTTGTCCTGCATGTACATAGAACAACAACCAAAACAATAAGCCTTTAAACTAATTCATAATAGACAAGGAGGAAAGCTATGCTGCACAGGTAGCCTAAAAAGAGAAAGGAATCAAAAACTAATCATGCTAGAATCCTGAACAAGTTTTCATATTCCTAAAAAACAAAACAAAACCAAACAAAATAGCCCTTCTCTAGGCTGATTTCAGAAAACCAATTGGAATAGCAACTCTTGAGCTACGCCTGACCTGTGCTCACACCCTCACTTAAGATGGCTTGCTCAGCTTGCTTAATCATTCATGTGTGCTTGGGGTGACTGTCCAGACTATGGAGGTGAGAACCAAGACTCAGGCAAACTAATGAGTAAGTAATCTCATAACAGATCTGGGACTTACACAGTGGCTTTTCTCACTGCAAGGTCATATATATATATTTATATAAATATATAATATATATATATTAAGTTATATGTCTCCTGTGGGGCATGGGCAGGTATGTGCACGTGCATGAAGGTGCCTACAGAGACTAGAAGAAGGGGTCAAGTCTGCTGGAGCTGGAGTTACAGATATGACAAGAGTGCGGAGAACTAGCTCAGGCCATCCTCAAGACTCTCCAGCCCCATTGCCTCTGCTTTACCACCCACTACCCTAATGGCAGCTGTGTCAGGTAGGTCAGGAGATAGACGTAAGAGAAAAGAGCTGGTCATACCTCTACATAGTCCCTAAAGAGGTAGCGCCTGTATTTATCTCTCAATTCTTCGTTGGGAAGCAAGGGAAATACAAAGTCCTCTGGTGTTCGGAGTGGACAATCCTGAGCCATACACGAGACTCCTATTGAACGAAGATAATGTGATGAATAACCATACTGCAAAAGACACAACGTACTTACCCACTAGGTTTAGGCAACAGATTCTGATTTCATGTAGAAAATCCACTGTCCAAAAATTTATCAAGAACTCATTCAAAGAGAGAAATTAACATATTTTCACAGTAATTTAACAAAGATAGTGTGCACAATTACCCACACTAAATAAAATCATAGCACTGGATGTAGTGGCGCACACCTTTAATCCCAGGATTGGGGCTCAGGTCAGCTAGGGCTGTACAGTGAGACTGGTTTCAATACACAAAAACAAACACAAACAAAATTAGCAGGGTGTGGTGACACACGCTTGTAATCTCAACACTCTGGGAGGCAGAGGCAGGACTGTTGTGAGTTCAGGGGCCAGCCTGGTCTATAAAGGAGTCCAGAACAGCCAAGGGTAAGGAAGAAACCATGTCTCAACAAACAAACAAAATAACAACAAATAATCCTGAACCCAATAATCAAATCTGATATGGGTTACACTGTACAAATACCAGTAAAGGGAATCAAGGCATGGTAGGCAGCTCAAAAGAAAGTTTTATTTTGTTTTGTTTTTTGGTTTTTAGAGACAGGGTTTCTCTGTTTATCCCTGGCTCTCATGGAACTAGTTCTATAAATCAGGCTGACCTCAAACTCAGAAATCTATCTACCTCTGCCTACTGAGCACCGATATTAAAGGTGTGTGCCACCAATGCCTGGTTAAGAACAGTCCACTTAAAGATGAGAGGAAAATCACCTTTTACCACAACAATATGTATGAAGCCTTTAATTTTCTCATTTTGTTGAAGACTACAGAAAACTCTGCTATTATTTAGACTAATGCATTTAGAAACCACTAGATCTGAATATAAAAATCTGCCAATCTTAGAAGAAATATTTGTGTATGAAAATGCAGAGTGAAAGACAAACATTTAAGGCTGGAGACATGATTTAGCAGTTAAAAGCACTTAATGATCTTTCAGAGAACCGGGGTGCCAGTCCCAGAATCCACGTGATGATCACAACCAGTTCCAGGGGATGCTGTGTCCTCTACTACTACTGACCTCCGAAGGAACTAAGCACACATATGGTACATAGAGCTACATGCAGACCAAACACTTACACATAAAATCAAATAAGTATAATTTAAGAACTTTTCTAAAAAACCATTTCTTTGAGAGCCGTAGGTGCAAACTCACCTACACCAACACCATCCTTGACCAGCACTGAACAATGCTGCTCCCAGCAGCTTCGGCAAAACTGGTGCTGGCAGGCCAGAGAGAGTAGGTTTTCCTTCCGCACAAACTGCATACACACTGCACAGTGGTGAGGGGGATGGGCTGTGGGAACCTAGAGAGAGAAAGATGTAGCCACGTAAGGCAAAGACTCAACATCAAATTCAGATAAAGGTTCTGCAAGGTTAAACTGTAAAGGTTCTCACAGTTCACACTGCAGTTTGTCAAGGTCAGTGGTTTTCCCATATAAATATGTTCAAACCACTCAACAGACTAACTTCTAGAGTTCTCTGATACTTGTTTTTGCAGAAGATCTGGGTGAGGTTCCCAGCACCCACATGGCAGCACACATCCATCTCTAACCCTTGTTCTAGAGGATTCAATGGCCTCTGCTGGCCTCCATCCGGATCAGGCATACATGTAGTGCACAAGCATACATGCAGGCAAAACACTCATATACGTAAAATAAATGAATGTCTTCAAAACAATAAAACAGCAGCCATGATGGTGCATGCCTCTAATCCCAGCACTGAAGAGGCAAAGAGAGGCAGATTGATATAAGTTTCAGGCTAAGCTGGGACTACATAACAAGACTCTGCTAAAAATAAACAATCAACTGGATGTTTTGAGACCAGCCTGGTCTACAGAGTGAGTTCCAGGACAGCCAAAACCCCTTCTCAAAACAACAAGAACAAAAAACAAAACACCAAAAAACCCCTAAAAACAAACCAATTTAAAGAAAATTTAACAAACCAATTTAAAAAAACAAATTAAATAAGAATAATAAGAGATTTTTTCAAAATTAAAAACAAAGGGGAGATTTAGGGGCAAAATAAGGATCTTAGGCATTTCACACAGCATAAAACAAAGCTGGTGCTAACACTGCAAGCCACAGAGAGCCATGGATATTCAAAGAAGTGTCATTTAAGCAGGAAACACTCACATGTTTTGATGGATTAGGCTGTACTCGAGCCTCAACAAGCAGCTGAGCAGAATTAGACCTGTACCTAGAAAACAAAAAAGCAGAAATATAAAGAATCAGAACTAAAGACATTTTTAACTCTCAAAAACAGAACAAACCATATGTGTTGTGGTTACATCAAAGCGTCTTTGACCTTGTCAGCACAATGGCATGTGTCTAAAATACTAGCATTTAACAATTTGAGTCAAGTCTACTCTACATAGTGAATTTGAGGTTACAGCTAATGGTTTCTTTATTGAACCAAGGTTTTGTTTTTTGTTTTTTCTATCTCAATACAATTTTGGGCAGGGGGTGGTTTGAGATATCGTTTCTGTGTAGCCTTTGCTGTCCTAGAACTCATTTTGTAGACTAGGCAGCCTTGAACTCATAGAGATCCAGCCTGCCTCTGCTGCCCAAGTGCTGGGATTAAAGGTGTGCGCCGCCACCACCGCCTGACCAAACATTCTTCCGTTTTTTGCTTTTTTGGGGGGGGGGGGTAGGGGCACAGGCAAGAGGGTTTGAGATGATTTTACTATGTAGCCCTGGCTGTCCTGGAATTCACTATGTAGACTAGGTTGTCCTTGAACTGTCATACATCTGCCTGCCTCTACTTTCCAAGTGCTGAAACTGAAGGGGTGTGCCACCATGCCCAGCTGCTTTGTTTGTTAATATTTCTTTAATGTGTATGGATGTTTTGTCCCCATATGTGTATGTTCACAATCTGCATGCCTTTGTGCCATGTAGGCCAGGAGAGGGCACTGGATTCCCTGAGATTTAAGCTAAAGGCAGTTGTAAGCTGCCATGTGTTGCTGTGTGATGAATATGGGTCCTCTGCAAGAATAAGTACTCTTAACCATTGAATTATGCCTCCAGCCCTCAAAAAGGTTTTTTTGAGACAGGAAAGATAAATGTCTGCTGATAAGAGGATAGTATAAAATGCAACCATATTAAATACAAAGCTGAACAATGCATATAGCATAATCTTATGTTTATCAAGTTGTAAAATCATACAAATAAAAAAATACATAAGAAGAAAACAAGAGTATAAAAAGTATGGGATAAGAATACAGCTCAGTGCTTAGCATATACAAAGTACTGAGTTTGATGCCTGCACTACATTAACCTTGGTGGCACATATATGTAATTTCAGTACTCAAGAGTTAGAGACAAAAGGAGTTGTCATGTCCAACTTGAAGATATTTTTGATTGAAAAGGACTTGAGAATGCTAACACTATTGACAGTGGTAGGTAAAGTCCAGAGGTGCTGCCAAACTTCCTATAGTTCATGCAGTAGCACCCCATCCCCAAATAATTATCCACTATAGTCAAGCCTGGTGACAAAGATCTGTATTCCAAGTTACTTCAGACATAAGGGCAGGCAGATCACAGGTTAAAGGTCAGTCTGAGCTACAGAGAAACTTAGGGTACCTAGACAATTTAGCAAAATCCTTTTTCAAAATGAGGGGAAAAGGGGGTTATAGTTCAGTGGGAAAGCATTTGCCTAGTACATCGAAAGTGCTAGACACATGTTCTTTCACATCCAACAATTTCTCAAAGTTTTTTATTTTTATTTTTTGTGGGGGAGGTGGGAAATGGGGGTTGCTTTATATACACAGACACAGAAGATTTTAACTAAACCTGTTGCCAAAAAATAGGTTTAAAAATATCTGAAGCATCTGTATAGTAACAAAATACTATACTAGCAATAAAGCTGAAATAGAAGTGTATGCTGAGGAGATGGGAGAATATGCTCAAAGAAAAGGACATAAAATATGATCAAATATTTTAGAAGTACAGTGTGTGTGTGAGAATGTGAACATACTCCAAAATGTCAACAACAATCACAGTGGGTGAGTGAAAGATGTTACGGCCAATTTCATCTTTCCCTGAACATCTTACCTATGTCCAGGATACAAGCTGGCTACTTTTTATGTCAATTTAACACAGGCTGGAGTCACCTGAGAGGAGGGAACCTTGACTAAGGAAAATGTTTCCCTAACATCAGGCTGTAGGCCTGGTAATGCACACTTCTGATCCCAGCACTCAGAGGCAGACAGGAGTACGGTCTACATAGTGAGTTCCAGGACAGCCAGAGCTATGTAACAGCTGTTTCAAAAACAAAACAAAAGATTAAGCTGTAGGCAAGCCTGTACGGTATCTTCTTAATTAGTGACTGACGGTGGAGGGCCTAGCCCCTTGTGGGCGGTGACACCCCTGGGCTGCTGGTCCTGGGTCCTACAAGGGAACAAGTTGAGCACATGTCTGTAAACATCATCCCTCTATTATGACCTCTGCCTCAGTCTGGCCTTTGGGTTCCTGTCAGGTTTGCACCTGGCAGTCTTAGCTTTCTTCAATGGACTGTGATTCAGTATATGTAAGCCAAATAAACTCTTTCTTCCCCAAACTGGCTTTTGGTCATGATCTTTCATCAATCACATCACAGTGGGTAGGAAGAGAAGGATGCTATGGTAATTTCATCTCCTTTCCCCTGAACATCTTACCTGTCCAGAATCTCTGAGACTTGCCAGTGGAAATTAACTAATATAAGTTTTGCAACTGAATGAGATACCTGTAAGAAACAATAACAACAACAAAACAACAAATTTTAACTGTAGTCTCTCACAGTGCTCAACAGTTTGAGAAATGTAAATATAGGTCCACATTTTTTTGTATGCGTTGTCTTGTAAGTTAAATTTCTTATATTAGTTGTTTTATATACATCTCTTGTTCTTGGTCTTTGTTTTCATTAATGTTTCCTACAAAAAAAATTAAAAACTCTTCACTAGAAACTGAAGCAAAACCACCCTTTCTTTAGTAATTTAAAATGTGATATCCAGAGGCGGGGAGTAGTACACACCTTTAATCCCAGCACTCAGGGAGGCAGAGGCAGTCTAATCTCTGTGAGGCCAGCCTAATCTACAAAGAGAGTATAGGACAGCCAAGGCTACACAGAAAAATACTGTTTTGAAAAAACAAAAAGTGATATACAAAATAACTAAGAGAGCTTCCCGAATGGGTTCCCAATGTGACATATTTCTCCTGTGCTACCCTACAAGGTCACATACACAAAATGTGCTTCTAGTAGTACATCTTCAGGCTTCAACTTTCTGATTTATACTCTGTAAACAATGAAATAAAAAATTTGAAGTCAGATGTGCTAGCATATAATTTTAATGTCAACAGGTGAATTTCTTCCGAGATCAAGAGCAACCAGATTTAAAAGGCAAGTTTCAGGCCAGCGAGGGCTACACAGTGAGACCCTGTCTCAAAAATAAAGCTGGGCATGGTGGCACACGCCTGTAATCCCAACACGGGAGGCAGAGGCAGGTCAATCTCTGAGTTCAGCCTGGACTACAAAGCAAGTCTAGGCCAGCCAAGGCTTCACAGAGAAACCCTGTCTTGAAAAACCAAAAAGGAAGAAAGGAAGGGAAAGCAAGCGGGGCATGGTAGCACTAGCCTTTAATCTCAGGATTTGGGGCGGGTGGTGGAGGCAGGTGAATTTCTGTTGTACACAGATAGTGGCAGGTCAACCAGGGCTACACAGTGTGACTCTGTCTCCAATAAACAACATTTAAAGGTAGTTCACTGTTTTTCTTTTTTAAAAATCTCTCTCTCCCTCTCCCTCTCTCTCTCCCTCTCTATTTATTATGTATGCAGTGTTCTGGCTGCAGGCCAGAAGAGGGCACCAGATCTCATTATAGATGGTTGTGAGCCACCATGTGGTTGCTGGGAATTGAGCTCAGGACCTCTGGAAGAGCAGACAGTGCTCTTAACCTCTGAGCCATCTCTCCAGCCCCAGTTTACTGTTTTTCAAGAAAGGGTTTCTCTCTGTAGCTACCTAGACCTGGCTGACCTGGAAACTTGTTTTGTAGATTAGGTTGGCTTCAAATTCAGAGATTCACCTGTGTCTGCCTCCCAAATGTTGGGATTAAAGCGTGCATCCACCAAGCTGGTCCTTTTTTTTTTTTTTTTTTTTTTTTTAAAGACAGGGTTTCCCTGTATAGCTGTCCTGGAACTCAACTCTGTAGACCAGGTTGGCACTGAATTCACAAAGATCCAGTGGCCTCTGCCTCCGAGTGTTGGGATCAAAGGCATGTGCCACTATTGGCCAGCTCTATCTGGTTTGTCTTAGAAAACAGTTTCAAATTTCTGAATTCACAAAATTCAACAAGTCTCAACATTTAGACAGTCGTTCTGGCTTACACATTTTTCTGGTCTCTACATATGGCTCTGGCTATCAAAAAGCCTCAAAAGGTAATGAAAGCTACTATAAATTCTTCCTCCTAAGGAAATGAGAGAGGATACATGCACTCACTACTAGGTTATCAAGATATTAAAAATAACATATATGTTAAAGAAAAAGAGCCTGATAAATAATATGTAACAGGTCTGTGCAATGGACAACAATAGACTTATTGAAAAGAATGATATAGTTACTGACACAAAAAGGTTTGTATGTGTGTGAGAGAGTACATCTCACATAACCTAGGCTGACCTCAAACTTGCTATAAAGCTAAGGATGACCTTGAATTTCTGATTCTTCTGCTTCATTTCCTTAATTCTGTAATCCCAGATGTGTGCCACCATGTCCAATTTATGCTCAGAGCTTTGTATATGATGGGCAAGAATTGAACCAACCGAGCTATATTGCCTGCCCCAGAAGTTTACACTTCAATATTAGATTAAAGAAGCAGGGAGTAATACAGTACTCGCTGGTTATAGAACATAGTAAGTGGAAAGTAAACTAATTGTAAAACATCTGAAGTGTCAACAATGGGGTGAGGGCCAAAAGGCTGAAAGTTTTTGGAGGCCTACATCAGGCAGGCTTTCCAGAGAAAGCATAGGACATCAAGAGGGTGCTACTGAAACATGAAAAGCCAGTAGATAAATACCTCCAGGATAGACATCACTCTGATCTGGGACTGAGACCTTATGCAGCAGCCACCTGTAAGGTGGTGCCTACCTGGTTCACAGAACTTTAATAGGGAAGACACAAAAACCAACAAATGATCCCCAGCTCTGGAGCACAAGTCATTCATCCCAGAGACTAAATAAAGCATATCCTAGAATGATATCATTACCAAAGGCCTTTCAATTAGTGAGCACTGTCCTGTCCAATAGGCCAAATACATCTGGAGAGAACCAAGACTGTACAACAGGGGCAGGAGTTCTACTACTCTTCCAAGAAGTCAGAAGACCATGCACATTGCTAAACAATTTTCTTTCTGAGGCCCGTGGAGACTTTAGGCCAATGTTCCTAAATAATGGACAGTAATGTCTTTTAACTGTTGCCACAATTTACCTCAACAGACACTATCACAAAATGAAGTGATATGTTAGCTATTTTCTTTAAATTTTAGCAGCAGCATAAATGCAGCTGTTAAGTATAAATTTTATTTCCTTTTTAGATAAGGTCTCACTACTTACTGGCCTAGAACTTTCTATATAGGACAGGCTACCTTCCAACTCACATATATTTACCTGCCTCTGTTCTCTGATTACTGGCATTACAGATGTATGCCACCATACTCACTTTTTCCCCCACCTTAGGGGTTCTTACTGCGTAGCTATGTAGTTCATGCTGGTTCAAACTTATCTTCTTGCCTTAGTCTACCATGTGCTAGGATTATGAACTATATTTTTTTAAGCTTCTATGAGTTTATAGTATGGGGGGGGGGGCACGGTGCAGACAGTGGCCAGAGGACAACTTGAAGAATAGGTTTCTTCCTTGCTAGAACCTTTTGTTTTTGCTGTTTCATTTACTCAACCTTATACACCTCTCTTTTCTTTTTTCTTTCATCCTCACTTATTTATTTGTTTAATCATTTTTTGCTTTGTTTTGTTTTTTCAGACAGGGTTTCTTTGTGTAGCCTTGGCTGTCCTGGACTCGCTTTGTAGACAAGGCTGGCCTTGAACTCACAGAGATTCGCCTGCTTCTGCTGGGATTACAGGCATGTACCACCTGCCCAGCTCTGATTCCTTGATTTCAACACTAAAAACCACAACAAAGCCTAAGAATTAAGCACAAGAGGAAGAGTTCACTTACACTAACAACATGGCTCTGTTGGAGGCAGAAATTTACTGAGTAGAAGTCTGTACAAATCCTAGCAGTTGATTTTGGTAGGGGCTGGAGAGATACCAACAGTTAAGAGCACTAGGGCACTTGCTGCTCTTGCAGAGGACACAGGTTCAGCTCCCAGCACTCACACTGTGGTTTATAACTGCCAATAACTCCAGTTCCCCTCTGGACCCCTCTGGACTCCATGGACACCAGGCACAGACCTATACATATAGACAAAACTCACACACATAAAATAAAAATAAATAAATCACTTGAAAAGGAAAAAAAAAAGGCTAGCATTTAAAATAAACTGATAGTGCCTGGAAGTGGTAGCTCTGGCCTTTAATCCTAGTTACTGGGAAGCAGGGGTAGGCAGATCTGTGAGTTTGTCAGCCTGTTTACTATGTTGAGTTCCAGGCCAGCTAGGGCTAAATAATGAGTCTGTTTCTCAAAACAAACAAACAACAAAAATCACCACCCACAACAAAAAACAACAAAGGCCAGGCAGTGGCGGTGGTGGCACAGGCTTTTAATCCCAGCACTCAGGAGTTTGAGGCCAGCCTGATCTACAAAGGTCCAGGACAGCCACAGCTACACAAAGAAACCCTGTGAGAGTTGGGGGAGGGTGACAACAAAAACAAAGAACAACAACAACAAAATCCCACCAATAAACAAGAAACTGCGGAGATACAGTTATTAAGTGCAGAAAGGCAAGAATACCTTAATATATTCAAGTCAGCAGAAACAGGGTTCAGAAGCAACCCCCCACTAGACTTCTGATTCCCAAGTTATCCGAGGGGTCTAAGAAAAGTACCTACATTATGTCCACAGTCTGCAGACGATAGAGATTCTGCATTTATATGCCACTACGAATCTGTCGGAATTCTGAAACCATTAATTCACACAATTGTGGTAAGGCTGAACCTCATTCAATAAGACCCACAGGAGGAGCTATACTAGTGATTATCAACCTTCTTAAAACTGTGACCCTTTAATACAGTTGGTGACCCCCAACCATAAAATTATTTAACTGCAACTTCATAATGGTAATCCTGCCACTGTTATGAATTATAATGTAATTATCTTCAGTTTTTTTGATGACCTTAGGTGACTCATGATGGAATCACTTGAACCCCCACCCCCAAAAGGGGACTAACCCACAGATTGACAGACCAAGTATCAACAACCCCTCCAGGGAAAGCGCCACAGGGATAGAAGATTGTAGTCCTTTTTTTTTTTTTAATATTTTATTTATTTATTTGTTATTTATACAGAATACCTGCATGTGTGCCTGCGTGCCAGAAGAGGGCACCAGATCTCATTATAGATGGTTATGAGCCACCACATGGTTGCTGGAAATTGAACTTGGGACCTTTGGAAGTCCAGCCAATTCTCTTAACCTCTGAGCCATCTCTCCAGCCCCCAAGATTGTAGTCTGAGCACGGAGTAAGTCTCTACCCATATTAAGTCTCTAAGAGTGAACTGATTATATTCCTTCAACCCTTCCTTCCACACATCCATTTTCCCAGAAGAATGGTGCTTCCTTAAGGGAGATTCGATTCTTAGCTAAGTAGATGAATCTACTTTATAGACATCAAACCTTGTAGACGAATTTAAGCCACACATTATGAATTTAAATGTGTGTGGTGGTCTGAATGGGTATAGCCCCCATAAACTCATGTGTTTGAGTGTTTGGCCATAGGAAGTGGTACTTAGGTGGTATGGCCTTGGAGGAAATGTGTCACTGTCACTATAGAGGAGGGTTTTGAGGTCTTACATGCTCAAGCTTCACCCAGTGTGGCACTTGGTCTCCTTCTATTGCCTGTCAATCCAGATGTAAAACTCCCAGCTCCTTCTCCAGCACCATGTCTGCCTGCATACCACCATGTCTCCTACCATGAGGACAATGGACTAAACCTCTGAAAGCGTAAGCCAGCCCCAATCAAATGTTTTCCTTCATAAGCGCTGCCATGGTCATGGTGTCTTTTCACTGCAACAGAAACCCTAACTAAGACAATGTAAAAATCAGCCTCAGTTCAAACAGGTAAGTTTCCTTATGAATCAACTAATACTCATAAGAAGCAGTGATATCTAAGAATGTATCAATGTACTCCAAACCCTTTAAGAGTTAATTCTCCTGAGGGCTGGAGAAACAGCTCAAACATTAAGAGCACTTGTTCTTGCAGAGGTCCTAGATTCCATTCCCATCACCCAAATGGTGGCTCACAACCACCTCCCAGTTCTAGGACATGACACTCTCTTTTGGCCTCCTAGGGAAACCACCACACACGCACACACAGTACATACATTTATACACAAGCAAAACATGCACACAAATTAAAAAAAAATCTTTCACCCTCTTTTCAGCTAAATACAGGAGCGCTTGCCAGTATGGTAGCACACACCCCTCATCCCAGCATTCAGGAAGCAGACAATGATGAATCTCTGTGAGTGGCGGCACACCCGGTTTACATAGCAAGTTCAAAGACAGCCAGAGGTACATAGTGAGACCATGTCTTAAAAGAGAGAGAGAAAAGACAGATATACAAGACACCACACACACACACAAACACATGGACCCATACTAGCCCTCAAATTCATTGGTAGCCAAGTCTAGTTTGAACCTCCTGCCTCTACTTCCTGAGGCCTAAATTACAGGTTACATTTACATGTCACTCTACTTAACTTTAAAACTGGAATTATGGTTTTGTTTTTTTTTTTAAGGGGGATTCTCACTATGTAACCCGGGCTAGCCTTGAATTTATAGATGTACCTGCCCCTGCTAGGATAAGAAGCCTATGCCATCCTTTCCTGCTTTTGCTGATGTGGTTTTTGTTTTGTTCATATTGTCTAGGAACTCAGAGTTGCTGCTATTTGGTATAAATAACAATTCAGGCTGGTTTACTTTCTAGTAGTTGAGGATGTCCTTGAACTCCTAGTCCTCCTGCTTCTACCACATCTAATTTATGAGATCATAGCCAGGGCTTCAGGAATGCTGGATAGGTACTCTACTGAGCCACAACCTCAGCCCTAAACTAGGCATTTATTTAGCACTTACCATGTACCCAATAACTATGGAGGAATGGGAAGAATGTTGGCTATTGTTGAACAACAAACCATCCTTAAACTAGAGAATAAAAAACACTACCTGAATTTGTTATCATATTCAATATTAAGAAAATAGCAAGATAGCACTCTCATTTAACATTATTATGTTGTGTGCCCAAAACAATCCAATAAAGCAAGAAAAAGAAATGAGACAAAGCTCAGAAAAGAAGAAACGTTCAGTGTATTCCTACATAAAATAACTAAGCAGAAAATCCTTAAGGCATCTAAAAAAGTACTAGAACCACCCAGTGATAGAGAAACTGCAGCCTTTATATAATGCAAAGAAGAGCCACCTCAGAACACAGTCTGGCCCCTTCCTTCCTTCCTTTTATTTTTTTCCCCTTCCTCCATCTCCCTTCTCCTTCTCTCTTTAAGATAGGGTTTCTCTTTATAGTCCTGGCACTTGCTCTGTAGACCAGGGTGGCCTTTAGAGATCCACCTGCTTCTGCCTTCCAAGTGCTGAGGTTAAAGGAGTATGCCACCATTCCTGGCTAGTTTGGCAATTTCTTAAAATGTGAAACATACATTTGCCAGATGGCCCAGCAACCCTGCTCCTAAATATCTATACCTATACAGGAAAAAATAAAAGCAATGTCCACATTAAGTCCAGGGCATGGATGATTACAGCAACCTAGTTTACAACAACCACAAGTCAGAAACAGCCTAAATGTCTATAAAACGGACACAAATAAAATGTGTATCTACACTATGAAAATCACTACTTGGCAATAAAGAGAATCCATTAATGGCATGTAATACAGATGAGTCTTAAAAACATCACGGTGATAGAAAGAATCAGGCAATAACAGACGACATGTATGATTTGATTTACATAAAATTTCTAAAAGAGGCAAAATTTCAGAGAACACCAGTAGTTGCTTGGGGCAAAATGTGAGGACTGACTGCAGACATAAGGAACTTCTGGGGTGACAGAAATGTTTCAAAGCTGGGATTGTAGCAGGGTGTGGTGGTACATACCTTTGATCACAGCACTGAGAGCCAGAGGCAGATGGATCTCTGTGAGTTCAACACCAGCCTGGTCTACAGAGTGAAACCTGGTCTCAAGAAACAAAACAAAACTGGACAATGGTGGAGCACTTGAGAAGCAGAGGCAGGCGGATCAAGCCAGCCAGATCGACACAGAGTGAGTTCCAGGACAGCCAAGTCTACACAGAGAAATGCTATCTCAAAAAAATCAAAACAACAAAACAAAAACCAAAACAAAAAAAAACAAAAAAAAAAAAAACCCACCAGCAGTACCAAGTTCATGGTAATTGTTAAACAGATGTATAAATTAAAATTGTTGAACAGATGTATAACAGAGTATTTTAAAACTGGATATTTATTCCTATATGAAACTTCTATAAAGCAAAGATGGGCATGATAGCACACATCTATAGTCCCAATACTTAGGAGGCAGAGGCATGCGGTTCCTATGAGTGTGAGGCTAGCTTGAACTACTTCACTGTACCAAGCCAGCCAGGACTTCATATAATGCTGATATTAAAAAACAAAACAGAAGCTGGTATGGTGGTGCATACCTTTAATCCTAGTACTTGGGAAGTAGGGTCAGGTGGATCCCTGAGTTTAAGCCTAGTCTACAGAGTGAGTTCGAGGACAGGCAGGGCTATACAACAAAACCAAGAAAACAAAATTGTTTGAATAAACTTGAGCATCATGAGGCGCATCTACAATACCAACAGGAGGTAGAAAGATTAGAAGAGTTCAAAGTCATGGTCACAGAGCAAGCTCAGCGCCAGGCTGGGCTACGCAAGATCTACTCAAAAACAAAACAGCGACTTAAAAAACTGGTTGGGTCCATAAGAAATCTGTCAAAGTAAGTGATCACACTACCCACGCTTCTAGAACTCAGGTCAATCCCTGAAAACCGTGGTGAAAGGACAGAACTGATTCTTACATGCTATCTCCAGATCTCCATATAATCACAGACACCACACATGATACTACATAAAATCAGTAAATAAAATTAAGAGACATGTTCAGGGAAAGATAAGATAAGACATACCTACATGCCTTAAATTTTTTAAATAAAAGTTACACGACTGACCTTGGATGGGAACTATGGAACCAGAAACCTCTAGAAACTACTAATCCCCATACAGGAAAAAGAGGACCTGATCAGGAAGGAGGCTACCACCTCTGAACATATTAAATCTCCCCCACAGACCAGCATACAGAACCATATCTAGTTGAAAATAATTTGCTTGTTTATTATTATTTATTCACTTTGTATCCCAGCTGTGGCCCCCTCCCTTGTCTCCTCCCAACCCCACCCTCCCTTGCTCTTCTCTCCCATGCCCCTCTCCTAGTCCACTGATAGGGGAGGCCCTCCTCCCCTTCTATCTGACCCTAGCCTATCAGGTCTCATCAGGACTGGCTGCAGTATCTTTTTCTGTGTCCTGGCAAGGCTCCACCCCCCAGGGGGAGGTGATCAGAGAGCCAACCTCTGAGTTCATGCCAGAGACAGCCCCCTTTTAAAAAATAAATGTATTTATTAATTATGTATACAGTGTTCTGTGTTCACGTACACCTGTAGGCCAGAAGCAGGCACCAGATCCCATGATAGATGGATATGAGGCACCATATGGTTGCTGGGAATTGAACTCAGGACCTCTGTGAGAGCAACCAGTGCTTATCTCTCCAGTCTGTTATTTTTCAAGACAGGGTTTCTCTGTGCAGCTCTGGCTGTCCTGGAACTCACACTGTAGACCAGGCTGGCCTCACCTCTGCCTGGTTTAATTATTTAACGTCTGGCTGTGACTACTGACTTTTTAAGGACTGTACTGAGCCTATGCAGGAAGATGAGAAAAATAAACAGGATGAAGTCTAATTATATCGAATAAACAGTAGAAATCTGTGCCTTACTGGATACTCGGATGACTACAGTGATCATTAAGATGTGTGGAGCTGCAGGTTACACAGTGGCAACATGCACTACCGACTGTGAAAACAGAGCTGCTGTCACACACAAGGAGGAGTATAAGGAGAGGCTAGAACTTCCTTCGGAGATAGTGACTGGTTATCAGTCCCATGCAGACACAGCTGGTAAAGCAGTTCCAGTACTACAGTAGGCTTGCTGTTACAAGGGCACCTCGTCAGCATTCTCCCAGGAGACCAAAAGACTTGTCAAAGCAGAGTGCACACACCGCTTTTACATTTGATTTCTTCTAAATGTTGCTAAAGAATTCAAGTCTCCTTTATCTTTGTCTTGTACTTGTATGTTTATTCTTTAAAATTTTTGCTACAGCAACCACTATTCCAAAGAATTAGAGTATACATATTCCCCAGGACACATGAGTGTGTCCCTGGCACACTCAGTAACAGCTAAGAAGAATTACCATTATAAACACATTTTACTTTTTCACAGTATTCAAAAAGAACTTACATTTCTATACTTTAACAAAAAAATGTTTATATGCGTTATCACTTTATTTTATTTATTTATTTGGGTTTTTTGAAACAGGGTCTATATAGATCAAGCTAGTTTTGAATTCAGATCATTCTGCTTCTGGCTTGAGTGCTGGGGCTGAAGGCGTATGGCATCAAGCTTATCCTACTTAAGATTTTTTTTTTTTTTGAGACAGACGCTGCTACCACATCTGACATGAATTTTTACTTATGATCCTCAAAATTCAAACTTTCCCTTAAGATTTTGTTTAAAACACCAATTTTTATTTTTCTAAATGTTTAGCTGGGCATGGTGGTCCAAATCTTTAATCTCCACACTGAGAAGCAGATCTCTGTGAGTCTAACACCAAACTGGTCTACACAGTGAGTTCTAGGACAGAGCTACATAGTGAGAGGAGGAAGGCAAATGACCAGGAAGATGACAACAATCACCACCATGGGGACGAGAGAGATGATTGTGTTTAAGTGCAAAGGACCTAAGTTCAATTCCCAGCACCCATCAAAAATACAGTTGAAGCAGAAATCAGCTACAGCCCATCTATCTTTCCTGCCTTTCTTCCCTTTTTTTCCTGAGCCCTCAAAACCTTTAACAAAATCGATCAGATGCTGATGGGGACCTTTCCTTCCAGCTTAAAGAAAGTGAGGACACTTCTTGTTGTCATTACTGTATACAACACTCTGCATTACGTATAGGGCTCAATCTAATAAAGCACCTCCAGATCCTTTTTAGAAAACATTTAGCTACACATGTCAAAAGGACTGTTTCTGATCATCAGTACTTCCCAAAGAAACATCTAACATCCTTTACAGTCTGTGCTTATACAGGAACTTGAAAGGTCACCTCCTTAACAGACTTTCAAAGATGTTCAGTAAGTCCACTCGGTGATACTGTGTTACAGTGGTACCTAAAGAAGTAGGCAGCAGGGAGTCAAGTTTTCCTTTCTGATTTTAAAGAATTAGTAAATGAACCACTCAGTTTTATTCCTGCTTCACACGCAAGGCTGGTGGACAAGGAGCAGAGACCACAAGGAAATTCAGTAGTTACACATCGTTAAGATTTCCTCACTGAGATGTAACGACATCTACACAAATACTTTAGTTGCTATTACCAGTAAGTAGTTCCAAATACTGCTAACAGCACGCAAGCCTACAGCCTCAGTGTTTCATAAGCAGTTTCTAGAGTAGCTGTTCTCAACCTTCCTAATGCTGCGACACTTCCTCATGTTATAGTGACCTCAAACCGTTAATTATGTTCATTGCTACCTAGTAACTTTAGTATTTTGCTGTGGTTTTGAATCGTAATAAAAGTTTTTTTTGGAGATAGAGGTTTGCTGAAGGGATTGCAACCCACAGGTTGAGAACTGTTCTAGAAGCACATTCTCTCATGATCTAAGAATTTTAGACTCAAAAGATATGAAATCAAAAGCCAGCTCAGGATGAAACTATCTTGGTAACTGTTGGTCCGAATAAGAATGGTCCCCATAAGCTCATACATAGAGCTGAAGAACACTTGGTCACGGGGCGGCCCTATTTGAGAAGATTAGGAGGTGTGGCCTTATTGGAGGAAGTGTGTCACTGGGGGCGGGCCTTGAGTTTTCAAAAAGCCGGTTCCAGCCCCAGAGTCCCACTCTTCCTGCTGCCTGAGGACAGGGAAACAGAACTCTCAGGAAATTCTTCAGCACCATGTCTGCCTGCCTGTCCACATGCTCCCTGCCATGATTAGAATGGACTAAACCTCTGAAACTCTAAGTCCCAGTGAAATGCTTTCTTTTATAAGAGCTGCTATGGTCGTGGGGTCTCTTCACAGCAACAGAGCAATAACCAAGACAGTAACACTTCTGAATCACTTCTGGATAAGGGATGTCCAATAAAAATTTGGTTCTGAGCATAGAAACAACTCTGTAACTTGCTGTCCTCTTCTAGGTTTCAAATTTATTTACTGTGTATTTTCACTAAGAGGTTTGTTTGTTTTTGCTTTTGTTTTTTTGAGACAAGGTTTCTCTGTGTCGCTCTGGCTGTCCTGGAACTAGTTCTGTAGACCAGGCTGGCCTGGACCTCACAGATCCAGCTTTCTGCCTCCCTGGAGTGCTGGGATTAGAAGCCTGCACCACCACCTCCTGGCACTACTAGGTTCCTGAACAGGAAGAATGCTTTAGTGAAACTATTTTTCAATCACAGTTGCAAGTCCACCTGAAGGCTGTTAGTACGTAACACCACAAAATTCTTCCTAGCTCCCACCAAATCCCAAACCTCCTCAAAATTTAAGCAACTCATTATTAAAATTTTAATTACTCAAGTAAACATTTGCATCCCTTGCTCACAAAGAAAGACAAATACCAAGGAAGATATATCTTGCTCCTTAAGGAAACCGAAAGCACAATCAACATTCAGGACCTGTCTTATAAGAGCCAAGAATCTATCCTTGGAATAAAGTCTTTAAAAAATTTCTGGAAATTGCAAAGTATTACCTGACATGCTAGAACACTTGGATAGGGCATTTAGTGTTCAAATCAATAATGTATAGAATACTTGGTATGTGCAGGAATCAAGGCACACACTGAATAACATCTGCTCCTGACAACACCTCTAGAAAATCCATGACCACAATCAGCTATTTCTTCCTTTCACCTATAGCTGTTCAAACTGTCTATCCTCAAAGACAAGTAGTTAACAAAAGTTGCAATTAAAAATTTCCCCCAGAAAAGATAAATCCAGCAGCCCACCATAACTGTCACCAGCCCTTCCCACACTTACCAGTGCCTTAGGGAGGATGCAGCTGATGGCAGTGAGCATCAACGGCCTGAAAAAATACAGGTGGTAGTTTCAATTTTTATTTAGAATACTTACTTGCCAACTGCCTGAAATCTTTTAAGGCTACACCAGTAGGTCTTCATGCCTCATCCAGTTAAACCACTTTGTGGTCCAATCACATTTGTTAACAAAATAATAGTAAGCCACTGACTAAACAGCCCAGTTGAAGAAAAGGTGAGCCTGGGGTAGAGAAGCAAAACTAATTTACAAGATCAAGATGAATGAATGTGGGTCTTAGGTAAATGGAAAAGGAGGAGGGAGATGATGTAATAAAGGGGTAAGAGAAGAAAGAAAGTTAAGGTAAAGACAAAGGAATAAGTGAATAGCAGCTTTAGAATTTGACAACATCAGCAAAGTGGTGGCAATGGTCACGGTGTCCTACTGATTACAGGCAAGGCTCAGCCCCCCCGTTGATTTACGCAGTAGGCCTTCAGATCCCCATACGTCACACCTGCATACACAAGCTTCTAAAAGGTCAGCTCTTGGGCTGGTAGCTCTACTCCCATTCACTTTTCCTTACAAATCCATACAGAGAAAACCTGTAACCAATTGGGGCATCCATATGTAGACCTTGCTTTCAAAATCTGATAATACGCACAAAATTTGAAGATTGCTAACTGGTCTAACCTAACTCATTCCTGACAACTACAGTGTCTCTCTGTTCACTGAAATCAATACCAAAAACAAAACAAACAAAACCCCCAAATATTTCACTCAAAAAGATTTCGGCAAACTATAAGGGGAAAAAAGTTACTACTCCTCTATCAGGAGATTTTTGTTTGTTTTTTAAGAAAGGGTTTCATGCAGCCCAGGCTGGCTCGATAAAACCAAGGATGACCTGATCCTCCCTGCCTCTGGCTCCCAAGTGCTGAGCTTACAGACATGTGTCAGCATTCCTAGTTTCTGTAATCAAATTGAGGAATTAATGCATGCCAGGTAAGCATTCTACTAACTGAACTACAACGCTAACCTTGAAGGCATTTCTTAAAATTAGAAACAATCCCTAACATTTACACAAGTGAGGAAAACAGTGAAACTTCTTCATCCATCACCCGGTCCTAACACCAACTTGTGACCAGGCCACTGTTGTTTCCATTATATTCTGCTCCCACACTCCAGATTACTAGGGGGAAATGCTCACATGTATATTTCTAAGGGTGCATTCAACTGAACAATTTCTGAACAGTACTTAGTACAAAAGGTGAGCTGTGGCTTCTTCTAAAATTCTAACAGATTTCTGAGGGATGGCATATACAATAGCAGCCATTTCAGCAAAAGAAGGTGATGTCCAGCAACCACAGCAAAAAGAACTTTAGCTAGCTGGGCGCGGTGGCGCACGCCTGTAATCCCAGCACTCTAGGAGGCAGAGGAAGGTGGATCTCTGTGAGTTCAAGGCCAGCCTGGTCTACACAGTGAATCCAGGACAGCTAAGGCCACATAAAAAAACCCTTTCTCGAAAAAACAAAACAAAAAAAGTACTGTAGATGAGTGTCAGAACACAATAGGACTAAAAACGTAAGTCTGTTCTTGTAACCACAGCCCATCTTATCTAAAATGATTTCAATGCTTCACCTCTTTCAGTAGGTAAATAATAGAGCACACTGAATACTAACTAGGTACACCATCCTCTTGCCCTCTTCTCCAGAGAGGACATCCAAAAGCTTACATATTCTAATGAGTAACAAATTCCAACAGCATGTACCAAAAGCAGACCTTCTACTGCCTCTGCAAGAGCCCCTGCTAGGCTCAAATCACAAAACCTTTTCTTGTTACCTTAAACTTCATAAACAGAAAGAAACAGAAGTTCTTTTAAAGAGTTGCCCCTGACCCTTTTAAATAATGTTTCCTTTTCTGCCATACCTAAGCAAGCCCTCCCTAGCCCCAAGCTATTACCACCACCAGTTTGTGGTTGACTCTCCAGTAACTATAAGCCCATAACATACTGAACGCAACAAGACTTAAGGGCTTTTCCAGCACACAATAACCCAGCTGGTGAGCCCAGATACTGCCTCTCTGAGGACACTAGGAATGATAGTGTGCTAGTCTTAGCATCAACTTGAAACACAAATTAGTTATCTGAAAGAATCTTAATTGAAAAAGTGCCTCCATAAGATCCAGCGGCAGGGCATGTCCTTTGATAATGAACAGAGATATGGACGGGTCAGCCGACAACCTCCCCTCCCCAACTTCCTTCCGGTCATGGTGTTTGTCACAGCTAGGAACCCTGACTGAGACAGGCGGAGAGCTGAGAACCCTGGAGAGCTTCAGGAAGTGAGCGACAACAGGAAGGAGTCGCGCAGGATGAGTTAACAGACAAAGACAATCAGAAGTGTCTGCAGTGGACTTGCCTCTACAGAAGTAGTTCAGAAAAAAAAAATGATCAAAATATAGTGCATGAAAAAAATTAGTACAAATATGAAGAAGTAGAAAGACTTATTTAAGCCTTCTTTCTCTTACTATTCTAAAAAAAAAGATGGAAGGCAACTGAAGCACAAACCTTTAAATTTTGTTAAGGCAGAACCCACCCTACTTCCATTCCCTTTTCTTCCAGCACCTGTTTAAACATTAAAACAGCAAAGGGCTAAAAAAAAAAAAAAAAAAAGTACCCCGGTTAGTAGAGTGTTTGTTTAGTGTGCTAGAAAACCTGGCTTCAATTCTCAGGCATGCATAACATCAGGTACAACAGGTGGCACACTCAGTAAGTAGAGGCAGAAGAATAAAAGTTCAACAGCTACCCTTGGTTGCATAAGTTTGAGTCCAGCCTACCTAAAACAAAAGCCACAAGAGACCTTGAAGAAGGGTCTATTGAAAACCTCTTAGATAGACACTACCAACAGACCTGAGGCTCAGCTGAGCCTGCCCCTCTTTTGGCTCAGAAAGGTCTTGTTTTTTTTGTTGTTGTTGTTTTGTTTTGTTTTAACTCTTCCTCTCAAATGCTGGGCAAGCCTAAGGAAGGTACTTTGGGCTTCCCTGCTGTCTCTAAAGCCCCACCCACTCTGCCATGTGGCTGATCTCTGGTATGTCTTAACTCAAGTTGCATGGACTTTTGGCTTTCTCTTCCAAGCATCACAGGAACAAACTCTAGGCCATATACTAATATTCTTCTCTGAAACTTCTTGAGCTGGGCCACCACAGTATCACTGTAACCCATGTTCCCACTAATATGGCCCATTAAATCCAGCTTAAAGTTTCTAACCGTCTTGCTAGTCCAAAGTCCTGAAGTGTTCCATATTCCTCAAGGCAAAACCATGGTCAGGCCTATCACAATAATAGCCTAGCTCCTGGTACCAACTTCTCTTAGGGTTTTATTGCTGTGAAGAGACACCATGACCATGGCAACTCATATAAAGGAAGGCATTTAACTAGGGGTGGGTTACAGTTAGAGAGGTTTAGTTCACTGTCATCATGACAGTGCATGGCAGCACAGAGGCAGACAATGCTGGAGAGGGAGTCATTATCTGAATCCAAAGGCAGCAAGAAGAGTGAGCCATTCAGGGGCCAGGTTTGAGCTTCTGAAACCTCAAAGCCCACCCAGTGACACACTTCTTCCAACAAGGCCAGATCTACTCCAACAAGTCCTAACCCTTTCAAATAACACCGTTCTCTATTAGCTTATGGGCCATTTTCATTCAAACCAGCGCAGCTCTAAGTACTGCTATGACAAATGTGCACCATGACCACCTGGATTACGCGTGGCTCTTCTACTTTATCTGAAAAGTCTAAGTGCTCCCACAGCCCATTGCAAATAGTTCCATTAAGATTCCTTCACCATACCCTTCTGTTTTTCATTTAATGGGATGCCAACTTGCTCCTAATCTTAAAGTAAGTTTCTATTGGGTCAGCAGTTAGAAGCACTAGCTACTCTCCCAGAAGACCCAGATTTGATTCCCAGCACCTTCACTGGATAGCTCACAACCACCACTAACTCCAGTCTTAGCGAATCCAATGCTTTCTTCTGGCCTTTACTGGTACCAGACACATGGATTTAACAACCGAACCAAACAGCTATATACATAAAACTGTTTAAAATTATTTTTTTTAAGATTTTTTTTTATGTATATGAGTGTTCTATCTGCATGTACACCTGCATACCAGAAGAGGGCATTGTGAGCCACCATGTTGTTGCTGGAAATTGAACTCAGGACCTCTGGAAGAGCACATGGTGCTCTTAACTGCTGAGCCATCTCTCCAGTCCAAAAAGAAAAAGCTTTAAAGTTTCTGCTGAGTTGGGTGCAGTGGCACATGTGTGTAATCCCAACACTCTGGAAGCAGCAGAGGCAGGCGAATCTCTGCGTTCAAGGCCAGCCTGGTCTACAAAGTGAGTCCAGGACAGCCAAGCCTACACAGAGAAACCCTGTCTCAGGAACAAAAAAGTTTCTACTGGATCTTGCCAACATTCCTAAATGTGGCGAATGCTTGTTCCAGGACCTCTTGCTTAATGTGGCATGAGAGGCTGAACATGAGCTTTGTGCATGCTAAGGAAACAATCTACCAACTAAGCTACACACACACACACACACAAAATACCTTCCTCCTAACCCTGTTTCAACTATAGAAAAGACAGTTATTGAAAAGACTTGGAGACCAGATGGCACATGTCTATAATCTCAGCGTTTAGAAAACTGAGCAAAAGGATCACCTTGAGCTTGAGCTATTTACAACAAGACTCTATCTCCAAAGTGGGGTAGGCAGATTTATAGTATTTAATTATGGTATCATTAAAATTCAAAACAGAAAAGTTTCATTTTTAAATTACGTGTTTATGGGTATGTGCAGGTACAGCAGGTATCCATGGAGGCCCTGGGCCTGAGTTACAGGTGGTTTTGAGCAGCCCAATGGACCTGCTGGAAACTGAACCAGGGCCCTTTGCAAGGGTAGTACTAGCTAGCTCTTAACTGCTGAACTGTTTCTCCAGCCCCTCCCTATTTCAAAACTTTTGAAACATTGTTATTATGACTACAGGTATTACTTGTCATCTTTCCAGTTATTATTAAAAAGGACATAAGAAAGAACTCACAAGTAATAGGAAGTTACATTTAGGCATCAAAAATATCACCAAAGGAGGCAGCAAGAGGATTCAGTGGGTGAAGGGTGCTTTCCATAAAACCTGATGAACTGAATTTAATCCCAAGCTCACATAAGAGAAGGAAAGAAGCCATTCTTTGTCCTTGGACTTCAACACCTGTGTCATGTGCACACACATAAACAAAAGTAATAACAATTATTACAGGTTCACAGCAAACTCCCGCTCTGACTACAAAATCAGAATGCTGACAACACCATATTCAGCTGTTAGTTCATCTTAGTAACTCAAATCATTGAATATAACATAAAGGTCTGGGCCCCACTCCTGAAGATTCTTTTCAATTGTGCCTGAATGAAGTTTCACATTTCTGTTGCCAAACCTAATTCAGACAGGTACCATGAGCTGGAAACCATACTTTGATACGTCCACTCTACCTAACATATCAGCTGGCTTTATGAAAAAACAAACCTTCTGACAAGTATATTTTCTGTTTACAAACAGGAACATACAAAAGTAAAGCTTCTAATATCTGTGTCTTTTCCTTCCTTCGTTTTGTTTTTGTTTGTTGACAGGGTCTTTCTACATTGTCCTTGATGTTCTGAACTCACTATATGGACCAGGCCAGCCTCAAACTCATAGAAATCTGCCTGCCTCTGCCTCCCAAGTGCTGGGATTACAAGTATGTACAACCACACCCACCTCAAGTTTTCAATTTATCAACCCCAGGCTTTGATATTATCAATAAGCAATACTTAGAACATTTTTATTTATTTTTGAGACAGGGCCACACTATGTAACTTTGGCCATCCTGGAGCTCAGAGATCTACTTGCTCCTGCCTCAGGAGTCCTAGAATTAAAGGCATTTCTATTAGACATGGAAGCGCAAAGAAAAACTGGATCTCATGACAAGCAGTGGTGGTGAACACCTTTAATCCCAGCACCAAGGAGGCAAAGACAGGCAGATCTCTGAGTTTCAGGAAAGCCAGGGCTACACAAACTCTGCCTCAAAAACAAAACCAAACTAGATCTTAGTGCTTGAGAGCTGGCTCAGTAGGAAAGAGTACAGGCTGCTCTTCCAAAGGACCCAGGTTCAATTCCCCACAACCACATGGAGGCTCACAATAAATCCAGTACCAAGGAATCCTCTTCTGGCCTCCTTGGGCACCAGAAATGCACCTGTACCCTAAAACCCAAAAACAAAACCAGATATGCACCTCAAAGTGTTCACAGTTTCGCTTGCAAACTACTAATGTGCAAATCTTATAAGCATAAAGCAGTACAGAAGCAAGAGTGAAGGGGACTGGGAACCAAAGAGAAATGAGCTATACTGGCTAGTTTTGTTATTACCTGATACAAGCAGAGTCATTGAGAGGAGGGAAATCCACTGAGAAAATACCTACATAAATTTGGGCTGTAGGGAAGCAAGCCTGTAGAGCATTTTAATTTGTGATTAATGGTAACAGCTCAGCCCATTATGGGTAGAGATAACCCTGAGCTGGTGATCCTGGATTCTATGAGAAAGCAGTCTGAGCAAGCCATTAGGAGCAAGATTAGAAACAAAACAGTAAACAAAACTTGTCCGTGACCTCCAGGTTCTTGCCATGTTTGAGTACCTGCCTTAGCTTCACACGGTGGACATTCAGTGCTATGTAAGCCAAATAAACCCTTCCTCTCCAAGCTGCTTTTGGTCATGGTTTTTCATCATAGCAATAGTAACCCTAAGACATGAGCCAATGATAAATCTTTAGTTTCTAGGTTGGTAGGTGGTGGTAACAGTAATTGAAATAGAAAAACCAGGAAACCATACTTTATAGGATTCTTCTAAAAGAAGGCAAGACTAAATACAAATTTGGGAAAATGATAGCAATGAAACAACTGGTAGCTGGGACTAGTGGTATAAGCCTGGAGTCCCAGCTGCACAGAAGTCTGAGGAAGGATAACTGTAAATTCAAAACCTAACCGGAGTGAGTTCAAGGCCTGACTGTAAACTTTCAGTTAGAGCCTGACTCAGAAAATAAAGCTAGAGCCCAAAGGTTGAGAACTTTGTCTAATATGTGTGAGGCTTAATATCCAGCCTCAGATAGAGGCAAAAAACACTGCTAAGTCTTAAAACATGCAATAAAGAAATAAAGTGGGGGTTGGGGAGACAGAGAGACTAGAAGCTGGCTCAGTGGGTGAAGGGTTTACAGTGCAAGTATAAAAGCATGAGTTCAAATCCTCATCACCTACTAAAGGGCAGGAATGGAGGCACATATCTGTAACCCCAGTGCTGGAGGATAAAGGGTGAGAGAGACCAGTAAATTCCAGGCACTTACTCACCAGTCTAATGGTAACAGAGAGCTCACGTTCAAAAACTAAAGTGAAGGCTGGGCCTGTCATCTTTAACCCCAGAATTTGGGAGGCAGAGGTAGGCAGATCACTGTGAATTTAAGGCTATGATCTACATAGTGAATTCTAGATTAGCCAGGGCTACATAGTACCATTGTCCTGGAGAGTTTTACATAAAAATGACACAAGCCAAAGTCATCTGAAAGAAGGGAACCCTCAGTGAAGAAAATGCCTCCTCAAGACAAGGCTGTAGGGTATTTTTTTAAGTCATGATTGATGGGGGAGTACCCAGCCCACTGTGGGTGGTACCATCCCCGGACACTTGGTTCTGTAAGAAAGCAGGTGGAGCAAGCAGTAAGCAGCACCCCCTCATGGCCTCTGTATCAGATCCTGCCTGTTTGAGTTCCTGTGCTGGTTTCCTTCAATGATAGACTTCAATGTGAAAGTGTAAGCAAATAAACCCTTTCATTCCCAACTTGTGCTTTGGATATGGTGATTCACTGCAGCAACAGAAACACCAATTAAGACAGAGAATTAGTAGGACACTGTCTTAAAAAAAAAAAGTAAAGAGAAAGAATAGAAAGACACCCAATATTAACCTCTGGCCTAGCCTTCCTGCATATACCCAGAAGTCAGATGTGGAGGTTCATGCCAATAATCCCAGCACTTAAGAGGCTAAGGCAGGAAGACTGCTATGAGTTCACAGTTGGCCAGAGCTACACAGCTATAGAGAAACAAAGGTGTAATTGCAACTCTTAGAAGTAGCGAGCAGGAGGATCAGAAGTTCAAGGCTGTCAGCTACATAACAAGTTTGAGGTCATCCTGAGCTACATGAGACCCAATCTCAAGCCTGATGATGTGAGTTCAAAAGGAAAGACCTAACCCTTCAAAGGTATCCACTGACTTCCAAGGGCACTGTGTCCTGCCCCTCATGCATACTAAAGAAAGAAAGAAAGAGAGAGAGAGAGAGAGAGAGAGAGAGAGAGAGAGAGAGAGTGGAAAGGAAGGGGAGAAAATAAAGAAATTGCTAGCCAACACTTCCAGAGACATTCTGTTGCCAGCTAGCTCTGTTCTATTTCCGAACAAATTCCTATCCCACTTGTATTTCTCTACTAAAGCCAGAACTTGGGGTTATTACTGTAAAAATGTGTGTTTATAAAGATTTGTGATACTCCAAAGGAAAAAAACAGATTCCATGTTTTCATGTAACAACTCCCAGACATAGTTGAGATGTGGCAGAAGCGTCCTACTTTCTTTTTATTTATTTTTATATCAATCACGGTTAGGTTTTTTGCATCCCATGCGTAGCCCCCTCCCTCATTCCCTCCTACCCTCCCCAACCCTCCCTCATCTCCTCCCCGCCCCCTCTAAGTCCACCAACGGGGGGGAGGATCTCCTCCCCTTCCATCTGATCATCCTGTCTCCTCAGGGCTGGCTGCAATGTCCTCCCCTGGGATCTAGCCAGGCTGTTACTCCCTGGCGTGTATGGGGGAGGGTCAAAGAGCCAGCCATCAAGTTCAAGACTGAAACAGTCCCTGTTTCCCTTACTAGGGTCTTCAGTTCGACAATGAGTTATCACGGGCCTCATCTGAGCAGGGGTTCTAGGCCATATCCATATATGGTCCTTGGTTGGAGAAACTGTCTCATATAAGACCCCTGTGCCCTGCTCAGTTTGATCTTTGTGGAGCTCTTGTTCTCCCCAAGTCTTACTAACTTCCCCTATTTTTATTATTACTACCCGCCCTCTGCCAAGGGCTTAATTGTGTGTCTTAATATCTGCTTTGATACATTACTATACTGATTCTTTCATAGGTCCTCTTTGGTATGCTCCCGCTTCCTACTTTCTTGATCTGCATTTCACTCAATCTTTCCTACTTCTCTACTTCTTCCTCTTTTGGGTAGACAACCCAAATCATTCAAGTTTTTCTTAGACTAACAGAGACAAAGGTGGAAAACAGAAAACAAACTGGGAACACAACAAAAGCCAGAAGAAAACCAAGTAGTGTCTATGGTAATAGGGATCCCAAGTCTACTAACCACTCTGTTGGTTTGGTAGTAGTGTCAACAAAAGCAGGAAACCAAACAACACAACAGTCAACCAGAAGCATGGAAGAACAGGCCACCTTTCCCTCCTGAAAATTCATTGGTTTTTAATTTCATTTTAGTGAGCAGCAGGAGAAGGCAGGAGGAGTTCTACGTCAAAGTAAAAGAAATCAAAGCATAAAACCTAAAACCATACGCACAGCAGGGAACTTCCCAGTGTCATCCCACCTGACCACCTCAAACAATCCTGAGAACACTGGTTTTTTTTTTTACTTTTATTTTTGTTTTTTAGACAGTTGTGTAGCCCTGACTGCCCTAGAACTTTCTTTGTAGACCAGGCTGGCCTCAAACTCAGAAATCTGCCTGCCTGCACCCAAATACTGGGATTGAAGGAGTGGCACTTCCACCCATCTAGGAGAAGACACTTTTAAGGAACTATAGGCACCATGCAAACAATTTTATTGCCCCGTTCTCACCTTCACTGATGATAAAACAATGTTTATTAGAATACTTTAGGCTCATAATCACATTTAGTGGTGTGAAGGAGGTATTATAAACTGAAGCTTAGCAACTTTGAAGGACTTGACTACGGTCACATATTAAATGGCAGAGAAGAATCCAATCATATGACCACTCATCCAGGCTATGGACAAAGAGACGTAACACTACATCCTTGAAGATGCTCAAACCAACACAGTTTATGAACTGTAAAACATAAGTACTCACCCAAATGTCCAGTGGGGAAATCTGAAGCAAATTACGGTTCAAGAACCAGATAGAAAGCTACACAGGCATTTAGAGTAACTGTAAGAGCAGAGTCATAAAAGCACAGAAACATTTGAAATATGCGTGCTAAGAAGGAAGAGCACACCTCTACATATACTGCATGTGTGTGTACAATGATTTCTAGAATGTAATGTCCACAAGAAATTTTTATCTACTTTGTTCAGAATTATTTTTCCAGTGCCCCCAACATAGCAGGTACTAAATACATAATAGCTGAATAAATGAATTACAGCAAAGTAACATATACAAAGAAAACTTTTATTTGTTAGTTAATGGAATTATGAATGATATTCTTTAATACTGTAGTTAATACCCTAAAAGTAAAATTCAAGAACATGAAATTTCACTCCTGTTCACACAGTTCGGACTACAGGGTATAAGCAAATGGAAAGCACAAGACTAACACTGGCTGGGCACAGTGGCACAGGCCTGTAATCCCAGTATTCTGGGAGGCAGAAGCAGTTGGTTCGATGTGAGTTCGAGGCCCCCCTTGTCTACAAGGAGAATCCAGAACAACCAAGGCTACACTGAGAAACCTTGTCTCAGAACCCACTCATCCCAGCCCCTCCCCCAAAGAAGAGGACGAACACTGTCCTGCAATGGGGCAGAGAGCTTCTTTTCTGAAGGGTAGTGAAGATGGCCACCTGTGATGCAAGGTACACAGCAAGTACAATAGCCTTTCTAGGTTGGCAATAAAGTGACAACTTTCAATTCATTCCATTTAGGCAATCCCAACGTTGTTTTGCACATTTCTTACCTCCTTTTAAAAATAAATGTACTGGGGCTGGAGAGACAGCTCAGCGGATAGGAGCACTGTCTGCTCCTCCAGAGGTCCTGAGCTCAGTTCCCAGCAACCACATGGCAGCTTACAACCATCTATACTGGAATCTGATATATACGCACACATGTACGTAAGATAGAACACTTACACATTAAACAAACAAGAACTTTGGAAGAATTTAAATAAATGTATCAGTAGAACACACAAGATTTCCACCTTAAAACCACAAAATACATCAACATAGTCATTACTGGCCATTCATTTGAAACAGAATTTATTCCAGATTGCACTTAAAGGTTTATTTATTTACTTATTATGTGTTCCGTCTGCATGTACACCTGCTCTCTAGGGGGCACCTGATATCAGCTGAGATGGTTGTGTGCTACCATGTGATTGCTGAGATTTGAACTCAAGACCTTTGGAAGAGCAGCCAGTGCTCTTAACCTATGAGCCATCTCTCCAGCCCCAGACTGTACTTAAATACAAACATTCAAAGAAACTTGACACCATATCGAAATAGAAATCAAACAGCTCTCTACAGAAACATTCAGTGTTACCAGGCTCAACCTAAAAACATTTCCCATGAGCAATAACAAGAAAAGTAACAAAAGAAGAAAAAAATAAGTATATAGATAATAGAAATGTACTTGTCTTAAAATCAATTATTCCATAATAAAAGAAAGTCAATTTACTAATTAAGTCTTCAGATATCATACATGCATCTGGTGCTACCTAAAAACAAAACAAAACAAAACAAAAAAAACCTAAACACAAATTATTCTGCATTAAAGAATATTAACCAATTGGGTGACAAAAGTTTAGAACCAGATTGTTTTCACCACAACACTATAAAGAGCTCTGCATATAAAGTCAGAAGCCAGCTAGGAGTGGTGGCCCATACCTGTAATCCCAGCACTCAGGGAGGCAGAGGCAGGAGGATCCCTGTGAGTTCAAGACCAGCCTCTGGGCTACACAGGGTCAGGGTTAGAGAAAGCCTGTCTCAAAAAACAAACAAATGAAAGAAAGAAAATTTCAGAAGTCCTAAAAACTCATCATTTACCATAAAAACAGGGAAAAAAAATAATCCAGAGCCTAACATGATTTTTACCTGTAAAGCAAACACTGATTTTAAACCCTGAAAAGCAAACACTAGATTTTAAAATAAATTCAAGCAAGAGGGGGTAAGAGAATTCTAGGGAACATCTTCCCAGCTCTACTGCATTTAATAACTCATGAAGTAAGAACTATAAATACTCGTAATAACAGGCTTAATTCTCCTCTCCACAGGCATGACAAGTGAGCAATAAACTTCACTGACACTCAAGTCCTGAAGTTCTCCAAGTTTATTCCTTTCTCCAGTAATAAGGACACTTGACAATAGTCTACAGTTTATCTCCTTTTCTCTAGACATCATACATTCTCACGCCTGCACAGAAGGCAATCTTCTTTCTTCCATACTCACTGCCCTGTGGGGAAGAATGTCTTCTACCTCATTAAATTTTTTTTATTATGCTTACTTATTCATCTTGTTTGTATTTGTGTGAGTATAGTTGTGTGGGGGTCAGAGAACAATCTGCAGAAGGCAGTTCTCTCCTTCCCTGTGGGGCCTGAGACAATCAACCTCAGGCCAAGTGGCTTGGTAGCAACATTTTTACTAACTGAGCCTTCATATCAATCCTTTTAAGGTTCTCCTGCCTCAGTAATAAATGCAGGTAGCTCACTGGCTACTAGACTAGATTGAATCCTAAGCAGATTATTTCTTTTCCCTCCTGCAGCAGATAGATAGGGCCCTGAATATTTGCTTCTCTGACCACACCTTGAACATGATGCTGACAGAAGAACACAAAGGGAAAGAGGTATATATTGTAATTCACCCATCATCATCATCCATAGCCCTGACTGGGCACTGTTTGGGGCTCTGCCAAGGCTGAGCATCTTTTCCTGAACAAACTGTTAGCAAATGCTTCAAGAGTCTCATAACAGCCAGGTGTGTGGTTATATACAGTAATCCCAGCATTCAGAAAGCAGAGACAAGAGAATCAGGAAATCTGAGCTACACAGCAAATCTGAGAACAGCCTGGGCTACATGAGATCCTGTTTTAAACAAAGGGAGGTGAGGGTGCTGGAAAGATGGCTCAGCCATTAAAGAGTGCTTAGTGATCAATCAAGAGGACCAGAGTTCAGATCCCAGCACTTATGTCAGGCAGCTCACAGACAAGCAACCTGGCAATCTTTCTACCCTTACTGGGTACCTGTATACACATTTACACATAAACTCACACAAGCACATACACACAGACATGAACACACACACAAATAATAATCTTGGGGCTAGAGAGATGGCTCAGTGGTTGTCTGTTCTTCCAGAGGTCCTGAGTTCAATTCCCAAAAAAAAAAACCACATGGTGGCTCACAACCATCTATACTAGGATCTGACGGCCTCTACTGGCGTGCAGATATAAATGCAGATAGAACACTCCTAAAATAAATCTTAAAAGAAAAACCTTAATAAAAATCTTTTAAAGAGCCTCACAGAACAGTACTAAATAAAAAATTATTGGCTAACTAATCTATATTTTATAATAAAAAGCTTATGAAGGGGCTGGAGACATGCTCAGCAGTTAAGAGCATGAGGGCCTGGATTCTAGAACCCACATGGCAGCTTATAACTCCAACTCCAACCAGGGGATCCAATACTGTCTGCTGGCCTTGGAGGATACTAGTCACACACCTAGTGCAGACATACACTGAAGCAAAACAACATGCACTCTATCTATAGACACATATTATATCATATTAATATATATTATATAACTTGATATAGTGCTGGGAGCCAAACTCAGGTCTGGAAGAGTAACAGGCATTTAAAAAAATATCTCTCTCTCTCCCTCCTTCCTTCTTTCTCTCTCTCACTAGTTATAGATTTATCTATATAATATATATCAGGCAGTTTACAACCACCTGTGACTCCAGCTCCAGGTAATCCAATGGGAACTGACTTCCCATGGGAAACCACACACACACACACACAGCATATAATCACACAGACAAACATACACATAAATAAAAACCTTTGTTGTTATTTTTCCAGATATGGTTCCACTTATGTAACTCTGGCTGTCCTGGAACTTGGTATAAACAGTAGGCAGACCTGGAACTCAAGAGACTTGCCTGCCTCTGCCTCCTAAGTGAAGGGATCAAAGGCATATGCCACTAAGCTCAGCTGGTTAAGAAAAAAAATTTTAAAGCTTATCACACTTCTTTCATCTGTAACAATAATTCATATATGTTTCAATATAAAGATATAGTACCATGAACTGGAGAAATGGCTCAGACAGCAGACTGTTTGCCATGCAAGCATAAGGACCTGAGTTTGATATCCAGTACCCTGTTTTGTTTTTGTTTTTAAAAAAAGCCAGCTATAGTAGTAGATGCTTGAAATACTAGCACTGTGAAGGCTGAAACAGATCAGTCCTGGGGCTCACTTGCCAGCCAGTCTATCCTACTTGGTGAATTCCATACCAATTTGAGACACTAAGTAAATGCAGTGCTCTGCACCTAAGGAACACCTGACGGTGACTTTTGGCCTGTAAATGCATACTTTTAGACACACACACATATACACAAAACAATAATAATACGGCTGGAGAGAGTTCTATGAAGTGCTTGCCTTGCAAGTATGAGGACCTGCATTTGATCCCTAGAGCCAAGTAGAAGTTGGACACAGAGGCACACGTAATCATTGTACAGAGACAGACACAGCAGGACCCCTCGAGCTGGTCGGCCAGCCAGTCTTAACAGAATTAGGGAGCTCAAGGTTTACTGAGAGCCTGCCTCAAATAATAAGGTGGCCAAACGAGGTGGCTCACACCTTTGGTCCTAGCACTCAGGAGGCAGAAGCAGGCGGATCTTTGTTGAGTTCCAGGCCAGCCTGGTCTACAGAGCGAGTTTCAGGACAGACAAGGCTACACAGAGAACCCTGTCTCAGTAAACAGGAAGGAAGAAGGGATGAAGGGAGGGAAGCAGGGAAGGAGAGAGGGAAGTACATAGGTGGAGGCCAGGGAGATTGCTCAACAGGCATAATCACTTGCTGCCAAACCTGATGACCTGAGTTTGATCCCAGGGATCCCTACAGTAGAGAAAAGAACTCCCATGTGTTCTGACTTCCACACATGTGCTGTGACATGTGCACACATATATGCTCACATATATACAAATAAGTGTATTTTCTGAAATTAAAGGTAAGTGGCTAGAGAGATGGCTCTGCAATCACTGGCATTCTTCTCTGGTTTGATTCTCAGCACTCACACGTAGACAAGCATCGATAACTCTAGTTCCAGGTGATGGAACTCCCTCCTCTGACTGCTGTGAGTACCAACCATACAAGTAATACACAGACATGCTGGCAAAATACCCATACACATTTTATTTTTCTAGGCAGGGTTTCTCTGTGGGGCTTTGGATTCCTGGAACGTACTCTGTAGACTAGGCTAGCTTCGAACTCAGAG
Source organism: Pachyuromys duprasi (assembly GCA_028658305.1). Classification (NCBI taxonomy): domain Eukaryota; kingdom Metazoa; phylum Chordata; class Mammalia; order Rodentia; family Muridae; genus Pachyuromys; species Pachyuromys duprasi. Next base: position 12,813,681 of record CM053749.1, on the reverse strand, counting down.
ATCTACCTGCCTCTGCCTCCTGAGTGCTGGGATTAAAGAGCTGTGCACCACTACTGCCTGGCTAAAAAAAAAAAAAAAAAAAAAATTAAGTTTAAAATAAATAAGGTTGAGGGTCAGTGAGATGGTTCAGTGGGTAAACATGCTTGCCACTAAGACTGATTGATGAGCTGAGTTCAGTTCCCAGAACCAACCGGTAAGAGAAGATATTCAGTTCCTACAAGTTGACTCTGACCGCCACATGCACACCACAGTACCTGAAAACCACCCACCAGATAAATAACTACAAAATAAAGTGAGAGTAATTGAGGAGGCCACCGCCACACACATGTATACATATCTCCATGTGAACACATGTACTTCTTTGTGTGCATGAAAGTACACACTACCACATACACAAAGGACAAGGGGGAAGAAACAGCTAGGTACTGTGAAGGCAAACACCTGGGAAGGCAGTGACAGGACTCCCAGGGCACACAGGCCAGTTGACAAATTCCAGACCACGCTGAGAACCCATCTCAAAAAAAAAAAAAAAGACAACCACAAAAAAATGACCTGAGGAACACCACCCAAGGCTGCCTTCAAGCCTCTAACTTGTACACCCACGGGTACAGCTGCAGGAACATAAACTCACAGTAAGAAAATATAAAAACAAAGGTAATTTTCCTTTTTTTAAATGGAGACAAGGTCTCCCCCATTATGTAGCTATGACTATACCGGAAATCTTTTAGGCCAGGCTGGTCTCAAACTCAGAGATGCACTTGCTATCACACCTAGAGTAATCTTCAAATAGTTACATAAGCACTAAAAAAATACTCATGAATACAGATGCTTTCCCTCCCATTTTTTACAATGCAGTCCCATCCCCCACAACTACCCATTTAGTATTTGAATAGTATTTGAATAATAATATCACTTAGTTGCAGACATTTTTGTTGTTGTTCTCTAGCCTCAGCTCTTGATTTGATTTTCATTGCATCTTATTTTTTTGCAGTACAAGGGACAAAACCCAGACCTGTTCGCTTTATATGCATAGAGAGGAATTCCAGGTGCTGTCTTAAGAGTTCTAACTAACACTAAACTGGATCTTCAGCCCTTGTTTTTTGTCTTGTTTTGTTTAAAATATATGACTCACTATCTAGCCCAGGCTGGCCTTAAATTTCTGATTCTCTTACCAATTACAGGGTTGTACCAACACAACGAATTTCACCTTCTATTCTTACAATAATCTTAGACCTAGACTTCTCTTAGAACACATATAAAAAATTATACTCTAATACCAGGACTCTAGTATATTTAATGCCCAGTATCCCAAAGACTCCAAATTCTGGGCTCATGATTCAACTCACTGGGTAAAGACACTGCCATTAAGCCTGAGGACCTGACTTTGATCTCTATGACCCACATGGTAGGACATAACTGACTTCCCCTAGTTGTCCTTTGACCTCCACCAAGTACCCTATGCCATTCATGCACACAGGAAAATAAATGGTTCTTTGTTTTGTTTGAGATAGGTTTCACTGTGCAGACCTGGATGAACTAGATCTCACTATGTAGACCAGGCTGGCCTGGAACTCACAAGGATCATCCTGCTTCTGCCTCTGGAATGCTGGATTAAGTATGTATCACAAACGCCTGACCATGCAATTTGAAAAAGATAAAGATCTCAAATCCCAAAATATTTAAATCACTTTAAAAACCTTATGCTTTATCAGAGCTCATCTTTTGTTTTTGTTGTCTTTTTTTTAAGCATAGTTCATCTTAACAGTGAAATTATAAATCATCCTCAAACTTTTATTCACAAAAAGCTGTCCATGAGGCTAATTTTAAGTTACACATGTAAGATTTTCTATGAACCAAGCAGTAACTAAGTCATAGAAAATACTTAAATGTCCAAATATGTTCACCAGCAAGGATATGGTCACCATACCCAGGGCTCTTCCTTGTTCTTTTTTCCCTCCTGCACTAAGTAGAATACTGTTTTGTTTACTTTTTTAAAAGACAAGGTCTAGTGCATCTCAAGCTGGCCTGAAACTAAGTAGCCACCTCCAAATCCCAAAATGCTAGTATTACAGGGGTATAATACTGGCCCTGAACTCAAGAAACCCTTCTGCCTCTGCTTCCCTAGTGTTGGCACTAAAAGCATGCGCCACCACTGCCTGGTCAATGTATTAACTTTTATTTTATGTGCATTTATGCACTTTACATGCATGTCTGTCTGTGTGTGGCCATTTGATCACCAAACTGGACTTAGAACTGTGATTCTGGTGTTGAGAATTGAACCTCAATCCTCTGGAAGAGCAGTCAGTGTTTTTAACTGTGAGTCATCTCTCCAGCCCCTCAAGCACGACTTGAAACAGAGTTTCTCTACAGGTATGACAACTAAGCCTCAGCCTGTACTGCCTAGAACCAGGAACTAGGAAAAGAAAAGATGCTAACATGCTCCTTAGTGAACTGTGGAAAAAGATAATCAAATGTGTCTACCAGCACCTATGCATTTGTGGATTGTTCTCTTATCTCACTTCCTTCTTAACCTTTTTGTTTGTTTCAACTCTCCATCTCTTAATTCTCAACTCTAGTCCAGGTTCTTTTTGTTCCTTCTTTTCTTGGTCTTGAAGGCAGAATAATTCCTTTCCTGACAATTTAGAGAGATGCAAACACTAGACAATCCAACTCCCATTCACAGCAGGAGCCACTGCTCAAGAAAACACACAAGTACTCAATAAATTATCTAGTATCTACTTTGTATGCAATATCGTGACAGCAATGATGGCCAGGACCTGACAATCAGAAGTTTCAGAGATGATAGTAAAATACACAAAAGGATCAGACATAAAGCTGCCAGAAGGCTACAGCACACACACACACACAAACACACACACACAAGATGGTGCTCCAGGTTTGCTTCTGGCCTCAGGGGGTCCAGATAGCATGGCGAACTGGTGCTGGAAGGAATGAAGCTTAACCAGGTAGAGCAGGCGGGTTAGCAGGATCCCAGTTTGCCAGTAGTTGTGGGGGAAGGCCTTCTCCCAGGTTTTCAGTGAGGCAGCTCTTCTTTATTGGAGAAGGGGTATATAAACCTTGGGAAGTGGATAGGGGTTTGGGGGTGAATATACATCACTGGCTGGGGCTGAGGGGCTGAGAATGCTTTATATGCATAGAGAGGCGTTCTAGGTGCTGTCTCAAAGCCTGGCCAGCAGGCTACTTACCTACCTCAAGGGTGGCAGAGGTGGGGTCAAAAGACGCGCTGGCCCAGAGCAGGGAAGGTGTGACCCACACACCTGCCAATCTCAAAAGACTTCCAGGGTTGGACACATCTCAGCCTTAGGCTTGCTCCAGACTGATAACCTCACCCTGACCCCTCCCTATCCTGTCTCAGGGCTCACTTGCCCCACAAGAGAGCTGAATATAGTAAATACCTGTAATTTCCAAACTCTGGAGACTGACTTAGGAGGGTTTAAAACTCAAAACCCAGCTGAACTTCATAGCAACACTGTCTCAAAAAACAAAATAAACAAACAAAACCCAAAGTCCAGGCATGCTGCAAGTTCCAGGCCAGACTGGTCTACACATCAAATCCAGCACAGCCAGAGCTGAGACCCCATCTAAAAAACAAAAACAAAACCATAAAAACAAAACAAAACAAAAAAACCACTTTCAAATAATTGAGGCATGGTATCCAACATCTTTAATCCTAACACTTAGGAAACAGAGGCAGGCAGAGTTTTGTTAGTTTAAGGGCGGCCTGGTTTACATAGTGAATTTGAGTTCTAGGCTAGCCAGGGCTACAGTGAGACCCTAGACCATAAATAAATAGATAGATAGATAGATAGATAGATAGATAGATAGATAGATAGATAGATAGATAGATAGATAGATAGATAAATAATGGGCAATAAATGAATAAATAAATAAATGGATAAAGAGGGAAAGAGGTAAGGAGTGGATGGAAGAACTGGAGAGGTGCTCAGTGGTTAAGAGTTTTTAGTGATCTTACAGAAGATCCACGTTCAGTTTCCAGGACCCACATCAGACAGCTAACAACCACCTGTAAGTCCAGCTCCAGGAGAATCAAACACCTCTGGCCTCCTCAGGCAGGTGCAATCATATGAACATGCTCCCACAAAACCACATGCATACACACAACTTTAAAATAATAAATCATCTTTAAAAAATTAGAAGAGGGACTGGAGAGACAGCTCAGTGGTTAAAAGCACTGGCTGCTCTTCCAGAGGTCCTGAGTTCAATTCCCAGCAACCATGGAAAAGGAACTGTCCAGTTTGTAGAGCTGTACTAGACAGTTTCATTTAACCAACGTTAGGCTGGTTCCCATTTATGCAAAGGACTCCTAAGGTTTAAATCTCTCTATGCTGACTTTTCTGTCCTACTGAAGGCTGATAACTGGGTCAAACAATACCCCTTCCTATTTTTTGTTTCTAACATATTATATGTATGTTTTATATATATATATATATGTATACTTATGTATAACACATATAAACTATAACAGACATTCTTTATATATAACTTACCACTTTACTATTCTTTTTCCTTATGAAAGTGACACATGATCAGCCCTCTGTAAAAGCCTTCCCTTGACCTTATCTTTTTCTGGTCTTAGGGGTCCTTTAGATCATTACCTGTGCTTTTCATTCAGTGAATCTCCTTGAGAGCCCCTAGGGCATTGGTTGAGATCACACTTGTGGCCAAACAATACAAGCATGTGGGATTTAAGAGTTTTTTGGGGTTTTGTTTTGTTTTTAAGACAGGGTCTCACCTTGTAGCCTTGGTGGGCCTAGAACTCAGAGATCCGCCTGCTTCTGCCTCCTAAGTGCTGGGATTAAAGGCATGCGCTATCACACCTAGCTTTGAGGGATTCTTTGAGGACTGTCTGTATCCCATGCTGCCTTCAAACACTTTGTGTAGCTTAAGATGATCTTGAAGTGATGTCTCTTGCCTCTATCTCCAAAGTGCCGGGAGTAAAGGCCTGAGGACCACGCCCAGGACCATGGATGGGATTTTTATGCTGGATATCAGACACTACACACAATAAGCCTTTCTAGGAACTCAGACAGGACACACATTGGTATTTCCATTTAAATAACTTGCTTTATTTGGTTAGCTGGTTGTTTTTAAAACAGTCTTGCACAGCATGAACAAGCTTTGAACTCGCTATAAATTTGGGGCCTTTACACTGACACCTCCCCAGTGCTAAGATTACAGATGTGCCTAGCCCATCATGCCTTCTGACCTTCAAGTTGGCATTATTTGGGGCAGGGGAACATGCATGACACGACATACACACAGACAATACACACATACACAGGCAGAGGATAACTCTCCTTCCACCTTTCTGTGGGCTCTGGAGATTAAGGTGAGGTAGTCAGGCTTGTGTACAAGGTCAGTGTTTCTACCTGCTGAGCCCCACTGACCCTCAACAATCCAGCAAAACCCACATGGGTAATTCATGAAGGAAAATCAGCAACAGTTAAAAATAAATGCTCCCAATTTTCGTATTTTGATGCAAAGAAAGCATGCTGGAAAAATGCCTAAATAAGCATTTTAAAAATACATGTTAGGTATATGTAGGGCAATATGTCTTGAGATGTAAGATTAAAAACTAATGTTTTAAGCAGGGGGAAAGAAAAACCAACCCAGTAGCTTTATTAGAATAACTGAGTACAGTCACTTTAAAAAATTTCTATACTAGCGAGGCATGGTGCCGCACACCTTTAGTCCTGGCACTCAGGGAGGCAGAGACAGGTAGATCTCTGTGAGTTTGAAGCCAGCCTGGTCTACAAAGTGAATCCAGGACAGCCAAGGTTACACAGAGAAACCCTATCTCGAAAAACAAAAAATATAATACTAATACCCCAATTATACGTTGAGAACTGTTTAAAATTATTATGAAAACTTTCAAAATAGTAAAGAGCATACCCAAGATAAGTGAGCACTTAGCTCAGTCTGAGGTACTCATCACAGGACAAACCAGGGTTCTGGACACTTTTTAAGACACTTATCAAGGGCTGGAGAGATGGCTCAGAGGTTAAGAGCACTGACTGCTTTTCCAGAGGTTCTGAGTTCAATTCCCAGCAACCACATGGTGGCTCCAAACCATCTACAATGAGATCTGGTGCCCTCTTCTGGCGTGTTAATGCAGACAGAACATTGTATACACATTAAATAAATAAATCTTTAAAAAAAAAAAAAAATAGACACTTATCAAACAGTTGTATAAGACAGTGCTTCAGCCACATGTCACCTCACAAAACTCACTTTCTGAAACAAGTAAAAGCTAGGCAATTCTGTCATATACTTCTGATCTTAAGTTTACACCTCCATTAATGACCTTGGAGATGTTTATATTTCAAGACAAGTAAATGTGACAAATATCCAAATGATGCGATACACAATAGGTTTGGGATTCAAGCTCTAAGACTATTCAACAAGCATAGTTACCATAACATCCTTCAATTTAAGCAGAGAGGACATTTGAACTGGCAGCACTACTCACCTTTAAGACAGAGGCTAAGCTGGTCATGTGCTCGTGGAGGGCACCCTCAGACTCCTTATAGGTCAAGCAAGTGAACTGATACTCTTCAGGATCAAACGCATCAGCCCCCTGTTGCTCCACATCACTGGCTACTCCCACATAGTAGTCCTCTATGTCCCCAGGGTCCTCTTCCTCCTCTTCTTCTTCTTCCTCACAGTTTGGGTCATAGTCCTCTTCATTGCTGTCAGACCCCTGGCTGTTCATGTCCACAGACATTTTAACATCCAGCCGAGTTGCAGATCACGAAAGCAGTTGCTTTTTCCCCTCCCCCCAACTTTAGCGTTTTCTTAAATGCATTAGCGTTTTTGCCTTCTAAGAAAGAGGAAAAAAAAATATTAGTACTTGAGAAATTACAGTGAAAATCATTTAAGAATCAAAATAGCACAGCCCTAGCCCTGTTCCCACTATAGCCTAATTCTTTTTTTTTTTTCCTTCCAAGACAGGGTTTCTCTGTATAGCCCTGGTTGTCCTGGAACTCACTCTGCAGACCATTCTGGCCTTGATCTCAGAGATCCACCTGCCTCTGCATCTAAATGCTGGAATTAAAAGGGTACACAATCACCACCCAGCTGCCTACTTCATTTCTGATGTCATTCAGAACACCTCCCTGGATTATTCTCTTTTTTGTTGTTGTTTTTGTTTTTTTGAGATAGACCGTAAAACAGCCCTGGCTGTCCTGGACTCAGATTTGTAGACCAGGCCTTGAACACACTGATTGGACTGCCACATAGAGAAGCCATTTCAAACTATAAAACCCCTTATTTTTATTTTTTAGGTTTTTTTTTGTTTGTTTGTTTTTGTTTTTTGAGATATGGCCTCACTATGTAGCTCTGGCTGTCCTGGGACTTATTATATAACCCCGGCTGGCCTTGATCTCAGGGATCTGTCTCTGCCTCCCAAATTCTGTGATTAAAGGTATATACCACCACACCTGACTCTCACCTCAATTTTTTTTTTCTGTTTTTTTTTAAGACAGTTTCTCTGTGTAGAAACCAGGCTGGCCTCCAACTTACAGGCCTCCACCTGCCTCTGCCTCCATGAGTGCTGGGATTCCAGGCATGTGACACCATGCCCAGCTTCCCACCTTTAATTTTAATTATAATTCATTCACTCAATCATTCATTCATTCAGAGAGAAAGACTGTATGTGCCACAGCAAATATGCAGTCATAAGACAACGTGTATGCTTCCCTCCTTCTACCATGTTGGTCCCAAGTTTGGAGGAATCAAACTCGGGTCATTAAACTCACTATATTACCAGCCTTCCACTTTGTTTTGTTTGTTCTGTTTTGCTATAAAATAGGGTCTCACTGTATAGCCATGGCTGGCCTAAACTCATTATACACATCAGGTTGCCCTCTGAAATCTGCTTGCCTGTCTCTGCTGACATTGTAAAGGTATGCATCTCCACGCCTGGCTCACCTTCTTGTGAGTCACTGAGCTGGCCCCACAAGCTGGCCCGCTGACCTCAGCGATCCCTGTTCCTCTGCTCTCCAGCACTGAGGCCGTATGCAGGTTCTCATGAGGGATGAGCGATTAGAATTTAGATCCTCAAGTTTCTATGGCAAGCACTCCACTAAGTTAACTGGAACCTACTCCTGCAATCTGGTATGGTTAAACTCTATCTTCTTTAAGAGAAAGTTAAACCTTGGGCTGAAAGATGTTCAGTGGGTAAAGATGCCTGCCACCAAGCCTAACAACAAGAGTTCAATCCTTGAATACACAGTTAGGAGAAAACCAACCAAAGTTGTACTGACTTCCACATGCAATACACACATAAGCATATCAGTGTAACGAAATTAATGTTTAAATCACCTGTAATTTTTAAAGATCTTCCCTGTGGATATCACCCAGCCTGTGTCATATGATTTCCATCTGCAATTAAGAGAGACAATATTTATGTTTTTAAAACGAATTCCCTGCTTTTTCAAGCTTTTTGTTTTTGTTTCTTTTGAAACATATCTCACCATGTAATGCCTGTCTTGGAACTCTACTGTAGACCAAGCTGTCCTTGAACTCACAGAGATCCACCTTCCTCTGCTTCTCAAATACTTCCATTAAAAGTGTGCGCTAACCATACCCAGCTTTTTTTTTTCTCACTAAAAAAAAAAAAAAGGTGGGGTGTGGGTACATGCCACCATGAGTGGAAGTCAGAGGACAGCTAGCAGAAGTCTGTTCTCTCCATCAACTTGTAAATTCCAGGGATTTAAGAAAGGTCTTCAAGGTTGACAGCAAGTGCTTTTCCCTGCTGAGCTATCCCACTAGCCCCCTTTAACTGTTTTTGAGACAGGATCTTGATACGTATCCCAGGTCTGCTGTTTTTGAGACAGGATCTTGATACGTATCCCAGGTCTGCTTTCCCCTGTGTAATACAGGAATCTTATGTATGTACTACTACACTCAGTGTGCAAATTAGAAGAACTTAATCCAGCATCTCACAAAGGACTAACTAGGCAGGCACTTTACCAGTGCAAGCCCTCTATTTTTTCCTGGTCCCCAGACAGGGTCTGAGTAGCTCTGGCTCTCCTGGAACTATGTAGACCAGGCTGGTCTTGAACTTACAGAAATCAGATTGCCTCTACTTCCTGAGTACAGAGATTAAATGTATGCACCATCATGCCCAACCCTGTTTTACTTTGAGACAAGGTCTCATGAAGTTGCCTAAACAAGCCTAAAACTCACGACAAGCTCAGGTCCTTCATTTCCACCTTGTCTTACCAATGCATAAAACAGGTTAGTTGGCCCAAGACCTGCCAAGGAGTCTCCTATCTCTGCCTCCACAGTTGAGTAGGCATACTGGAATTACACACTTCAGTGCCTACCTTTACATAGTGGCACATGCCTGTAATCCCAGCCAGGCCTCAAATTTACAATAAAAACATGCTTAAGTAGGATGGCTGTTAGACAATATTAATTTCCATTTCCCACATTATTCTGTGACCATGGGCATCTGCTAGTGCCCAGAACATGGACCATGAATAGAGTTCTGAGTGCTTGTAAGAACACTCCAAGAAAACAAGACAAGAGTCTTGTGACCTCAGTTTCTTCAAAACACAGAATTGCTCTTCGAATGTATTTTCCTGCTCCTCCCAAGCATAGAAGACAGGAGTGAGTTGACTTCAGCTTACTAACTATGGCTGGCTGTTATTCAGTTAAATGTTTAAACTGTCCTCTATGAGAAAACACGGTTTTACCACGTTTGGCTTCTTCTTGTGATGTGTACAGCCTGAACTCGTGAGAACTTTACTCATACAGTTTCTCTTAACCCTCAGAGTACAAACTGTCTGATGCTCTGAATAAAGCTGGCAACTGAATGAAACCTTAGTCCCCCTCACTTTATCACGTCCTACCAACTCTAGCGTGGTCTAGCTGGACTTTATAATATCTTGCCTAGGATCATAAAAAGCCAACTGGCAGGGCCAACATCAGAATTCCATCCTGAGGATATTCTAGCCATCATCCTCAGGGGGCCTGTTTTAAAGTTAAAGAAATCTCAACAACAAAAAAGAATGCCTTACAAATTCTGATTTCTCCTTAGAATCTGACTAGAAGATGGCTCACAGCTTTTTCACAAACCAAATATTGAACTGGTGAAATCTCTGGTTCTCTCAAAAAACTGTTTCATCTTTACTGGTGTTCCAGGTCCAGATTTAAATAAAGCCTTAAAAAAAATTTCAAAACCACGCACATATTTTTAGATAAGGTCTCACATGTAAATCAGGTTGACCTCAAATTCACAGAGATCACAGCCTCCTGAGTGCTGAGACTAAAGGTGAGTGCCACCATCAGGCTGTTATCGATTCTTGAAGGAGTGCTGGTCTTGCTGAGATTGGTGGCACATTCTGAGAATCCCAACTTGGGAATTGAGGCAGGAAGATCAAAAGTTGGAGACCAGCCTACAGAGCAAGACATTGTCTCAAAATACAAACACACAAGAAAACTGAATCCTGACTGTTCAAAGGAGTTAATGTGTTATTATTTTTTTAAATATCAGAACCTATTCAAGATGACTATATCTCAGACAGGAATGGTATAATTAGCACTTTCTCCAGGGCCAAAGTCATCTTCTTAAAACTTGCCACTCATTCTGAGCTGGCTTCCAAGACTGGGCCACGTACAAAAGGATAAAGATCTATTAAAGTTGACAAGAACACAAAAATTTGGTTACTCTTAACAGATGTGTACTCCAGTTGTAATACTTGGCCCTAAGTGGTCATTTATTAACTACATTTTCGAAGAAAATGCCTTAGCCAAAATATATGAATCAGCAACTTGTTTAAAAACTCGGCCGGGCGTGGCGGCTTGGTGGTGTACTCCTTTTAATCCCAGGATTTGGGAGGGAAAGGCAGGGTGAGTTTTCTGTCAACCCGTCTACAGAGTGAGTTCCTTGACAGCCAGGATTATGTAAAGAGACAGTGTCTAAAATCAACAACAAAACTGTCCTAATAATGGCACGTAGCCACTAATTAAGTGTAGTTTCTCAGATGTACTAACTACATATAAAATACTACACGGTTGTGCGCGGCCGGCGGCTACCATACTGAACCGCAAAGGTCTAGAATGTGTTCGCCGTGACATCAAGTTCTATGAGACAGAACACAATCAGAACTAACGCGAACTCGTCCGAGAACACGACCGCCTCTCTCGAGGCTAAACCAGTGGCCGTCGGGCGTGACCGCGCGTCTCTGCGATGCGCCTTGCTCTCAAGACACCCGCGCGGACACGGAGCCCACGCGCAGGGAGGACCCTTCACAGGGCAGGCGTTAAGAAACAGTGCGAAAGCTCCCAAGCACGACCCGAATCGGGAGCCTGCGAGGTGGCGCGTTTTCCCGGAGCGCCCGGCGGGGCAGGCCCAAGCGCACCGGCCCACCAGCCCGAGGCGCCGGCCTCCGACCTCTCGGTGAGCTGAGGCGGCAACGAGGAAGAGAAACCCCGGAGGGACACCGGGCGCGCACAGGCGCCGGCTGTTGCCTCCGGGAGTGTCTCCCCGTCGGCGGGGAACGTCGGGACCCGGGACGCCACGGCCTCGCCGGCGGCGGCGAAGGCGGAGCCCCGGCCGCGCCGGGGAGGCGCGCGGGGACCCCCCCCCCCCAGCGGCCAGCTAGAGTAAACAAGGCCTCGACTCACGCCGCGCACTTACCGGGAGCCGCGGCCCCGCGGCCGCAGAGCCCAGGCCGGCCAGCCCAGGTCAAGCCGGGCCAAAACAGTGTGACTGGGGCGTAGCGACAGCGGAGACGGCGGGCGGACGCGGGTCAGGCCCGCGCTGCTTCCTCCGGCGGAGCCGTCCCCGCAGCCCCGGAAGTGCTATGCGCAGTCGCGTCACTTCCGGTAGGGGTCGGCCCGCGGTCGTCGGTGAGACTAACAGGTTTCTGGAAAATGTGTAGTCCTAGAAATTGCTTCCTAGTGGTCCTTTGGTGAGAAAAAGAGTCCCGCCGGGATAAAATACTGAGCGTTCGCTTTTGAAGGAATGATGTGGACATTTGTTTTTTGTGTTAGCCTACGAGCGTCTTTATTCGATATACATTTTTAGATTTATTTTTTTACACATTTATTTTGTGTATGAATCACGGCTCGTACCACTGCTCGTATAGAGGTCAGAGGACAATTTTCGGGGTCGGTTTTCTTCTTCCATCACGTGGATTCCGAGGATCAAACACTTGTCAGGCTTGACAGCAAGCGTTTTTTACCCACTGAGCTAGCTACCAGGCTCTTAGCTGAGATATTTATAACTATCTTTTTTTCTGACTAGATGTCTCTTCACTTCGCTGTTTATACTCTGACGTAGAGCATGAGAAGACATTCTGGTACACTAGAGCAGATAAAAGGATCATGGTTTCCGAGCAACTATGGTTTAACAAGAGCCATACTCAGAAATTGTACGTATGTTTAGGAGGAAGTTCTGTAAACACAGGCTTTGGATTCTCACGACACAACCTCACTAGCCACCCACTTCTCCAACTTCCACTCACCTTACACAACGGAGATTTTATGTATGTATGTATATACATACATACATACACACATATTTGTATACATTAAATATGTATGACCCAGATTATATATATATTATTAAAAATATATGCTATATGTGGGCTGGAGACATGGCTCAGAGGTTAAGAGTGCTTGCTGTCTGTTCTTCCAGAGGACCTGAGTTCACTTCCTGGCAACCAAATGGTGGCTCACAGCCATCTATACTCTGACCTGATGCCCTCTTCTGACATGGAATGTACGTGCTATCAGATAGGGCACTCATATACGTAAAAGCAAATGACAAATAAACATTTTAAAAATACATGATATATTTTTGCTTTTTTTTTTTTCTCGAAACAGGGTTTCTTTAGCATTGGCTGTCCCAGAATTCTCTGTAAACCAAGCTGACCTTGAATTTACAGAGATCCAGCTGCCTCTCTCTGCCTCTGGAGTGCTGGGATTAAAGGTGTGTGTCTGTCTTCACCACCAACACCACCTGCAAGACTGATACTTTTTTTTTTTTAATTTGATAGGTTGTATTTAGAGGTGACCCACTAGCCATGCCTTGCTACTAGACTTCTAGGCCCAGTGATTCATACATCTTAAGGGCTTTGCTGCACAATTTCTGCCCAATATAGACCGTCATTAGGACTCCAGTCCCTTCTAGTCACCAAGTATTGTGGACAGATAGGAGGTTCACTCAAGTTGTAGATACGTTGCATTGTTAATACCAGAGTGAAGCCAGTGGTACAAATTTCTGAGTACTAATATTTGGCTGTACAGATCTGTAGATAACCTATTTTTTCCTTTTCTCTAGTGTATGTATTGGTATTCAAGACACCCATATGAGCGAGGCATATTGGTAAATGCCTGTGATCATACTACTCAGGAAACTGAGGCAGAAAGAAAAACTGTATAATAGGCTCTTTTATGTAGTTCTTGTAAGAAATATAACTTGATGGACTTAGGAGTTAGTTGGGACATTAAGAGCTCTTGCTGCTCTTTCAGAGGACCTGAGTTCTGTTCCCACTATCCATCCCAAGTACCTCAAGATGTCCTGTAACTCCAGCTCCATGGGATCTGAGGCCCTCTTCTGATGTCTTCTGGCTCACATATATACATTAACAGTCTTTTTTTTTTTTTTTTTTTGAGAAAAGGCCTCACTATGTATCCCTGGCTATCTTGAAATTTTATATAGACCTTAAATTCACAAACTCACAAATGTGCACCCCCATAATTTGGGTCAAGTTCTAAAAGCAGGGGTAACTAAATGCTAGAAGTCTTTAATATGGAGTAAGAATTAATGATACTTGGGAGACAAAAGCTGGGGGAATCACTACAAGTTTCAGGCCATCCTGGTCTACATAGTAGGTTTCAAGCTGGCTAGCCAGGCAGCCAGGGGTACATAATCAGAAATTATCTTAAAAAGAAAAGAAAAAGTGGATTATACAGCAGTGTGCTGCTTGCATTTATAGAGAAGATTCATGCTGAGGAGAACCTCAATTGAGAAAATGTCTCCATCAGATTGGCCTGTAGGCAAGCCCATGGGGCATTTTCTTGATTAATGATTGAGGTGGGAGAGTCCAGCCAACTTTGGACAATGCCACAGAGAGAGTGGTTCTGGTAGTATAAGAAAGCAGGCTGAAGCCAGGCAGTGCTGGCACATGCCTTTAATCCTAGCACCTGGGGGACAGAAGTAGGTGTATCTCTGAGTTGGAGGCCAGCCTGGTCTAATAAAGTAAATTCCAGGACATCTAGACAGAGAAACCCTGTCTCAAAAAAGGAAAAAGAAAAAGAGAGACAGAGAACGAAAGAAAGGCCAGGCGTGGTGGCACACGCCTGTAACCCCAGCATTCTGGGAGTCAAAGGCAGGTGAATCTCTGTGAGTTCCAAGCCAGTCTGGTCTACAAAGTGAGTCCAGGACAGCCAAGGCTACACAAAGATACCCTGTCCCCGCCCCCCCCCAAACTAAATAAATAAAAAGAAACTAAGAAAGGACAAATGCAGGCTGAACAATCCATGGGACCCAGCTACTAAGCAATGTTCCTCCCTCACCCTTGCTTCCAGTTCCTGCCTCTGGGTTCCTGCCTCAAGTTCTCTCAATTTCCTTTTGTAATGGACTATAAGCTGGAAGGAGAGATACATTGCTTTTAGTCATGTCTTCCTCACAGCAATAGAAAGCACATTAGGACAACCAGTCTACTCCGATACTTGAGTTGCCAGAACATTTCCATGTAAATCATGCTGATAACAGCAAAAGACCCAAATTCTATTTTCTGCAAACTACTTTTCAGCTATCACAGTGAATTACTGGGAACAGATCCACCCCAGTGACTGTGAGAGAGGAACAGTCTTTCTATAGCTGTCTTGTACTTGCAAACTATAGAATGAAGAAACTCACTTATCAACTGCCATTTTTTAGGAGAGACTTGATTGAACCTTGCATTTTAGTTTGGAGTCCTGGGACCACGTCCAGCCCCCTCTCACTGCAGATTTGTAAGAGAGTTGTCCTGAGGATTCCAATACCTTGCACATGTATGCACTTGACAGTGACTAAGAGCACTTCTGCTCTTGCAGAGGATGTGAGTTCAGTTCCCAACACCCATGTGGAGGTTCAGGACTGCTTTTTCTAGCCTCCACAGGCTCATGAACACGCATGGTACACATATACACACAAAGGCTCCCACACATACACAACATAAAACTGCTCACCTACCATCTCCTGAGCCTGCATGTGCCATAGTACATCATGAAGTTCAGCCCAATCTGGTAGTGGCAGTGGGCCACACCTTAAACCTCACCAAGGCAGTCAAGGAGCTGAGTAAGGGCTATGAGCACGATGAGACATCTTTAGGAAGATGTACTGCATGTTGCTTGAGGTGGTTGTGCTAGAGGGCATGCTGTAGTGCCCAGAAGCTGGTCATCAGCCTTGGAATCCCCAGCATGCTGCTGAGTGGCATAAAGACTGAGACATAACCTTGTTGGCTGCCACTCTGGCATCTGGTAACCATTTTGTATAGTCTGTAACCCTGACCTTCTCCCAGCGATGCACCAAGTACTATGTTCTTGAGCTCCATAGTATTCATGTACGTATATATAAATGTGTATATGTGTGTGTATATATATGTATATACATATACACACACATACATGTTTCTCACTAAAGATTTCATATATAAATTTAGGGACAGGAGAAATGGCTCAGCACTTAAAAACATTTACTACTCTAGTTGAATACCTGGGTTTGGTTCCCAGAACCCACATAGAAATACACAACTGTCTGTAATTCCAGTTCCAGGGATCTGATGCCCTCTTATGTCCTGTACAGGTACTGCATACATGTTTGCAAAAACACTGGTTTAATGCAAAAAAAAAAAAAAAAAAAAAGGGAGGATATGCCACGTAGTGGTGGCACATAACTTTAATTCCAGCACTCAGGAGACAGAGGAGTTTGAGGCCAGCCTGGTCTACACAGTAGTTTCAGGACAGCTAGGCTACACAGAGAAACCCTGTTTCAAAAACAAAACAATTTAAAAATACTTTTTAAAAATTACCAAAAAGATGGCTCAGTGGTTAAGAGCACTGTCTGCTCTTCTGGGGGTCCTGAGTTCAATTCTCAGCAACCACAAGATGGCTCACAACCATCTATAACATGATCTGATTTTCGGGCATGCAGGTGTACATGCAGATAGAGTACTCATCTATATAACAAATAAATAAATCTTTTAAAAGATTTCATTATAAAAAATTACCAAAAAGAAAATTCGGTAAGACCTGGTCAAAAATGAAATAACAAAGATGGCACATGTTTGATCCCTGCACTCCAGGGCTGAGAGAGGAGGATTACTGTGAATCTGAGCCCAGCCTGGACTACACAGCAAGCATCAGGGCTACATTTTGAAACCAAAAGCACCAAACAAAACAAAAGCTCTACCTCGTGGACACAGGAAACGGCACCTTCTGCAGGTCATAAGCAAGCCCCTGACCTGATCTCTCAGACTAAGCCTCTTGAACTCTGAGAATAATCACCTGTGTTAAGCCACTCCAATAAAACAATGAGGAAGAAACATAACTGGAAATAGAACTAGTGGTCACACAGGAAGGGGCAGATTTGACGCAAGGAAGGCTTTTCTTTCAAAGGTCATTTGCAGAAGCAGCTGAAACCTTCTAAGGCACTTAGCTGGCCTACGATCAGGAGGATCTGAAGAAGATTCAGCAATACTCAATTTTCCAGAGTCTTGGCCTCTAAGTTACCAGCATAAGGATCAGGTCAGGAAAAAAGGTTGGACCTGCACTCACACGCACAAAGTCTCTCCCCCATTTAAAAACAAAATAAATAGACCTTACTTTGACTCCTTGTTTCTTCCTTCCTTTCAAACAACTTAAAATAGCAACTGACTGCTGGGCAGTGGTGGTACATACCTTTAATCCCAGCCCAGCACTTGGAAGACTGGGACAGGCAGATCTCTGTGAGTTCAAGGCCAACCTGGTGTACATAGCAAGTTCCAGGGCTACATGGAGAAATCCTGTCTCAAAACAAAACAAAAAAAATGCAACTGACTAACTCTAGGTGTCGCTCTTGCTGGATGTTCAGTTTTTTAGTTGTTTGAGACAAGGTCTTTTTGTGTAATCCTGGCTGCCAGGGAACTTGATATATAGACCAGGCTGGCCTCAAACTCAGTTGTCATCTTGTTTCTCCCTCCTGATTGGTGGAATTAAAGACATGCACTAACACACTCGTCCTGCTCAGTTGTTGTTTTGACAATTCATTTCATTGTTATGGAGATGTCTCCATTAAGAATTCAGAGGACTCTGATGTCTTAGTATTTGATTCTGACTCAGCATTCATGTGTATCGGTGTTTAAGGTCTTGGATTCACTGGACCTGGAGTTACAGGGGTATGAGCTGACTTAATGGTGCTGGAAATCAGAATTAAACCCAGGTCTTCTGGAAGAGCAGCCAGCACTTTAAATTGCTGAGCCACCTCTCCAACATTACTATTCAGTTTTTAATCTACTGTCGTGCCAGATTCGCGAGACCCCAAAAGACTACCCCCAGGAGTCAAGTCTGTTGCAAAACACATGAGGATCTTTTTATTACATGCTATAGCCTGGGCTCACACACCCTCACTGCCATAGCAGTTCACAGCCAAGAGCCTTGTGCTCAGATTAGTTGGGTGATTGAATCTGGTCCCTCCCAGCATGCCCAAAGCAGGAGGATTCCTGCCTGGCAAGCATCTATTGGTCCAAAAACAAAGAGGATGTTGCATTTTGAATTGATTGGCTACAGGAAGGTCCCAAACCATTAACTGTCTGGCCTCCCTTGTTTGGCTGTCCTAGGGGAGAGAGGCTGGTTTCTTAGCAACTGTATCTCTAGTGGGCAGGAAAGAATGTGGTAAGCTGGCTCTTCCCTGCAGGTGGCTGGGCTTGTCTCCACCGGGCTGGCCTTTGTTCAGGCTTGCACTTTTAACTTTAAATCAATATCCCCTCCCCCCCCAAAAAAATAATTTTTAATTCTTTGGTCTCTCACTACCTCTGGCAGCACTTGATGTCACAATAACTAACAGAGAAACACCATGACCAAAAACAAGCAGGGAAGGAAAGGGTTTATATGGTTTACATTTTTACACCATAGTCCATCACTGAAGGAAGCCAGGACAGGAACTCAAACAAGGCAGGAACCTGGGGGCAGGAGCTGATGCAGAGGCCTTGGAGGGGTGCTGCTTGCTCCCCAGGGCTTGCTCAGCCTTTTTTATAGAACCCAGGACCACCACCCACAATGCACTGTGTCGTCTCTGAGCCTATCTCCTAGAGGAGGTTCCCTCCTCTCAGATGACTATATTTTGTGTCTAGCTAATATAAGACTAACTAGCACATCACTGGATGTGGTGTCGCACACCTTTGAGCTCAGCACTGGGGAGGCAGAGGCAGGTGATCTCTATGAGTTCATGTCCACCCTGGTCTACAAAATGAGTCCAAGACACCAAGGTTACGCAGAGAAACCCTGTCGGGGGTGGGGGGAGGAGAGGAATGGTGGCACCTGTCAAAACAGCTGCATCTCCCCAGCCTGCAGCTTCATGAGGTGCCGCTGCAGGAGCTGTCCACAGTGCCGGCACCACCTCTTCAACCTCCGAAGCGGCTCCACAGCAAATGGCGCCTCACACAAAACTGCCTGCAGCTGGAAAGGTCTTCTCATCATAACCCATGCAGGGGAAGGGGGGTGGTTAAAAAAAGCCGCCAATCTCTGAGCCCCTCAAGCTCAGGACTGGAAATCTCTGCCCCCAAAAGCTCTGCCCCCTAAAACACACTGTATAAGCCCCGCCCTTTGTTCAAATTCCTGCTTTCCTCTTCCCAGAGCAGGGTCACCCAATCCTGGATTCATCCCTCCACACCCTAGTCCCTCCCAATGAATCTCTTTTTTGAGATTTGGTGCCTGGTGTGACTCTCTCATTGGAAGCCGCCAAGAAGCAATGAATTGAAGAAGAGAAGACATGATGAAGTACAGCAGGCCTGAGGCTCCTTAGTTCCTCCTCTGCTGGGGGTTCCCTCCCCTGGGAGCTGCAACACCTTTCCTGAGGCTTCCTCTGAGAGCTGTGTGGTTCCTGGGCTCCCTTGTCTCAGGATGCCCTTCCATTGGGATACCTTCTCCCCTTGGAGCTGTGTGGTTCCTGGGCTTCCGAGTCCCAGGACAGCTTTCCATCTGAACAGGTAGGCCAACAGGCTGGACTTTCCCGTACCAATTACTAATTAAGAAAACGCTCTACAGGCTGGCCTTCGGCCCAATCTTATGGAAGACTTTTTTTTTTTTTTAATTGACGTTCCCTCTTCTCACATGACTTTATTTTGTCAAGTTGATATACGACTAGCCAGCACATCCTCCTTTCTCTTCTCTCTTCTTTTTTGCTTTATGGTGGGGTCAGAGAGCTGTGAGACTGTGGGAGCCAGTCTGGAGCAAGAGTGAGGCTGAGATTAAGAATCTCTACCGGCAGGAGGAGAACTGTTCTCTCCTTGCTCTGGGCATTCATGTCCTGGCGCACATAGCCTGTATGGCCCCTACCTCTGCCACCCTTGAGATGCTCATCTAGCCTGGTGGCCAGGTTTCAGGTTAAACCCCCTCTCTCCTTATAAAGACATGTCCAGCTAGCTCCTGGAATTCCTCTTTATGCAAATTAAGCATTCCCAGCACTTTGGTCCCAGCCAATGATGTACACCCACATTGAATACCTCTACTCACTCCCCAAGGCTTATATAGTTCTTATTCACCCCCAACAGAGAGAGATGTTTCACTGAAAACATAATGGAGAAGGCAGGAACTGCTGACCAAGATCTTGCATAGCCCACCCACCCAGCTAAGCTTCATTCCTTGCAAGCTGGTTCTAAACTGCGCCTGGATACCCTGAGGGTAGAAGCAGAGCGGGGGGGGGGGGGCAGCACTTATTATTTATTGTTTATTATTTTAGATAAAGTCTCATGCAGCTTGGACTGGTCTCCAAAAAACTCGATACATTGATGGCCATTGTGGGTCACACCTGCAATCCCAGCACTTTGGAGGCAGAAGGGTCAGCACAATTTTAAGCTGAGTCTGGTCTAAATGGCCAGTTCTAAGCCAGCCAGGGCTATCTACCAAAAGACCTGTCTCTAAAACAGGCAAAACCCTCTACTGTAGCCAGGCTGGCCTGGTTGTCTTTTTCTATGTCCCATGTACTAGCACTGCAGATAGACATGCCCCACTATGCCTAAGGTGTGGCGTGTGTGTGGTGGGCAGAGGTGGCGGGGTGCTGTATGAGCCTGTATATAGGCACGGGAACCAGAGGAGGCATTCGTGTCTTTTGTCACTCTCCACCTCATTCCTATGAGACAGACTCTCCCTGAACCGGGAATGTGAGTTTTTGGGCTAAGCTGGCAGCCCACAAGTCCCAGTGATCTCGTCTCTGGCCCTGCCCCCCAACAGTGTTGGGATGACAGGCAATCGCACAGCCATGCCCAAGCTTGTTTTGTCTGTGCTAGAATCAGGTCCTCAAGGTGCTGCAACAAGTTCTCTCAACCACTGGGACAAATCTCCAGCTCCTCCCCCCACCTTTCATTCCACAAGTGCTCACTACGCTGCCCACTCCTGTCCCTTAAGCGTCCATCTTCCGGAGTTCTAGAATTCAAGGTGCACACAGCCATGCCTGGGGATCGCTCTTTTTCTGTCTCCCACTTTAGCAAAGGACAGTTTTCTGGGGCTATGTTCTTTAGGCTGAAGTCTTCGTAACTGCACCTCTAAGCTTCCCTTCCCTCCCCCGCCCAGTTTCTAAGGAGGATGGTTGTTGCCAGCCAGCTGTGCTCAGTGTGCTCCAGGCACCACTGTGCCATGAGGCCAACTGCTGCTGCAGGCTCCCCCAGGTGCCCGGCTTCCTATCTCTTCGTCTGTCATGTGTGACCCTTGGCTCCACTGTCACTGACTTGGACTGCTATAATTAGCTCGGCTGGGTTTGCTGCCCCCATCTCTCCCTGCACAAATTGATTCGGTTTAAGAATAGATTTTCCAAACCAAATCTGCTGGTGTCACTGCTGTGTCTGGAACTCTCTCACAGAGCCTCCTAAGAGGAGGTGGGATTTTGTGCTCCAACCTCCCTGCCCTCCACTCCACTATAGGCGTTTGGGACCAGCCACCCTCCATCACTTCCTGATTCGAGGGCCAATCTAGTATTCCTGATCCTCCCAGCCCTACCTCACATGATGTGCTCCCACTGACCCCCCATGAGGCCCTGATTGCAGATTTTTTGGTCTCCTCCTTATTGGTCACTACTTTGTTTGTTTTTCAGGCCCTTCCTCATCTATTTGAACTCCAAACACTGGACAGGAAAGGGCTCCATCTCTGAATGTTTTCACTCCCTTGATGGTCTAACTTCACTGATTAATACCAAATGTAACCACTAGCCTGAGAATCCTCTCTTCAGAATCCTGGATCAAGAAATAGATCTATGAGCTGGGTGTGGTGCCATATACCTGTAATCCCAGCACTCAGGGAGGCAGAGGCAGGTGAATCTCTGTGCGTTCCAGGCCACCCTGGTCTACAAAGTGAGTCTAGGACAGCAAGGCTACACACAGAAACTGTCTCAAAAAAGAAAAATCTATTAACAGAAATCTCCAACTAATTATGTCTAAAATATCTTTTACCATCCTCCTCTTGGCTCTTCCTCAACCTCAATTAAAGATACGTCTTTTCTCTAGTTGCTAAAAACATCAGCATCGTCTCCTAACTCTCTCACACAAACCTTATTACTATTGTTGGTTTTTTGAGAAAGGGTTTTTCTGTGTAGCCCTGGCTGTCCTGAAACTTGCACTGTAGACCAGGCTGGCCTTGAACTCACAGAGATCCGCCTGCCTCTGCCTCCCAAGTGCTGGGATTAAAGGCTTGCACCATCACTGCCCAGCTTACAAACCTTTTTTTTTTTTTTTAAGATACATATTCATTTTCATTTTGTATCTTTGAATCTTTGCCTCCAGGAATGTATGTGTACCCACAGAGGCGAAAAGAGGGCATCAGGTCTAATGGAACTGTAGTTTTAGACAGTTGTGAACTACCATGAGTGTGCTGGGAATAGAACCTGGGTACTCTGTAAGAGCAGCTGGTCCTCTGAGCTGCTGAGCCATCTCTCTAGCTCCTACACACGGTATTTCTAGTCATTAACTGGTCGTTTGGGTTTTCCTTTAGAATACACACACTCCTTTAGAAGTCTGACCACTTCTCATTACCATCTCTACTCATGACCTTCAATCCTCTCGAGCCTCTTGGTTTTCTCCTTGCTGTTTTCACCAGCAGTTAACAGGGATCCTGTTTTGCTTTTGTTCTTAAGTCTCACCTCAGATTGTTATTCTCCGTCTAAAACCCGTTCCTGAAGAGGCTGGGGCCCTCACAGGGACACACACAGTTTCTCTTGATTAATCCCCATTTTTTTTCTGCCCTCATCAGCTGCTCCACTCCCCACTCCCACCCTGAGGTTTCTCTGACTGGACAGCACAGACCATCTCAGAGTTCTCCCATTTTTAAGATCTTCTGCCAGAAGGGCCCTTCATCCTCTCCCCAGTATCTACGGGCAAGACTCCTTTTCTTACCTCAGATTTTTTTTTTCACCTTTGTTTCAAGACAGGGTTTCTCTGTGTAGCCTTGGCTGTCCTGGACTCTATTTGTAGACCAGGCTGGCCTTGAATTCACAGCGATCTGCCTGTCTCTGCCTCCCTGATTGCTGGGATTACAGGTGAGCCTTTGGGCCCAGCTCTTAATCCAGACCTCATTCTTTACAACCCAATGAGATCTTCTCTTATTTAACTAATTAGAGCTACAAATTACTTGTCTCCCACAATTTCATTCTTCCCAGACTTATTTTCATACAGAGCAGTTTTTACCATAAGACATACTGTGCATTTTCACTTAGTCAGGGTTTATCAAACTATTAAAGACGGGTACCTGCGTGTTGTTCTTCTGCGGTTGTTCAGCACCTAAAAAAAGAGTGTCTGGCACGTAAACGGGTGTGTACGGCCTCTGTGGAGTGCACGGATACGTAGGACGACAGAGGAGCAGAGAAAGAAGACGTTAAGCCCAAGAAGACTTCCTGGAGGAGTAAAACCATAACAGACACTCCGAAGCCCCTCCCAGACAGCATTAGGGAAAGCCCCTCCCACGAAGGAGGGGCAGCAGCCGGAAGTAGACTGGGGCGGAAGCCAGTCTGGGCCCACTGGACCCGCCTTCTGACCCGCCCAAGGCCCCGCCCACCCCAATGTAGGTGAAAGGTCAGTGGAGCTGCCGGGCGGCAGAACCTAGACCGCCGGGAGCTGCCAGGTGAACTGACGGAAGACTGACCATGGCCGACGAGCCGAAACCCATCAGTCCGATTAAGAACTTCCTGGCCGGCGGCTTTGGCGGCATGTGTCTGGTGTTTGTAGGGCACCCCCTGGACACGGTCAAGGTGCGCGGAGTCTGGATTTGGGGCTTGGCGGGGAAGGAGGGCCCGAGGGGACGCGGAGAGTAGGGTCCCCGCGAGATGCTGTCTCGGGACAGAAGTGGGACGGTGGGTGCTTCCGTGGGAAGTTCACAGGGGGTTGGTAGGAGTGTAGTTTACTCGTAAAGCACTGGTCTACCTAACCGGGTGAAAGGCTCTGCATTCAAACCCCCCAGCACCTTAAAAAAAAAAAAAGCCGTTGCGGATCATTCTCTGCGGAGAGGGCCAGACAGCTTCTATTTCAATATCTTCGCATGACCGTCCTTTCTGACTTCATTGGAGATGAGAAAAAAAACGCTTCTCTCCAAACCCGCTTCCAGTTAACCCTAATACTGGTATAAAGATTGAAACAGGGTATCTGTAGACTTAGCCTCCCCCCAAAAAACAAAGCACAAAGGTGCCAGAGATGTCCTTTGACACAGTCCCATGAAACCACTGTGCCATAGCCTTCTCTTGTGCACTTTTCTTTGACTCAAGAAGCACTTGGCCATTTTCTGCCAGTCACTCACTGCAGGGTAAGCTGCGTAACTTACTCAGTAATCACCTCTATAGAAAGCAATGGTGACCAGCCAGGCTCAGGTGAGGAAGAGGCCTGAGACAGAGGAAGCGTGCTAGACCCTTCTCTCCTCACCCCTCCATTCTTCCCCATGGGGCACTCTCAGCAAGGTGTTCTGGAGACCGAAGTCTACATCCAATGACTTAGCTCATGAAGACTCCCTATGTTTTGTTTTTCCTGGCCATTGACCCGAAGGAAAATGACAGGTCAGCCAGGATGACCCTGTGAGGAGAAGACATGAGTGTTGTGTGTGTGGATGTGTGTTGCTTGGGCAAGGAACCCAGAGAAGACATGAATCTCATTAAGAGTGGTAACCTCTGTGGAGACTTGATAGGAAAAAGAAGTACCCAAGAGCTCTTAACTTGCATATAGTATCTGTTGGCAAGCTTGGACAGCAGGATCTGTTCAGAGTGAAGCTCACTGAAGACAGGGCTCATTCAGGGAGGGATTCTGTAGTATTATGCAGTGTGAAATCAGATTGTAGCAGCAGTGAAAGCTGCTTGTTAGTGCTTCTAAGGCAGGGGCTGGCTCAAGTCTAGTGAGGGAAAGTGTGTCTGGACTTTATTCCTAATCTTGTTCTGCAGAGGCAGAAATCTATACATCTGAGACCTAAAAACAAAAACAAAAAACCAATGTCCTTGTCTCCTTATGTAAGTGTTTCTCCTTTCTTGTATCCTCTTATTCTTATTCCCAGCAAGGACCTAGTGACCTCTGTACTGAATTATAAATGACTGAACATGCTCACTGGCATGTTGACACTAGAAGACTTTTTCTTTTAGTGTAAACCTAAACCACAGCTGACTGTTGTCCTTTTGATCCCTCACAGCCAGGTGGTCAACTAAAACCTGATGCTTTTGTGATTAGATGTGTGCGTCTGGTTTTGTTTTTATTTGTTTGTTTGTTTTAGAGACATAGTAGTGTATCCTATTCAGGCCTCAAGCCCATTAAATTGCAGATGACCTTGAACTTCTGATCCTTTTTCTTCTCCCAAGAACTTGAAGGTTCTTTTAGAGTTTCAAAGCAACTGAGCCGTGGCTCACATATCCTGTTTACTGTCACACTTCAAAACTGGGGCTTGGAAAATTTTTGTGGATGGCAGTGTTGGAGCAGGCATTGAAAAGCTGACTGAAGCCAAGCCTGGTGGCGCATGCCTTTAATCTCAGCACTCAGGGGCCACAGGCAGGTGGATCTTTGTGAATTCAAGGCCAGCCAGGTCTACAGAGTGGATTCCAGGACACCCAAGGCTACACAGAGAAACCCTGTGTCTCAGGAAAAAAGGAAAGAAAGAAAGAAAAGAAAAGCTGACTGATTTTTGTTGAGTATAGTGGTACAAGCTTAATTCCAGTAATGGTGAGGCAGAGGCAGGCAGATTTCTGTGTTCAAGGCCAGCCTGGTAAACAAAGTGAGTTCCAAGACAGCCAGGGCTACACAGAAAACCCTGTCTCAAAACAAAATAAGTAAACCAAAAAAAAAAAGACCACCTAAAGGAAACATTTTATACATATTTTTATTTTTTTAAGTGTGTGTGTCACATGAGTGCAGGTGACCATGGAGGTTAGAGGTATCAGATTCCCTTGGAGCTGGAGTTACATGTACTTGTAGCCACCCAACATAGGTGCTGGGAATTGAACTGCTGGGAATTGAACTCCAGTCCAGTGCTCTTAACCACTGAGCAATCTTATCTTTCTAACCCAAAATAAAGTTCTTTTTCTGTTTGCTTTGTTTTGTTTCTGAGACAGGGATTTTCTGTGTGTAGCTTGGCTGTCCTGGAACTCACATTGTAGACTAGACTGGCCTTGAACTCAGAGATCTGCTTGCCAGCCTCGAGAGTGGTAGGACTAAAGGTGTGTACTGCCACCACCCAGCCAAATAAACGTTTTCCCCCCTTTGGTAGAAAATTATGCCTACCTGACTCTGAGCCAGCCTGGTGGTATACATAAGGGTCTTGTGATGAAAAGCAGTGGTAGCTGCTGGACATTATGACTGTTGTGTCCCATAAACCCCACAAATTTGAGTGTCATCCCTACTGCGTAGTGAACAGCTTCTTTACTGGGGCATAGAAGACCCTAACACGAGCAACAATAAAGATTTATACAGAAGTGGAAGAGCATGCTGAAGCAAGGTTCTGGACAGGTTGGTAAGAGGGTAGCTCTTTAGAGGCATTTGGAAAACAGACTACACAAGTATTGGCTGTCAGAGCTTCTGTTACAACTAAAACTTTGCCCTGAGCCTTGGGGGACTAAAGTAAAGATGCAGTAATGCTCAAAATCTTTGTGAGTGTTATTTTGGGGGCACTTTGGGTAGGTGATCTACCTTGATCTCTTAATCTCTTCCTTCCTTCCTTCCTTCCTTCCTTCCTTCCTTCCTTCCTTCCTTCCTTCCTTCCTTCCTTCCTTCCTTTGTTTCTTTCTCTTGTGTTTTTTGAAACAATTTCTCTGTGTAGCTTTGGCTGTCCTGGAACTCTCTCTGTAGACCAGACTGCCCTTAAACTCAGAGGTCCACCTGCCTCCCAAGTTCTGGAATTAAAGGCTTGCACCACTACTGCTGCCCAGCTTTTCTATTTCTTTTTGAGATAGATTCTTTTGTAGCTCAGTCTGGCCTTGGACTCCTTATGTAGCCAAAGATGACCTTGAACTCCTGATTCTTCTGTTTTCCTAAACAGTGTGAACAGTGTGGTTTTTGTGAAATAGTGAAGATGATGGTTTGAGGATGTAGTATAGTTACTGATAGGGTGTTTGTCTAGCCTGCATGAAGCCCTGGGTTCAATCCCCAGTTTGATATAAAATCAAGCATGGTGCTGATGAATATATATATATATGTGTGTGTGTGTGTATATATGTATGTATATGTATATATATGTGTATATATATGTATATATATGTATATATGTGAATAAAATTTGGTATCCAATTAAATATTTGCCAGTAAAAAGAATGAAATTTGGGGGGTGGTGGTATGTGTGTGGAGGAAATAGGAGGGATGTAGATTATATACATGAGGTACACTTTATATGTGTATGAGATTGTCAAAGAATAAATATAAAACATGCTTGTAAAAGAATGAGATGCTGGAGACCTAGCTCAGCTTAAGAACACTTTCTGTTCTTGCATAGGGCCTGGGTTCAGTTTCCAGCACCCACATGGCATTTCACAACTGTCTTTAACTCTAGTTCCAGAAGTTCTGGCAGACTATGGGCACTGCATGCATATGGTGTACATACAACATACATATGGCCAGGCAAAACACTAATATACGCAAAATAAAAATAAACTTTTTAAAAAAGAATTAGTACTTCTACACAGAAACCCTGCCTTAAAAACCAAAAGTAAGTAATTAAGTTGAATGGAATAAAAGTGAAGTCTGAGTCAATTAGATGAAGAAAATACTGAAGATGTCTACAAAGCTGCACATTTTGCTGGGTGGTCGTGGTGTATGGCTTTAATCCCAGCACTCAGGCCACAGAGCCTGGTGGATCTCTGAGTCCACGGCCAGCCTGGTCTACAGATCCAGCTCCAGGGCAGCCAGGGCTGTTATACAGAGAAACCCTGTCTCAACAAACAAATAACTATTTCCTTGTTTGAATCAGGTTGAAGGGCTGAGGATATAGTCAGTGGGAAAGTGACTTACACACACTCCTAGGTTCAGTCTCCAGCGCTGTCAATGCGCATGAGGAAGGGGACAAAAAGAGAAAGGCTGGGTCATTGCTGGCAGGTCTTGATTATTTTCGTTTCTGGCTTCAGGTCCGACTGCAGACACAACCAGCAAGTTTGCCTGGACAGCCACCTCTGTACTCTGGGACCATCGACTGTTTCCGGAAGACTCTTGTTAGAGAGGTAAGCTTCTGCGTGTGCAGAGGACTGTGCTCAGAGGTTGGCACAGCCCCAGCTCCCTAGCCTTGTCCTTTTCATCTGGTGTGGAGCCCATTAATTCCTGCTACTGGTTATATAGGCAGATGAAGCCAATAAAGTGCTTCATTCTTACAGATGGTGGAAGTACACACTGGAGAATTAGCAAGGTATAATTGAAGCTGTGAACTGGATAAAAATTCACATCTTGCCATTTGGTGCTGCTGCCTGTAATTCCAGCGCTTGGGAAGCTAGGCTAGGAAGATCATAGAGCAAGGTTAGCCTGGGCTACACAGAGAACGCCTCCTGTACCAAAAAAAAAGAATAAAACTAGATAAATGGCTCAGCAGTTGAGCACACTTGTTATCCTTTATTTTATTTTATTTTATATGTGTTGGTGTTTTGCTCGCATATTTATCTGTGAGAGGGTGTCAGATCTGGAGCTGGAGCTGCAGACAGTTGTGAGCTACTATGTGGGTTCTAGGAACCGAACTCCGGGCCTCTGGAAGAGTAGCCAGTGAATGTTCTTAACCACTGAGCCAACTCTCCAGCCCCACTTGTTATTCTTAAAGAAGACCCAGGTTTGGTACCCAGTCCCCACATTGTGGCTTACCATTCATAACTTCAGTTCCAGGGGATCAAAAACCCTCTTCTGATCTTTGAGGACACCAGCACACACATGTGCACATACATATATGCACCTATAAAATAATATCTGGGAAAAAAAAAAGACAAGAAAATCTAACAAAAAGAAGTGTGTGAAGTTTGAAGAAAAAGAGGCCAGTAGAGTCTCTTAGACTAGATATGTCCTAGATAAGGACATTTGTGTTAGGGTTGTTTGTTTGTATATAATTTTTAATAGAATGTGATTTTTAAAAAATTATGTGTATGAATGTCCGCATGGGTGCCTGGTGCCTGTGGAGGTCGGAAAATGGAGTCGGATCCTGTGGAAATTGAGTTATGGATGGTTGAGAGTCACCATGTGGGTGCTGGGAGTTGAACTCAGGTCCTCAGCAAAAGCAACAAGTGCTCTAAATCACTGAACCATCTCTCTAGTCTCTCCTCTTCTGGATGTTTTGAGCTGGGGTCTCATACCACTTCCCGTGCTACATGTGAGCCCCCACTAGCCCTTCTACCTCCATCCCCCAAGTGCTGATTTCAGTTGTACTGAGGTACCATTTACATATGATTCTCTACTGAGTAGGCGTTATTTATTAAACACAGGAATCTGAATGGGTGTCCCCTAGAGGTGTAGAAGTGCTGGGAAGGGAGGAACTCATTCTTGGTATAGATGTCTCCAGGGTTCCTGCAGGACTTGGTGTAGGAGGAAGGCTCTGCTCTCTCCCCCAGAGCAGGTCTGCCTTTCTTCTTTAGGGCCCTTTTTCTTGAGTATCTGATAGCTGGGATAGAGCCTGGTCAGTGTCTCATGGAGGATTAAATGGCAGCTCTATCCAGAATTCTCAGCCCTTAAGGAAGAGAGCCACATCTTCATATCCCTTGGTCAACACATTTTGGGGGGCTGTATCTTGGGTGTTGGGGGCAGAGCTTATGTAAAATCCAGCTCCTAAGGCAGGCCAAAGTAGCACATGTTTATAGATTTCCCAGAAGGCTGAGGCAGGAGGATCACCAGAGTTGAGTTGCAATCCAGCTTGGGAAATATAGTGTGAAAACAAAAACCAGAAAGAAAACAGTAAGGGCCTAACGGAGTGTAGCAGGTTTCACTAATCCTTAGTTGTACAGCTCCCTGGTTTTTCTTTTTTCTTTTTGTTTTTGAGACAGGATTTCTATGTAGTCTTGTCTGTCCTGGACTCATGGGCAGCTTTGTAGACCAAACTGACCTTCTACTCACAGAAATCCACCTGCCTCTGGCTCCCTGAGTACTGGGTTTAAAGGCGTGCACCACCATACCCAGCTACCTCCCTGTTTCAATGTTCCAGATTTAGCTCTGTTTTCTGGAACTGCCAGGTAAGAATCGTCTTCATGAAGTTGGCTGACCATTGGAGTAGAAGGAAGACTGAGTTGAGTTGTCAGGAGCCATGTGTGGCCCCTGAGGAACTGGGCATTCTTCTCATCCCAATGTAGAGCTGTTGGGGAGACTTGGATGGACTTTGTCACACTGTGCTTTGGCACCGCCCTCCTAGCTCCTGTCCCATCCCTGTTTATTGCTTCTGTGCTTTGCCCATGCTGAGTGCTCCTGCAGCCTGTGGCATTGCCAGGCTCCTGTTGGAGCCAGGAGTCTGTCTGTCTGTCTGTCTTTCTTTTCTTTCTTCCTTTCTTTCCTTTTTCTTTCTTTTCTTCCTTTCTTCTTTTTCTTTCTTTCAAGACAAGGTCGCTCTGTGTAGCCTTGGCTGTCCTGGACCAGGCTGGCCTAGAACTCACAGAGATCCACCTGCCTCTGCCTCCTAAGTGCTGGGATTGCAGGTGTTTGCCACCACCGCCAAGCTACCAGGAGGAGTCTTAATAGGCACATGTGTGCCCCTTTGGCTCTCGAAAAGGAAGGTGTATATGTTGCAGGGTCTGCACTGAAAGCAGTTCTTCAACCTGGGTCTGCGGTGCCCTCCCATTGTGCAGCCTGCCCTGTGTCAGGAGCAGTCTTAAATTTTGTTTTTGGCATTTGTTTTCAAAATCATTTTGCTTTTTATTAAAGTTATAGAGGTGCTTACTTTTCCCCTGAAAGGCAAAGCAGTCAAGTGATCCTTGTTCCCTCCCCAAGCCCCCAGAGGCAAGGATTCTCAGCTTCTTCAGTTGCTGGCCCTGCTTCTGCCTTTCTGTACAGTACATTTGCTACTATATTTTTATACGTTTTTACATCTTAACACACATCTGAATCTTCTCTAGCCACCTAGTTGTGGTAGGTTGTTTAACTCTTACAGTTCCTATTCTTGCTTTTTTTGCCTTGCATATCCATATAATTTTTATCACGTTTTCATGACTGGCTCTATTTCACCTTTATTTTGTTTTGAGGTGCCAGGGATTGAATCCAGGTCTTGTGCATGCCAAGTATTCTGAGCTATTACTTCCATCCCCCAGTTTATTATTTTTTATTATAACTGTGTGTTTTGTCCCTTTTTTTCCTCTTTTTGGAAAAACCTAATTTTGAAACTTAGTATGACTTCAAACTCTTAGTCCTTTTGCCCGTTTCCCGAGAGCTGGTATTACAGGTGTGGGCCACCATGCCTAGCACTTACCTTTTTTTAAAGATGTATTTATTTTATGTGTAGGACTGTTTTTGCTGGCCTGTATGTATGTGCACCACATGTTTGCCTGGTATCCAGAGAGGCTCTTAACAGATGATCCATAGCTCCAGGCCTACCCAACTCCACTCCACTCCCAAGTTCTTTAAAATATATTTTTATTGGCCAAGTATGGTGGTGCAGGACTTTAATCTCAGCATTGTGGGAGGCAGAGGCATAATCTCCTTAAATTCAAAACTATCGGGATTGGGAGGGAATGAAGGAGGGGGCTACAGGTGGATACAAGGTAAATAAACTATAATTAATGTAAAAAATAAAAATTAAAAAAAAATCAAAACTATCTTGGTCTACATAAGGAGTTCCAGACTAGCTAGGGGTAGAGAATGAGACATTTTCTCAAAAAAAATTATTTTGAGACAAGATTTCATTGAATTGCCCAGGCTTGTCTTAAACTTACATTGTATCTCAGGTACATCTTTATTCTCAGCACTTGGGAGGCAGAGGCAGGTGGATTTCTGTGAGTTCAAGGCCAGCCTGGTCTATATAGCAAGTTCCAGGACACCCAGGATTATACAGAGAGAACCTGTTTCAAAAAAAAAAAAATGAGGATTGGCTCTCTCTTTCTCTCTGTCTCTCTCTCTCTCACACACACACACACACACACAGGGGTCTGGAGAATAAATCCTGTGCTTGAAAAAATGAATAAGGAAGCCACAGGTTAGAGATGGTGTGGCTCCCCTTGAAAGTGGTGGTGACTTAGGGTCCAGTCAGACGTGAGCTTGCACTTGGCCCCTGGTTTGATTCCTAGCTCTGAAGTAGAGCGGTGGTATCTATGGAAACAGATTGTTTCTGCGATTCCTTACAGGGCATCACAGGGCTGTATCGGGGCATGGCTGCACCCATGATTGGAGTCACCCCTATGTTTGCTGTGTGCTTCTTCGGGTTTGGTTTGGGGAAGAGACTACAGCAGACATCTCCAGAGGAGGTGCTTACGTAAGTATTTTCAGGCGACGCTCAGTGCTGTTCATGGTGGTGTGTGTTGAAGGAAACAGTCTTGACAACTGTGCTGTCCCTGGGGTCCCAGGGCTGACTAGTGGGCATTCTGAGTGAAGGAAGCACCTGCATTTCCTTTGTTCTGTGAAACAAAAGGGTAAAGAAGAAAAGAGCCCTCCTCTTTGCCAGGTTATTACTTTCTCATCTGTAGCAAATCCCCTCTGCACACTGTTGTTTGGGAGCTGAGTACTGAAGTGCATGTCAGGTACAGTGCTGCTGTTGACTGCCTCAGTAAGGACACAGTAGGCTTGTTCTCTTTTACCTGGTTGAGCAAAGGTTCCAGTGGTTGGAGAGATGGCTTAGTGAGTAAGTGCACTTGTTACTTTGCAGAGAACTGGAGTTCAGTTCCCAGCACCCACATGGTGGCTCACAACTGTCTGTAGCTCCAGTTCCAGGGGATCAGATGCCCTCTGACCTCCTGAGGCACCAAGCATGTTCATGATGCACATACATGCTGGCTGGCAAAACGATCACGCACATACAATATGTTTTAAAAAGGACTTCCTGTGAGGCCTCCCCTTTTCTGAAGAGAAACAGAGGGGTGGATGGGGGAAGGACTGGTAGGAGAGGAGAAACTGTTATCAAGATGTAGAGTAAATCATTATTTTTTAAAAAAGGACTCTGTGCAGTCAAGATGACCTTGAACATCTGACTCTCTCGTATGTACCTATTGCGTCCTGGGTTACAGTTGTACCCTGGTTTTATGCAGGGCAGGGGATTGAACCAGGGTCTTGTACATGCGGTCTCCCAGCTGAAATATCTCTCCATCCCTTGTTGCATATTCTTTAAATTTTTTTAGATTTGTTATCTAATGTGTATGGGTGTTTTGCTTGCATACCTGTGTACCGTGTGAGTGCAGTGCCTGAGAAAGCCAGAAGAGGGCATCAGACATCCTGGACCTGACATTTCAGGCTCGTAGAACTCTGCTGTGGGTACCCGGAGTGAAACCTTGGCTCTCTGGAAGAGCAGCCTGGGTTCTTAACTACTAAGCCATATATCCAGTCCCTTGTATGTTTTTTTTGTTTTAGTATGTTTTGTGTTTTTAGAGTTAGTTTGGGTATAAGCAGACAATTGAGTCAGAATTATACCTCAACATTGAAAAAAATAATGTATAAGTGTCTTGGGATGAAGAGAAATTTTGAGTGAAACTCTGGATTTGACAAGGTTTCCTGGGGTTGAGGATGTAGCTCAGTGGTAGAGTGCTTGCCTAGCAAGTGCAAGGCCCTGGGTTTGGTCCTCAGCTCTGGAAAAAAAAAAAAAAGACAAAATTCAAGGTTTCCTTGGTCCTGAGCCATGCAGGTAACAACCCCTGGAAAGGCTGCAGGAAACAACCACCAAGGCTGGCAAGGCATCTAGGAACTCAAGGGAGGAAATCAGGGTGCCATATGGTTATATTCTGTTTTGTCTCTACTTTAGCCCATAAGAGGCTGAATGAGGGCCCAAGATACAGATAAAGGTGTCTGTAATGTGAAATTCCATTTCAAGAGTCATGATGTTCTGTCTGGGCTCCTGGGTCTGATAGTTTTTTCTAAAGCTGTTGGACTACTGGCAGATCCAAGTCCTAGGGATATATATCATCTCTGATGCATATCTCTCATATGTGCCCTGCAGTGTGACAGCTCAGAGCTGTCCCATGCTTATGGGCTGTGTTCCCACGCAGCAACATCAGCACAAGAGAAACAGCCTTTCTTCAAGAGCAGAATGAGGCACTTTGGACCCAATCCCCAGCGTCCTCTGCACCTTTCTTCAGTGACCTCCCTACAGTACCATTTAGCATGGAAAGGAGTTTGGGGGGTTTTAGGGGGGAGAGGTGTTTATTTTTTATTTTTTATTTTTTTCAAGACAGAGTTTCTCTGTGTAGTTCTGGCTGTCCTCAACTTGCTCTGAAGACCAGGCTGGCCTCAAACTTAGAGATCTGCCTGCCTTGCTTCCCAAGTGCTGGAATCACCCCTTAGCCCCCTGCCCAGAGAGTTTTACCAGAACTCTAAAACAGACAAGCAGGTAGACCCAGCACTCACAGATAGGGGAGTAGCAGAGTAGGCTGGGTGTTTGTGGTGTCCACATGGTGTCCTGTGAAAACACAAGATCCTTTTTAGGGAACGGTCCCTGTGGGGATCGCTCCAACCCTTGGTGGATAAGCTCAGATGGTTGCTTTTGGGTTTTGTTCTCAATGCAGCTACCCACAGCTGTTTGTAGCTGGGATGTTATCTGGAGTGTTCACCACGGGAATCATGACCCCTGGAGAACGGATCAAATGCTTGCTGCAGGTAAGACTGTGACCTGTGAGGAGAAAACAAGCGCACTGTTTTGCCTGTTAGTTGTGTTGTGGGTTTTGTCTTGAGTCACAGTCTTGTATGTGACGCAGGCTAGTCACAAACCCATGATCCTCCTGCCTCAGTCTCCCCAAGCAAGTGCTGAGGTCATGGGCATGTTCAACTAGGCCTGGGGTTATGTCCTTTTTCCCCTCTGAAGTCTTTAAGCCAGTTGTACAAAACAAAGTTTTCAGAAACATGAAAGAATCAGTAATTAGGTATCAGCTGTTGTGGTGCCTTCCAGCAGGCAAATGCTGAAGTGAGGCAGGAGTTGTTCATGTGTTGTGTGGCTCACAGCTATAATCCCAGCACTCAGGAGGCTGAGACAGGAGACTTGCCATACAAGAGAGTTATAAGCCAGCCTAGGCTACATAAGGATACCCTGATCAAAGCACCAAAAACCAAAATGAAAAACAAAAACCCAAACAAACAACAAAGGATTTAACAACTATACAACTCAGCAATTGTTCAGCATTTAGTTCAGAGAAATAAAGTTAAATAAATAAATAAATAAATAAACACTTTATGCAAATATGTACAGTATCTTCATTTATAGTAATACGGAACTAGAAAGAACACAGGTGTCCTCCAATTGGCTTTATCTCTACCTGAGGGTGGCCTCAAACATCTGATTATAGCCTATACCTCCAGAGTGCTGGCACTGCAGGCGTGACCAGATTCAGATGTTCTTGAAATTAGAAAATTATAGAACAAACCAGGCATGGTGGCACATACCTTTAATTCCAGCACTCAGGAAACTGAGGCAGGCAGATCTCTGTGAGTTCAAGGCCAACGTGTTCTACACAGTTCTAGGACAGCAGGGCTATATAGAGTCTCTGTCTCAACACAAACAAAAAACTGAAACACAAGAGCAAAATTATAGTATGGCATCTAGTGCACCTTGGGGCAGTAAATGGACATATGCAGCTTCTTGGGCAGGATATAGCTCAGTGATAGAGAAGGAAGTCCTCAGTTCAGCCCCCTAGGATGACCTTTGCTGAGATATAAGCTGCCTTTCAGTTTCTGAAGTGCTTCTGACAAGGGCAGATGCATCATGTGACATTTTATTCACTTACTATGCTGTTTTAGTTCTGTTTGTTTTGTTTTGGGTTTTATTGAACTTTTGTTTGCATTTAAAACAGAGTCTCAAGTAGCTCAAGCTAGTCTCACACTTATGTGGAGACTAGTAGCCTTGAATTCCTGGTCCTGCTGCCCCTTCCTTCCAGCTGCTGGGGTTATAGGCATGCACCATCATGCCTATTTTGTTGTTATTTCTAAAGAAAATTTAAAAAATAATTTTTGGTATGAGCCACACAGTACAGATGTGACTGCTATAAGGGCAATTCTTTAGGTCAGTTCTCTCCTAAGTTCATAAGGGTCCTGGGGATCAAGCTTACACAAGGGCCATTACTAAGCCATCTCACTGTCCATTTTTCTTTTCTTTTTTGAGACAGTATCTCACTTAATGGCCCTGGCAGGCCTGGAACTGTGTAGAGAACTGTGTGGACTGGCCTTTAACTCACAGAGTTCTGCTTGTCTTTGCCTACAGAGTGCTGGCATTAAAGATGCCATGTGTTTGGTTATTAAAGACAGTCTTTAGAACAAAACAAAATAAAAAACAAAGTCTTATTATATATCCTAGGTTGGCATGGAACTCACTTCACTGGCCCTGAAGTTGCAGTAATCTTCCTGCCTCTGTCTCTCGAGTGCTATGATTATAGGCACGTGCCACTCATCCAGCCAAGGTATAAACCCAGGCTAACCTCATATATACTTTGTAGCTGGGAATGACAGTGAACTCCATGCCTTCCTGCAGCTCACCTTCCACATGCTGGGATTATAGAGTTGATAACCCATACCTGGTCTCTTAAGTTGACTGACTCAATTGTAACAATTCCTGGATCCCTTTCCTCGTTGCTGCTATAGAGGGAGGTATCCATTAGGTCTTTTGTTTGTTTTATTTTTCAGTTTGAAATGGTGTTTGGTTCTTCTTTATATATTCTAGTTTCTCTGCTGAAACTATTCATTTCTTCACTGTGGCTCTTTGTATGTGTCAAGTATATTCAAAAATTTTCATTAAAGGATTTTTATCATAGCTGCTCTAAAAATCTTTGTCAGACAGTTCTAACATCTCTGGTATCTTGTTGGCACACACACACACACAAGCAGGTATGTACGTGTGCATGTGGAGGCCAGGGAGCAGGTATTGTCCCTAAGGGTCCACCGACCCTGTCTCTTGAGAGTCTCTCACTAGCCTGAGCTCAGTGATTAAGCTAGGCTAGCTAGCCAGGAAGCCCCAAACCTGCTGGGTCTGTCAATGCCAATGTTGCTGTTTTTGACTTGATGACCTTCCATCCCTCCCAGATTCAGGCTTCAACAGGGGAAAACAAATACAGTGGTACCCTGGACTGTGCAAAGAAGCTGTACCAGGAGTTTGGGATCCGTGGCTTCTACAAAGGGACTGTGCTCACTCTCATGCGAGGTAAACTCTGAAGATCTGCATGTTAGGTCACCTGGGAAGGTCAGCTGATGAGTCTGCCACTGAGAATCTTCCCTGGATTTCTACATCGGTGATGTGTCCTGGTTATAGGCAGTCTCCCCCAGTGTGGACACAGAGAAAGTGCATCCTTCCTGAGGGTCTTCAGGGGTAGAAGGCAGTGGCTACTAGACAGAAATTGAGGCTGAAGGGTTGAAAGGGGGAAATAAAGACCAGCAGTGGGAACCTCTTCAGTGCATGCGAGCGAGGCAGTGCTCTACCACTGAGGCACACTCCCGGACGTCCTCTTGGTTTTTTGACAGGCAGACAGCCTATCCTGAGATGGCACCTTGAAGGAAGTTCAGACAGTGAGCTGTGATTATAACTGCTTAGTGGGTATGCCAGTGGTGACCACTTACAGGAGACCTGAAAGATGAATTACATCATTTTACACTCACACCAGTGCTTGGCTGTCAGCAGCATCTAATAGCTGCAGAGGGATTCTTAAAAACAGGATGTAACTGGGTGGTGTGGTGCACTCCTTTATCCCCAGCACTTTGGAGGCAGAGGCAGGCAGATCTCTAAGTTGGAGGCCAGCCTGGGCTACAGAGTAAGTTCTGGGGATACATAGAGAAACCCTGTCTCAAAAAACCAAAACCAACTAAACAAATATAAAAGGATGTAGGGGCTGGAGAGATGGCTCAGTGGTTAAGAGCACTGGCTTCTTTTCTAGAGTACTGAGGTTCAGTTTACAGCACTGTAACTCCAGTTCTAAAGGATCTGATGCCCTCTTCTGGCCTCTCTGCGCATTGTATACATATAGTGCACAGACATACATGCAGCAAAATACACATACACATAAAAAAATAAAATAAAAAGCTAAAAAGAAAAAAAACAAACAGACCAAAAACTAAAACGGATGTAGCTGTTAGAACTTCTCAGGATCTTCCCCAGGGAAGAACTAACTGGTTGTCCCAGAAGATGTATGCAAATAACAGAGACTAAGCAGACTGTACTTATGTATAGTATATATGTGTGTGTATAGTATAAATACAATATATATTTATATAGTACATGTATGTATGTATATATAAAACAAAATGAGGTCATGAATTTGAGAGAGAGCAGGGGGTGGTACATGGGAGGGTCTGGAGAGAGGAAAGAGAAGGGGAAATGATATAATTATAACCTGAAAAACAAATTCTTTAGGAAAAAAAAAAAAGAACTTGAGAATCCGTGAATAGTCTAGTGTCCATTTTTTTCTTGCCACCAACAGATGTTCCATCCAGTGGGATGTATTTCATGACATACGAATGGCTCAAAAATCTCTTCACTCCAGAAGGAAAGAGGTGAAAAGAACATTAGAATGTAGAAGCCATTTTCCCACAACTGGGTAGGTTGTCCTCTCCCATAAATGGGTCTGAAGCAGACACACTTGTCTGTGGCTCCGTGTACTTGTTCCCTTAGTAGCTGCTGGGATACAGCTCACATCTTTTATCCTGTGTCCTACTCGGTGCAGGAGTCGTTTAAATAACTTGTAGAATTGCCAACAGAGTGGCAGCCGCCAGTTCTCATACCCTGGCCCTCCTCCCCGGGCTGAAGCCCTTCCAGTAACTTCTTTCCTGAGTACAGTGGAGGGACTGGTTTGAGGGCCATTGCCAGGCTTTTGTCTGACAGGGATTGTGGTGTTCCGCAGTGTCAGCGAGCTCAGTGTGCCTCGGATCCTGGTGGCCGGAGGCTTTGCAGGGATCTTCAACTGGGCTGTGGCAATCCCCCCAGATGTGCTCAAGTCTCGCTTCCAGACTGGTGAGTGGTGTGGCTGGAGGGTCCTAGTAGCCCAGGTGGGTTTCTCATTTGCTGTATAAAAACAGTGATTTTGAATTCTTGCTCTTCCTGCCTCTCCCTGCCATAGCAAGGGTGCACCACCATATCTGGTAAGGGACACGGTCTTAGGACTCAGGGTATATTTTCTCTTTTCCATGGCAGAATCCCAGCATCTGCCTGACCAGTGTTCTTCACATCTACAGTCTAGATTTGTTTTCATGTCAGCCAAAACACAAAATAAACCAGTGCTTTCCCTCTCTACCATGAATGGAGGCTCTGTAACTCAGTGTAATTCTGTGGCACCAGGAGTCCAGACATTTGTGTCTTTGTCCAGTGTGAGCTGAGCTGTGGCCTTCAAGGTGTTCTTCCCTGGTGCCAGCTCTGACCCGACAGATTTCATTATTAGATCGTCCTCATGTGGGTTGCCATGGTCGAGTTACAAAGTTTCTAGTTGCTTAAAAAAAATTGGGTTCTGCCCTACAGCACCTCCTGGAAAATATCCTAATGGTTTCAGAGATGTGCTGAGAGAGCTGATCCGGGAAGAAGGAGTGACTTCCTTGTACAAAGGGTTCAATGCAGTAATGATCCGAGCCTTCCCAGCCAATGCGGTGCGTATCTGGCAGGGGCTGTGATTTTCCCTTGGGACTCAGTGCAAGGAGCTGCCTTTTCTTTCCCTGGGGATTGCACTGACACTCAGCACCCAGGCCCAGCCAGAGCTTCTTCCTCATCTGCTCGCTCCCTGTAGCTGCCAGCTCTTAGAACACTTTAAAGTCAGGGATTTGAATTTCTTGGCCTGGTTATCAGAAGTGGCAGTTGCAGGACATATATTTTCTCTTTTTTTCATCTCTTCCTTATCTCCTCATCTTCCTCTTTCCCATCCCCCTCCATTATTTTTTTTAAAAAACAAGGTCTCTGTATGTAGCCCACTCAGCCCTTAAATTCCCAATAAAAGTGTTAGGATTGTAAGAGTGTGTCACCACATCCAGCTTAGGCCACACATGCTTCACTCCCAAGGAAATGACTGTAATTTCCTTTTCGCCTTCTCCCCATCTCTTCTTTCTTCTTTTAGCAGGTCCCTACTATGTAGTCCAAGTTGGTTTTAAACTTGAGATCTCCCTGACTTAGCATTTGGAGTATTGTGTGCACAGGTGTCCATTGCTACAGCCAGCTTAATTTGCTCCTTAATCTGGTGGGGGAATCGGATTAGGGGAGGGGCTCTGGTATTGACAGGGCTAACCAAGCATGGTGCTGCAGATGGAATCTACAAATAGTCACCCTCTCTTACTGGCTTTTCTTTTCAACCCAACCTCTTCTTAGGCCTGTTTCCTTGGCTTTGAAGTTGCCATGAAGATCCTTAATAGGCTTGCCCCCAACTTGTGAGGCTGAAGACTGTTCAGGACCTGTGGCTGCTGGACAGCTGTTGCTGAGAAGCATGGGCAGGACTGGGCAGTCCTGAGGGTGAGGGGAGGAAATGGGGGGTCAGATCCCCTCAGGGCTATGATGGTGAAACTGTTGCCTTAATGACATCCTCGACCTTGTATAACTTGGTGCCATTTTGAAACTTGAATTTACAAGATTTACAGAGAATTGGAGATGGAATAAATAGTTTATAGATTTACTCACTACCTTTGGCCAAATTTCCACCTACTGATTGACTGGTGGCCCTACTACACTCAAAATACTCCTCCTCACTAAAGAGTTGATGGCTGACTCTCTGGGGGGCCCTCTCCTATTTTCAGTCATCAAAACCAGGAGCTGGGATCTTTAATTGCTAGCCAGGAAAACCCAACAGATGCTTATGGTAGGTAGCATCTACCTCTAGGCTATACATAGAGCTGTGGGTGCGAAGCACACATCTGCCTACCATATGGACTAGGTAGTATACCTAAGAACAGACCACCACCGAGTAACTACTGTTTTTGTTTTTTTTTTTTTTTGATATTTTTACACTAAATAAGTTGAATTACCTAAATTTCCAAAAGAAGGTGGAAAGTTTTCCGTCCTGCACAATGAAGACAGCCCCAGCCTCCTGGGATAACTGTGGAAGCCATAATGTAGGAATTTTGCACATTCTTTCCCCATGAGAGCACTCAGTTTTAACAGGAAACAATAAATATTGTTTCTACTTTTAGCACTGTGTGATATTTTCTCTTGTGATTTGGGCACACTTCAGCAGAGGCCACCTGTGCCTTGGAGGCTGTCAGGAATCAAGTGTCTATTTTGGGGGGCCATAGGCTGGGCCTCTAGCATGGAAGGAGGAAGTTTTGGCTGACCTGGACTTCTCTGGCTCCTGATATTCTGGGTGGGGCTGGGAGACTCAATAGGAAATTGTTCATAGAGTACTTAGTGTCAGTCGGGCAGGCAGGCAGGTTACCACAAGACCTGGCTTGTAATTCATCCTTTCCTTCCTTCTCCTTTCTGTGCTGAGCCACACGGCTATCTGGGTATATAGACGAAAAGTCAGTTCTGAAAGGACAAAAGCAGTCCTGAGTTCGTGGGTGGCTGTGGGTCTAGCATTTGCTGTGTGAGCTGATATAGCTGTCTGGGTTTGTTTCATTATACTGTGGTAATTGATAAGCAGGTGTGGCCAGAACAGATTGGAAGAAGCTGAATGTGGAGTCCTAGGATGCTCGATCCGTGGCTTGGTGGGAGGAAGTGCTTCCTGAGGGAGCTTTGCTTTTTTGGCAC
Organism: Pachyuromys duprasi; assembly: GCA_028658305.1. Classification (NCBI taxonomy): domain Eukaryota; kingdom Metazoa; phylum Chordata; class Mammalia; order Rodentia; family Muridae; genus Pachyuromys; species Pachyuromys duprasi. The sequence continues at coordinate 12,772,230 of CM053749.1, read as the reverse complement.
CGTCCTGCCTGGCCAGAAAAGTTAGTTCCAGTGTCACTTCCTGTTCCATCGCAGCCCCACACAGATCCTTGGGATTTTGGCTTTAGAACCATCACCCCAAGGATGAGAGAGACAGACACCTCACCTGGGAGTCAGGGGTGTGCAGCTAACCTTTCAGGAAGCTGAAGATTAGAGAGTTCAAAGAAGGAAGCTGTATTCAAAAGAGTATATTTCTACGGGGCTGGAGAGATGGCTCAGCGGTTAAGAACACTGACTGTTCTTCCAGAGGACCTGGCCTCAATTCCCAGCAACCACATGGAAGGTAACAATTGTTCCAGGGGATCTGATACCCTCACACATGCAGATAAAACACCAATGTACATAAAATACAAATAAGTTATTTTTTTAAAGTATATTTCTGAATGATCAAATGAGAATTATGGCTCAGAGGGTAAAGACATATGCCACCAAGACTGACCACCGGAATCTGATCCCTGGGTGTCACATGGTAGAAGGAGAGAATGAATGGACTCCTATAAGTTGTCCTCTGACCTCCACACATGTGCCATGGTGTATGTACAACCCCCAATAGTAAAAACTTAAGACTTACGACCAGAAAGCATTCCAGGACAGCCAGAGTTTTTTGAGAAACTCTGTCTCAAAAAAAAAAAAAAACAGAAAAGAAAGAAAGAAAGAAAAGAAAAAAGGAAAACCCACAACTATGGCTAAGTAGAAAATAACTTGTTTGTTTGAGGCCTGGCCTTGGATTCTCTGTGTAGCTGAGGAGGATGACCTTGAACTTCTGATCCGTCCATTCCCTTACAAGTACTGACATTACAAGTATGCATCACCAAGATCAGTTTATGAGGTGCTGGGGACTGAGCCCAGGCCTTTATGCATGCTAGGTAAGCACTAGGCAATACCAATTTTGCTATATCCTCAGCCAAAAATAAAAATTTCAATTTAAAAAGAAATCTTTCTGGTTTTTAATTGTGTGTATGTGTTTGCATGTGGGTATGTGAACATGAGTACAGGTGCTTGAGGAGACCAGAGGTGTCAAGAGTTCCTGGAGCTCAAGTTACAGCTGCCTGATGTCCGTGCTGGGACTCAAACTCAGATTCTCCTGGGCAGTAAGTGCTCTTAACTGATAAGACATCTCTTTAGGCGACCCGTCCCCTTTTTGTTTTTTGGAGACTGGTGAGTGTCATGTAGCCCAGGCTGGCATCAAACTCATTATGTAGCTGAAAATAACCATGAATTCCCGGTCCTCCTAAATGCTGGGATTACACATACGCATCTCCACAGCTGGCGTGTGTGTTTACAGATGCATGTGTGTGAGCATTTTTATGTGTAGGTGTATTGAAAGTGTGTGTGTGTGTCTGCACAAGTACAGGAATTTACACAGGTGCTGAGGCCAAAGGAGAAAGCTGGGTGTCCTGCTGTTTCACCCTCCACCTTGTTCTGAGACAGTCTCTCACTGAACTGGAGCTTCTCTCTGCCCCTCATATTGCTGGGGTTACACACAGCCATGCATATATGATCACACCTGCCCAGGTTTTAGCATGGGTTCTGGAGATTTAAATTCAGATCCCCATGCTTGTATAGCAAATGCTATTATCTGATGAGACACCTCTCCAGTCCTAAGTAACTTTTTTTAAAGGACAAAAATTGGGGCCCTTTTTCCCAGGAAAGTTAATGTAAGTCTCCCTCTCAATGCTGGAGGACCTGCAGTACTTCAGGGACGAGATGCCCATACGCGTGCCTCCCTCAAGTGTTCTCTCCTAAGCAAAGTTAGCACGAAGTTGTGATGAAGGAGAGTACAGACTTTAGATTTTGAGTGCAGACTTGAGGGAGGAGAGAGATTTCGGGAAAGGAGAGTACAACCCCTAGGGCAGCAGTGCAGCCTCTCAGAGACACCCAGGCTCTTCATTCCCCAGGAAATGAAACTGTTGGGAAACCTCAGCCCTAGACTGAGTTAGAGTATTTGCATTTCAGCCAAATGCCAGCCATTCTCGTGGTGTGGGATCATTTTCCCTTGGAGATACTTCACATCTGAAAGTGGAGTGTTTGGCTTCCTTGATATTCATGATGGGGCCTTATTTTATCCCTTTGCACTTTCAGAGGATGTGAAGTCAAACAGAGAAGCCCCTGGAGGGATGTTTGTGAAAGGAACAGAGCAGATGGCAAGTGACACCCTCCCAGCCAGGGCTTGCTTTTATGATGTACTTTGAAATGCCACCTGTTCCTTATATATCTCTTCCTGACAGGAGTGTGGGGGTGGGGTAGTGGTGGGGAATGTGGGACCTCCCCAGTGATTTCTCTGTCATAGTCAAATGGAAGCCAGACAGTGTCCAGGGAGAGTGGCCTGGATCAGAATTAAAAAAAAAAAAAAAAAAAGTTAAAACTGGGCTAAGGGTGAGGGACAGGGCAGGCTGTTGCAACAGTGGCCGCTCAGAAGCACAGTCGCACTATTTCTGATACAGGGGATGCATCTACCCTGCATTTTGTCCTTTGCAGGCTTTTGAGGCTAGAAGCACAATCAAGTCCCTCAGCCCCTTAAACACACACACTTGTTTCTTTCTCTGATTCCATCCTGTTGTGTAACCCAGGCTGCCTTAAACTTACTGTGTAGCTCATCCGGCTCTTGGACCTGTGACCTCATGCTTTGGTCTCCCATGCGCTGGGACTTCAGGCATGTTCCACTGTACAAACATCTCCTACACCTTTTGACTTCTTCATATTCTCTCATTTCCGCATTTCCTTCTCTTCCTCCTTTATCAATTTTTGGGGTATAGTATAGGCCTATGATTTCCGCTATTGAGGAGGCTGAGGCAGAAGGATCATAAGTTCAAGGCCAGCTGTGATACAGAATGAATTCAAGGCCAGCCTGGACAACTTTGTGAGACTGTCTCAAAACAAAAACTAATAAAGGTCCTGGACTGGATATAGCAGACTACTAGTACTTGCTTAAGAGAGATGTGATTCCTTAGCTTCAGTTCCCTGTTATAAAAAAAAGAAAATACTAGTGATTAGACTACATGTTCTGCCAGTGAGCGATCCCTCTCCCCCATTCTCTCAAATCTATCCTCCCTGAACTCAATATTTAGTTAAATATAACTTTTATCTTCATTTTCAGATGTAGAAAGCCCAGCTAGGATGAAGTGGCCTACAAAGATCATTAGCAAGTCGTAACAGTGTAGGGACAGTGTGTTTAGGTTTGTCTAGGTGGCCTGAGGAAACTCTTGTGATGTTATCAGAAATTGTCCTGAGGCTTACTTGACCCAGGCTGCGTTAGACCTGTCTGTATTTCTGGGTCAAGGCCCAGGGACTTGGCCTGTGAGTCAGGCCAAGACTCTCGAGTCCTGACAGTCACTGAAAAGGCCTCAGGGCTGCTGCTCCCTGAGGGCACCCTTTTCTGCTTTCTCTGCTATGGTAAGTACACAAAGGCTTTCCAGGGTTGTTTCTTGCGCTTCCCAGTTTCTTTCCTTGCCCTCGGGTATCTCAAAAGCAAACTACTGTGGACACTGACACTTTCTTGGGACACAGTGTCCCAGGAAAGAAGGGGTTGGCGCATAGGTACAGAAACAGGTTGCCATGGAATTAACTGATCCCTGGAGCATGGATGTTTGTTAAAATAGATCAAAGACTGCACCTCATGGGTGAGGGCAGAGTGGAGGTCTCCGATCTCTCCTGCTAATCAGAGGCTCATGAGTGCTCCTAAGATAAGACAGACAGTGTAGGTAGAAAGTGAACGGGGAGGACGGGGTCAGTGAGGGACTGCCCTAGAGAGGTGCTCAGGTGACTGGCAGGTTCCAGTGAACAGGTGGGGACTGGAGGAGCTTGAAGAGGCTGAGCTGGGGATGTGACACAGAGTGTTGTCAAGCATGCCCTTGATTCAGTCCTCAACACCGAACAAACTGAGCATGGTGGCACATGCCTGTAATCCTAACTCTCCAGAAGTCAGAGCAGGAGAATCAAGAGTTTAAGGTCGTCAAATGGCCTCTTGGTTAGGTGAGTGGGTTGTGTTTCCACTGGAGCTGAGTTCCCTGAGTAGATAAAGGGTATGAGGTAAGTAATTTGGGACCTGGGCCAAGGGCAAGACTTCAAGGAGTATTAGCTTCTCCCTCCCTTGGGGAGGGGAATGGTTTTAAGTAATAAACCTATTAAGAGTATAGGAGAGTCACTATTTTACTGGAAACTGCAGTTGGTACTCTGCCTAAATTTTCTTTCATCAAGACCCTCCCTGCTGTTGGGCTAAACAGCACGTGCCCCACCTGTGCAAACTCCGAATCCGAGGTTGTAAACACCTTTGAGAATTAGCCTCATTGTGTTCCTGTCTGTATCTATGGTGTGGCTGCTGGCGGTCTGTGTAGGACGTTCATTAGTACCGGGGTTGTGAGGAAGACAGCATAGGGTGAGGGGTCTCATCTGCTGGATTGCTCTTGCTCCAGGATTTTTCCACCCACCACTGTCACTTGCTCTGAGCAGCTGTTTGTCAGCACTGGCTGTGGTGGGTTTGGTTGCCATGGTAGCAGTCAGTGGTGTCCCTGGACAGGCATGAATGCAGGATGGATTTAGGTCAGAGGTTGAAGATGCAGGGCCCAGGGCCCTGGTGTTCTCTTTTGTTACTAGGCCATTTAGCGGAAATGGGCGTTCATGGCAGCCCTTGCTACTCTTCTCATTATGGAAGGATAGTGAAGGAGGTGGTCAGGTTGGACCTACAAGCCGTCTAACTTCACTGTGAGTCTGATATATGGAGACAGATAAGGAGCAGCTGTAGGTGTCTAATTTCTGTTCCTTTCAGACCTTTTGTTTTTGCTCAGGCTTGGTCCTAAGTACAACAACCTCTATTACTGGGTTATACCCTAGCCTCTCTTCAAAACACCTGTTTTTAGATTTATGTGTATGAACGTTTTGCCTCCATGTCTGTATATGCACCATGTGTGTCTGCAGAGGTCTGCAGCCTCTGTGGATCCCCTGGAACTGGAGTTATCAGTGGTTGTCAGCTGCTATGTGGCTGCTGGAAATCCAACCCAGATCCTCTGTGAGAACAAGGCTCTTAACCCTGAGACATCTCTCCAGCCCCCACCTGCTCGCGTTTCTTCTGTTCCTTTCTTTCTCCTCTTTCTCTCTCTCTCTCTCTCTCTCCTCTCTCTCTTTCTTTCTATTTTAAAGATAGAGGTCTCTCTGCATTGCCTAGGCTGGCCTCAAACTTCTGTGCACAGAGCGATTCTCCTGCTTCATTCTCCGAGTAATGGGGACTGCAAGTTACGTGCCGCTACACTAGGTTAGGGTGCCCTCTGTTTGCTGGACAGATTGTGCTGTATCTGTGAATGAGTCAGGAAAACCAGACTGCTTCTGGCAGAGGCCAATAGGCTTTCAGTGCACCAGGAGACCCTGTCCACACCTAGCTCCGTCAACAGCTTTTCGCTCCTCTGTTTTGTAGTCGAGATCAGTGTCCTAGCTTTTCATATGCCTGTGCTCCATTTAAAACACACAAGACCTAATAATGTGGGAAGACTAGGACTTGGGGTTGTGAATTTACCTTTCCAGAGGGTTGGCCGTAGGATTGCCTGAAGAGAGGCAATCCCCTAAGTATTATGTTGCAATGGGAGCCACACCCACATTTTCTGGGTTCTAATGGCAGGATATGAATCCTGAAAGACTTATAAGAATTAGTCTGGCCAGGTTCACACTTGTAATCCCAGCACTCTGGGAGGTAGAGGCAGGCAGATCTCTGTGAGTTCAAGTCCAGCCTAGTCTACAAAGTGAGCCCAGGACAGCCATGCAGCCAATATCCACCTGTGTGTGTGTGTGTGTGTGTGTGTGTGTGTGTGTGTGTGTGTGTGTGTGTGTGCGCCACCATGCCTGGCTCTTTTTTTGCTTTTGAAATGGTCTCATGTAACCCAGGCTAGACTCGAACTCGCTGTGTAGCTAGGATTACAAGCATTTGTTACCTTGCCCAATTCCTGGCTGCCTGTCTTTAATGAGGTCTCCCTGTTCTGCGATTAGAAGCAAGACTTTGAAGGAAAGGATACATGTTATGAGAATGAAGTCAGAAGAGCAGCCTCTGCCTCTTTCGTTGTAATTGATGGAATTTATCATTCATTCGTTCACTCATTCACTCATTCATTCAATCTCTACAAGTATGCCGAAAGTGCCTAGCCAACACTTGGACATTGCTTCGCCACCACTCAACATCCAACACTTCTCTGTGGGGTTAAGGACCATATTCAGGGCCTCACAGCTCTACCTAGCCTAGGGCCTGGGCTGGCCTCACTACTGAATGCCTCAATAAGGTATTCCCCTGTCACTATAGGCGGCTCAGATCCCAGCAGCACTGAGGTCTTGGCTTTGTGCCAAGCCTATATGGGCGGTGCTAGTGAAGATCTTAATTAATAGTGGGTAATTACCAGGTGGTGTTTAACGACGCCAAATACCCTTCAGGTTCCCTCCCACATCGGCAGCTAATCAGTTGCTTGCTGGTTCTGGGAGGGAGAGAAAGGGCTGTGTTCTCACTGGGTCTTTGGCCAGCACCTAGGCTGTGGCTAGGTGACAGGAGGGAGCCAGTTGGGTAACAGCCTGGCCTCTCTGGATCACCTCTGCCCTCTTCCCAGTGCCTGTCTGCTCAACTTCACCAAATAGTGTGGGTCAAGGCCCAGGGTTGCGAGTGGGGAGGAAGGAGGAGTGCAAGTCTAGACCTGACGACCAGGATCGGAAGTGTCCAAAAAGAGGAACAAGCGCAAAGGTCTGCCCAGCTCCAAGCCTTACTCCCTCTTCTCACTGTCCACAATTGGCTGAGTGAGCCCTTTCAGGGTCATTTGTCTGCTTGAGGCTCCCAAATGCCTATGTCACTGAAACTTTCACTTCCTATAAAGCCTTTCCCTTTTGACGTCTCACGACCTCTTACTAGACTCCTTAGGACCTCGGAGGAGTCGCACCGTTCTACCTGTCAGTCAAGGTGGTCCTGACTTGACCAGGTCTTTGTTCTTGCTGCCCTGTGTTCTCAGCCGACTTCCCTCCAGATCTTCCTCTGTTCAGTAGTTCGGGTTAGCATTAACGGCAGTTCCCTAGAGTGAACCCTCTGGTCCTCCACTAGAGCAGGGATCAAGGTGAGGCGGTCCTGTGTCACGCCAGTGTCCCCGGCGCTCTCAGTGTGTTCCGAAAGCATAAGGGAAAGGTCTTTGTGACCAGGCAAGACGCACCAGCCAGCCGGCCTCTGCCTCGCAGCTGGACCACCCTTTCCTCATCTCCGGGGCCTCCTGCACCTTGGCCATGGACTGCTCGGAGAGCCTGCGGCTCAGCGGCGCACGCGCGCTGTGGGCCAGCTCTCGGCGGGGACGCGCACGCCCGCGGCCGCGTGCGTCACAACCCGGGCGCCTGCCGCGCCCGTCCAGCTCGCCAGACCGTCGGTCCCCGCGGCGGCGGCGGCGGCGGCGGCGGCGGCCGGGTGACAGCAGCGGCGGCGCCAAGCTGGCTTGTTAGCGGAAGGGTCGCGCGGCCCGCACAACAACCTCAAACCGGGGCCGAAAGAAGGCGCGACGCGAGGAAGGCCGAGGCGGGCCGCGCGGGAGACCACGGGCGCCGAGTGACAGGCCGGCGTGAGGGAGCGTGCAGGTTGCGGCGGCCGGCGCCCCCGACCCGCCGGTCCCCTCGGCCGTCGCCGGCATGAGCCACATCCAGATCCCGCCGGGGCTCACGGAGCTGCTGCAGGGCTACACCGTGGAAGTGCTGCGGCAGCAGCCGCCCGATCTCATCGACTTCGCGGTGGAGTACTTCACATGCCTACGCGAGGCCCGCGCCCAGGATTCAGACACGGTCATCACCCCCCC
>CM053749.1:12704878-12763919 GCA_028658305.1 Pachyuromys duprasi | reverse complement strand
TACACTTTGGACTTTGTATCAGGCACTTAAATTGCTGGAGAGACATGCCGTTCTGAACCAAAGATGTGGAAACCGGGTTACGAAAGTGGTCTAATGACGGCATTCAGAAGCAAAGTGGAGGTGTGGGTGGGTGCAGCCCCTGTCCATCTTTCGGCGCTGACTTTCAAGATTTCCAAATGCCCTTAACCACAGCAATGGCGGCGGCGGTGACAACAGCAGGAACGGCTCTGTTGTGTCTGTTTTCTGTGTTCTGTGGCTGACTGGAAGGTTTCGGTGTCACATTAAGAAGGCTCTGAGAGTCATCACGTCTACTGCCCAGGCTCCATTAGATCCAAGGTGGAGCCAAACATCTTCACCAGCTGTTCTTCGTAATGTGTGATGTTTCTCTTCATGATGTCCATGCAGGGTCCCAGAAGCCTCTCAAATGCTTGAACATCCATAACTGCATTGTTAGAAAAGAGGTGGGAGAGAACGATTTGTTTACAGTAACAGTTTAAGTAATTTCCTGCATGTAACCCTTTTCCTAAACATACTACTCACTCATGTTACAGGGGACTAAACTTTAGGAGACTGGGCACTTGGGAAGAGATGCTTCTGTGTGAACGCAGCAGCACAGCACCTGCGCTCAAGACTAACGGTGGGTACAGTAGCCCCTGCCTGTCCAGTTCTGCCACAGGCCTGGCCACCTGCCTCCATGACTGCCGTTTTCACATGCCCGGGGGCCTGTCTTATTCACAGGCTGTATTCATTGCTCAGAAATGATTGCTAGGCAGCAGGCAGTAAAGCTTTAGCAGCACAATATATATATTAAAAAAATTAGTAATGCACAAAGAATTTTCTTTTTCATTTTAAAAGTTTTATTAGCGCATAGTAATCATACATAATGGTTTTTATTATCTTCACACATCAAAATATATAATTATGATCATATTCACCGCATCCCATCTGTTGTCTCACTATCACTCCTACCCATCCCTTCCTCTTCCTACCTAGCTCTTCTAATTTTATGTCTTTTTCTGGGGGAGGAGGAAAATAAAGTTTAATTAGGATTATGTTATGGGCAACTTTCCACTTATCAGTGGCTACATTATGGAGACAAGCTTCCCCTCCCCCAACAACCATTAGCTGCCTAAAGTTGGAGTAGGGCTTCATAAACCCCTCACAATTTTTCTTACCTAAGCACTTGACATCTCCAACTGCATAAGCAGAAGCGGCTCTGGGTTTGTTGGTGACCAGTGCAAGCTCTCCAAAGTACTGCCCTTTATGGCAGTGGGCAATCTCAACTTCTTGGTTACCATCATTCCTGCTCGATTTAGTCTACAACAGGTAAAGAAGATGATCTGGCTGATTCTAAGATCAAAGCTGGGCATGTCTAGTTGCATACACAACCACTGAGGAATTCACTCTGCAGAAACTCTTAACTATACCCCATAAACTCAACAGACAAATCTTCCAGGTCTGGTACAAACGAAGAGTTGTTTCAGTTGATGCTCTACCTAAGCTCTAACACATTTTAGGGAAAGGCTAAATATGAGGCGGTCAGGCCCAGCATTTTCTGTGGAGGTGACAAATTCTGGGAGATGCGACTGAAGCACGACAAGGTCTTCTGCTGATTCTTCTATTAGTGATGAGCCAGAGCACAAAACTATGTGTTGGTTGAGACAGTCTTGGATTGTTCTTTTAAAGTACAGTCTGCACCTACACCAGCGATGCCCCTCCATTCTTTTTTTTTAAATAATTTATTTATTTTAATTCTATTTGCATTGATGTGGGGTCCCCTGGAACTGTTACAGACAGCTGTGAGCCACCATGTGGGTGCTGGGGACTGAGCCCAGGACCTCTGGAAGAGCAGCTGGTCCTCTTGACCACTGAGCCATGTCCCCAGCCCCTCCATTCTTAAGCTAGCTACATCCTTTAAACATGTGTGCTGTATTGCGTTTACTACCCTGGAGTCCTTATTTCTTAGGAATCCATCTGCTAACTAAGGCAGTGACAACAAATTAAGAAAATCAGTCTGTCTCTAAGAACCACTAATGAATGTCACAGGCAAAAAGACAACCCCTCCCCCTGATTTGTGAGACTCTGGTTAGCCTCATTAGTTATGTAGACCAGGCTGGGTCTGCCTCTACCTCTTGAGTGCTGGGATTACAGGTGTGTACTACCATTCCTGGCTAATCCTTTGTTATTTTTTAAAGAGATTTTTTTTCGTGTGTGTGTGTGTGTGTGTGTGATACTCAGGCCTGCCATGTGGGTGCGGGTGGCCATGAAGTCCAGAAGAGGGCGTTAGATCCCTTGGAGCTAGAGTTGTCTCCAACTTCTGAAGCATCCTTTGGCCCTGCTGACATACTTGCGTCCACTTAGTACATTCCCCAGAACAGCACGGACCACACTGTGGCACACGATGGCCCCTCACAATGCAAAGTCAGACTCAACAGTGTTAGATTCTGAACCTGGGACCCTGACTCTGCCACCCTGTTAGTACACAGGCAATCCCACAGCCTGCTCTCAGGGACCTGTCAGCTGCTTATGCCATCGCCTGCCACTGCCAGGGGCAGATTAAAGGAACCACCAGCCACCTCTGATCTCTTTCTCTTCTGTGCACCCTAGCCTCTCCCTAACCCAGTCTTCCTGTCTGCAAGCCAATTTCCCTGGACTCATTTTCTGAGACCAGTGAACCCTACTGAAAGCTGACCCCCAATAAACCTGATATACTTTTTATTTGGTTTGAACTAGCTTATTTCCTCAGAGAAGGCCTTTTAAATTGGTCTAATGCAGAGCCCAAAACTTCAAATTCTGATAAGCTCTCTGATTCTTGAAGGCCACAATGCTGTTGATCCCACACTTCAAACACTATATTATGATGACACACAGTATCAGTGAACATTTGAGAAATGTGCAAATATGTATCAGTAGTTCAAAAACTGCAAATAAAAGAACACAAATTTCAAACTACTATTTTATGTGAAACAACAGCTCTATTTTAAAAAAAGCTTACTGGGCTGGGTGGTGGTGGCGCACACCTTTAATCCTGGCGCATGGAGGCAGAGGCAGGTGGATCTTAGAGTTGGAGGCCAGCCTGGTCTACAGAGTTAGTACCAGGACAGCCAGGGCACAGAAACTCTGTCTTGTGAAACAAAAACAAACAAACAAAACCCTGTATTGCATTATTATTATCGTATGTGCCATAGTGCACATGTGGAGGTCTGAGGTCAACTTGCAGGAGCTGGTTCTCTCCTTCCATCATGTGGGTCCTGTGGATCAAACTCAGACTGCTAAGTTGTCGACAGCCCAGCCCTCTATTTTAAAACTAAGAACTGAGCTATCATTTAGACAGTAATAAACATCCATGGTTTGTTTTTCACGTAGGTTAAATGGGAATGAAAGCCTACTTAATATATGCATGGCATCAAGCTGGGCAGTGACAAGAGTCCTGCCTTCAGCTCTTTGTTTTTGGGGGGCAGGCTCTCACTATGTAGTCCAGGTTACTTTTGAATTCATAGTCTTCCTGCCCCCACACCATCTTTCCTGCCTATAGCTTAAATTTTTGCTAAATGTATTTTGCAATAGGTTTCATACTAGATTTAGTGTATATATGTCTATTGCAACAAATTGATATATTCAAAAAAGAAAAAAAATGGAAATTTGGTTATGACGGATTTGCTGCTAAGAATAACTCCCCGCTATTGGAGTGTAGCTCTGCCGCCAAATGATGGCCTAGAACTCACACAGCTCACGCTTTGACCCAACACCAGACAAAACTGGGCACGGTGGCACATGCCTCTAATCATAAACACAGGGGAGGTGTTGCCAAGGGATTATAAATTCAAAATCACCCTCAGCTACAAACACAGTTCTGTTTGAAGCCAGCCCGGGCTACAGGAGACTCCCTCTCTCAAAAAAAGAAAGAAAAAAGAAAAAAGGAGCATTCTTCCCAGGTACATTAACTATCAACATACCTCTATCCATAAACACCATAATCATGCTGAAATGGAGACTTTCCCTAGCGGTGTCCTAAAATCAGGGATGCTTTCTTCACATCCAACCTTATGTGTTCCTATTCCATAATGTTCCTGTATTCATTAATGTTTTTATATTTCTTACTTATAATCCAGTATTCCTCATCTCATTAACTGTATGACAAGAGAACACATACTAACTCTGTCTTAGCGATGGTCACACACTCAGAGGACATGAAGGACAGAGTGAGCTGAGAGGACATTGGCACAGTGCCGCCCACACTCACCTTGCTTTTAATCAAGATGCTCACTTCTCCAGACTCTATAATATAAAAGCTGTCAGCCTTCTCACCCTGAAAAAGAGGTGAGGTCAGAGTCACAACCAGCACTGAAGAATGTAAGCACCGCCAGTATGCTGAAACCATATTCAGGGACCAGTAAACAAGAATACTACAAATAGTGTCAAAGAAAGGCCTAGAGTATGAGGTCTCCATCTGGGGTGGAAGGAGCCAGGTGTGGTAGTGCACACTTGTAATCTAAGTACTGGAGAGGCAGACAAAGGCAGATCCCTGGGGCTCTTAGCCACCTTAGCAAGTCCCAAGCCAGTGAGAGGCCTTAGGTTTTGTCTGTTTGTTTTGTCTATCCTGAGATAGGTTTCTCTGTGTAACCCTGGATGGCTGTCCTAGAACTCAGAGACCTACCCACCTTCTGAGTGCTGGGATTAAAGATATGTATCACCGTGACCAGCGAGACTGTGGGTTTTCTTTTTTCTAAAGTAGATTGTGTATGAGCAATGATATTCAAGGCTGTCCTCTGCACTTCCCTCATATACACAAAGAGAACAGCATGGATCCACATGTCTCCATCTGGCGCGGCAGACACTTTAACATCATCTTTCTAAGCTTTACGCTTTCCTTTTGCTTACTTCACTATTGAACTTCCTGGCTCAACAAGTCATCCGGGTAACTCATTAGATAATGTACTCTGCAGTCACTGCGTGCAGGGCACTGTCCAAGGGACATGAGAGACGCATCAGTGGATAAAACAAACTAACCAAGAAATATGGGAACCAGTAAATTACACAGTTCTGTTGAAGAGTGGCAAGTGCTACAGGAAAAAGACAGAACAGGGACCATGGCTCTCAGATGCTAAGAGAGGACAGGCTACTATGCACAACAGTAAGTGCCATTTATATTACATACTTATTAAGGCAATGAACTGTATAGAAAAAAAACCCCACATTTGTTCTGCTTAAAGAGTAACATAAACCGTTGTTCACATCATTGCACACTTGCACCACAGTGCAAGCATGACGTACTGTCCGCATAAAAATGCCAGCCAGTGAGGCTGGGTATGTGGCCATCCCTAGGAGTTTACCTTTTCGGCACAGGTTATTGGCCTGGAATTGGTCCTACTGTAGCTTTGAAATTTCAGTAGCATGTGTACAGACCGCTGTCTTTTTTTATTCCTTATGTTTGTGCCTCTTGCAAATGCTCAGTAACTTCCCAAGAAAGTGTCATCAGTTGGGGACCAACTGTTCAAATACATGAGCCTTCGAGCGTATGTATGTGCCATCATGCCTAGCTGAATCTTTGTTTTATATTGGAGTCAGAGTATCACAATGTGGATCAGGCTGGCCTTGAACTTGTGAATTTACTACCTTAGTCTCTCTCTCTCTTTTTTCTTTTTCTTGTTTTGTTTTTCAAGACAGGGCTTCTCTGTGTAGCCCTGGCTGTCCTGGAACCTCTGTAGGCCAGGCTATCCTGCCTCTGCCTCTCCAGCGCTTGGAATAAAGGCATGCCCCACCACCACCCAGGTTGCTGGCCTAGCCTCCCAAATACTGGCATTACAGATGTGCAGTATAACACAAGCAATACCCTTCCTTCAGATGCTGACTTCCAGGAAAGGGGCTGTGTGAGAGCCCAACCCACCTGAGTGATTATTCGCTCTCCATCCTTATAGACCTTTTCTCCGATCACATCCACAATCTTCATTCGTTCTGACACCTAAAAAACAGACAGTTTACAAAATGATTTAATAACTTAGAGGAGTAAGACATTTAAATAAATTGCCATTATAATTTTCATATGTATAATTAACTTTTAAAGGTTTTGCATTTATTTTAGATTAAAGAAAATGATTTTCTAAGAGCCTCAAAAAAAAAAAAACAAACCAGACAGTTATATAGTATAATATAGTATAAAGAAAAAAACCTTGATTGAATCCCATTGTTACAGAACTAGGTTAGAACAGTATTATTTGAAAACCTGAGAGTAGTTTTAATAGCTTTTCTTAAACCACATAAACAGACCCTTATTCAAACTTTACCTCTAGTGATTTAAAGAGTGGCACAGACTCAATAAATGATTCAAACATCTTCCTCTTTTTTGCATTGTTTTTCACTATGATTCTTCTAAAAGTCACCCGGTCCTACAAGAAAAAATAGAAAAATTCAAACATATGTCTGTGTAAGATAGCATCTATGTTTTAAATAGCCAAACACTGCTAGAGAGCTATGGAAGTCACTGTATTGACAGAGTTTAATGATGCTGGAAGAAAAGAACCTCTAACCTGTGCTAGGCAAAAGCCTCCAAAACTGTAAGTTGGTATGCTCACTGAGTGCCACCTATGGGCCATAAAAAGAACACATTTTCCCATTAAATATCTGGGTGCTCATAGTTATTATTCAATGCCAAAAGACACCCTTCAGAAAAGGCAAAGGTAAGGCCAAATAATGCCTGCCAGGAGGCTGTAACTGTAATGCAATATATAAGGAGCCATTGCCTTGATCAACACTTAGGAGGCTGAGGCAGGAAAAACAAATTCAAGATGGCTCTGGGCTACAGGGTGAGTTCTTAGCCAGCCTGGATGACAGTGAGACCCTACTTATCTCTAACAAAAACAAAAGAAAATGTAAGGTAAGTTAAGTTTTTTTTAATTGACATATGCTGGGGAAAATATATAGTTCTGTCCCACAAGAAAACAAAATGGCTTTGAAATGCAGCTCAGTGATGGAGCACAGGATGCCCTTGGTTCAGTGTTCAGTGCTGTCCAAAAACATTTTTTTTAATTCTTAAAAACAGAAATTCCAAGTGGGGAAAGAGCAATCACAGCAGGTAAAGGCAATGGAGGAATATTATGCAGTAAAAAATGTAAATTCTCTAGGGGATCTAAAGGAAGGACAGAATTAAGTTAATGAAAAGACAGGATAGGTACTCAGGATGGAAAGCAGGTAAAAGGGGAGTGAAAAAGGACCCTGACACCAGCAAGTTGGACCCTGTCTAGAAGACAATCAAGCTACAATCAAGCCCTTCTCAGCTATGAAGCACACAAAAGCCAGGAGAACTCTTAACTGCTTAGTTTCCTAAACTACTAAATGGGCAAGCAGTCATTCAGATCTAAGTAAGATAGCAATACTTTTCTTCTACCTCTGGCTGTCAGAGATGAAATGTTTTTCACTTACAGTAATGACGACCTAAACGTAAAGGCTGACAGGATGAAAATCAGAAGCCGCAGTACAGACATGTGTAGCTGTACCTGCTTAGCATCTTTGAGAAGACGAAGGAGCAGGGTAGAGACTATACATTAGACAGTGTGGTTTCCCTCAGCTCTTCTCTATTAGCCCCAGAACTCCAGGCCCTGTCTTATGCCATGATTCATTTACGTAATCAGAGACATCACTTACACTCCAGTATGGCTGATGGTGGATTCCTCCTCCTCCACTGCCCTAAACTACAATACACTATTTTACAGCTTTCTCTCTCTGGCATTTAATTAAGTTGGTCTCCATGTTCTTCACCATCTGTTTGCTTGACAGGAGCTACTCAGTCTGACTATTCTCATGGGCTGCATTATCTGCTTTTGATTTTTGAATTCTAAGGTTAAGAATTTATCATGTAAAAAGTTACTTTCGTATTTTAGAATATTGTGCCATTATCTTTAAAATTCAATTTCTGTATATATTCTAGACTAATCTATGCCAAGAATATTGTAGAAAGAGGGCAATTAAGACTGAGACACTGTTGCTGGGTACATGCCTTTAATCCCAACACTTGGGAACCAGAAGCAAACATCTCCAGAGGCCAGCCAAGGCTACCTAGTAAGATCCTATCTTGTGGTGGTGCACACCTATGATCATAGCATTCAGGGAAGCAAAGTCAGGCGGATCTCTGTGAGTTCAAGGCCAGCCTGGTCTACAAAGTGAGTCCAGGACAGCCAAAGCTACACAGAGAAACCCTGTCTCAAAAAACAAAACAAACAAACAAACAAACAAAAACTTTCAAGATCCTATCTCAAAAGAAAGAAAGAAAAAAAAAGACAGAGTAAGCCAGGCATGGTGGCACATGCTTGTAATCCCAGCACTCTGGAAGGCAGAGGCAGGTGGATCTCTGTGAGTTCGAGGCCAGCATGGTCTATAAAGTGAGTCCAAGACAGCCAAGGCTACACAGAGAAACCCTGTCTGGAACAACAATAAAAGAATGGAGACTTTCTTCAGTGACTTATGTACTGGGGTTCCTGTCCCTTTAAATTACTATTTGCTGACAAGATTTCATGTAAGCCAGGCTGCTCTTGAACTTACCATGTAACCAGAGAACATGCTCCCATGTCTGGTTTTATGCAGAGCTGGTGGCTGAATCCAGGGCTTACTTGTACTACACCAACCAAGCTACATCCCAGCGCAGCCCAATCCTCTGTGTGCACGCTTTTGTACTTCCTAGGGCTCTCATTTAATGCTGTGCAAGGTGAGCACACATGGCTGTCAGCAGCATAAAAGAACTCTAAGATGCCTACCGAAATTTTGAGTAGCAGCCCAACAGAACAGTGAAGACAGAAGTTCCATAGGCAGTAAGAGCACAAGAGGGCAAACAGCCCTGGAGTTCAAATAAGAAAAGCAATGTTACTTTCACTCATGACTGCCAGGAATTATCTTCTGGCTGAGTGCAATGGCTCATTTAAGTAGGAATGTAGAATCCAGTGTAAGGAACTTTGTGACACCACCGTTTTCCTTGCTTATCCTTGGCAAGTGTTTCAAAAGTTTTGTCTTTGAACTTTCTGGGAGTTCCATTTCTGGTCTTACGACTGAAGCTCCAAGACAGACTGAAGCAGGAGAGAAGCAGAAGCCCAGAGGCATCTTCATGGGTCAGTAGCTTCACATGAGGGAGAAGAAAAGACTGAAGTGGCTTCAAAAGGAGAGCAGGGCTCGGATCCTAGAAGAGGATCTTTAAAGACCAGCACCATGTTCAACAGAGAGCAGCTGCTGGTATTCTCTGGGCATCTAACTTGTGTCAGGCCCTGACACAGCCACTTTTCTTATGTCCATAACTCTTGTGTCAAGCCAAAAGGGAGATTTTTTTATAGCTCACTATATCCTTAAATAATTTCCACTGGCTTTCTTTTTTACTTATAAATAGTGATACTTTGACTTCTTCCTTTCCAATTTGAATTACCTTGATCTCCTTTAATTGTCTTATTGCTCTAGCAAGGACTTCAAGTACTATGTTGAAGCGATATGGAGAGAGTGGGCAGCCCTGCCTTTTTCCTGATTTCAGTGGGATTGATTTAAGTTTCTCTCTGTTTAGTTTGATGTTGGCTATAGGCTTGCTGTATATTGCCTTTACTATGTTTAAGTAAATGTCTTGTATCCCTGATCTCTCCAGGACTTTAGACATGCTCTCTGATCACTCACCCCTGATGATGCAGCCTTGCCAGGCCACGGAGGAGGAGGATCCAGACAGTCCAGATGAGACTTAACAAGCTATGGGTAAATGGTAATAGTGGAGAATGTCCCCTTTTCAGTGGACTAGGGGAAGACAATGGGGGAAAGAGGGAGGAGAGGGAGTTGAGGAAGAAGACTTCAATCAGGATATATAATGAATAAATTGTGAAGAAAAAAATTAAAATTTAAAAAGGTGTGTATTATGTAATTTTCAAATGTTTGGAGATTTTCATGATCTCCATTTTTATGGCTAAAGAGTAAATACTGATTTCCATTTTTTGATTTGAAAGATTAATTTTATATTACAGGATAGGGTCTATTATGGTGGCCACCCATGCTCTTAAAAAGAGTATATTCCACTGTGTGTCATATATAAATTTCAATTTGATCCTGCTGGTTCGAATAGTTAAGCTCTTCTATATTCTTGCTGATTTCCTGCCAAGCAGTTCTATCAGTGTCTTGGGACAGCCTGCACCATCTGTAATGAAGATCTGTCTACATCTCCTATTAGCTTAATTACCTAGAAGCTCTGCTGTTGTTCATTGTACACATATTTGGGGATGCTATGCCATCCTGGTAGACTACACCTTTCAGTATTATATAGTGTTTGCTCTTCTTTGTCTCTGTAATTTTCTTTGTTCTGAAGTCTGATATTAGTACGATTATTCTTTTTTTATTGACATTTGCGTGGTGTATCTATTTCTATCCTTACTTTTATTATTGTATTTGAGTTTGTTAGATAGCATATGGCTGGATTTTTGGGTGTGTGTGTGTGTGAGGGGTAATGGCTTGAGACAGGGTTTCTCTGTATAGCCCTGGATGTTCTGGAACTCACTCTGTAGACCAGACAGGCTTCGAACTCAAGAGATCCAGCTGTCTCATGTGCTGGATTACAGGCGTGTGCCACTATGCCTGGCTAGATCATTTCTTAAATCCAGTCTGGTAGTCTTTTTAAATTGGCATATATGTTTACTTTTCGTTCTATTTTTTTAACTTTATGTACATGGATGTTTTGTTTACATACAGATCTATATAATCATTGTGTCCGGTGTACACAGAGGCCAGAAAAGGGAACTGGAGTTACAGATAGCTGTGAGCTGCCATGTGAGTGCTGGGAATTAAATCTGGTCCTCTGGAAGAGCAGCCAGGGGTCTTAACCATTGAGCCAGCTCTCCAGCCCATTCTTATTCTTGCAAAATAGACAAAAGTTGTATTTATCACTACTGTGTGTGGGGTGTCCAGTGCAGGTGCATTTGTAAAGGTTAGAGGACAACTTTCATAAGTCACTTCTCTTCCTCCACTGTGAGTTCTGAGCACTGAACTCAGGGTGTCAGACTGGTACAGAAAATGCTTGTAGCTAGGTGTGGTGGCGCACACCTGTGATCTCAGCACTCACGGAGGTAGAAGACAGCTAAGGCTACACAGAAAAATCCTGTCTTGAAAAACAAAAACAAAAGAAAACAAAATGCTTTTATTTGCTAAGTCGTTTCACGGACCTTGTTTTGCTGAGACAGTGTCTTGCTTTGCAGCCCTGTCTAGCTTGGACTTCACTATGTAAAAAATGGTCTCAAGTTTGTAGCGATACTCCTGCCTCTGTCTAAGTGCTGTGATTATGACTACACCACCACTGGCCCATTTAGATAACATATTAATTATTTACATTAAGGTTTGCACCTACCATTTTATGTTTTCTGTTGTTCCTTGCTTTTGTTTGTTGGTTGGTTGGTTGGTTTGGTTTGGTTTTTCGAGACAAGATTTCTCTGTGTAGCCTTGGCTCCCTTGTAATCACTTTGTAGACCAGGCTGGGTCTTGAGCTCACAGAGATCCACCTGTCTCTTCATCCCAGAGAGCTAGGATCATAGGCATGTGCCACCACAACCAGCTTGTTCCTTGTTGGTGGTTGTTGTTGTTTTATATTACTTATTTCACTTTCCCCACTTTCTTATGGATTACTTGAACACTTTTTGGAATCTGGTTTATAAAATTTGAATACATCTCTATACAATTTTTTTGGGGATGGGAGTATCACTATGTTGTCTAGTTTGAACCTGAAGTGCTAGGTTTAAGTAATTCTCATTTCTCAAGCCTTCTGAGTATTTGGGACTAAGAAGCATACCACTGCATTCAACTATAGACCTTCTCAGAGATTTCTCTAGGCTTACATTATACATATGTATGTAATTCACAGCAGTGTACTAGCAATACCTTACTATTTCAATCCGGCCTCTCTTCCTTTAGAAAATGTAATTGTCTCAAATACTACTTAATGTGCAACAACCATCCCAGTTATGCAAAAACTCTTAAACTGTCTTATATAATTTAGAAACTGAACTAAGGCTTGTCACTATGTTTAACTATGCTTACTCTTTGTTGTTCTTTCTTGGTTTATAGTATCTCTAAATTTCCTACTTTTTAAAAAAGATTTATTTATTTATTTATTTATTTATTTATTTATTTATTTATTTATTTATTTATTTATTTATTTATTTATTTATATACAGTATAGTACTTACATACCAGCAGAGGGCACCAGATCTCACTATAGATGGTTGTGAGCCACCATGTGGTTTCTGGAAATTGAACTCAGGACCTTTGGAAGAACAGCCAGTGCTCTTAACCTCTGAGCCAGCTCTCCAGCCTCCTAAATTTCCTTCTTTTATTATTTCTCTTCTGAATTGTCTTTGGCCATTCCTTTAGGGTCAGTTTCCTTCAAAGGAGAATGTCCTAATTCTTGTAGGCTCTTTTCAGGCCTGATTTGCATTGTGAAATTCAGACTGACCTTGAACTCATAGAGATCCCCCTGCCTCTGCCTCCCAGGTACTGGGATTAAAGGTGTACGTGTGCTGCCATGCCTGGCAGAATTCAGTTATTCTTAACTAATATATATGTTTTATACATATATATATATAAATACATATATACTTATATCTTTTACCAAGTTTAGAAAATTTTGATTCATTTATTATTCTTCCAGTAATCAAAAAGATATTAATTCTATGACATAAATTAATTCCTATAAAATAAGTATAAATGACTACAGATATCCTTATTTTAAAGGCAAAATATGCAATCAGTACTATAAGATATTTTTGAAGAGTTGCAGATTATAGATACATAACAATGTATAAAGAAACAAGATAGAGAGTGAACAATATGATACAAGAACTGCAGTGTTTTACTGAAGACAATGTGTTACTTAAGATAACGCAAAATCCCATTTCCCTAAATACGGTCATTAACGCTCCTGATGGTCTCAGTCTTTTGGATGTGGCCGTAGACAAGAGGACAAGTGGATGGCTGAACAGAGGATCAACTGCTATTGACACAACTAGACATGGAAAATGATAGCAAAGGGCTATCATATCATAACACCACCATTACTACTACTGTTCCTCTTCCTCCTCTTTTGTGTGTGCATGTATGTAAGTGACAGGGTCTCACTCAACAGCCCTCCTGGGCTACTTAGTACAGAGTTTTACCTCTTCTATCTTTAACTGCCTAATAAAAGCAAGCAAAAATGTAGCAAGAGCTTTGTCACTACAAGGATATAGACACCTAGGGTTCTTTAACTTAAAAGATTTGCCGATAAGTCACTGAGGAAAATGGAAAAAAATATATACATTTACATTAGATCTTTGCCAGCTGGCCATAAGAGACGGTTACCACTACACCGTGCATCTCTCTCACTCACCAATCCCCAAAGGGCGCCTTCTGAGGTGGCGACAATGGTAGCAGCTCTCGGGGTGTTGTACATCAGAGCCAGTTCTCCAAAACTGCCGCGGTTGTCATACTGACCGACAGAACGTGTTTGATTATCTTTTGTTACTAAAATGTCATAGGTTCCCCTAGAAGAATGACAAGAAATAATTAATTACTACTGATAAGTTTGAGAACTGACTGATACATAGAAAATCTTATAGGGGCAGAGTGCGGACATGGCTCAGCTGATAACGTTTGCCTAGCATGCAGGAGGCCCTGGGTTTGATCCCAGATCTAGATAAACCAGGCATAGTGGCGCATGTCTGTAATTACAGCACTTGGGAGCTGGAGGCAGGAGGATCGGAAATTCAAGGTCATCCTCAGCTCTATGAGTTTAAAGTGAGTCTAAGATACATAACATCCTGTCGAAAGAGAGGGGAGGAGCATAACCAACATGCAATGATTTTCACATTTGACTTTGTTATTATTTTTAAAATTGTATATGCATGGATGTTTGCTTGCATGAGTATTTGTGCACCATGTATATGCAGTACCCATGGAAGTCAGAAGAGGGCATCCAAGCCTTTGGAATTAGAGTTACAGATGGTTGTGAGCTCCCATGTCCATGTTGGGAATTGAACACACATGTATACACACACACACACACACACACACACACATCCTCTGGAAGCACAGCCAGCGCTCTTAACTGCTGAGCCATGTTTCCAGTCCTACATTTGACTTGATAAATTGACTTACTTAATTCAGTAACTTTTTTATAACACTCCTGAGAATTATTCCTATATAGAGTTTTACTTCTTTCCTAGTCTACAAGGAAGTCTTTCTTCCTTACTTTTGCCTTATTATACTGGATAGGGCTTTCAGCACAATACTGACTGGAAACAGAGAGCACAGGCACCCTTTCTTATTCTCAGTCTTTTCCGGGTGGATGGAGGGAGTACAGGGTCTTTCAGCCTAACCCAAGTGGCTTTGAACTCTGACCTTTGGCCTTAGCTTTCTGAGTGTTTGCGGGGATAAGCCACTGTATCTTGTATCTTTATTACAAAAAGATGTTGAATTTTACCAAGTAGTCTGTGGAAAGTATTGAGCTGACTGTAAAGGCTTTTTTTTCATGGTTTGTCGAAAACAAGGAGAGAACTGATTAAAATAATTCTACAACTTTCTGCCTATTATTTGCAAATGATTACTCAAAAAAAAAAATACTCAGAACTAACATTTAGAGAAACAGATATGTTCAACGTACCACAGAAGCAAACAATCTTTTCAGGATTTCTGTAAGACAACTAACAACACATTAATTAGCAAGTGACTCAGAGAGATTCTTTGAGGGATGGGGTGATTCAGCTGACAAAGTGCTTACATACTTGTCCAAGGGTGGTTACACACTTTAATCCAGGACTTGGGGAGGCAGAGGCACATAAATATCTGGGTTCCAGGACAGTCAGGACTACACAAAGAAAGAAACCCTGTCTTGAAACAAGCAAGCAAGCAAATAAACAATCAAAAAATAGTCATGGTGGCCTGCAAATCTAATCCCAGCACTAGGCAGGCAGACAGGCAGATCCTGAGCTTGCTGGATAGCTAGCTTATGGTAATCAGCGAGCCACGGCCAATGAGAGACCCTGCCTCAAATAAGGTGGACAGTGCCTGAGCACCTAAAGTGTCCTCTTACCTCTCAACATTGGTGCAGCAATACTAACATGTCAAACCACACACACATGAACACATATGCACACACAAGTCCCTGTGAAATCATTCCAAAAAAGATAAAGATACTGAAAAGATTTGATTTCAGGGCTACCCACCAGACAATATAACATCAAAAGTTACAAACGAACAAACAACAACAAAAACAATTATTCTGGGGTTGGAGAGATGGCTCAGGAGTTATGAGAGCTGGTAATTCTTCCAGAGGACCAGGGTTTGCTTCCCAGGATACACATGGTAATCCAAAACTATTTTTAACTCCAGTCCCAGGATATCCACTGCCCTCTTCTTGCTTCAGTGGGTACTAGGTACACATGTCACAGTGCATAGACATACATGTAGACAAAAACACCCATATACATTGAAAAAAGTTTAAGGAAAATTTCCTTTAATTATAAAAATTAGCCACCAGTATCAAGGACCCAAAAGTTAACTAGGAAATTACAAAATTTTCAATTTAAATTTTTGAACAGGGGGTTGGAGAAATGACTTAGTGGCTAAGAGCACTGGCTGCTCTTCCAGCAGACCCAGGTTTAATTCCAAGTACCCATATGGCAGCTCACAATTGTCTATAACTCCTGCCCAAGTGATACAATGCTATCTTCTGGTCTCTGTGGGTACCAGGCACACATGTGGTACACAGACAGGCATACAGGCAAAACATCAATACATAGAGAACATTTTAAAATGTAAAAATCCAGGAATGGTGGCACACATCTCTAGTCCTAGCACTTAGGAAGCAGAAATAGGCTGAGACAAATTCTGTGAGTTTGAGGCCAACCTAGCCTACATAGAGTTTTCCAGGACAGCCAGGCTACCAAGAGAAACCGGGTCTCAAAACAAAACAAATCTGAACAGGGCTGGAGAAATGACTTAGCAGTTAGAGCTCCTGTTCTTGAAGAGGACCCAAGTTAGGTTCCCAGCACCCATGCCCGGCAGCTCATGACCACCTGTCTGTAACTCAGCTCCGCAGCACCACTGCCCTCTTCTGGCCTTGACCAGCACTGCATATATGTGCTGCATGCACACAGACACCCAGATATACACACAAATGAAATATTTAAAACTTCCTTTCACAGGGGCCAGTGAGATGCCTCACTGGTACAGTTACTTGCTGCCAACCCTGGCAATCTGAGTATTTTCAATCTCTAAGATCCACATGGTAGAAGTAGAGACTTGACTCCATCCAACAAGTTGTCCTGATGTCTGTACTCTAACATACATATATACACAAAACAAATGAATAAATGTAAAAAATAAAATAAGTAAACAATTTATAAGCTAAATTTAGTTAGTTGATGAAAACCAATAAAATTATCCCAAAACTCAGGGAAGTAATTAGGAAATTCTAAATAAGGCCTGCATCTTGGCTACAACAGCATAAAAATGTTTATTTCTGATTTTAGAATTGTTATATACTGAAGAGAATTCCCTTGTTTTTAGAAAATGCAGGAGGAGGTATTCAGAGAAAAATAAAATTATGTTTGAAACTTACTTTGTGTTGTTTTGAGACAGGCTCTCAGATGGCGATGGCTGGCTTTGAAGTTGCTATGTAGCTGAGGATGACCTTGAACTCCTGAACCTCCTGCTTCCACATCCCTGTTGCTGTGATTACAGGTGTAGACTACCAGGCCTAGCTTTCTGTAACTTATTCTGAACAATTTGATATTCTAAATATGGCATTACATTAACCTGGGGGCTGAGCTTACAAGAATTTTCCATACTGTTTGTCCTAGGGTTTTGTTTTGTTTTTTAAACTTTGAAGTTACTTTAAAAGGAAAAAGAGAGTTGATGAGCTCAATGGTCAGAAGCACACACTGCTTTCTTTTCTAGAGGACCCAATTTCAGATTCCAACGCCCTGGTCAGGGAGTGCACAGCAGTCTTTAACTCCAGCTCCAAGGGATCTAAAACCCTCTTCTGGTTCCTGTGGGCACTGTACTCAAGTGAACAAGCCTCACTCCCTACCACCCCACTACCCCATTATACAGGAATTGTATTTGTTTATGCATACACACAAATTTATTTATGTAAATATGCATATACATTAATAAAAATAAATCTTTAACATTAAAGAATAATTGAAAATAATGAATGTAAGATAACATTTTATTACCTTAAACTCTGATGAGGCTCTTTTGTTAAGACTGAGAAGGAGTCAGAAGGAAGCCATATTCTTCTTCAGGAGAATACATTCAACTCAATACGCTAAGATGCAGCTAAGTTAGGGAGGTAAACCCAAATACTTCGTTTTCCCCAATATGGCTTACACTTGCTATCGAAGCATGGAGGTCAGGGAGCACATTCACGAAAGGAGACTGAAAACCAAAGGCGCATACCACAGAGCCACAGATACTCTCCAGGGAACCAGCTCAACTAACCGCTGGCAAATGACCCATTCACAGAGTGCACCATGCCATTCTTTGCCTAACTAAAAGAAAGATTTTCAACTGTGCTATCTCCCCAAATAGGGGTTTTACTCAGGACTCTCAGGATAGCAGTAGAGACACAGCTGTGGTCCTAGAGAGGCTGTGGGAAGCTTGTTCACTTGGTTCTAGACCTCTTGGAATCCAAGGAAGTGTGACCAGACATCTACAAAGCATCTCCTACCGTTCTATGACATAAAAGTTGTCTCCATCATCTCCTTGTTCAATGACATGCTCTTCAGGTTTGACTGTCTTTTCAAACATGGCATCCAGAACTTGAGAAAGCTGCTCCTAAGGTACACAAAGGGAACACACGGCTTTACATTTGCTGAGAAAACACGAAGGTCATCCTGGTATGGTGGCACACACCCTTAATCCTAGGAAAAACACACAAAGGTTATATTTATCCCAATTTGGATGACTATATAAGGCTCCATACGAGATCACAGACAAAATTTCAGCAGAAACCTAAGAACTATCGGAAATGAGCTTTTGCACTATTTCACTTTGGACCTCAGCAGAAGACAGCACAATTGTGAAACCCTTTTCTGTTTTTTGACAGGGTTTTATCCAGGTGGGTCTGGAACTATTTTTTTTTTTTTTTTTTGCGGGGGGAAAGGGGTATTTCAAGACAGGGTTTCTCTGTGTAGCCTTGGCTATCCTGAAACTTACTCTGTAGACGAGGCTGGCCTTGAACTCAGAGTTTTCCCTATCTCTGCCTTCTGAGCGCTTGGACTAAAAGGCATACACCACCATAAGCAGTGGTAGAACTTTTGATTGTCCTGTCAGCTTCTTGAGTCTGGCTTGCCAATTTGTTTGTTGGTTGGTTGGTTGGTTGGTTGGTTTTTCAACAGGGTTTCTCTGTGTAACAGAGCCCTGGCTGTTCAGGACTAACTTTGTAGACCAGGCTTGGCCTCGAACTCACAGAGATCACTTACCTCTACCTCCCACATGCTGGGATTAAAGGTATGCACCACCTGGCTCTCGCTTGCCAATTCTTTTAAGGTAGTATTGTCTTTAAAAAGCTTTCTAACTTATTTGACAGAGAATCAATATCCAAAATGCATAAAGAACTCAAAACAAACAAACAAGCATCAGGGCTGAAGGTGAAGTTCATTCACAGATCACTTGCCTGGCATGTGGAAAAGCCTAGCATGTGTTCAATTCCCATCATGTCAGAAAAGAAAGATCAAACAAAACTTCCTAGAAGCTCAAAATCATGTTAAAAAATGAAGAAAGGTTAGTCCAATTAAAATAACACTCAAAGATCTGAAGAAAGATTAAAAGAAGTACAATGCTAGACAAGGTATTGCACACCTTTAATTCCAGCATTCGGGAGGCAGAGGTCTCTGTGAGTTTGAGGCCGGCCTGGTTTACCCAGAGAGTCCTAGAATTCAACATAGAGAAACCTTCTCTCATAAAAAACATACAGTGGGCTGGGGACATGGCTCAGCAGTTAAGAGTGGCTAGCATTCAAGAAGCCCTGGGCTTGATTCCCATTGCTGTAATAAATAAACATTTTAATTCCAGCACTGGGGAGATAGAAGGATCAGAAGTTCAAGGTTATCCTAGGCAGATTTCAAGGTGAAACTAAGATTTAGGATCTACTATAAAAAAGAACATGGGAGTCTCAATATCAACATTCTTAGTCATCATGGAAATGCAAACCAAAACTATATTGAGATTTCATGCCATCCTAATTAGAATGGGTATTATAAAAAAAATTAACAAATTCTGATGAGGAAGTGAATAAAAGGAACCTTTGTATACTGGAGGTAGAAATGTAAATTAGTAGGGCTGATATGGAAAACAGTATGTAAGCTCCTCAAAAGACTAAGAATAGAGCTGCATATGATCCTGCTATATCAATGTTGGGCATTCATCAAAAGGAAATGAAGTCAAAGACAAAAAATACATATTTTTATGTTACTATTCATAAGAGCCAAAATATGAAATCAGCCTATATGACCACCAACACGTGAGAGAGTGAAGAAAATCTACATAGGGAGGCAAATAAAGAAAAATGAGATCATGTTTGTATGGATGAAACTGCAGTGAAACAGACACAGAAGAAGTAGTACATGTTTTTTCTTAGGTGTAAAAATGAACAACAAAAAAAGATAACTGGAAAATGAAGGACTATGAACTATAAGAAAAGAAAAAAGAAAAATAGGAGAAAAGTTGAAAGAGACATTTCCACAGAAATGTCATGTAAGGGTAGGAAATTTTAACTTGGCCCTAAACACCCTTCTTTGTTCCTGGACTGAGAAGCACAAACAGTCCCTAACCGTCCCCTAGTCACCACACCTGGGCACAGCCAATCACTGACTGCCCCTGTTAGAAAAATCCCTTACCCCTAGACCCCCTCCTGTTTTGCGGTTTTTGCCTTTATAAACTCTGTGATTCTGCTGCTCAGGGCTCTGTACCACCCCCTTGCGTGGGAGCTGTGTGCAGAGCCCCGCATGCCAGCTACTAGTAAACACCTCTTGCTGTTTGCAACAAGCCTTGTCTTTGTAGATTATTGGGGTCTGGTGTCTATCCCGAGGAATGGAAGGTCTCCCCACCTCGGGAGTCCAACAATCACAGTGAAACACATTCATTTTCATAATTAACATCTGATAATAATCATTATTTAAAAAAATAAAAAAGCTTTCCTACAACTTAGACAAAAATTGGCTATCTAAATCATGGTTCCAATCTCTGTAGTTGTGCCTACAAGACTGTCATCTACTTGGATGGCTCAGTGTCCTGTATATAGCACTGTGTGATATCACTCTCCTAAAGGTGTGGGCATTAACAGGCTTATTAAATCTGAAGAGCAGAGACGTCTGTTGTAGGTAAGGGTTGTACACTTACCTCTGCTTAGGCCAGCATAGTACTAACTTAAAAAATGGTTAATTTCTCATCAATTTATATGACTAAAAGACGCAAATATTTTACCACATAACGTTATTTAATAAGTGGTATCTAATGAACAAGTAATACAGCTTCATTTACACATAATATACATAATTACATACTTACCAATATTACATGTCATAACCAGAAAGCACCTATATGAATAAATATAATACAAAGGAAACAATACTGATCAAACACTGGTCTAAGCCTTGAGTTGGACTCCTTCTGTTAGACAAGATTAATGAGTGGCAGGAAACACAAAAAAATATCAACTTTACACTGAGGTTAAAACAGGGAGAGCAGAAGTTCAAGGTCATCCTTGGCTACTTAGTGAGTTCAAGGGCAGCCTGGGCTACAAGACACCATATCTCAAAAAAAGAAAAAAAAAACCTACACAAAGTTGGGCACAGTGGCAAATGCCAGTAATCCCAGCATTCAGGGAGGCAAAGGAAGGTGGATCTCTGTGAGTTTGAGGCCAGCCTGGTCTACAAATTGAATCCAGAGAAACCCTGTCTTGCAAAACCGAAAGAAAGAAAGAAAAGAAAGAAAGAAAGAAAGAAAGAAAGAAAGAAAGAAAGAAAGAAAGAAAGAAAGAAAGAAAGAAAGAAAGAAAGAAAGGAAGGAAGGAAGGAAGGAAGGAAGGAAAGAAAGAAGTATTCAACACTTAAAGAACAGCACATAAGGCTGACCTCTGACTTCTACACGACGCCCTCCTACAACATGGACCTACGCATACACAGAACAGCTTAGGTCATAGAATGCATATCTTGAATATGTGAGGTCCTAAATTCAATTCTCAGGACCAGAACAGTGAGGAGGGAGAATACTAACTTTAACTTAGAGAGGGGAATGATGTTATTTCTGTGAAATTCCATGTAATTTCTGTCACAGTGACTATGCTTCCTAAAATAAAATGCCAAAAGGCATCTTTAATTCCAAAGTCCCATGGGTGTTGAATACCGTACAAACTAACAGATACTGAAAAAGAATGCTTGCTACTGTGTGCCATCCACTCTCCTGTAAAACGGGGACCAACATTCCCTGAAAATTTCCAGCTAAATGCTGCCCCCTCCCCCAAAAGAAAAAACTCTAAAAGGAGAGAAAAAAAATACTGGTACTACATTCTAATTTTCATGTATAATCCAGACTAAACAACATCTCAGGCCTGGTCTGAGCAGTTTCTCTTGTAACCAGCTTTCTCCAAAAACTGTCATGAGGTGTCAGGGAAAGGGGATCATTCTATGCTGGAGGAAACAAAAATGACCTAATCACAACCAAATACAACATGTGCCTCAACTGAGAAACAGAACAAAAAGCTGGGAATATAGTTCAGTTGTAGAGCACTTGCCTAGCATGCTCTAGGCTAAGAGGTCAACCCCAGTACTGCCACAAGAGAAACAGCAGTAATCGGTAGGCTGGGTATGGTGGCATATGCCTATAATCCCACACTTGAAGTCAAAGGGAACTTGAAGCCAGTTTATGTTACATGATACTGAAATCCCTACAAGAAAAAATTAAAAATGCATAATTAATAAGTTATTTTCATTCTTGAAAAATATATCCAAAATAATCTTATGATTATTTTGTCTTACACATGGATAAAAACTCAGAACATAAAAAGTTCTTTTTCCCCCCTCTGTCACAAACTTACATGTGAGGAGAATAGTAGTGATGGAAATGTTAGCTAGGCGGTACGGTTAAAGGCATGTTGGGGCTGAGGGTGGGCTCAGCCGGTAAGAGAGCTTGTGTGTGTAAATACGGGGACTTGAGCTCAAACCCCACATAAAAGCTGGGTAAAGACTGCGACTCCAGCAAAAATAAGAGAGAAAAGTAAACACAGGAGAGTTTCTGGGTCTGTAGTTTCAGGCTCATAAGAGACCCTGTCTTAAGGTCATGAGAATGACCGAACAAGACAGCCAGATTACTCCTCTGGCTTCTACAAGACATGGGGACATACACCTAGATACACACATGCACACACTGCATATATACAGCACACACATTGTTTGAAAGATGTTCATGGTGCTATTCTTTTGACTTTACTGTAAATTATAAATTAAAATATTTGACTATACATTTGTACTTGAATGTGTATGCATACACATGGAGGCCAGAGTGTCTTTCCTGGATTGTTCCCTACTTTACCTTTGGGTCAGGGCTCTCGCTGAGCCAAGAGCTCACAGACTGGCCGGACTGGGAGGCCAGTGAGCTCCGAGGATCTGCAGGTTTCCATCCCCACTGTGCCCCAGTTATAAAGGTATGGGGACCATGTTGGGTGCTGGGGACCCAAACTCATGTCCTCATATTTGTATAGCTAAGTCATGCTCCCAACATTAAACATAAAAAAACAAGCATTTCACCAAGTACAGTGAACATGCCTTTAATCCCAGCAACCAGGACGCAGAGGCCAGACTATCTCTGAGTTCAAGGCTAGTTTACGTAGGGTGCTCCAGGCCAGCCAATGCTGAAGGAAAAAAAAATGGGAGGGAGTACTTAGGAAACAAATCTGACAAGTAATCTAAAAGAGTAACTAAAATTCAGAACACTAGCAACTGAAGATGTTAGAAAGGGTGTGTAGAATACATTGTTAGCAGAATTAGAAAATGGTAAACCACTTGAAAAGATGTGGCAGGCTGACTTCATTGCCTTTTTCCCAGAGACATTTAATGATAGCTGAGAGAAGAGCACCCAGCAGCCTGGCAGCCCACAGCCCACCTATGTGAAGAGCTATGTGTGCATGTCAAAGCCGGGTATCACCAAATGGTGAGCTGCCAATAAATAAGGAATGTTCTTCCATGGCTAGAAAGGGCGACCACCACAGTCAACTGGTCCCAAAAATGCATGAAAATTTAACTACATCTATTTACTTATGAGGGCTTGGGGTGAATATGTCACAGTGTATATGTGGAGCTCAGAGGAAACTTGTGGAAGTCAGTTCTCTACTTGACAGCAACTGCTTATACCCACTGAGCCATCCTGTCAGCCCCAAGCAGACTGTTTCAAGTATAAAATCTAATTTTAATATAAAATCAAATGCACACCTACTATATAATATACTCAGCAATCTTTAAGATTTTACTTTCTTGTATTTAATACGTGGATATGTATGTGCATGTGGGTCAAGGGAATCAGACTCAGGTTGTCAGCTACAGCAGTAAGCATCTTTCTTTAATCATCTTAGCAGCTAACCCACAACTCAGCAATTAAAAACAACATTTTAGATTTAATTTTACTTTAAGTGTATAGATGGTCTTGTCTGTATGTGTATCTATGCATCATGTGCCTTCATGGGCCAGAAGAGCATGTCAGATACTAGGAACTGAAGTTAGACAGTTGTGAGCCACCATGTGGGTACTGGCATTGAACCTGGGTCCTCTGGAAGAGAAGTGAGTGCTTTTAAACCACTGAGCCATCTCTCCAGCCCCACAACTCAACAATTTTGCCCTTAGTGATTTTACTAAATAAAAATTAAAAAAAAAGACAACAAAGACCTTACTTAGATACACATGTAGACAAAATCACCTATACACTTAAAATAAAATTAAATCTAAAATGTTCTTTTCAATTGTTGAGTGCTGGGTAATATATATACATGAATGCAACCCAAAAGTGTGAATGGAAAGAACCTCATATTAAGAACACATGCCGTGGGACTAAAGAGACAGCTCAGCAGTTAAGAGCATTGGCTGCTCTTCCAGAGGACCTGGGTTCAATCCTCAGCACCCACATGGTAGCTCACAACTGTCTGTAACTTCAAGATCTGACACCCTCACAGACATACACACAGGCAAAATACAAATGCACATAAAATAAAAACATGGTGGCTCATAATCATCTACAGATGAGATCTGGTGCTCTCTTCTAGAGTACAGGCATACATGCAGCCAAAACATTGTATACATACTAAATAAATAAATCTTAAAAAAAAATACATGCTGTGCCAGGCGTGGTGGCACATTCCTTTAACCCAGCACTCCAGAGGCAGAGGCAGGCAAGTCTACATAGTAAGTTACAGGACATTCAGGGCTTTGTAGAGAGACCCTGTCTCAAAAACAAACAAACAAACAAACAAATAAACAAAAAGGGCTGGGTGTGGTGGCACACGCCTTTGATTCCAGCACTTGGGAGGCAAAGGCAGGCAGATTGCTGTGAGTCTGAGGCCAGCCTGGTCTACAAAGTGAGGCCAGGACATCCAAGGCTACACAGAGAAAACCTGTCTCAAAAAAAAATATTATCAAATCATGCTGTGTAACTCTATTTATATGAAATTCTAAAATAAATGAAATTGACCAATTATGAAATAAATGGAAGGCAATTGCCTCCAAAATGGGGAGGAACAGCATTAATCAGAGAAAGGCATCTTGAGGTTGAAGACAATTAGATTATCTGATTAGATAATTATATAGTATCTGAATAGAGTAAAAATCACCTGAATGTATAGTAAAGATTAGTGCATTTTACCCTCAGGTCTAACAGTGCAGGCCTGTGATATCAGCTTCTAAGGTAGGACTATCCCCAAGAACTACCTGGGCCAGCCCTCAAGCTCATTTCGAGATCTTGTCTCAAAATGAAAAACAAGAAGGTCGAGGCTGAGCTTGGGTAGTCTCTGAGTTCAAGCCTATCCTGCTCTACAAACTGAACGTCAGGCCAGCCAAGAGACCTGGAGCACTTCGGAGCATATGTGAGGTCCTAGATTCAACTCCTAGTATTGTGCGAGGAAAAAAAAAAAGACTAGAACCATAAATTGAACTCTAGTTATTAATATTCACAGCAGAGAATTCAAGTCAAGGTGTTATCTGCCGCTATCAGATTGTGGAGCTAACGCTATAACACATGTGATTACTGTTTGGTTCTTTAGGAAGGTACATGTTGACCCCTTTGACAAAGGATGGGTATATGTAAGTGGTAGATCAAGAACAGCTAAATATAATTGTTAAAAGGTTGAATATGGAAAATGAATATAAAAATGTAAGAAAATAAGGCTGAGGAGATGGCTCATGGATGTACTACTTGGCTGCAAGCATAGAGACCTGGATCACCAGCACCATACAGAAATATGAGGTGAGTGTGGCAGCTCACTTACAATACCAGTGCCCATGAGGCAGGATTAGGGGACCCCTGGGGCAAGCTGGATAGCTAGAGCAGGCAAACTGAGCTCTGAGCTCAATGAAAGATGGCACCTCAATGCACGGAGTGGAGGTAATACCCAGCCTCTGCTCCAGATCCAAACACATGCAAACATGCATGCCACGCACACATAACATGCTCAAAACACAACCCTTCATGGAAGAAAACTATAATATAAAATGGCCGATTCCTTCTTTTCCTCTCTTCTCCCTCCCTAATTCCTTTCTTTCTTTCATCCTTCCAATAAGGTCTTGATGTGCAGCCCAGATCAGCTTCAGCCTTGAGATCCTCCCATTTCAGCCTCCTAGTGTTCCACCACGCTCAGATCAGTTGTTTTTCAGTAAGAAAATGGTAAACGTGTTTCCAATACTGGGAAATAACTTTCCTAAAACTCTGACAGTACAAAACTGACAAATGGTTTTATTAACAATAAGAAAAAAGAAAACCCCCTCACCATTTATATGGCTGGGTCTTTTGTTTTTTCTTTCTTTCTTTCTTCCTTCCTTTCTTTTTTTTCTTTGTATTTTGAGACAGGGTTTCTCTGTGTAGCCTTGGCTATCCTGGACTTGCTTTGTAGACCAGGCTGACCTCGAACTCACAGAGACCCATTCACCCTCCTCTGCCTCCAAAGTGCTAGAGTTACAGCTGCGTACCAGATTATGGCTGGGTCTCTCAGGGAAAAGAGCTGTCGCAAGTCTTGTACTCCAGCTAAGCAGGTCACTCCTTCAGCTCACTGTCCTTGTTGTATTCAATCTCAGACTAAGAAGCTCTAAGTAAAGTTTTGGGTAGTCCTATAAGCTGCTAACAGACAGGTCGACAAACACCAAAAACGGTTGACTCCCTTTATTCAGGAGCAAAAAGCAGTCAGACTCCCAGAAGAGCTGTAGAGATGCTCAGTTTTCCCTAAGAGCTCAGTAGTAAGGAAATTCTAACCACAATTTTCCTACTTCTGCATAGTCTGGAATCCCAGAAATGGGTCTAGTGCCGCAGTCATTCCTGTTGTTTCAGTGCATGGCCTTCAAAGCAGAGGAGAATAGCTACAGACAGGATGTTGAAAACTGGCGCTGTGGAGCTGGCTTGTGGGTAAAGCACTTATCACAGAAGCATGAGGACCCAGAGTTTGAACCCCAGCACCTGCATCAAAGCCAGGCACAGCAAGGGTGGGCAGAGACAGGTTGATTCCCAGAGCTGTATGGAAGCCAGTCTGGCTAACTGATACAACCAGTGAGTTCCATGAGAAACCTTGTCTCAACAAATAAAGCAGAGGGCCAGTGATGTGGCTCAGAAAGTAAGGACATTTGCTGACAATTCTGATGACTTGAATTCCACACAGCAGCAGGAAAGAACTGATTTATGTAAATTGTCCTTTGACCTCCACATGTGTACCATGGTATACCCCCACACACAAACACATAGTTGAAAGGGACACTTGGCCACATATCCTATGTGAAACCCTACAGGTACACAAATCTTGAAACCATTCCAAGAGGAGTCCCATATGTGAAGTGTAAGACACAATCACTACTTTGAGTGGATTAGTTGCTATGGTGATGAGAACCACATAGCAGCATCTCTATGAAAACCAATCCCTTTGCCAAATAAATGTAGACCCTCTAAACTAAGGCAGGATCATGTTACCTTGGCATTTCTTAGCAGTATAACTAAACTACATGGTTTCTAAATTATTGATAAGTTTCTAAATTATTGGTATTACTGAAGGCATTTAAAAACCATGTCTTCAGTAGGTGTTGTAGCGTATGACTTTAATCCCAGCACTCAGGAGGCAGGAGCAGGTGGGTCTCTCTGAGTTTGCGGCCAGCCTGTTGACACAGGGAATTCCAGTGCCGGCCAAGCTACATAGTTATAACCTGGCTTAAAACAAAACAATAAAACCGTATCACTGTTAGAGTAATCAACAGAATAAAGGCAATTTTTTATAAATATATCTGAAAATGTGTGCTTAAATTGCAGCTGACATACTAAAAATTGATTAAGTGCCAAATAGGAAAAGAGTTAAAATATCATAAAATATTTTTGAAAACAATATTACCTGATCAAGGTTTTTGAAAAGAAGAATATCTTTGCAAGCTTCCTGAAGTCTGCATCTCTGCTCATCAGTTTTGGGATGAACCACCTGTCAATTGAAATAAAGCCAAGACATTATTTTATCCCATTTGAAAATCACTCATTTAAAAATGAATGTATTTTTCCCTTAAAAAGTGAGAAAGAAAAACCCAAAGAATATATACATTCACCCCCACACTTTACATATATCACATATATTTACAACTCTAATCTAAAAAAGCAGCATGCAGTACGCTGCTCTGGAGAAGCAATGGATGTACAGGACACACAGGTGTGAGAAGCACAAATCTAGAGCAACCTGCTGTCTGTGTGGCTGGCGATCACCAACTGTCCCGGGAGCCTCAGATTCTCATCATCTACCAAGTTCTAGGCACTCTCCTAGCTCTGGAGAAAACAGTGAGCACATAGATAAAACTGTATGCCTTTATGCCCTAAGAACACATAAAATGTGATGAAGACTGACAAGATTAAGGACAGTAAGCAGGCAAGGGAGGTAAGTATGAGAGTATGTTTACATCTGGCTCTGTGAGGTCCCACTGAGGAAGCGACAGCTGGGCAGAAGCAACAACCTGAGAGAGTAGGTGCTGAGGCCCTGGGAAGGGTGAGGCACTGTATGGAGAATGAAGAGCAGGTCTGACAGTCATGAAGAAAGATGAGACTGATGCAGAGAGGGAAAGGTCAGATTGGGCCGGTGGGGGAGGGATGTCCACATTCATAGAGGACACTATACATAGGTCATAGAATGAATGGAACTTTCTGTAACAACTTTGGAGTAGTGTGAGGTGATCAGTTCAGGAAGAGATCTAGTATCTGAAGGATCACAGCGGCTCTTCAGCTAGGGTTAGGGTTACAGTTAGGCCTAGAAGAAGGTAAGGGCACAGTAGGAGCTGGGAAGCTCACACTACTGTAGTCCCATGTGGAGGTGGCTTGATCCAGGGTGGGAACCGCAGAGGTCTGAAGAAGTGGGAAAGTTTGGATATATTTTGAACATGGTGACCACTAAATTTACTGAAAAACTAGACGAAGTGATTAAAAAAAACAAAACAAAACAAGAAGAGTTAAGGATGACTCCAACTGAACAGTGATGCTGCTATGATCTATGATGGGAAAATGTACGGGTAGAAAATTATTATTATTTTTTTTCCCCAAGACAGGGTTTCTCTGTGTAGTCTTGGCTGTCCTGGATTCACTTTGTAGACCAGGCTGGGCCTCAGACTCATAGAGATGCATTTGCCTCTGGCCCTCTGGGGTGCTGGGATTACAGGTGTGCACCACCATGCCTATTGAAATCATTTTTATTTTTAATCATGTTTATGTGTGTCAATATGTGGGTAAGTGCATTTGAGTGCAAAGGCCAGAGATGCCCAATCCCTCAGCAAGAAGTATAAAGTGGTCAAGACCACTTGTGGGTGCTGGGAATTGAATGTGGGTTCTCTGCAAGAGCAGCAGGTACTCTTAACCACTGAGCCATCTCTCCAGCCTAGAAAGAATACTTGAAAAATGGTGATG
The DNA here is from genome assembly GCA_028658305.1 of Pachyuromys duprasi. Taxonomy (NCBI): domain Eukaryota; kingdom Metazoa; phylum Chordata; class Mammalia; order Rodentia; family Muridae; genus Pachyuromys; species Pachyuromys duprasi. Next base: position 12,734,774 of record CM053749.1, on the reverse strand, counting down.
GTAATTAACAACAGCTATATAAGCTACAGTTAACAAACTGAAAACAAGCCAGAGAAGTGCATGCCTATGATCCCAGAGCTCTAGGAGGTAGAGGCAGGCAGATCCCTGTGAGTTTGAGGCCAGCCTGGTCTACGAAGTGAGTCAGAACAGCCTAGGCTACACAGATAAACCCTGTATTGAAAAACAAAACAAAAATCAATAATATTATTAACAGTAACAGTAGTATTTACAAACTAGCTGCCATAAGGATTAAAAAATATATCGTCTCCAAAACAGTACCTTAAATTCATTTAGTAGGTGCTTTAAAACTACTACTATAAGCTAGGCATGGTGGCACACGCCTGTAATCCCCGCACTTAAGGAGTTAGAGGCAGGCAGATCGCTGTTCGAGGCCAGCCAGGTATAAAGTGAGTCCAGAACAGCCAAGACCACACAGGGGAACCCTGTCTCATAAAAACAAAATAAAACTAAATAAAAACCCTAGTATTGTTATAAATAAAAATGTTTGCTGAACTAAAAAGAAATATTACAACCTAATATTGATGTTATAGTTGAGAGACCTATTTTTAAACATGGTTTTTACCAGAAACAAATGTTAAATTTGCAATATGAAGGACGCGCTCAGCAGGTAAAGGTGCTTGCTGAGGTAGCCTGGCACTCTGAGCCCAATCTCCAGAACCCACATAAAAGTGGAAAAAGGAAACCAATTCCATACATTTGCAATAGGAAATTAGGGATTGTAGGTGACAATCCTTCATTAAGAGTCATTAAGTTTTCCATTTTTCACTATTATAACAATGTAATGACCTCCATTTGTGCACCTTTAGGAAGAATTCTCCCTAGTAACTGCTGAGTCTGACTATGTCCTCTAATTAGGTCTAAGGCTTCTGCAAAGCTTCTCAACCAGGGCACTCCATAGATACTTTAAATTTTTATTTTTATTAGTCACAAAACATTAAGTTCTCTTTAGTATTTTTCACACAAAATTTATTTTTATTCTTTCTCTTCCTTCCTGTTTTCCAGTTCCCCTTTCCACCCCCACCTTGGCCTTTGTGCCTCTTTTCATTCTCACACAGCAGATGTCCTTTGGCCCTACTCAACTTTCCTCGGCTCCTCTTGCTGCTCTCTGTGGCTGTCTGTTTATAGCCACTCTCACACAAGCATACAAACATAAATTAGGGTCTGCATATGAGAAAGAGCTTGTGATCTCTCAGAGATTTTAATTCATACTTACTTTCACTATCAGTGATTTATCTGAGGTATGTAGTAGAAGAGAATCAATAGGAAACACAATTCTACATATCATTTTAGCATTAGTTCTTACCTTTGGATCATTATCTTCCTCTTCTTCATCAGGGTTAAAGGTTTCTGCACAAACTAAAATTGGAGAGGAAAGAATGGAAGTTAAAACATGTATAATCTTAGAAAAAAAGGAAAGCATGGGAGTCGTGTGTCTGCACATGTTCGTATGTGTGCGAGGGTACCTTTTCATTCACTCTAACCCTTAGTTATCTATTTAATATGTAGTATATATGAGACAGGGTCTCACCATGGATCTCACTCTGTAGACCATGCTGGTGTCAAAGAGCCACCTGCTCCACTCCCCCAGGCTGCCCCCTTATTTTCTGAGACAGTCTCTAACAGAACCTGGCGCTCACAGCTTCAGCTGGGCTGACTGGCCAGTGAGCTGCATGAGTCCGTTTGTCTTCCACCTCCCTGGCACTGAGATTCCGGATGTGTGCTGGCACACTTGAGCTTTTATGTGAGTGCTCGGGATCCAACTCAGTTTCTCAAACTTTCTTTACAAGCATGTTCCAGGAGGCCATCTCCCTATCTTCTTCCTCTTTTTATAAGGACAAACGTCCTATTTTCTTATAACCTTATTACCCCTTTAAAGGCTGCACTTTCAATTATAATCATATTGGTATGACTTCAACATATAATTTGGTGGGAGGCGTAATCCAGTTTATCACTGGATTTATAAATTACATTAAGCAAGAGTTAGTGACATTTTCAGTTTAAGGTAACTAGAGAAGAAAAAATATAGCATACTATTTTAGTACATTGTAAGCACACAAGCCTTACATGGCAGTGATATTAATAAAGAGATTATCACTTAGAAATAAAAGACTGACCCAGGACCAGATTCCCAATGAACTAGCATGTCAGTGTGTGTGTATGTATGTGTATATATATATATATATATATATATATATATATATATATATATATATATATATATATTGAAGTCTGTTTTCTTTTCCTTTTATTTTTGATGAACAAAATCTTGAAATTGATACATTTCAAAGACAGTTAAAACTAATCTGAGATTGTATCAGGAAAGCAGCACTTAGGTAGTATATGCTTGCATTCTAGAACCTGAAAGGTTGAGGGCAGAAAGATTGCCACGTGTTCAAGACAAGCCCAGGCTGTGTAGCAAGGTCCTGTCTCAAAAACAAAACAAAAGAAAGCAGTGCTTTAAAAATTTGTGAGTCCAAACAAGATGGTGGTGGCACATGTCTTTAACCCCAGCAGAGGCAGAGGCAGAGACAGTGCACCTCTGAGTTTGAGGCCAGCCTGGTCTACAGAGTGAGTTATAGAACAGCTAGGGCTATGCACAGAGACCCTGTCTCAAAAACCACAAATGAACAAACAAAAACAAAAATTCATGAATCCTTCCTTGGATACACAGTAAGTCCCTGTCTCAAATAAACAAAACAACAACAACAAAAAATACCACCACCAACAACAAAAACTTAGTTAAAAAAATAATATGGGGCTGGGATCAGAGATTAAATTCATAGATAAATGAAAAAAAATAATTTGGGTTTCTGGAGAAATGTCTCAGTGGTTAAAAATACTGGCTGCTCTTCTAGAGGAACCAGGTTCAAGTCTCAGCACCTGCATGGCACCTCACTCACATTGGTCTGTAACTCCAGTTCCAGACCCTCTTCTGGCCATCTTGGGCACCAGGCATGCATATGGTTTACAGACACATGTGGACAAAACACCCGTAACACATAAAATAAAAATAAAAAGAAATATTTTTAAAATAATAATTTGGGACTTTTATTTCGACAGTTCACTCCTCTGCTTTGCAGGAATCTTTCCCTTTGCATGCCTTGTTGTGTGTGGTTCTTCACCTTATATAAAAGTATTTTTTAATCTGTTGGATAAAATACACAATACATAAAATAAACAAACAAAAAAATGTTATCAAGCTAGTCCCATAAAGAAAGCAAAAGGGCTGGAGAGATGGCTCAGAGGTTAAGAGCACTGTCTGCTCTTCCAGAGGTCCTGAGTTCAAGTCCCAGCAACCACATGGTGGCTCACCACCATCTAAAATGAGATCTGGCGCCCTCTTCTGATGTTAAGGCATACATGCAGATATTGTATGCATAATAAATAAATTTAAAAAGCCAGGTACAGTGGCGCACACCTGTAATCCCAGTGCTCCAGTGGCAGGCGGATCTCTGTGAGTTCAAAGCCAGCCTGGTCTACAAAGTGAGTCCAGAATAGCCAAGGCTACACAGAGACATCCTGTTTCAAAAATCAAAAGCAACAAACAAATAAACAAAACCTGGGGATTTAGCTCAGATGACAGAATACAAAGTTCCATCCCCAACGCTGAATACATGGTGGCACATGCCTATCATCCAAGCACTGTGGTAGGGTGGCCAGAAGCTCAAGGTCATCCTTGGACACAAAGGGTAGTCAGGGGCAGCCTAGGGTACGTAAGAGCCTAACTCAAAAAGGGGAGGGAAGGGAATACATATACAATAGATTTTCTGTATTCTGAAAGCATTAATTTTTGTGAACAACTACAGAAACATCAAATAAAATGAGCTAAAGTTCTGTTTGTAACTAAATTGCTTATTCTTAAAATAGTAGTTCAAATGAGGCATATCTGGGATACCTTTTCCTGACAGCCTTATCTGTACCCTGCCTCTAAAAAGAGAAAAAGCCAAGACAACGTTCAGTCTCTCACCAGAAAATATTACTTTCCATGTTATAACTAAAGACATAATTCAAGTAACTCAAAAACTTATGAGAAAATTTAATCCAAGCATAATCTAGGATGCTAAAAATAGTAACATGGTACACCTAAAGAAACTAAGCAAGAAGGAAAACCCTGGGTAAAATGATCAATCCTTACTCAGAAAGGTAAATGGGACAGACATTGGAAGAGGGAGGAAACAGGGAACAGGACAGGAGCCTAGCATTAGAGGGCCTCTGAAAGACTCTACCCAGCAGGGTATCAAAGCAGATACTGAGACTCATAACCAAATTTTGGGCAGAGTTCAGGGAAACTTATGAAAGAAGGGGGACATAGAAAGACCTCGGGGGGGCAGAAGCTCTACAAGGGGAGCAATAGAACCAAGAAATCTGGGCCCAGGGGTCTTTTCTGAGACTTGATACTCCAACCAAGGACCACACATGGAGATAACCTAGAACTCCTGCACATATGCTGCCCATAGCAGTCCAAGTGGGTTCCATAGTGAAGGGAACAGGGTCTGTCTCTGACATGAACTCAGTGGCTGGCTCTTTGATCACCTCCCCCTGAGAGAGGAGCAGCCTTACCAGGCCACAGAGGAAGATAGTGCAGCTAGTCCTGATGAGACCTGATAGGCTAGGGTCAGATGGAAGGGGAGGAGGACCTCCCCTATCAGTGGACTTGGGGAGGGGCATGGGAGGAGATGAGGGAGGGAGGGTGACATTGGGAGGGATTAGAGAGGGTATTACAGCTGGGACACAAAGTGAATAAACTGTAAATAATATAAAAATATTTAAAATTAAAAAAATAATAACATGAAAAGTCACTTTTGGAAATAATTTTCTATTTGTAAATATAGAAAAAGATGAGATACAAAGAGACCAATTATAACAACATATGTACACATTTACTCAGAATGAAGGAATCACAGGTAGTTTTGTATTTAGCATAATATATACTGTTAGTTTATCTTACCTGATACTCGCCTAGCAAATCTGTTGGGAGCCGGAACTGTTAAAAGAAAAAAATATGGCAACAATTAGTCATCATTATATCATATGCCTCTATTCTTAACCCTGCTTGTTGCAAACACAGAACTAAGTACCCCAAAATCAATGGTGGGTCCACACTTTTCTATATTTGACTACAAATGATTGTTATTCAACATGATCAAACAAAGACAATCTAGAAAATATTTCTATCAGGGGCCACCAGACATGAGCCAAGCTAACTGTCCTCTGAGAGGCCCCACCCAGCAGCAGATTGAAACAGATGTTGAGACCCGCAGCCAAACATTAGGCAGCGATCTGGGAATCTTGTGGAAGAGTTGGTGGAAGGCTAGAGGAACCCAAAGGGAACAAGAACTCCACAAGAAGACCAACAGAGTCACCTAATCTAGGCCCATGAGTGCTCACAGAGACTGAACCACCAACCTAAGTGCATGCATAGACTGGACCTAGGCCTCCTAAACTCCTGATGCTGTTGGACAGCTCGGTCTTCATGTAGATACCTTAGCTACTGTAGTGAGGTGGGAGGGATGAGGGGTGAGGAGGTGGGGGTGGCCCTGCCCCTGACATGAACTCTATTGACTGCTAGTGGAACATTCAGTGGAAGAGGCTAGACAAGGCTGGTCCTGCTATGACATAAAGTGTTGGGGTGGGGGGTGGGGAGCTTTCTCTGAGAAGATGGGGAATGGGGGAAGAGGCTAGGACTGGGAGGAGAGGAAAGAAGGGGGCTGTGATCGAGATGTAAAGTGAATAAATAAATTAAAGAGAAAAATAAAATATTTCCCTAAAAAGAAAAGCTCCTTATAATTTCAATGTGCCAGAGGACTCGAATTTGGTTCCCAAGACCTCTGTCAGGCAAGCTCAGGTCTGCCTGCCCTCTTCCAGCTTCCATGGGCACCTGAATATGTATATAGAGTGTATGTCGCTAAGAAAAACATGGAACTTACACTTGTATATACTCATACAAACACACACACATACACATAACTTAAATTTTCTTTTGAGATTTTATGTTTTATGTGTACAGGTGTTTTGCCTGACTGTATATCTATGCATCATGGCATACCAGTTACCTTTAGATGCCAGAAGAGGACCCTGGAACTGAAGTTGCAGACAATTGTGAGCCACAAGTTGGGCGCTAGGAATTGAACTCATGTCCTTTGGAAGAATAGTCAATGCTCTTAACCACTGAACCATCTCTCCAGCCCTGATTTAAAAGAAAATAAATCTTGGCAAGGGTGCTTGCCACGAAGCTTGATTATCTGAGTTCCATTCCTATAACCCACATGGTGGAAAGAAAGAACTCTTGGAAGTTCTTCTCTGACCTTCACACACATGTACACTTGGCCCTGACAATAAATAAATTTGTAGCTATAAAAATTCATATGGAGCCGGGTATGGTGGCACATGTCTTTAACCCTAGTACTTGAGAGGCATAGGCAGGTAGACCTCTGAGTTGGAGGCCAGCCTGGTCTACAGAGCTAGTTCCAGACAGCCAAGGGCTATTATACAGAGAAACTATCTCAAAACAAACAAACACCAAATAAACAAAACAAAACAAAACAAAACAAAAATGACACTGGAGAGATGACTCAGCAGTTAAGAGTACTGGCTGCTCTTCCAGGATCCAGGTTTGAGTCCCAGCATCCACAAGATGGCTCACAGAAACTTGTAACTCTCTCTTTTGGGCTCTGTGGGTACCAGGTACACTATGGTACACACACATACAATCAGGCAAAATACCCTTACACATAAAAATAAAATGATTAAAATACATGGTAATATATACATGTGAACCCAGTGCTTGAGAAATTGAGGCAGGAGTATTAGAAATTTGAAGCTAGACAGGATTATATACGACAACAAACCAAAAACAAAAACAAAGAAAGCACAGACCTTTAACTAAAGGGCCGGGGCACTTGTCCTGTATCTGTGAAGCCCTGTGTTCAATCCTTAACACAGGAGGAAAGGAAGGGAGGCACAAGAATGGAAAAATACACTAAAAAGACCAAAAACTTCCCCACTTTCTAAAAGGAGAAACTGGGTCTGGAAAAGCTTAGCTGGCAGAATGCCTGCACAGCATGTGTGAAGTTCTAGGTTTGATCACTAACACCTTCTAAACAGGCATGTAGCTCACACTTATAACCCTAGTACTCAGAAAGGTGAGAAGTTCCAGGTTATCCTTAGTTACACACTGCGTTCAGGCCAACAAAAATGAGGGGAGGAGAGAGGAGAGAAATTTAAGAATTAATAGGGGAGGAAAAAAAACTGCAGGTAGATCTGAGAGCCTAACAAAGTTACTTGAAGGATCTTGTCATCCTGCCCCACCGCCATCAATCGGCCCTGCAGCTTTGGTTAATAAACTCAATTCCTGGACACATATGGTACCTCTTCAAGCAGACAACATCTTCTCTGTTCTCAGGAGGCTGACAGGCTCTCTCCTCTACATGCCACCATTATGACTCTCTGTAATGCTAAATGCTAGAACACAGAACCTGATAAAATAAATGCTACAACCTTACCTGGCTTCACAAAAATTACCAAATTAAATACTGTATCTATTGTGGCTTTTCCAGGCCTACCTCTGCTTCATTGCTGAGGATGAGAATGGGAAGAGTGTATGTAGGCTATATCATCACAAAGGAGAACCTGAAGACCTGATGCTGTTTCCCCATGGACACACTTCCCAAACGATCATGAAGCTCTCAGAGGTACCTCGGCCTGACCCAGAAGCTGACGGACTAGACCTTACAAGCCCCAATTAAAAACTTTAGTGCTAGGTCAGGAGTGGTGGCACATATCCTTAGGGAGTTTGCAGAGGCACATAGGTATTTCTGAGTTCAAGGCCAGTGTGGTCTGTATAACAAGTTCCATGCCAGCTGGGGCTACATAGTGAGACTCTATCTTATAACAAACAAAACTTTTAGTGCCATGTACATTTCCTGCATATCAGAAATAACAAGTGCAGGGCTGGAGAGATGACTCAGTGGTTAAGAGCACTGGCTGTTCTTCTAGAGGTCCTGAGTTCAACTCCCAGCAACCACTTGGTGGTTCAAAACCATCTATAATGAGATCTGGTGCCCTCTGCTGGTGTGTGTGAACACAGAGCATTCATATACATAAAATAAATAAATCTTTAAAAAAGAAAAATGAAAGAAATAACAAGTGGCCTTGCACTGTATCGACTTCTTTTCTGCTGCTGCGACAAACACCATTTTAACGGAGAACAGTTCACACGGCTGCAGTTCCCGTCCACTGTTGTAGAAAAGTCAAGGCAAGAACTTGCAGCAGCTATTCACATCCACAGTCAAGACTGGTCAGAGTGAAACCATGCATGAGTGATTCAGCTCACTTTCTTCTTTTTTTTATACAGTCCAAGATCCAAAACCAGGAAATCTTGCAGCCCACTTTTAGGCTGGTTCCTCCTACATCAATTAAAGCACCCAGGATAGTTTGCAGGCCAATATGATCTCATTTAGACTCTTCCCAGGTGATTCTATGTTGTCAAGTTGACAATCAAAACTAACCATCACACTCTCAGCTTTGAGACAACAAAAAAGCTGACATGAGCTAGTGCTAGTGCGGTGCTGGGCTCCAGGAAGTCAGGAGGCCCAGGGCAGCACACTTCTTGTTTTGAAGAGGCTTGTCCACAGGAAATGTGCCAATCTATGAGCTCTGATGCCAAAGACTGCTCAAAAGACTTGGATTCCACCACCTAGAACCTGCTTGAACATTGAAATGCCTCATGTCTTAGCTACATCTTACCCTGGTTTGCTCTGCAGTATCCACTCTGAGTTCATCTCAGTGACATGAAGGCTGTTCACGAAGAAACACCTGGAGACAAGAGACTGTTGTGCAAGCGCCAAGGAGCTTACGGCCAATCCTCATAAAGTTTTCCTCAGTCTGTTCACACCATGCTGCCACTGAATTTTTTTTTTTCTTTTGTTTTTTTGAGACAGGATTTCTCTGTATAACCTTGGCTATCCTAGACTTACTTGTCTTGTAGACAAGGCTGGCCTGGAACTCACAGAGATCCGTCTGCCTCTGCCTCTCTGAGTGCTGGGATTACAGGCGTGTGCTACTGCACCTGGCTCTGCCATGAATTTTTTTTTTTTTTGCAGTAGTTTTATGTTGGGCTGTGATTAACCTGAAAGGCTCTCTCCTAAAATGCCAAATAGAGAGCAAGAAAAATTCCTGAAAGCCCCCAGCTTTCAAGATTTGGCATAAGTCATCTGTTTTCATCTATAAGGGACAGTAAGGACCACCAGGTCAGACTTCATGGTACCTTCTTCCTCTTTTCTGGTGAAAATTATCCATTTCTTTCTTGCTTTCCCTGAAAATGCTTGTATCCTATTTTCCTACTAGAGACAAGTATATTTTCCTCCTCAGTGGGAGAAAATGGTAAGTCAGTGCTTCTACTCCATGTACAGAACTTGTATATTTTAAGAAAAAGACAAACCAATAATATTGGAATATCTCATGTGTCTGTTTGTCATTTTTTTTTCTTCTCCTTGTAATAGACTAACTTGCCATTTACTGAGGATCACCAGTGCTCACATGCAACACTATGGGTATTATTAATAATATACTGAATCCTATTAGCAGCTACCTCTCAGGCAGGCAGAATTATCTTTGTTTCCCAGATGGGGAAACTGAAGCAAATAAGCTAAGTAAGTACAAGGAATTATACTTGAGTTTGGCTTGAGTTCAAAGCCAAAGTTCCTTTCATGCTCTTACTGCTCTACTGTAAGTTTTATTTGCAAAACAAAGCAAACTTAAAATTTCAACAGAAATAAAAATCAGCAGTTTTAGAATGTTCTGGGCTAACTTGGTATACGAAAAGTCTATGTCAATTGTAAATGTTTGTGTAAATCTTCAATTTTAATCACTAAAGTCTTCCTCCTTCATAAGAAGTGAAGAAAAAGTGCTTGAACCACTGCAGAAAAAGTCACAGATAAATCCAGAGCTATCATTACTTAACTTTGTCGTTTTTCACATAGGGTCTCAGGTAAACAAGGCTAACCTCGAGCTCCTGACTGCCCTGCCCTGCCCTGAGCACTGGGAGCACAGCATGCATCATGTGGCCACCTCTCTTTTTCCTATTTTTCTTTTTTTTAAAAGAATTATTTAGTTTATTATGTATGCAATGTTCTGCCTGCATGTAGGTCTGTGCACCACGAGAGAGCACCAGATTTCACTATAGATGGTTGTAAGCCACCATGTGGTCGCTGGGAATTGAACTCAGGTCCTCTGGAAGAGCAGCCAGTGCTTTTAACCTTTCAGCCATCTCTCCAGCCCATTTTTTTAAATTTAATTTTATTTTACATGCATTAGTACGAAGGTGTTGAATCTCTTGGAAGTGGAGTTACAGACAGTTGTGAGCTGCCATGTGGATGCTGGAATTTGAACCCAGATCCTTTGGAAGCGTAGAAAATACTCTTAACCACTGAGCCATCTCTCCAGCCCCTTCTTTCTATTTTTCAAGACAGGGTTTCTGTAGCCTTAGCTGTTCTGTGTTTGATCTGATGTTGGTCTGATGCTGGCCCTCAAGATCTGGTCACACCTGTCCTTGTTGTGAAAACCTGCCTAAGACATTATACCTGATTGGTTAATTAAAGGCCTATACCTGGGCAGGGCAGAATGGGGTAGGTGTGCTAAAATTCCCAGGCTTCTGGAACAGGAGCCAGGCAGATGGGAAAAGAGGAGGAGGAGGATGCCCTCATGGATTAGCGTGGAAGAGGAATCAGGCAGGCTTGGAGGAAGGATTCCAAAAATGGCATGGAAAGGCCCAGATGAAAAACAAAAGCAAGTTTTATAAGATTAGGGATGGAAGATAGCTCAGATGAGGATGGTTAAGGAGAATGGCATTGGATGGGGGCTGGGAGGTGGATGGTGAGGATACTGAGACAGCGTAGGTAGGAACATATGCCTGGCCCAAGGTAAATATGGCAATTATAAAAATCTAACAGGTGTTTATGTCTTATTACTTGTGATATCAGGTTAGATAATATTAGGGCTAATAATAAATATTATATAACCCAACACTTATTTTTTTTATTTACTACAACAGTCCTGGAACTAGCTCTGTAGACTAGGCTGGCATTGACCTCACAAAGATCCACCGGCCTCTGCCTCCCAAGTGCTGGGCTTACAGGCTTGTGCCACCATCACTCAGCTATAAACAGCTATTAATGTTTGTATATTCATGGAATGTGAACTACCAAAGTACATAACATTTTCATATTTAAATTTTTATGAAAACTACTGTGAATTTAACTTTTCACCTGACACTGTGTGAGGACAAGAGATAACTGTACTCTGTAATCAAAGCCTGCACTTAGCACACAGCCTGGAGAGGTGACGGATGGTCAAGAGTGCTTGTTTCTTCTCTGCCAGAGAACCTAAGTTTGATTCCCAGCACCTGGCAGCTCACAAATGTCTCTAACTCCAGTTTCAGATGTTCTGACACCCTCCTCTGGCAGGCAAACACTCATACACATAAAATAAAAATAAATTAAAAAAAGTAAAAATCTACCCAAGGACATTTAAAGAATAGATAAATTATTGTCTGAAGCCCATACAGGTTTTGTTTTCCTAAGAAGGATTTATCATTTTTTTTTATGCCAATGCAAACTACTCATCTATATCTATTTCATTTTTTCAATATCCCTTACTCACAAACTGTTTTACTCTAGCCTTTCTAGAATGTTTATCTCTGTATTTTAAAATACTATAGCTTTCTAACATTTGCATCTCTTCATGCTAATAGCTCAGCAGAGAGAAGCAGAAGCAGCCTCAGGTTACTTGAGAGGTTTCTTTCCAGCATTAGACACAGTCTCTAGTAGCTTGACAACAGGCATGGAGCAGCAGGAAAATAGAAATGACACCTCACTTTGATAGTGTTATTTTATAAATCTATTGGCTGCTCTTCTTGTTACTAGGAGAGAAAAAATTATAGCAACCTAATTTCAGTTATGCCCTTTTAGATAATAAAGGTAAAGCAATAGATCACTGTCAGAAAAAAAAATCTCAAATGCAAGCTCATTAATGATTGCTAGGGAAAAAAGCTTTAATGCTATCTTTCATGTTTTTATTCATTTACACCACATGCCTGGGCTTCTCCCATATTTGCAGGTTCATTCTCCTCTACCAGTCCTGTGGTGCTGGGTGCTCTAGGTATATCATGTTTGTCAGTCAGAGGCCCTCATCTTCTCGCTTTATCACTCTCTTGTCCTAGATGATCTCAGTAGTGGTTTTAATTTTAAACAGAGGCTCACATTAAACCTCTGCTATCTGTCCTGTAAAACCCAGACAAGAATATCCAGCTGTGATCTGTAGGCTGCAGGAAAGAGAATTAGGTCTAGAATGGGCTTTTGAAACCTCAAAGCCCAAACCCAGTAAGACACTTCCACCTACTCCAATAAAGCCACACCTCCTGGTCCTTCTCAAATAGTGCCACTCTCTGATGACTAAGCATTCAAATATATGAGCCAATGGGGGCCATTCTTATCCAAACCAACACAGTGAGTGAACACCTAGTGGAACCTTTGAAACTAAGATAATCAGAGTCATCAAAAGGAAGCTTTAACTGCCTTTCCAGATAAGGTCCTATTCCTGTCATAGGCTCTGAGAAAACCAAGTACCTTCCCTTCAAAATAGCGATGCCACAGCATAATGCTAAAATCAGCTGAGTAGTTTCTTTAGTTGATTATGGCCTCCCTTCCTGACTATAATTGCCTCAAGAAATATAATTAGGTCTATCTTTGTTTGCCCATGTCGTCTCAAAGCCAGACATACTACACAACTTTCTGTGTGTTTGTGTGTGTGTGTTGGGGGTGGGGTGTGTGTCAGAGGACAACTCTGGAATCAGCTCTTTCTTATACCTTTATTTAGGTATGAGAATCAAACTGAGGTCATCAGGCTTGATGACAGGCACATTTATCCTCTGAGCCATTATTACTACAGATATTTTGTATATATTTGATTAGATATATTCACTTTAAACCATACTATCACACATATGCATCAAAATATTCATCTTTGGGGTAAGCTAGTACTCAATATATTCAGCCATAGGTTAGCTGAACCCATGGGTACAGAGGGCTAGCTTTAAAGAGAAGCTGATTTTGCTGGGTGTGGTGACTCAATCCCAGTACTCCAGAGGCAGAGGCGGGAGGATCTCTGTAAGTTCAAGGCCAGCCTGGTCTACACAGTGTGGTTCAGGACAGCCAGAGTTACATAGCGAGACCCTGCACCAAAAGACAAAATGAGTAAATAATAACAAAAAGAAGCTGATTTAATAACAGGAGGAAAAACCCATGACCTTTTTTATTCATTCAATATTTACTGAGCACCTACTATCTGTTAGATACTTGAATTCAAGCAGAAAAAGAAGCCACCTGCTCGTATGGCATTCACAATCTAACTGTGATAGCAATAAACAAGCACAACCTATAATACAATAAAAGACTTAGCAGGTAAGGTGCAGTAACCAAAAGAAAATAGTTCACCATGTCCTTTCTTTATTTGGCATTATGGGCAACTAAGAGCAGAATAGTTTTTAGTACTCTATCTGATGGTTATATTCTACTTAAACTTAAACTGAAGAGATGTTCTTTCAGAGAACCTGAGTCTGATTCCCAGCACCCACTTGGCAGCTCACAGATATCTGTAATTCCAGTTTCCAAGGGATACAACATCCTCTTGAGTCTCCTTGGGCACCAGGCATGCACATGATGCATGGACTACATGCAAGCAAAACACTCAAACACATGAAAAAACATTCTGAACTTGTTAGTTGTGTGACAGGAGTAGCATGTGTCTAATCCCAGCACTCAGAAGCTATGGCAAAGGATCATGCATTCCAGACCACCTTGGCTTCATGGCAAGACCTTATGTCAAAAAATAAAACCAAACAAACCAAAAAAGACATAAAATGTTTGTTCTACTTATGTGGCAATCACTACTGGTGCAAAAACTAAAAACAACAAAACAATTTGACCCACCACTTAAAAGAATTCCCAATGTTGAGGATGCGCCTCAATATAGAGAGCCTGCCTTATACATATCCATCTCCAGAACTGAGGAACAACAAACAAGCAAACAAAACCTCCTGCCAGCCCATTGTTCTCTCTAGTAACCCAATCTGCAGCTGCCGTTCTACTATCTTGGGATGCTGTTTATAGCATTTCTGTTTGTAATGTGCTTTTAATACAGAAACCCTCTTTTCTGTTCTCAAAAAAAAAAAAAGTTCTAAAATATACATGAATATTTTAAACTCAAAACATGTAAACACAGCTGTCACCTATAAAAAGCAAAAAACTGTCTAATCTTATGCTAGTCACATTGGGCAAACTGGACAAAATACTCTTCAAACAAACACAAAAACTAAAGATAAGACACAAAGACTAGAAAAGTGGAGATTGGTGTAAGACTGTAATCTGATGCAGTCAAAAAATTCAAAATCTATTTAGGCTACCAACAGAATTCAAGGGCAGCCTGGGCAACTTAATAAGACACTGTCTCAATATGAAATATAGGACCCCATATCAGATAGCTCAGTAGATGTAGGCAGTTGCCACCATGCCTGATAACCTGAGTTTGACCCTGATAGGAGAGAACTGACTCTCTTAGGCAAGCCTCTAACCTCCTTGTATAAGCCCTGGGATTCTTCCCCATACTAAATGAACAAATGTAAGTCAAAACAATGTAACTAGAAAATTCTCAGAGCTGTTATCTCACCCTGTACAGCCTGCTCAAATACGGTTAGATTTACTGTTATGTATTTTGTGTGGGCTGCGTGAACTCTGCATGTGCACTGGTGCATGCAAATGGCAGAAGAGAATGTCAGATCTGGAGGTGGAGTTACAGGTGGTTTGCGTCACAATATGGGTGCTAAGATTCAAATCTGCGTCCTTTGGAAGGAGAGTAAGAGCTCTTAACCACTGTGTCATCTCTCCAGTCCTGCTCAGTTGCTTTTTGTTAGTTATAACTTTTCTTTCCCTTTATTTGTACATTGTGTGTGCGCATGTGTGGATGTCAGAAGACAACTTGCAGGACTGAGTTCTCTCCTTCCACCATGTGGGTTCTCAGTCTTGAGAACTTGAGTCTTGAGGTTTGGCAGCAAGCCACACTTACCAAGCCGTCTCCTCAGTCCCTGGTCCCTAGTTTCATTGTTGGTGTTTTTGTTTGTTTGAGACAGTGCTTCTCTGTGTAGCCCTGGCTGTCCTGGACTTGCTTTGTAGACTAGGCTGGCCTTAAACTCCCAAAGATCCACCTGCCTCTGCCTCCCTGAGTGCTGGGATTACAGAGTGTGCCATGGTACCCAGCTCCTAGTTATGTTTTTAAAAGCCTTATTGTGAACAAATATTACGCCAGGTTTTTTCTTTCTTTCTCTTTCTTCTTCTTTCTTCCTTCTTTCTTTTCTTTCTCTTTCTTCTTTCATTCTTCCTTCCTTCCTTTCTTTCTTTAAGACAGTCTCTATGTAGCCCTAGCTGTCCTAGAACTCACTATATATACCAGGTTGCCTCATACTCACAGAGATCCACCTACTTCTGCCTCCCTAATAATAGGATTAAAGGTGTATGCACCATCACATTTGGCTCAAAAACCATTTTAAAGGGATCGCCACACATATACCTCACATCTTTTTTCATCCCATTCTAAAGCAGAGGAGACTGAAACTCGATAATTGCCCTTTAAAGCCAATTTTTCTGACTCATCTAAATATGACAACTGAGGGAAAGTAAAGATATGATTAAGTTAAATACTCATATAGATAACTGGGTCTTTGTTCTTGTTTTTGAGACAAGGTTTCTCTGTGTAGCTCTGGGCTGTCCTAGAACTCTGTTTTAGTGCTGTGATTAAAGATGTGAACTACCATACCTGGCTACATTTTATATTTTTAAATAACAATAAATTCTGCTATTCTGTTAGTCTAATCATGGATCCAAAGCAAATTAAAATGCCCCCAACTTCTGCTGCTTTCACAAGATTAGAAGCTCTTATAGATAGGAAGGCTCTTGTTGCCTAGTGTTCCAGCCTGAGCGGAGTCAGATCTACTCAGCTAAAGCAGCTTATCAGAGCAATGGGTCTGCACCTCCCACGGCATCACTCCCCCTCTTCTTCAAGCTAGGTCACTCTGGCTGTACTTCGGAATCACCTGTCAGTCTTTTGACCCTGAGAGTGGTCGTTGCCAGGGTTGCTGCCCACTTCTAACTTGGCTGCAGGACAGTGGAGGACAGGTCCATACTGGGAAGACTGCACACTGCTACCATAACACACCCTGCAGAGGGGGAACTTGACCCAAGCCAAGCCAGTCACAGTTCTTTCCTGGAATAGATCAAGCAGGGAACAAAAAAGCTTGTTCTTCAGCTTGGATCAGAAACTACAAAAAACACCGTGGAGCAAATGGAACTCTTCCACAGGGAGTGAAAGGTCATAAATGTTTATCAGAGAAAGAAAATGCAGTTATAGCATCACCAAGGCAGTAGAGCACCCAGAGGAAAGAGCAGTAACACGCCTAATGCAGTAGTCCTAACAGGACATGAAAAAAACAGTTACCAAGACCAGAAGAAAAGAACATACAGTAATTGTTTGATGTTTCCTTTTTCAGACACTGTCCTAAGAAAAAACCTTTGTCATCATATCTCTTTAAAAAAAAATTCCAAAGGGCCAGAAGTCTGGTTAGATGGTTAAGTACTAGCAAAGCATGCAGAAGATCCTGGGTTCAACTCCTAGAACACTTATTCATACAGTAAGTATTTGCCAACTATCTAGAAAGCAGTTAAGACAACAGTGGTTTTGAGTATGAAATCTAAGGCCTCAGCTTGGGTTCAAATCCCAGAACCACTTCAATTACTTGCAGACTTTGGGGAATAGAGGAAGCCCTGAATGAATGTGCATTGTCGATGTGGACAAGGCTGTGACATAGACCTATGCCTCAGACCCATGGGAAACTGGCAACGCCTTTCCCACCCATGCCAGACTCAGAACTTTCTCTGGTCCAAGTGTGAATGTTGACATTATGTACAAATACAAGTTCATGAACAACTGATCAGTGTGTGCAAAAACTAGTAACTGCAGCCTGAGACTGCCAGCTGTAGCGACCAGCTAACTCCTCCCGGCTGGGCTATACTTAACGCTGAGGTTCCGGGTTGCTGCAGCTCCAGAGTGTGACAGCACAGCGGCCTCAGCTTTGTCCCTGTCCTGTCTTCACTCCTTCTCCACCCTAGTTAGGTCAGGGTGCCAAGCTGTGCAGGTTCAGAGGCAGACCTTCAACAAGTTATTTAACCTCTGAGTCTCAATTTCCCCATCTATAAAAACAGGATAATAATAGCACCTACCTTCTATGGTTGTTGCTTGGCAGAAAAAGGACCTTTGAACTGGTTGATTTATTAAAAAAAAAAAAAGGGCAGTTCACAGACAAGAGGGAAATAAGAGATAGAAGACAGTTTCTAGGCATAAAAGAAGGCATATACCAAGGAGGGGGGAAAAAAAAAGGAAAAGATAAGCTTCACTCATGACTTTTGTCCTCTTCAGACTCATATTCCCACAGTTGGCTGAATGTCAGCTGGAATCCTAGCCCTGAGAGCTGGCCCTGCAATTCAACAAGTCCAGAATAGAACTAATCAGCTTTACAACTTCTGATGTTCTGGTCTCTACATCTGGGGCACTCATATCAAAGTCTCCTACCACTCCTTAGAGCCTCCTAAATGCATGGTGGAGACAGAACACTCTTCAGAACCTGCATACAGAACCTGACTGGTCAGGGTAGAAGCAAGGTGTAGTAAGGGCTAGAGGTTAAGTTAGAAATGACAAAAACACTCTAGGAACAAGTTTTTTTGTTGCTGTTCTATTTAGCAGTCGCCAAATAATCATATTCTGTTGTATGGTGAAGACCAACTCTTGAGGGAGAATCCAGGAGAATGCCTCTTGTTGGCTACATCCATTCCCTTCTGACCACTGGTATTTTGCTGATCCCAACTCTGCTTTGTTTGCTTTGATTTTTATTCATTTTATGTGTATGGATGTTTGTCTGCATCTATGTCTGTGTACTACAAATGTGCCTGAAGTTCTAGAATTTAAAAAGTAGAGACAAGAGGTAGCCTGGGCTACCTGTGACACAATCTCAAACACACAAATAAAAAGAGCTGGGAATTATAGCACAGGCCTATAATCACAGTGCTTCAGAGGAAAGATAAGCAAATCACCTACAAGTTCTCCATAACAAGTGCCAGGCTAAGCCTGCCAGGGCCTGTCTCAGAAAATATATACTGGGAGTGTAGTTCAGTGGAAAGGTTCATGCTTAATGTCTGTCAGACTTGGGATTCAATTTCTAACATAAAACAAAGCAAAAGAAGAACAAAAGACTGAAGTTAGGTGGCTGTGAATTCAGAATATAAAGGCAGATCTATGTCTTTCTTTTATGTAAGTCAATATTCAGTGAATTTAATTAGCTCAAACCAATCATCAGGATCAGGTAATAAACATATAAGGACCTACTAAGTAATTACTGCTTGTTTTTTTTTTTTGTTTTTTTTTGTTTGTTTTTTTTGAGACAGGGTTTCTCTGTATAACAGATGTATTTACTTTCTAGGCAGACTTTGTGGCCTACAATCCTAACACTAAGGAGGGCTAAGAACAGTCTAAGTTGCAGAGTAAAACTGTCTTTAAAAATTTTTTTAAGTACATACATATATAAACTGGACCTTGAAAACTGACAGGCTCAACATTCTTGCCCACACTCTAATTGTTCAATTTAGGTTCTACCCACTTCACAGTGTGAGTACAAGGTGGTTTCCATACTGTTTCAGACAGGCTGTCCATACGGCTTGCCCAAACAGTACAAACAGGAGGGTGTCCTCCCTTCCTAATGCTTTTCAAATTTGTTCCCTGCTGCTGGGAGTACTTCCAAAACTAGTCTGGACACAAAACTGTTTTAAATTAATAGTATGCCAGGCGGTAATCATAGTCCCTCCTAAATGCTTGGATTAGAGCACAAAAGAAAAAAAACAACACCTCACTAATATTTTAAAATTTATGTTAAGTCTATAATAAAAAATAAAGAAAAATTAAGCCATTTTCATTTTCTTAAGAATAACCCTTCTGCTAGGCGATGGTGGCATACGCCTTTAATCCCAGCACTTGGGAGGCAGAGGCAAGCAGATTTCTAAATTTGAGGCCAGTATGGTTTACAAAGCTAGTTCTGGGACAGCCAGGACTACACAAAGAAAACGTCTTGAAAAACAAGAGAAACAAATGAACAAAGGAATAAATTTTGACAGGTATGGTGGAAACTTTTTTGAAAATCAAAAACAAAAAAGAATACATTTCCATGTGGCTCAGCAGTCAAAAGCACTTGTTGCTATTTACAGAGGCCCCATGTTCAATTCCCAATACCCCCATGAAGATTCACAACCAGCTGTAACTTCAATTTCAGGCAATCTCATATCTTCTTCTAGCCTCTACAGGCTTGCATGCATGAAAACATGTGGTATATATACATGCAAGCAAAACACACATATACATAATAAAAATAAACTTATTTATTTTTGGTTTTTCAAGACAAGGTTTCTTTGTGTAGCCCTGATTGTCCTTGGAATTCACACTGACCTGCCTACCTCTGTCTCCCAAGTGGCAGGATTAAAGGTATGTGCCATCACTGCCGAGCTTATAAAAATAAATGTTAATAGAATAAAAAAAATTATACCAGATGTGGTGGCACATACATTTAATCCCAGCACTCAGAAGAAAGAGGCTGGTGGATCTCCGTGAGTTTGAGGATAGCCTGGTCTACACAGTGAGTTCCAGACCAGCCTTGGCTACACAGTGATATGCCATCTCAAGTGATAAAATAAGTAAAAATAAAATTTCACATATTTTGTAATTAAAGCATGAAATACACCATCCACTAGTAATTCAAAGGAAATGACACAGCAAGCTAGTTAGTAAATCTGAATCATTCAGTTACATGCAGGTCCCCAGGCAGATGTGTATTCATGGTGCCTCAGTCCTCTTAACTTCTAGATGGCATAAATACATAGAACGACTTCATTTACATTAGTCAAGCATAGCTTTAAATTTTTCATAACTTCCACCACACACTGACATTCTCTAGCTCCAGTGGGTGGAGAATAACCTGGGAACCTGTTAAATGCACACTGTATGACAGCTGCTCTTCACACATGGTTGTTTAGAGAAGAGCTCAGTAGTATACCACCTGGCATTTACAAAAACCAAAGAGATTATCATCTTTTTTGCTTCTTATGGGGAAAGATAAATTGTTAAAACAACCACCCACAAAAAAATTCCATGTCAGTAGTTCTTAACTTTCTTAACAATCACAATTATCTGGGGACCTGAGTTTACCTTTTTTTCAGGTTCCCCTTTAAACCATGAATTTATTGCTTTGTTGCTGTTGTTTAGGGTTTTGAGACAGGCTGTGTGTAGCCCTGGCTGTCCTGGAACTCCCTATGTAGACTAGGCTGACCTCAAAGCCATGGAGATCCACCTGCTGAGATTAAAGGCATGCACCATCATGTCTGACCTTTTTTTTTAAGCTTCAAAACTGAAAATCACTGCTATCAATTAGAAACGGAAGAAATGAGTGAAAGCTGTAAGTATAAGCCAGTCTTCTGTAACTATATCTTGGTGAGGGCAATTTTAACATTACACAAAAAAGTAATTCTTGGCCTTTTGCTAAGGAGTGGCTATAATCCTAGTACTTGAGAGGTAGAAGCAAGAGGAGCTTGAGATCAGACTGGCCTACACAGTCAATTCCAAACCAACCAGAGCTACATAGCTTTAAAAGTCTATGTTAAAAACAAAAACAAAAGCAAACAAACAAAAAACCCAAACAAACAAGAGAAAAGGAGTGTGATGACACTCCGCTCTAATCCAAGCAGTCAGGAGGCAGAGGCAGGAGGACCTCTGAGTTCAAGGCCAGCCTGTTCTACGGAGCTAGTTCCAGGGCTACACACAGAAACCTTTTCTTAAAAAGAAGAAGAAAAGCAAGCAAGCAAGCAAGCAAGCAAGCAAACAAACAATAACAAAAAACCAGAAAACAAGAGGGAGTCTGGGAAATCCCTCAGTAAAGCATGGCCACTCAAGCCTCCATGTTTTATCTCCAGCACCACATAGTCAGGTATGGTTGCTCATGCTTCAAGTTCTCTGGCTAGCCCTCTCAGCAAGTCCCAGGACTCAGTGGGAAACGGTCTCAAAAAACAAGGCAAAAGGCCCCTAGGGGACACCACAAGGAGCCTCCAAATGTATGCACATAAATACATGAGTGTGCACTTACAACATGTGCACATACACATTCACTGACACATATACATAAAAGATATAAAACAAGCTGGGCATGGTGGCACATGGTTAGTCCACATTTGGGAGGCAGAGGACGGTAGATAGCTCTGAGTTTGAGACCAGCCAGGTCTACAGACTGAGTTCTAGGAGAACCAAGCCTACACAGAGAGAAACCCTGTCTCAAAAAACAAAAAAAGAAAAAGTTAAAAAAAAAAGTAAAAACAAAAAGGGGGGGGGGTGTGCTGGAGAGATAGCTTAGAGGTTGAGAGCACCACCTGCTCTTCCAGAGGTCCTGAGTTCAATTCCCAGCATCCACATGGTGGCTCACAACCATCTATAGTGAGATCTAGTGCCCTCTTCTGGCATGACCGTGTACATGCAGACAGAACACTGTATACATAATAAATAAATCTTCAAAAAAAAAAAAAAATGGAGGGGCTGGAGAGATGGCTCAGAGATTAAGAGCACTGGCTGCTCTTCCAAAGGTCCTAAATTCAATTCCCTGCAACCACGTGATAGCTAATAACCATCTATAATGAGATCTGGTGCCTCTTCTGGTGCACAGGCCTACATGCAGGCAGAATACTGTATACATTAAAAAAAAAAAGTCACTGCCATCTCCCTAATCCTCCTTGCCAGTCTCTTAATGATTCTTTCCTACTCGGGCACACTCAGAGAAATTATTTATTACTGGGGCTTTGTGCTGCTAAAACAAAACAAAACCCCTGCACTCCTGAATGCTTAGGGGTTTCAGACACTTTTTTTGGTGAGATGGGATGTATATCATGGAACGCACGATTTTAGGCAGACAAGCTAACCCCTAGTCTATAAAACACACTATACTCTTCAAGGCCATCTTTCATTTCTCAGCAGCTTCGTAACTGGGCCACACAAGACCTCCCCCCACAAAACAACAACACAGGCCGAGGTCTTAAACAGTGGCGACAGTATCTGCAGCCCAGGTTTCTGGGCTGTTAGGCGGGCCTGGCCCATGGCTGAGTGGCCCGCGGGAAGAATGGCATCCACCGCCAGGAGCCTGAGCTTGCCTGTTTAAATTCCTCACCTACTTCATGGCGCCGAGTGGGGTGGGAGTGAGTGTGTTCAACGTTTTCTTGAAGTCTCACCACCATGGAGGGTTTCAAAGACCCGAGTTCATTGCAAACACCCATCTCCACATTATGACCAAGCCCTTTCCCTGGGGAAATAGTAACCATTCCCTCCTCTTCCTTAACCCTCAGGTAAATCCGTTTCTGACCGGATATGAGGACAAACAAGGGAGCCTGGACCATCACCTAGGCAACAGGGTCACGGTACTGGTTTGGACGTTACTTTGCTTGTGGGCCAGAAAGCTGTAAGGGACGTTAAACTCATGGGGTTTTTTGTTTTGTTTTGTTTGTGTTTGGTTTTGTTTATATCAAATGATAACTATCATAATTATTTTCCATCCTTTTACTTGTGGCAGAAGATATCTTAAACAAGAAACGAAGTTAAAAAACAAGCGTACAGCCGTGCGCAGTGGCGCACAACTGTAATTCCAGCATTTGGGGAGGCTGAGGCAGGCAGAGCTCTGTCAGTGAAGCCAGCCTAGTCTACAAAGTGAGTTTCAGGACGGCCAAGCCTGCCTCTCTGCCTCTGCCGAGATTAAAGGCATGCGCCCAGTGCACTTTTCTTTTTCTTAAAGTTTTAAACAAGTTTATGTAAAGAGGTTTGACTGGGCTCATTTTTATAATAATTTACCCCAACTCAGGACAAATTCTCGTACATGTAACAGCTTTGTACAAAAAAAAAAAAAAAGCCATAAAATTGTCCTTGCTTTCATGATGATAAATGACATGTGAACATGTTTTGTAAGATTTCTTTTTTTGGTTGAAGAAAATTATTTACTAGAAAATAAAAAGACCTGACTGAGCACTCCACTAATAGAAAAGGGACATATTTCCAGAGAGCTAGTATTTTCTCCATATCATCTCCATTTGAAGTCAACCAAACACAACACTGACCATTTAAAAAGAAAAGAAAAAAAAAGTGGCGAGCCAGTAAGATGGCTCAGCAGGTACAACAACAACAACAACAGGCAGGTGATGGGGTCAAGCACCTTTAATCCCAGCTCTCAGAAGGCAGATCTCTGTGAGTTCAAGGCCAGCCTGGTCTACATAGAAAGTTCCAGCACAGCCAGAGCTATTGGTAATAACTGAGGCTTTCTGCTGCTAAATTATTAGTAAGGCATTGTCTCAAAAGAGAAAACACACACCCACACAAACTTAAACAGCTGTGTGTGTAGTAGCACATGCCTATAATCACAGTACTTGGGAGTCAGAAATAGGAAGATCAGGAATTCAGTGCTAGCCTAGGATACATGAGACAGGTTTCAAGCAAAACAGAAAACAAAAACCCTGAAGTGAATAAATGAATGTTTCTCCGACTAGAATAGACCAAAGGCTATGAACACTACTCTCTGGTATCCATCTTCTTAGCTTACATCTGGTCTCCAATTTAAGAAGAATCGTTACAGGGACTAGACAGACGGCTCAGCAGTTAAGGGCACGTATTGTTCTTGCCGAAGATAGACATTTGATTCCTAGCACTCATATACCACCTCACAACCCTCTGTAACGTCAGTTCCAGGGGTTCTAATGCCCTCTTTGGCCTCCTCTGGCACTGCATGAATGTTGTACACATACATAAGCAGGCCAAACACCCATACGCATAAAATAAAAATAATATAAATATAAACACCAACTGGGGGTGGCTGGGAATATAATTTGGTGGTATGACACCTGGCTGGCATGCATGAGGCCCTGAGTTCAATATCCAGCACTGAAAACAACAGTAACTCCCCCTACCTGGAGTATATCTCAATACAATCCAAGGCTACCTCATCAGTGTTAGCATCAAACTCAAAGGTATCATGAATCTCTATTGTCAACTTGATTGGACTGGAAGCACCTACAAGACAACTCTGGCATGTCTTTCCAGAGGGGTTTAACTAATGAGAGAGGTTTTCCCTAAATAGAGGCAGAGGAGTAAAAAGTCTAAGGTTCCAAAGTGAATAAAAAAGGAAAAGGGAAACAACCAAATAAGCACCAGCACTGTTTTCTTCCTACTTGGTGACTGTGGACTCAGTGTGGCCTGTGTGCCCTCAGGCTGTGAGCTAAGAGGGGCTCTTCCTCCCCACAGGGCTTTTGTCAGGGAGCTGGAGGCAGCAATGGAAAGAGTAGCTGGCCAGGTGTGGCCACAGGGCGAGCGCCCTGCTTCAGACGACAACTGCACCTGCTGGTCACAAAGCCGCCAAAATTTGGCTCAGTTAGATATAAATTCTGGGGTTTCCAGGACTCTTCAAAGACTGATAGTCACAAAAAATGTAAATAAGTAAAAATAATTAGGATGCTTTGTTTTCTTTCAATAAAGACTCCAAGTCAAGATTCGCCAAATGAAGAAATACAACCACTGGGAGAGTCCCAGACACAAGTCTGTTCCCTTTCTACTAAGAACCAGGGCGTCGCCCTCCCAACACAGCACATGTTCATCAGCGAGGAAGAACTGGGTTGTCAAGAACTGACTCTTTACCGACTTCACCTTTGTTCTAGCCACAATTAGACCACCTAAGCTAGGCAGTAACACACACTTGTTATTTCAGCATGTAGGCTGTAGCAGGAAGTTCTTAAGTTTGAGGCCTGCCTGGGTTATATACTGAGCTCATTCCAGGATTCCAGACCAACCTGAGCTATATAAAGATAGATGCTCACAGAAAAAAAGAAAAAAAAGGAGAGAGGGTTTAGCAATGGTGGAGGTGAGGCTGCCTTTTAAAACATGAGCCCTCCTCTAATCACATGGTTGATCTTTCTTATAACATCAACCCAGATAGCTCAAGAACATTGAACACATCCATAATCATGAAGAATATTCACAATTTCAAAAGCTTCAAGAATTTTCGTCAGGGCTGGAGAGATGGCTCAGAGGTTAAGAGCACTGGCTGCTCTTCCAAAGGTCTTGAGTTCAATTCCCAGCAACCACATGGTGGCTCACAACCATGTAAAATGAGATCTGGTGCCCTCTTCTGGAGTGCTGGTGTACATGCAGGCAGAACACTATACATAATAAATAAATCTTAAAAAAAAAAAAAAAGAATGAAGCTCAGGCCAGGCACAGTGGCACATGCCTTTAATCCCAGCGCTTGGGAGACAAAGGCAGATGGATCTCTGTGAGTTTGAAGCCAGCCTGGTCTACAAAGCAAGTTCCAGCAGGACAGCCAGATCTCTTACACAGACAAACCTTGTCTTGAAACCACCCTCAACCCTACCCCCTAAAAAAAGAAAAAAGAAAAAAAAAAAAAAGAATGTAGTTCATTGGTAGAGTACTTGCCTAGGGTGAACGAGGCCCAGGGTTTGGTGTCCAGTACAGCATAACCTAGGAATTGTGGAGCACATCCCTATCCTAGGCTTCTGGGAAGTGGAGGCATGGACAGTCAGGAGTTAAAGTCCTCCTCACCTACCTAGTAAGTTTGAGGACTACATGAGATTCTCCCAAACAAAACAAACATAAAAGCTGGGCAGAGAGTTCAGTAGGTAAAATACCTGCTACAGTGGCTGTGCACGTGAGGACTGGTATTCAACCACCAGACTCTATGTAGAAAAGCCAGGCCAAGTGGTAGACACTTGTAATTGTAGCACCAAAAAGGCAGAGACAGATAAATGGACAGATAAGTAGACAGCTCCTGAAGCATGACAAGTGGTTGACCGCTGTCTTCCACAAATGGGTGCAATGAGAACACATGGACACACACTCATAAACAAAAACCAAAGAAAATCACTAAGAAAACTGGGGCTCAGGGCTGAGCTAAGGAGGCTGAGGTAGTTAGATTCAAAGTTCAGGAGCTTTCTTTCAGCCTGGGCAACATAATAAGATATCAGAGATCTTTACAAAGATAGCCAAGACCAAGCGGTAGAGGTGCTCGCAGTTAAGAGCATGCTCTTCTACTCTTGTAGAGTTCAGCATCCATCCACATCAGGACACTCACAAGCTACTGCAACTCCAGCTCTAGAGAGATCCACTGCCGCTGGCCTCTGTGGGCACGTGCACTCATGTGCATATCATAATTAAAAATAATAAAATAAATTAAAAAGATATCCAAAGACTAGTAATGTTCAATTCTTTTACTAAGTCCTATCCCCTCTCTCTGTTTTGGAAGAGGACCTTGTAATACAGCCCCAGACAGCCTAGAACTTGCTGGCCTCATATTTATGAAACTCTTTGACTCTGCCTCCCAGTGCTGAGATTATAAGTGTGCATCATCACATCCATTGTGAGCCATTTTTAAAATCTGGTGTGCACTGAAATTAGCCAAACTCAGAATCATCTGAAGATTTAAACAAAAGAACTCTGTAACACTGCCATGTAGGTAATGTTTCTGCAGAGACACTAAGCCCTGGACACTTGGATTGGATACAGCAAGACAAATAACCTACTTATTAATGGTCATGGAGCCAACAAACATGGACCCTCAATAATCTTCCCCCAAAGAACAAAACCCACAAACAAAAACATGGAAAACCAGGTGGCTCATGACTGTAATCCAAGCACTCAGGAAACAGGGGCATGGGGATCCCAACTTCAGGGTCATCTTTGGCTACACAGTAAGTTCAAGGCCAACCTAGGCTTACAATGAGACCCTCACTAAAAAATAAATGAATGAAAAAAAATTAATTAATTAAATTAAAATAGGGAAGGTGTGTCCTATGTTTTTTTGTAAGACTTATACAATTTTCTTCAGATATTGCATGCAGGTCTTCAGCACATTTTGAGCTATTTTTTGTGTAAGATGATCTCACACTTTTATATGACAATACCCACTTGCTTGAATTATTCAAAATATTTTTAAAGTGTCTACTTATGTAGCCAGGTTGACCTTAAACTCACAATCCTGTCTTGAGTGCTAGGATTATAAGTATTCGTCATCATTTTTGGCTTCTTAGCACTTATGAACAAGCCTGAGGACCTGAATTCAACCCATTGGACCCATATGGTGGGAATAGAGAACTAACTCCCACCAGTTGTCCCCTGACTTCCACAGGCCAGCTCATGGTGTGTGTGTGTGTGTGTGTGTGTGTGTGTGTGTGTGTGTTTGTAGGAGATGGAGTTTAATCTCAGTGATTTCAAGGACATCCTACACAGCATGCTCTAGGACAGCCTGAGCTATATAGTGAGAACCATCTAAGGAAAAAGTTTGGAAGGTATTTCTTCCCTGAAGCTTTTCCTATCAAAAAGTTCTTTTTCATTTTTCCTTAATAAATCTATTTCCTATAATCTACATTTGAGTTGCTTAAAGGAAAAAAAAAAAAAGAAGCTGGTGCACGCCATTAATCTTAGCACTTGGGAAGCAGGGGCCAGCAGATCTGAGTTGGAGGCCAGACTGGTCTACAAAGCGAATTTAGGACAGCCAAGGCTACACAGAGAAACCCTGTCTTGAAAAACCAAAAAAACCCAAAATCTTCAGGCCTGGGCTCAGTTGCCAAGCCCTGTCTGTAAGGAAAACAAAGGGGGTGGGGACTGGGTATTTCTGGGTATATACTCAAGCGTAATGAAAATACACACTCACAAGGGTAAACATGCAGCAGAGTTTCCAGCAGCACATCCACTCTCCTTACAAAGTAGAAACACCTAAATGACCATTAACTGATAATGTGTGACATATCCAAACAATGGAACAAATGCAATACTGGAATGCAAACCAGGAACAGAAGGCCAAGCACAATGACAATCCAGGGAAGCTAAAGAGGGTGGATCACTACAAACTACACCCCCCTACCAAAAAAAAAAAAAAAAAAGGGAAAAAAGAAAAAGACAGAACCAAGGGCTACATTTAATGATAACCATCACCACCATCCAACTACAGAATTTAATGATTCCAAGCAGAAGACCTGCAATCTTAATTATTATACTCTGAAGGGAGGGGTGTAGCTCACATGGCTGGAGAGATGGCTCAGTGCTTAAGGCCACTGTTGCTCTTCCAGAGGACCCTGTTTCAATTCCCAGCACTCACATGGTGGCTCACAACCACCTGTATGTAACTTTAGCTCCAGATGATCCAGCTCCCGATTACAGCAGGCAGTATATATACAAACACATAATCAAAAATAAACCTGCAGGTGCTGGGCATGGGTACAGATTTTTAATTCCAGCACCACTCAGGAGGCAGAAGCAGGCAGATTTCATGAGGTCAAGACCAACTTGGTCTAGGCCATCCAAGGCTACATAGTGAGCCCTTGTCTCAAAAAGAGTAAAACAAACAAAAATAGGCTAACTCTATTGTTAATAATGCATAAGCAAACAAGGAAATGAAATTGCTTTCTGACATCTTTACTTAAGTCGAATGAGCAGAACCCTACTTGCATACTTCCCTGCAACCAACACACTAAACAAGGTATTGATTATGCACACTAATTTGATTCAAATGCTGTAGCCAGATTCAATTTTTAAAATGTAAATTTCTAATTTTTAAGAGATTGTATAGAAGTAGAGGAGAAAGAAGAAGAGGGAGGAGGAGGAGGAAGAGGAAAAGGAGAGAGAGGAAGACGTGCATAATTAACCGAGCAGGGATGAAATGGCCTAACTGAAATTTCCTTTAAACACTTTAGCAAAGGCAGAGGGGGAAAATATATAGGTGAAACATCGGTGGAAAATATTGACAACTGTTGAATGTGAGTGACAGCCCTGGGGGAAGAGGTTCAAACTGTTGAATGTGAGTGACACAATTCAAGGGGTTGGGGTGGGGGGGTTCAGCTCATCTTTCCTCTCTCAAATGTCTGCTTACAAGGTTTTCACTGCAGAGGCCGGACGACCGCCAGAAGTTCGAGGCCGGCTTGAACTACCTACCTGTTTAATCTATGGCTATGAACTTCGTCTTCAAAAAAAAGAAAAATAGAGTTTTCAGCAGTAACTCTCCCAAAACGGAATTCTTTGCAAATGAAGTTATCATCCTGCTAATTCGGGTGCGGGCGCTCTCGCCTTCGGAAGGGAAGCAGGCCGTGGGGTCTAAGGAGGAGGCAAAGCGGCTTCAGGCGGGACCGACACTCAAGCTCCGCGCCACCACGCGGACCAAAGAACGCGCACGCTTCATTCAAGGCTGAATCTGACAAATCACTCTCCGTGAACGCTCGGGCTCAGAGAACCGCGGAGCTCAATTTGGAATCGGCACACGCCGGAGAACCCGAGCAGCTCGGCTGGGAGAGCCCTCGGGTCTCGGCCCAGGGCAGGGCCGGCGCCAGGCCCTCGGGTTCCCTCCCTGGACCCTCCGCTCGGTGCCCACGTCGCACCTCGGCCTTGCCCCGCCCGCCTACCTTCAAGCTCCAGTTCGTCCGAGTCGGAGTCGCTCTCATTGTCCTCCTCGACGGTGACCGTGCTGGTGACCTCCTGCTCACGAAAGGCGGTCGGGGGGGTGATGACCGTGTCTGAATCCTGGGCGCGGGCCTCGCGTAGGCATGTGAAGTACTCCACCGCGAAGTCGATGAGATCGGGCGGCTGCTGCCGCAGCACTTCCACGGTGTAGCCCTGCAGCAGCTCCGTGAGCCCCGGCGGGATCTGGATGTGGCTC